>CM050896.1:7307500-7992500 GCA_027726005.1 Juncus effusus | reverse complement strand
AAAAAGAGAGTAAAAGTTGGAAAAGAGGAACTTACAGTCCAAGTATCTTTCCCATCTTTCTCCTAATTTTCCTCCTTTTACTTCTGGTTCATACACATTTATTGTGGCACTTGCACCATAAAAACTTCCATATCTTTCATATTTGACTCTCTATGAGTGTAAATGAAAAATTATCAAAAGAACGTCAAATAATTAACTGAAAGACTCATCCCTTTATAGTCAGGTCGGGTATGAGAAGACCATACCGTCCCTTTCGGGCACCATTTTGAGTCTTACTTTCACGAAAATGAGAAAGAAGAATAAAAGAGCAGAATAGAAAAGCTTACATATTCATTAGTTTCCCCTGATGCAGTACCAATACTTCGATTGTAAGACGCTGCCATCAAACTCATAGTCATTGTTTTCATCCTTAATTTGCTTCTCTTTTTAATAATTGGTATTTTGCCTGGTGGGCAAATAGTTTTAACGATCACTTCATTGTCAGTAGTTGAATTTATTAATGATTCGTTTGCTTTCATGGGAGTGAAGCTTGGACTCATCTAAAAACAAATTAAACGAGCAATTTAAATCAACAATTTTAAAATCAATAAAGACAATTGAAATATACAAAATTATTGAATGGACGGACTTGAGATATCTCAGAAATGAGATTTTAAACAAACTTATAAGAAATAAACATGTGTCATTTAGGACATGGTTTTTTTTTTTAATTAGGTTGTTTAGGGCATGCACTTGAAGCTTATGATTCTTAAGCAAAGGATGTCTGAATGCTGGCTGTGAGTTGATATCAATACATTTGAAACGTATCATTTCCTCATCCTCTAAAATCAAACGTTTAATAAGTTAGTTAACATTCTATAGCAATTAGAGAAAAATGAGACTAGGAAATTTTTCTCTCGTTTTATAGGAACATGCTCAAATCTTGCTTTTAATATATGCGAAAGATAGTAGTTACATGAGCAAGCATTTGTACCCAAAAAAAGAAGAAGGCAGAAGTTGTTACTACGTACATGCAGTAAGTGTTTCCTGATTGCATTGGTGAAATTTTCTTATTTAGGATAATCATTCTCCACCATAGTAGCATTTGACATGAGAATATAAGATAGTAAAATAGGAGAATAGTCTTTGTTTTTAGTTCCATGACTAATTCTTCTGTAGACTCGGGTGTTTAACTGGTGTGTTTTACCGTATACCGGTTGCTTTCACTGTGTATAATAAAACAACAATTAAATGCTTATCAAATTTAAGATAATCAAAGATATAACTTAATATGTGATTAATGCTCTTTAAATCAAAGATACAACTTAATTATATAAGTAACTAGGATAATGCTACTAGGATAATGCTCGCGCTTCGCGGCGGGCATTTCAATTTTAATAGTTATTTTAATCTAATAATGTATAACTTTTAATTATGAAAATTCAAAATTAAAGTTTGTAAATTCATAGTACATAAATAATACATGAGAATTCAAAATTGTTGACTTTGATTTTTTCTTATGTCACTATGTCTTGACATATTATATTAAAAAAAATTAAGTATTAATCAAGCTTAGATGATTGAGATCAGGAAAAAAAATGTAAGATAATTTATTTCGAAGATTTTAGATGAAACTACATAAGATTAAATAATAGATGATTAACTTTAAAAAAATAAAAAGTAATAATTATATTTAATATTATATATATGGGAAAAATATGTATAGTACATGGGAAAATGAAACATTACTTATTTTCTTCAAAAATTTATCACCGTTATTTCTCTTATTATTTTTAGATATTAAAATAATGTGGATTACACATATGTTTTTATGAAACCTGTAATACATTAAGTAATATAATATAGTTTTCAATATTCTGAAATTTTGTTTAAGATAATAGTTCTCACATAACGGATATATAACACTGAACATTAATCTAACTAATCATGTGATATTATGATAATAATTTAAATTAAAAGCTAAGATTTGATAAATTTTTTGATTCGACGGCGGAGAGAAAATTGATAATAATTTTCTTGAGAATTTTCAAAGAGGTTAAAAAAATATGATAAGAGTAAATGAACTTATCATTTTATTACATGTACTTTTATATAGTCTATATTCACATATTTTATCAAGAAAAAATAAAATTGAATTCATAACAATATATCTTTATGTTATATTGTGGTAATAATTTAAATGAAAAGCCAAGATTTCAAAAAATTTTAATCCAACGGCCGAAATAAAATTGACAATATGTCTCTTGAGAATGCTCAAAAAGAGATGAAAAATAAGGTATAAGATATAAGTTAATGAGTATATCATTTTTGTATATCTTCATTCATATAGTTTATATTCAATATTTTTGCAAGAAAAAAATTATAACCATAACAATATGAAACTCAAAATAAAGATAAAATTCCAACAAATTTATATTTGATGATTTTAACATGAGAAATAAAATATTTTCATTAAGAGTTATAATTTTTTTAGGGGGAAAGAAAAATTATTTATATTTTAATGAGTAAACTATTCATTAACTATTGGTACATGTGATGTTGTGGTAATAATTTAAATGAAAGTCTAAGATTTAAAAAAAAATTGATCCAAAACGGCCGAGATAAAATTGACAACAGGTCTCTTGATAATGCTCAAATAGAGATGAAATATAAGGTACAAAGTATAAGTTAATGAGTATATTATTTTTGTACATCTTCTTTTATATAATCTATATTCACATATTTTAGCAAGAATAAAGAATTGAAACCATAACAATATGGAACTCAAAATAAAGAGAAAATTCTAACAAATTTATATTTGACGATTTGACATTAGAAATAAAATATTTCATTAAGAATTATTATTTTTTAAAGAAGAAAAGAAAAAATATTTATATTTTAATGAGCAGACTCTTTATTAACTATTGATATTAATAATTGAACATTACTTTGCACAATTATTCTTTGAAACCATCTGATTAAGATCTGATCATCACAAATAAACTCACAATAGTTCTCACTAAATCGGGTATGAAATATAAAATACCAATTCAACCAATCATATGTTTATGTTTTAATAACCACATAAATGTTGCCGTAAAATATCAATAAATTTAAGAAAATAAATGGCTACGATTCGACAAAAAAATTGATCTAACGGTAGAGATAAAAGTAATGATGTGATATTTTGAGGAGACTAAAAAATAGATGAAAAATAAGGAGTTGGAGTTAATACTCTTAAAATAAAAGATATAATCTGTAATTATTGTTGTTTAAATAAAATATATAACTTAATATGTAATTAAAACTTCTTAAATCAAAAGATATAACTTAATATGTAAGTAATGCTCTTTAAATCAAAGATGTCTTTTTAGCTTGGTTTAGGATATCCTCACTTAACTAAAAAACAAAAGAGATGTTATTAGATACACGTGGAAAAAGAAAAGAAAAATATTTTCTAGTATTGTTTTCAGAAACCCCAAACGTTTTCCGAATATTGTCAAAGAACCGCCAACTTTTTAGATTCTCCAAAAAAAAAAACCTATCAGAAAGAAATGAAATATTTTTTCGAATGTATTTTTTTCAATATATTTTTTTCCGTATAATTTCGAGTATTGACAATACAACCATGGACGGAAATTGTGGTTGTGTGTGTGTGTTTTGGGGGGGGGGGGGGGGGGGGGGGGGGGGGGCAAGCAGATGCCTTGGCCCCCCTATACTTGGTGTATTTTATTTATTCCACTTCTTAAATAATATGCTTACAAAAAATTATCTTCATTACCTAAGTTCATACAATATATTGTACTCCAAGTTCATTAATCTTTATGATATAAATGTGTGCTTGAGTCTTGATCATGCAGCAATCATATTTGGAATTTTTATTTAAATTAAATTATCTAACGAGTTACCAAAATTTCAAATCATCAGTACCAAGAATACAATACAGAAACAATTTATATATTGAGTAACAATGAATCAAAAATAGTACTGACACAAAATCATTAATGATTGCCTTATTGCTTGAGAAATGATAGTCTATTACATATGTGCACACAAAAAGATCTTATAGAATAGCTCATATTATATTTTTACATCCTTTTTTTTTGGAGTTGGGTGTGTAAAAATGTATAATATTAATATTTTATATATTAATATCTCTTTAATGATAAAATAGATATTTAATATTTATATATTAAAGTACTTATTTTGTAAACACGCAATATTTCTTTTTCGGAGTAAAAGTTTCTTTCTTAATGCAACAATTTTAGATATAATATGTTTATATGTAAGTGAGCACATTTTTCTTTGACATATATGTATGCAATATTAATTTTTTTAGTTAGAATTGTATTCAATTTAGTCATATTAATATATACAATAAATAAATTTGATAATTACAAGTAGGTTTAAAATCTTATAAAATAACTAAAAATTTTGGCCCCTCTATCAAAAATTTCTGCCTCCGTCCCTGAATACGACTATAACATTTCAAAAAATATATTGAAAAAAAAAAGTTATTTGTTTTATTTTTTCATGGTTTTTTACATATTTATAAAAAATCAATATAATTTGGAATTGAACATAATCCTTCAACCAATGAGAAAAATAAATCTATAACAAAATAGGGGGTAAAATGATCATTTGTACATATATAACTAAGCGGTCTGTGGGTGGGGGATAATATCCAAAAAGTTAGGGAGGTTTTGAGGAAAACTAAAATGATAGGGGATTTTTGAGGTAATCTAAAAATTTGGGAGATTTTGATAATATTCAGAAAAGTTAGGGTTTTTTTATTTCTCATTTTATTATATAAACAATATTCATGTCGATGTTCATAAGTTGCGATCTTTAAACTTCTATGTTTTTGTTTTCAGGACTCCTAATATGTTTTATATTCCCACCTAAGACTTTCTGTACTAATAATCGCGCTACACTGCGTATATTTTAATATTTATTATCTATTTTTCATATAAGAGAAACCAAAGGAATATAGCATCTATAATTCATTTAGAATAATAACATTGTAGTATAATTATTTATTATGAATTTATGATTTGGCAATATAAGATACAAGTTTCTTGCATTTTAAATTGTTACGTTAATTGCTTCATAATACGATACAGTCATCACCAAGATCCAACACAAATACCAGGATACTCGCGTCCTAGCACTAGCTAAGATTTGGCTTAAATCTATCATATTGTAAACTCAAATTATATATACAAAAATAGAACATATATAAAGAATCAGAGAAATAACCATAATTTAAATTTTAAACCCTTCACCTTTCTCCTTTGTGCAAACGTATGTCTCGATCTCCTCTCGCGATTGATCGACACAAAACAATGAAAACCCAAAAAAGTATAAAAATGGAATTCGAAGGTCGGATCTCTGACCTAAATGGTTAGGTTTGAGCACCCTGGTAAGGCACTTGCAACTTGCAAAGATCGGATCTCTCATTATCAGGTAAGGGGATTAAGAGAGGCAGTTAAGGAAGAAAATGCTTATATTGGTTGTTTAATGCGGATGAAGGCTGTATGGTTTATTGGTTTGTGCTACAATGTCTGGATACAAAGTAATTAAAAAAGGACCTGAAATTGAAGTAGTGGAAGTTTGGATTTAAATGAGTCTTTATTATTTAGATCTAGCTTTTGGATTTAATTGGGTGAATAAGTGTATAATTAAAATTGACGATGCGTAAGGGGTATGCTTTGGATTTAACTAGATGAATGCGGGGTAGGTTTTCGTGTATAAAGTTTAGTTTTTTATTGAATAATTAGTTGAGATGAAAAATGTAAGAATTGTAATTTGAATTTGAAATAATTGATTTGAATTCTATTATGTTGAAATGAATTGAACTCTATTTGATACCAATGTTGCTCAGAAGATATAAGGTGATTTGATTGATATATTCCATTGTGGCTCAATTTTTTACTTTCATTTTAATATTAGTGATACCATATTGGTACCAATTTTTTACTTTCATTTTTGTGGTACCATATTGGTACCAATTTCATATAAATTTCATTGATATCCAATTAAATTTCGTATAAAACTTCATTCTTGCATAATTACACTTAGTTCACAAATTTCAATCATACATAATTCAATTATTTATTTCTAATTTAATTCCTACAAAAACTAATCCATTTCAATTCAATTATACTCAACATATACCATACAATTCAACTCAATTCAGAATATACAGCTCTTATCTTTTTCAATTCCAAACTCAAAACCCCCAACAAACAAATCCTAACACTAACACTTGCACATTCCAAAACCTAACAGAAACACTTACCCATTCTAACTCTAACCCTAACCCTAACCCTAACCAAAACCGGCCTAAAACTGCCCGTACGAGCCTAGGAAACAGCCGTTACCAATCCAAAAAAGAGCCCCGTATCATCCCAAAAATCGCCCTGGACCAGCCCAAAAAACAGCCCCGCATCAATCCAAAAAAAGACCCGTACCAGCCCAAAAACAGCACCACACCAGCCAAAAAGACAACCCCGTATCAGCCAAGAAAACAGCCCATACCAGCTCAGAAAACAGCCCCATATCAGCCGAAAAAACAGCCATGCACCAGCCGAGTAAGCACAGAATCCAAACTTTTGTTTCGTTGTTTCTTTTCCCTTGCGAGCATCTTTCTAATCCCGTGTTTCTTTTCCATCTTCCAAATCCAAGCTTTTGAGAAGGTTCGTTGTGAATCTTGGAATAAAATGTTATTTTAGCCTATTAACTTCGAATAAAATAAATTAGTTATATTCAATAATAATGTAATAAAATGATATAATAGATAAAAATATTCATGCACTTCACACAAAATGAGGGTAAATAAAATATATAATTTATGTATTATCATGTATGTATAACAAACTGATGCTTATTTACTTGCAACATTGACAGAATAATAAGCCTTCATATGAACAGATAATAAGATGTTTCATCCAATTAAATGAACAATGAACTGAGAGTTTGAATATAGATGCTGACATCAAATTGCAACTAATGCATGCTTCTATAATTTCAATTAAAAGTCCATGTTGGACAGAAGCTAGTAAGTTATGGGAAATTAACATGAAGAATATAACAGACTTTTACAATTACAGAATGATTATGGACAGGAAATTATATTATTATTTCACATGTTTTCAAACAGTAAGGAGCTAAAATCATAGAAAGTAATTGAACAAGGTACCTCTAGCATCAAATAATCCTGATTAGTTTCAATCACCACAGATAAGTCGTAATTAACCCAAGTCAACACAAATATCAATGAAAACCTAACTAGAAAATATTGTAGATTTAGTTACGTACCGATCAAAATTAACATGGAGACCTAACTATTGCCCGGTTTCACAATCGCCTCAAGGGATAGAAGAAAATTCAGTCGAGACTGGCACGATTCAGCAGAGCAATCTGAAGAGGGCTCGGGTCAGAGAAGAAGCAATTCGTTTCTTTTGTGTGTGGGGGGGGGGGGGGGGGGGGGGGGGGGGGGGGGGGGGAGAGGGAACCAGAGAAGCAATCGTTTCCGTGCGAGAGAAAGAGAGAACGTCGAGAGAGCTCGAGAGGGAGAGACAAGGGCTTGGCGATTTCGTGATTTGGAGAGGAATTTACCTTTCTAGCCTTCTAGTTTTTTCTGAGATGACCGTAACCCCGAGGAACCGAAACCGAATGACCCGAGACCAGAATGACCCGAAATCCGAATGACCCGAGAGCCAAACGATCCGAAACCCAAAATACTCGAGAGCCGAACGATCCGAACCTAAATGACCCGTAACCTGAATCCGAATGACCCGTCCGATTATTCAGACCTGAATAACTTGAGCTTGAATGTACTAAATGAATGATCACGAAACCGTTATATGCTAATATTATATATTATTTTATAATATCTTATTATGTTTTTATTTTGCCACTATGCTATTTTAGAAAGTAATATATTTTTTTATAATACTCATGTATAATATTATTTTCTAAAACTTAAATATAGTTTAACAATTGTTTATAAAACTACACTTGATAAGATCAAGACTACTGACGACTAATTAGCATTACATATAATCTCAAATGACCAAAATGTACAAAATTTGACTAGCAGATGCAACGACCCGATTGATCTGTAATAATGATTTTACCGATCTAAAACATTTTCAATGATCCATAATACAAAACACAACAATTAGAAATACTAACCCTAAATATTCAAAACATAGAATTAAATGACCCGTAACCAAACTGACCACAAACCCGAATGACCCGAAACTTAGACCCCCCGTAACCCGAACCCGCCCGACCCGAGACCCGAAAGATCCAAGACCTGAATAACCCGAAACCCGAATGACCTGAGACCCGAACTACCCGAAATCCGAATGACCCGTAACCCGAATAGCCCGACCCGAACTCCACCCAACCCGTCCATTTGCCACCTCCCACATCTTTGTTATTTCTTTAGTGTTTTCATGGTTAACTTCCTTGAATTGATTTCAATTAGGGGGGAATTTTAAGCCTGAAAATGATACGTGGCACATATCGGCGGCTTCCTTGCGGCTCAGCACGATCGCGTATTCCTCTTTTTCTTCCATCACGTCGCTGAACTCGTGACGCTTTTGCTTTTTGGTCCGCCTTTGGTTGTCCATTCTGTTGATTTTTTTCTTCTTTTGGGCTAGGATATTGTACTGACCATCAGATGGGGAGAAGGGTTTGAATCTGTGAATGCATGCCATAAGAGGTTGTCAGCATGTTTTAGACTACTAGTATAATTACGTAACAATATGAAAATATCTTCTGACGATATTAATGTTGGAGCAAACATACTTTAGTTGTATCACTCTTCTGAAAAGGATACCTCATTCACTGAAAATAAATGTAACCAAAAGCAGAAAAAGCCCAACACTATTTTTACAAAAGATCACACTTTACCGCATTTCGTTAAAATAAATAAGATTACCAAAATCAAAAACATTTCCAATAAAATCTCCTTCAATAATTTTGAAGAATGAACAAGTCTAATATTCAAACCAACACAAAACATTACCAAAAAATAATGAAAATCACTCAATCCTTACAACCATTTTGTTCTTCTTTCCAGCCGACAAAAGCAAAACCTTTCCATCCACCACATCTCTCTCTTCAATAACTTTCTCTTCACTATCAACACGTACATTATTCAAATACAACCCTCCTTGTTTCACTAATCGCCTGACCGCACCCTTACTGGCCATCAATCCAGTAGAAACCGCAAGATCAACCAAAGAGCAGTTCACAACTTTTTCATAAGCCAAAACGCACGATGGCACATCATTAGCTATACCCTCAATAGATTTCGAGTCTAATTCCGTTTTTGCCCCTGGCCTCAGAGCCTCAGTAGCATTTAATGCTTCAATTAACCCTTCTTCACCATGCACAAATTTCGTTACTTCTTCAGCTAATTTTCTCTGTACCGTGTTTTGTAAATAACCCGGTTTCTTCATACTCTCTTCCAATTCATTAATCTCTTCTATACTCAAAAAAGTTAGAATCTTCAAAAACCTTATCACGTCCACATCTGGAACTGAGAAGAAATATTGGTAGAATTTATACGGCGACATCAAATTAGGGTTTAGCCAAATCGCTCCGCCTTCAGATTTTCCGAATTTGGTACCGTCACTTTTTAACAATAACGGAAAAGTTAAGCCATAAGCCCCTTCAATTTGTAATATTTTGCGGATAAGCTCAGTGCCAGCTGTTATATTTCCCCACTGATCACTGCCCCCGATTTGCACATTAACTCCCCTGTTTTTAAACAGGTACAGAAAGTCGTAACCTTGCAAGAGCTGGTACGTGAATTCCGTGTAGCTCATTCCTTCTTCCGAACTCAAACGTTTCTTCACGCTTTCTTTCGCTATCATCGTACCGACTCTCGCGTACCGACCCACATCTCTCAAAAAATCCAACAATGTCACACTCTTCCACCAATCATAATTATCCAAAATCAGAAACGAATCACCCGAACTGCCCAAATCCCCCTTATTAATCAAATCTCTTCCATCATTCCTCCTCAAAATACCCTTTATCAGACCCTTAATAGCATCACTATTCTTCTGCAACGCATGTTCCTCCAATTCGGGTCTTTCAGCGCTTTTCCCAGACGGGTCGCCAACCCGGCCCGTCGCTCCTCCCACCAAAGCCACCGCCACGTGTCCGCACCTCTTGAACCATGACAGCACAACAAGACCAATTAAATTACCCAAATGCAAGCTCTCAGCCGTCGGGTCGAACCCGCAATACGCTTTGAGAGTATTGCAGGTTTTCAGATTCTCGCTGGTGACTGACTCGATGAGGCCTCGTTCGTGGAGTATTTCCACCACGTGCTTGTTTTGGGAAGAAATGGAGAAGTCCGGTGAGAGAGTTACAGAAGAGGATGAGGAGGAGGAGGAGCGGGAGATGAAGAAGGTTCTGGAAGGGACTGAGTGCGAGAGGACTGGAGAGAAAGCTCTCGCGGCAGCCATGGCCATGGCAATTGCCATGGTAAAGGGTGGAAATGAGAGAAGAAGCGTTTGTGTGGTGGTCGAGAGTTGAACTCGGAATGTCGGAGGAATGAAACATGTCGATATTTCATTTATTTTCTAGGCCCGGCCCAAAGTTTGTTTCGGCCCTGTGCCTTTCTTTTCCTTTTTCCTTCTTTTCTCTCTTTCTCCATCCAGCAGCAACACACATAAATCGGGGCTCATCTCCACTGCCGTCGCTCCATTCTTCTCCGGTCGCCGTCTCGTAGTCTCTCCACTCGCCTCGCCACTAGCAGCAATGTCGGCCCCATCATCATCATCCCTCGAAACCCTAAACCCTGAAATCCCCAAAGAAGAAAACAAAGAAGGAGAGGAGGAAGAGCAGGTCATAAATCCGTGGGAGGTGTCTGCGAAAGGGGGCAAAATCGATTATGATAAGCTGGTCGACAAATTCGGGTGCCAGAGACTCGACGAAGCGCTGATTCAGCGGTTCGAGAGACTCACGGGGAAACGCGCGCACGTTTTTCTCCGACGGGGCCTCTTTTTCGCTCATAGGTATGGAACTTTTTCTTGATGAAATAGGAGATTTGTGAGTTGAATGATAGAAGTGAATTGCTCAGCTTGTCGTTTTTGTATTGATGTATAATAGTTTGTATCAGTTGCTTGTCTGAATTTGCAAGATAAGTTAGGTCTGATTGTGTACCATGTAACCAATATATCGATTTTTTATGTTTTTACACCGTTTCCATTAGATTATTTATCAATGTACTGTTTTGTTTTTCAATATACTCTGTTGTACTGTAAGTATTACAAGCACAAATTGATGTAATATATATGTCGTTAGTTGTCATAATCTAGTTATGAGATAGTTACTGTTTGAAAGTAGGTAAAGTTTGAGACTTTTGTTTCTTGTTGTATGTTAAAATTGAAAATTATTTGCTCTAATTATATATTTTATTTCTTTTGTTAGGGATTTGAATGATATATTGGATGCATATGAGATGGGAGAAAAATTCTACTTATACACAGGGAGAGGGCCTTCATCAGAATCTTTACATTTGGGCCATTTAATCCCCTTTATGTTCACCAAGTAATTAATTAATTATCCTCTCTCTCATCAAAATTTAATTATATTATCAATTGGTAAAATTTTCAAATATCCCCTAACTTTTCTGAATAGTTTAGAACCCCCCTCACCTTTTAGATTCACTCAAAAACCACCACAAAGGTGGATTGAATTATTTAAAATTTTAACATTCCATCAAATTAAATTATTTTTTGACCAAGATACCCCTTAACAATATTATTTTTCTTTATTATATAATGTATTCAACCCAAAAATAATAAATAAAGAAAGAAAATAATATTTTTAATAAAATATAAATAAAATTGTATAAGTTAATTTAAAGAGAAAATAATATATTACGTAAAATAAAAAATATTTTGTGTTAAGTTGTTTTTGTTGGAGTGATAAATATAGTACTCTTGTAGGATTATAAAAAAATAATCCCACTTTTGAGGGAATATTTGAGTGAATCTAAAAATTGAGGGTTTTTTTTTTTTTCAAAATATTCAGTAAAATTTAGGACTTTTCAAAAATTTCCCCTTGTGAATTTCTCACTTGGTTCCACAGATATTTGCAGGAAGTATTCAAGGTACCTTTGGTAATCCAACTAACAGATGATGAGAAATGCATGTGGAAAGGCTTGTCTATTGAAGAATCAGAAAGGCTGGCACGTGAAAACGCGAAAGATATAATTGCTTGTGGATTTGATATTCAGAAAACCTTTATTTTCCCTGATTTTAGCTACATGTGTCCGTGAGTCTAGTTAAAGATTTTCTTGATGCTTATTAGTTTTTTGTTGTTGTTATGTTCTGTTTGTGATTTTTTTGTTGAATTGTTTTTCTGATGGTTTGCTGTTTTACTTGTTTTTTTTTGCAGGCCTATGTATAAAAACATGGTTAGAATTGCAAACTGTGTCACGGGAAATAAGGTATATTTACTTGTGCTGGTTATTTGTTTCTCCCAAAATTTCTCTTATTTTTGTTTTCCGACGGTGTTTTAAAGTTTCACTATAGGCCAATAATCCTCATTTATGCTTAAATTATCTCACTTTAGCAAATAAGGCTAATTGAGCTTCAATTGTGCAAATAATCATATTTTGAGTTAACCCTTAATCATACAATTATCTGTCAATTAAGATAATATTAGCATTAATTTACCTGTAGCGAAAAATAAATCAATAAAAAGGTTAAAGGCCAATCAATGAAAAAATTGGGTTGTGTTTAGTACATTGATCTTCGTTTAAAAGCTAGAACACTAAACCCTAAAATAATTACATAATTCTCCTTAATTTTATTCTATGATTTATAACAGATTGTTGGTATATTTGGGCTAACACTTGAGGATTATGGAGGCAAATGGTTCTTTCCTTACATCCAGGTTAAAATCTTATTTTTTTCATTGTTAAGTTTTGTATTTATTTCATTCTAGCATTTTTCTCCAAACTGCTCGCTCTGTAGGCATTTATTTCATTCAGGTGGTATGAAACCATTACTGATCATTACTGAATCATTTTCAATTTATTGACTGGATTTTCATTATTGTCCCTATTGTTTTTATTAGTAGTATGTGAATACATTTATACATTAAATGAGGCTCTGAACATACTATTTTTATAATTTATAATTATAACTACTGACTTGTTGTTTTATACAAGTTTCATGGAGCCTATCATCCACTCTTGATTTTATACTATGAATGGAAATGTTGAGAAATATTTATTTTTGTTCTATCTGTTTGTTAATTCGAAACATTTTTGTAATATCTACAGGCAGCTCCATCGTTTCCTAGTACATTTCCACATTTATTCTCCGAAAAGTATAAAAATCTCCGTTGCTTAATTCCTTGTGCTATAGATCAGGTAATTAGTTATATTAAAATGCTCATTAAACGAAGTATTAAAAATCTCACGTCTTTCTTTTTGTTCTTGTTTTTCTTTTAACACTAATATGTTATTTTTTGTACATAGGATCCATATTTTAGGATGACTCGTGATGTTGCACCAAGATTAGGCTATAATAAACCCGCATTGATTGAGTCCAAATTTTTCCCTGCTCTTCAGGTAAATTCAATCAAGTTATTAATTTATCATTGGTGTTATTATCAAGTTAATCTTATCATTTCCATTAAATTTATGCCTGGATTTGTGAATATTTTGTGATTTTGAATTATTCAGGGTGAGTCGGGTAAAATGTCAGCCAGTGACGCGAACTCTGCAATTTATGTGACTGATTCTTTGAAAGAAATAAAAAACAAGGTTTTCCTTTTTTTCAGTTATCTTTTTCTATTTATCCAATAGTATTATTTAATTACCATTTTTGTATAATACCATTGCATGATTGGTATAATTCATGTGTTTTTGTTTTAGTTTTTCTGCTAATTTTTTGTAAAAATAAGCAAGATCTCTTCTATTGCTGTAATGAATTAATTATTGGAACAAAATGATAGAATCTAATGCATAGTTTTTTTTTTTTCATTTTTTGTGGTTATACAGGTGAATAAGTATGCTTTTTCTGGAGGCCAGGATTCCATAGAAAAGCACAGGAAATATGGTGCAAACCTTGAGGTGATTTTTCTTGCAATCTATTTGTATTTTATTGCTTGTTTAAAACTTTTATTTTATTTTATTTGAATAATTTTGGTTTGGTTTTATAGGTGGATGTGCCGGTCAAGTACCTCAATTTCTTCCTTGATGATGATGATGAACTTGAGCACATCAAAAAGGTTTGCTTTTATATATAAATTTTGGGTGAATTTCATTATAAAGTAAGGAAAATATCAAACAAAATTTAGGAAATTAAGTACAAAACATAAATTAAGGATAATGAAGAAAGGGGTTTCCATTATATTTTTGTATTTATTCATTTATTAATTAATTAATTTGTTTGTTTTAAAAATGATATGCTTAGGCATGCACACAAATTCAAACAACTTTCCAAGTCAAAACTATTCTTATAGCGAAACACAACATTTTGAGGCTTCTTAAAAAGCGTGCACAAATTTATAATACATAATTCCAAATAAATATATTTCTTTTTCAAAATTATTCGTTTAGGAATATGGAGCTGGAAGAATGCTAACCGGCGATGTAAAAGGGAGACTGATAGAAGTCCTTTCTGAGATAGTCGAGCGACATCAGCGGGCCCGCAAGTCAGTCACTGAAGAGGTATGATTATTATTATTTTCATTTCCTTTTTGTTTTTCTAATTCCTGTTTAAATTGTATCAATCTATTTAGCATCAAAGCCTACAATAATTAGTACTTGTATAAAATCTGATTCTGGAATCAGGCTTAGATATGATTATTTTAAGGAAAAGTATATTTGGCCCCCTCTAAAAATCCCCCCCAACTTGCAAATAGGACATTGTCAAACAGGACCCACTATAAAATAGGTGTCAAACGGGCCCGTTTGACAGCATGTGGGGCCCGTTTGACAGTGAAAGGGGGACAAATAGGGGATTTAAGTGGGGGCCATGTATATGAGCTCTTATTTTAATTGATGTGCTGGATGTAAATATTAGGCCAGATTGTTATATTTGTGAAATTGAGGAAAAATGGGTGTTGTGTGCTACTTTTAAGATTTTTCGTAATTTGCGATACATCTGTGTAATGTTGTGTAAATTCTATTAATATTTTACAGATGGTGGACGCGTTCATGGCTGTGAGGCCGTTGCCTCACCTGTTTGACTAGTTAATTCGTCTTAAGGTTTTATTAGTTTATGTGTGTGTGTGACTAATCGATGTTTATTTATCCATATTTATTGCATTTTTGTCTCAATTTTTTATTTATCCATAATAGAAATGTTCTTTTACTTATGATTAAGCTATTTTACTATTCCTTTGTGATGTTGGTTTTATTTGAGCTCTTAGTTTAAATTTTAAATTGAATGTTGGTAAGTTGGTTGCTGTAGTTGCCAATATTGTAATATTGTTAACTAAATCTATGTTAATTTTATACTATAGTTGATAATATTGGAAGATTATTATATTAATTTTGCGTTAATGCTAATCAAGTCATTTTATTCATTTTGCTAATTTTCTACTCTATTTCGTAATAATAAGTCAATTTTATTAATTTTATACTTCTGCCAGTATTGTAAGTCGTAGCATCTTTTCTTTGTTATTCATTTTCCACTTTCCATTTTAGAAATAATCCAGCTACTCTTTTGCAATGTGTAACGACAATTTGCAATTCATTTGCATTTTGGAAACAAACCAGCTACATCTTCTCTTTGCTATACCAGTTATTTACTAGATTTAAGAATGCAATCCAACTAATTTTTTCCATTTTGAACCTGTGATACCTATATCTTTCTTTTCTTCAACAACTCACCCTCAACAAAAACTAAACTACGAAAAACGACAACAAAGAAATAAAAAAATGGAGATAACTAATAGGTCTACCATTGGTGCCATTCGCTTGATCTTTTTCGCCTTTTTTTCTCTTGCACATGGTGCATTTGCTTCTGATTCTCATGCACCAGCCCCTAGTCCTGCTTCAAATGGACTTATTTTCTTTTCATAATGATGTTTATCGCTTTAATACCTCTTCTAGGATCCTGTAGTGCTAAAGATGACAAAAAGGATGATGGTGACAAAAAGCTTGACATGTGTAACTGGAGAAACCAAAGCTTACATACATCAGAAATTTTCGAAAAACAACTCCTGGATGATGCTAAATTGCAGAAAAAGGAGAAAAAACAATTACATTATTCAAAATTGCAAAAAAAAAAAAAAAAAAAAAAGACATTGTTCTCCACAACAAATATGAGACCATAGTGTTTTAACTTAATAAATACAATCGCCATTATTCTTTTGTTGTCTATTTTATAACAAATTTGACATTTTGATAGGGTTTTCTAGAGATTTTCCATTTTATCTTATTCTTGGTGTACTTCCGTCAAAAAAAGATGACCAAACAAACCCACTCTTGTCCGATGATTGCTAGCACTAGCAGGGTTCCCTCACTTGGTTTCAGTGAAAACCCCCAAAGCCTCAAAGCTCAAATCAATGGCTTTTATGCTAAGAAGCCATTAACACACGCTCACTCCTCTCTTCTTCCCTTCTCTCACCACCGCCACCTGCTTTCCCATATCATCCCTTTCCTCTGCCTTTCCGCCCAAGCCCAACAACCAAATGAGGTTCCCTTCATAGCCGACTACCTTATCTCCTCTTTCGGCTTCCCCGCTGACCGAGCGCTCAGGCTCGCCGCCACTCCGAGACTCAGGCCGATCAAATCGCGAGACCGGCCCGACTCCGTTGTTAACTTCCTTAAAGAAATAGGCTTCTCAGATGCCCAGGTGAAGACCGTCATTTCCCGGCATCCCCAGCTACTCTCTTGCGGTGTGGACGTGGTCCTCAAACCTCGGGCCGCCGAGCTTCTATCTAATGGTTTCTCCAAGGAAACAATCATGGAGTTGATCCTACATAGCCCTTCGGCTCTTAGTTATAAACCGGCCCTCTCACGCCTCCAATTTTGGAGAAATTTTGCTGGTAAGGATGAGAAAGCCTTGTTGAAGGTGATCCGTGCGAACTTCAATCTCTTCAATCATGATGTTGATAAGAAGATTATTCCCAACATTGACTTGTTGAAAGAATACGGCATGTCAGATCAACATGTGATGCTGGTCATTACGAGGGTCAATACGTTAATTTCACAAAACCCAGAAACTATAAAGAAGCTTCTAAAGGAAACAGAGGAGCTGGGGTTCGAAAGAGGATCTGGACTGTTCATTGAGGGGCTTTTATTGCTTGGTCGTTGGAGAAGGGAAACAATAGAAAGAAAAATGGAGTTCTTTAAAAAGATTTATGGCTGGTCGGACAAAGATGTAAATATTGTTGTCAGAAAATGCCCTTCATTATTTGGTCTTTCTGAGGAGAACATAAAGAACAAAATGGATTTCCTTATAAAAAAGGCCGGTTTTGATCGGGAATACATTGTTTCAAGGCCTGTGTTGCTTAAACACAGTCTTGAGGGGAAGTTGGTACCAAGGCATCATGTTTTAACCCTTTTGAAAGAGAAGGGCGTGAAAATAAAATCTTCTTTCTTCACTGTTTGTAATTTGTCTGAAAAGCGGTTTTGCGAACAGTTTATTTTGGCGTACGAAAATCAAATACCAGATATTCAAAATGATTATGATGCTTCTTTTGCTGTGAAGGTAAAATTTATTTGGATAGCTCTTGTAAGAAATTAGTATCATTTTATCTTTGCCGACGAGTATGCAAAGTTGTTCAAGAGAATTTTGTTTGTCTTAAGCATTTTTGCTTAGATACTGATTTTTACTTCTTTGCTCTTTAAGTATTGATGTTAATTTTCTCCTCAACCAAACTAGACAAAATTACAGGGATAAATCTTTTAATTAACTATTAGTCTCTTGATGAAAAAATTTAAATAAATTTATAGGGACCAGACAAAAAATCTAAAAATGTAATCTTTAAATACATAGAAAAGTTAGGGGCGTTTTGAAAATTTTCCCTAATTTCTTCTGTATATGAGGGCCCTGATAGATAGCATTGGATTTGTACCTATTTTTTCAATTAACATGGAAATATTTTTTTTTTCTATTCGCTACAGGAATTTGACTGAATTGCTTGCCATATCAGCCTTTTTCTTCTGATTCTTCCTTGTTGCTATATATTACTAAACAAAGGTAAGATTTTTTTTAATTAATGATAATCACATGGGCTTTTGGTGAGTGGTTAGAGTCATTCAGTCACAATAGATAGTGATCCTACAAATTTTATAGACTCCAAAAAAATTATTGGAAAACTAAATTATAGTAGAACTTAGAAAAAAAATAATGAAGAAATCATATTGAGACTTGATTGTTTAACCAAAATTTTTTTGGAATTTTGAAAAGCTATTTTGTTTAGTATTATGTTGCATTTAATATACACGAAAGAAAATGAATTTGAGGGTAGACATATAGCCAGGTTTGAGGAATTATTGGATTGGTTCGCTTGTTCTTAATGAATATGGTCAAAAGTTATTAAAGATCCATTAAAAAACATTTTTTTATATAGTACTTTGAAAAATGCCAAAATTGTAAGTTCATTTGATACAGGCAGTTCAGCATTAGGGTTTCAAGAGTTAAGCATTCTTGCTCACGAAAGCTCATATTTTTATACAGGGAGTTAGATCATTGGAGGTTTGGTGGGAGAATTTCATCTTGAGAATATGAGAACGTAATTTTGAAAAAGAGTAAGGTTATTTATGTGAAGTATTTTAGTCTTTCGGGTTAGTGGATCTTGACAAATTTGTAGATCTTGAAGATTATTTTTGCCGTAAATTAGCTCATTTAATTGGATATCGGCATTAAAACTAGTACATATTGATACGGGATTTCGGAGAGGGCAAGGACTTTCAAAAATTAATTATTTTCTGTTGATTTTTTCTTGTATTGAGTTTATGGAGAACATTTATTATTTTTTCTTACTATTTATTCTATTTAATTATACAAATTTCATTTGAGGTATTTTTATCACAGAAAGTTAACTTATTAATAAATAAATAAAAACTTTTAAAAACTGAACTTGCATCCCCAACCAAGTTTTTAGCACTTCTGCCTTCCCTCGCCAATTCGTGATTTTGAACACTTTTCATCTGTGCACGATCAACTATTAATTGCTGACATGACACTGATAACATTAGATAATTTTTTTTAAGAAGAAAAAATAAAATAAAATAAAACTGAGTCCTCTTTTGCTTCAATTTTGAAAATAATATTTTTGCTACATCATCAATTTTAAAAAGGGGACTTGATATGCACCACTGGTTTATTTTTCGTCCAGCATAGCCGAAATTCAGAAATGTATAATAGAATTACAAAAAAGTTATATTTATATACAAAAAGACATAATGGACATATACAAAGGTATGTTGATATACAAAAGATACTTTTTCAATTATTTCTATACAAAAGTGTAATGGACAACTAAAAATGTATTATGGTGATGTTTAAGCGAGTGATACGAATGTTTAAACTGGTGGTACGAAGATGGATCATGGACTTGGCCACTCGGGCCAGGTCTTTCTTACTGCAACCATGGTAGCCTTTGCAGTGACTGCGGGTCTCTGCCTCACAGCGATGGAGCTGAGTAGTGCCGTGACCGAGAAAGAAAGTCGGCAGATGATTCTTCTGGAAGATTGGCGCATGTCTAGCGGTCTAACCCATTGCGCGAAAAGAATGTACTTCACATTTGGCAGGAGGAATAAATCAGGAAATTAGATTTGATCTTTGATTAGGATTAGATTTCAGGACTGATTTGATTTGATCATGATTGGAGATTTGTTCATTTGGCCAAAGGGTCGCAAATTGGTAGTCGCACTTTCATTGTAAGTAGAGCTGGCAAAATCTGACCCGACCTGAAAAACCCGCCCGGCCCTAGCCGAACCCGAGTGACCTAAAATCCGAAATGACACGAACCCGAACGACCCGAAACCGAAAGACCCGAGACCCGAATGACCCGCAACCTGAAACCCCCCTACCCGAATGACTGTAACCCGAAATGGCCCCAACCCAAATGACCCGCCCGATCTGACTCAAAAAAATCAGATTTTTTTTATCTTAATTCTCAAAATATCTCAAAATCGAGGTTTTTATACTTTTTTTCGAAAACTATCCAAAATGACTCAAATAACCTGAAATGTCAATTCGGTGACATACGACCCATAATCTAAGTGACATTTGATCTAAACATGACATTGACCTTAAAGTCAACTGACCCACGCCCAAAACCCGAACGACCCGTAACCCGAATGACCCGAAACCCGAATTGACCCGACCCGACCCGACCCGCCCGTTTGTCACCTATTTGTAAAAAGACAAGACAAACAAGGTTGTACTATTTTATGTATTAGTTTAATTTATTTTGTGTGACAGTCTCTCCGTGCAAGGATAAGTGACAGTCCCTTGCGTGACAAGAAATGAGTGTGACGATCGTAGCAAGTTGGCGTAGAAAGGACTTTCCCAAAACCCCTCAAGGCCCTTGCTTCCGGACGATCATGAGGACAAGTGACAGCCCCTCATGACAGCAGAGAACGAGAGCAAGACGGATAATCAGATCCTTTACGAGAAAGAAGAAGTCCCCTACTAAGGTGAGACGAAAGCAACACTGACAAAGACGGAGGAGATTAGACAGAGAACTACGAAAGAGCTTGACCCCTATGCCTCTCTACTATCAACTTTATCCACCTTCTACCTCGGACAAAGACTGTGACAATCGTGCCCGTGGCATGATAAACAACAAAATTATCTTTATTTTATTTTATTTAAAACAAAAACTCAATTAAAAATTCAGTCCGAGCTGCGTTTAAAAAACTAAAATAAACTACACCTCATTGTGGATTTGATACCCAAAGTATTACACGTAGATTGTGTGCTTGCGATCGAAACTAAGTATATTAGGATAATTTCGATAGCAATTATATCTTATACCCACATCACACACCAATACATATATTTATACACACGCGCACGCACACACACTCCCATGTCTCGAAAAGTGTTTCGTCGGGTCTTTGTTTGAAGGCGGTGATTTGCCCTCTTAGCAGTGCGGTTTTGTTCGGGGAAAAATATTTTTGTCAAGATTGAGAAAGAGCCTCCAACAAGTTGATCGAATCGTTCGGTAGTGACTTTAGTCATGCCCGCGTCTTGTCTCGTAAAGAGAACGAAAAGAGGCGTAGACATATCGCTGCATCCGTCACATCATTAAGGTGCAATATATCGCAATAATCCTAGAATATGAATAAGTAAAGCTTCGGGGCTTCTATGACTTCTCCACCGAATTGGTTATGTGAAAAACTGGCTTTAACTCAAAGTTATTTGCCGCCACGGCCAACACTCGGATGGCCGACAATACTTTTGTCGCGTAGGTCGTGGCATAGTTTCTTTCATACTGAAATAAAAATAATAAATGATGATAACGCAAAAAGTTTTAAACTCACAGAATCATCACAAAATGATGACCCAAAGACAGTAAATTTAGTGCATAGGTCCACCATAAATTCATAATTCGGTGATCTAGTTATGTTTCATTTCGATAAGCATATATTTTTAATTTAAAATACTAATAATATTATAGTTTTATATTATATTAAAATGTAGGCAAATCACGTATGCCTGATATTTATCTGTTTTTATTAAATTCTCTTTTGTGGTGGGGACCTATTCTATTTTGAGGTTCTGCAAGGATCTTCATGATATATATATATTTTTTTTGATGCAAGGATCTTCATGATATTTTCCATCTTATCTTACTCTTCCTGTTTCCCTTTTGTCTAAAAAGAACAGACAGAGCCACTCCAGTCCGATGATAGCAAGTAGGGTTCCCTCATTTGGGTTTAGTCAAAATCCCCAAAGCCTCAAAGCTCAAATCAATGGCTTTTATGCTAAGAAGCCAATAACACACGCTCACTCCTCTCTTCTCCCCTTCTCTCATCACCTTCCTTTCCTCTGCCCTTCAGCTCAAGCCCAACAACCAAATGAGGTTCCCTTCATAGCCGACTACCTTATCTCCTCCTTCGGCTTCCCCGCTGAGCGAGCTCTCAGGCTGGCCACCGCTCCAAGACTCAAGCCGATCAAATCGCGAGACCGGCCTGACTCCGTTGTGAACTTCCTTAGAGAAATAGGGTTTTCAGATGCCCAAGTCAAGACAGTCATTTCCCGGGATCCCCTGATACTCGCTTGCGGTGTGGACACAGTCCTCAAAGCTCGGGCCGCCGAGCTGGAATCTAATGGTTTCTCCAAGGAAATAATCATGAAATTGATCCTACATAACCCTTCGGCTCTTAGTTATAAACCGGCCCTCTCACGCCTCCAATTTTGGAGGAATTTTGTTGGTAAGGATGAGAAAACCTTGTTGAAGGTGATCCGTGCGAATTTCAATCTCTTCAATCATGATGTTGATAAGAAGATCATTCCCAACATTAACTTGTTGAAAGAATACGGCATGTCGGATCATCATGTGATTATGGTCGTTACGAGGGTTAGTACATTAATTTCACAAAACCCAGAAACTATAAAGAAACTTCTGAAGGAAACAGAGGAGATGGGGTTCGTAAGAGGATCTGGATTGTTCACTAAGGGGCTTTTGGTGCTCGGTGCTTGGAAAAGGGAAACAGTAGAGAGAAAAATTGAGTTCTTTAAAAAGACCTATGGCTGGTCAGACAAAGATGTAAATATTGCGATAACGAAATGCCCTTCGTTGTTCGGTCTTTCTGAGGAGAACATAAAGAGAAAAATGGATTTTCTTATAAAAAGGGCCGGTTTTGGTCGGAAATACATTGTTTCAAGGCCTATGTTGCTTATACACAGTCTTGAGGGGAAGCTGGTACCAAGGCATTATCTTTTAACTCTTTTGAAAGAGAAGGGCATGAAAATAAAATGTT
The DNA here is from genome assembly GCA_027726005.1 of Juncus effusus. NCBI lineage: Eukaryota > Viridiplantae > Streptophyta > Magnoliopsida > Poales > Juncaceae > Juncus > Juncus effusus. The sequence continues at coordinate 7,969,579 of CM050896.1, read as the reverse complement.
CTTTCTACAGTGTTTGTAGTTTGACCGAACAACGGTTTTGCGAACAGTTTATTTTGCCGTATGAAAATCAAATACCTGATATTCAAAGTGTTTATGAGGCTTCTTTTGCCTTGAAGGTAAAAATTATTTGGATAGCTCTTGCAAGAAGCTCGTATCATTTTATCTTTGCCACCAAATAGACAACATTATTCAAGAGATTTTAGTTTGTCTTAAATCTTAATCATTTTTTCTTAGATACTGATTTTTACTTCCTTCTTTACTCTTTATCTCTTGATGTTAATTTTCTCTCCTCAACCAAATTAGACAAATACAGGGGTAAATCTTTTAATTAATTATTATTCTCTTGATGAAAAAAGATAGATTATTTTATAGGGACTAAACAAAGAAATCTATCAATATAGTTTTTGTAATGGGAAATGTGAAATCACGACGATCTAGAGCACGCTCAAATCACGACGGAGTTTGTATATACTGTTTTTTCGCTTTTCAATATTTTTTTTTCCTATATATTGTTTTCACTGTTTTATACATATTTTTGTTTTTTGTGCATTATTTATGCTTTGGATATTTTTATATAATGTTTTTCTGCTTTTTAATATATTATTTCTTTTATATATGATGTTCTCACTATTTACAAAAAATGAATTATATATACTGTTTTTCAGTTTTATACATTATCTATTATCTATATATACTGTCGTCGTGCTGTCGTCGTGCTGCACGACAGAAAACTCTCATTGTGATATATCAGGTCCCCTTTTTAGTATATAGAAAAGTTAGGGCGGTTTGAAAAATTTCCCTAATATCTTCTGTATATGAGGATCATGATAGATGATAGCATGATTAGATTTTTACCTAATTTATCACTTAACATGTAAATATTTGTTTCTATTGGCTGCAGGAATCTGACTGAATTGCTTGCCATATCTGCCTTTTTCATCTGATTTTTCCTTAGTAATATATTACTAAACCAAGGTTAGATATTTTTTTTAATTAATGATAATCACATGGGCTTTTGGTGAATGGTTAAAAAAGTCATTCAGTCACAATAGATAGTGATCCTACAAATTTTATGGAAAACTAAATTATAGTAGAACTTAGAAAAGAAAATAATGAAGAAATCAGATTGGGACTTGATTGTTTAACCAGAAATTTGTTGGAATTTAAAAAAGCTATTTAGTTTAGTATTATGTTGCATTTAGTATACACGAATGAATTTGAGTGTAGACATATAGCTAGATTTGAAGAATTATTGGATTGGTTTCACTCGTTCTTAATGATTATGGTCAAAAGTTATTACAGATCCACCAAAAGCATTTTTTTGGATAATACTTTGAGAAATGCCAAAATTGTAAGTTCATTTATGATGAAGACAGTTTAACATTAGGATTTCAAAAGTTTAGCATTCTTGCTCACAAAGCTCATTTTTTTGATACAGTTAGTTAGGTCATTGGATGTTTGGGGCGATAGTTTAATCTTCCGAAGATGAGAATGTAATTTTGATAAAGAGCAGGGTTATGAATGTGAAGTTTTTAGGCTAATGGGTTAGTGGATGTAGATAAATTTGTGGATCTTGAATATTATTTTTGCCATAAATGTTCTCGTTTAATTGGATATCGGCATTAAAAATAGTACAAATTGGTATGAGATTTTAGAGTGGGCAAGGACTTTCAAAAATTAATTGCTTTGTGTTAATTTTTCTTGAACATTTATCATTTTTTTACTATTTATTATATTTAATCTTACAAATTATGTTCTATTCTTTTCTTTTAAGATTTGGGTATTTGATTATAATTCACTTTTCCAGACTTGTTTGGAGTCTAAAAAGCTGAAAGATTACTGGATTTAACATGGGTACTTTTTAATTGAATAACTATAATAATTACATGGGTACTATGTTAAAAATACCCATGGGTATTTTTTAGTTGAACAACTAACAATTTTGCTAGCATCCACCAAAATACCCATGTGATTATCATTAATCAGAAAATAGTCCGACCTGGGATTAGTAATCTATAGGCATAAGAGCTGATATGGCAAGCAATTCAATCAAATACCTGTAGCAAATAGAAAAAAAAAAAATTTGTATGTAAAGTGATGAAAGATACAAATATATTTTCATGAAGTTCCTAAACAAAAGCATCGTAATGACCGTCATTACCTGTTGATCTGACATGCCATATTCTTTCAACAAGATAATGTTGGGAACAATCCTCTTATCAACATCACAAATGAAGAGTCCTAAGTTCCGATTGATAACCTTCAACAAGGCTTTCTCATCCTTACCAACAAAATTTCTCCAAAATTGCAGGCCCGAGGCGACGGATTTATAACTAAGAGCCGTGCCGTTACATTGGATCAGTTCAATGATTGTTTCCTTGGAGAAGAGAAACCATTAGATTCTAGCTCGACGAGTCGTGGTTTGAGGACCTCGTCCACACCACAAGAGAGTAACTGAAAGACCTATTTCATTAAGGAAGTTCACAACGGAGTCAGGCCGGTCTCGCTGAAAAGCAGAGGAAAGGGCGGTGATGAGAGAAGGGGAGAGGAGAGGGGTGAGCGTGTGCTAATGGCTTCTTAGCATAAAAGCCGTTGATTTGAGCTTTGTGGTTTGGGGATTTGATTTGGACTTAGCCCAAGTGAGTGAACTCTGCTTGCGATCATCGGACTGGAGTGGGATTGTTCTTTCCACGGAAGGAGATATTTTTAGAAGAGAAAAACTGAAAATTGAATGAATTCACGTTTACTTTAAATTCATAGTAAGCTGGTTGGTAAGGTGTGATTAATAATATATATAGATTAGATTTTTTTTCTGATAAATAAAAATATATAGGTTAGTTAGAGAAGATAGCTTTGGAAGTTAAAAAGGAGATATTTTGATTGGCGTAGACGCATGTTGTCAGTTCTTTGACAGAAAGAAAATGAGTCAATTAATTTCCATGAATTACTCAACCACCACCTTCAAATAAGGAATGGGAGAGTATTAGGTGTGAAAACGGTCCGGATATTACCCGGACCGGTCCGGATATTACCCGGACCGGACCGTATCCGAAAAATATCTGGATCCGAATAGAAAAATCTGGATTTGGATCCGGGTCTTTTATTTGGATACGGATCCAAATACAGTATTAGATTTTGGTGAAGTATCCGGATCCGGATACTATTTAAAAATGAGTACTCATTTTTTGATCCATATTCTCAAATACGGTATTCATTTTTGACTCAAATTTTGAATTCATTGAAATATCTATAAATTTAGTAATACAACATCTTCAAATATCTATAAAATTATTAATTATTAATTTAAAAACATAATATAATATTATATAAATGAAATTTATGATATTTTTCTTACATATTCATATTTGTTTGATGATTTTTTTATATTTTATATCGTTTATCAAATAGTTATAATTTTTATCCAGTAAAAATATGTTTTGTTATTAAAATTCAAATTTTTTGTGTATAATGATATTTGAGAATTATAAAATAAATATTTATATTAAGTACTAAATATCCGTTTTAATTATCCGAATAAAACCTGGATCTGTATTCGTATCCGAAATATCCGGACCGTATCCGTATCCGTTTAAGATCCGAACCGTATCCGGATCCGGGACGTTCCGGATAGGGGACGTTCCGGATCCGGATTCGTATCCGGAAAAAAATATGGATACGGATATGGGATGACTGTTAGGGACCGAGACGCAACAGCAAACACAGAAAGCATGACACAAGAACAAAAAGATTTTTACGTGGAAACCCTAAAGGGTAAAAATCACGGCCGCCGGCACTCAAACTTTCTTTATATTTGGAGAAAGAGAAAATACAATACAATTGTTTGTAGTTGTTGGAATGAATAAAACTCTACCCCCTACCCCTAATACAAGAAAATAAATCAAAGATTTGCTGCCCCATTAACGTCTAATTCATGGAAACAAATATAAGGCAAATAAACATATTCCAAATTCTAATTATCAATTAAGGAATAGAATCATATCAACCAAATATGGAGATCTTCCATATCTACTGCAGCGTTTCCTTTTATACGGTATCTAGAGTTTTCCAGAAGTCTCCACACAAAACAATCTCCCACTTAGAGACTTCATAATGACACAAATCATTTGCATTGAATTCATTCTTTTTTTCTCCCGTACCTTCCTTGAGCCTGGCGACATTCTCCCACTTACTCACGCGACCAGCCCCACTGAGACTGCGCACAGCCTCAGCTTGTCGATGGGGACTTCCTTGGTCAACATATCGGCAGGGCTCTTCGTACCTTGGATCTTTTCTAATGATATGGCACCGTCTCTCACAAGTTCTCAGATATAGTGATACTTGAGCTGGATGTGCTTGGTTCTGGAATAGAATACCGGATTTTTCGCAAGACACATGGCACTTTGACTGTCGGTGTAGAGTGCCCTACATTCTTGATCTTTTTCAATCTCTCTTAGAAAGGTCAAAAGCCATACCATCTCTTTTCCAGTTTCTGAAATTGCCACATACTCTGCTTCAGTCGTTGATAACGCCACGCATTTCTGCAATCTCGACATCCAGCTCACAGCTGTACCTCCTATTGTGAAGACATAACCGGACGTGCTTTTTCGACTATCCACATCTCCTCCTAGATCCGCGTCTACGAATCCTTGCAAAATCGTGCCATTCCTTTTGTAGCACAACGCCATATTTGAAGTGCCCTTCAAATATCTCAACAGCCACTTTATCGCCTCCCAATGCTCGATGCCGAGATTCGCCATGAATCGACTCACAACTCCCACTGCATGTGCGATATCAGGTCTTGTGCACACCATGGCGTACATAAGGCTGCCCACTGCCGACGTGTATGGCACTCTTGCCACTTGTTGTTTCTCCTCCGTGGTTTTTGGTGATTGCGCCTTCGAGAGTTTGAAATGTGCGCCGAGTGGAGTACTTCTGAGCTTAGCATCATCTACTCGAAATCGCTCCAACACCTTTTTGATGTACTTCTCTTGCGACAAGGTCAGTGTCCCTGCCGCTCGATTTCGAGTGATCCGCATCCCAAGAATCTAGCTTGCTACCCCTAAATCCTTCATTTCGAATTCTCTCGACAATTCCTTCTTGAGTTTGTTGATCTGCTCATATTGCACCTGTAATGAGCATATCATCTTGATAACAGGTGTTTTTGCAGTCGTTTTACAGTTACCAAAAGAAATTTATAACCCTAGACTTAACTATAATAAAGTAGACAGTGGAAGTAGGGGTCGAACCACAGAGAGCTATTTAGACTAAACTAGGTGAAAAGATTACTTCTCTAATGAAAATGGACTCAACAAAAATAGAAAACTAAAATAAAGAGAAACCAAGACCATAAATAAAACCAAACACAAGACCTAAAACAAGACACACAATTCGGGGGGGGGGGGGGTTGTTGATTGGTTGAAGTGCAGTAAGATGAGCTCTAACCGATAAATAACTCAAACAAAAGATAGGGTTTTAGTTTAGATGAGCTCGTAAATAAAAACACTAACCTACTTGAATATCATAACCAATTCAATAGAAATCATTGGTTATTTAAACAAATCAAAACCTCCTAAATAATGAGCTTGTTTAGAACTGTTTAGATCGTTGTGAGTTATTTGCACTTGGCTATTATTCAAATTCTAATAGAGGCTATTGAGCAAAGCAACCATAGGAATTTTATGGCCCTTGTTAATTACTATTGAACATAGAACTGACCGAAATAAACTTAAAATAATTCATTGAGCATGAAAGATAATAAGTAAATGAAAACAGAATAATAACCGTTCAAATGAAATTCATTATTAATGGTCTCAAAAGATATGACACAAAAACATAAACATTAACTTTGCCTCGAAGGGCTTACTCGAAATACATGGAAAAGAAAGAAAAGAAAATAATGATAGAACCCATTAATGAAGTGCGGATGGAAGAGTGAAGCTTGCTTGACTTGCCCAACTCCAAGGGAGAGAATGATGAAGTTCAAAAGTGAGTTGAAGAGATGCCTTGCACCTGGTTATATTGCCTCTCAAAAGGTGGTCATGAGGGATAAATGAAGCTCCATGCAAAGAGTGTGAAACGAGCATGGCAAAGGCATGAAGAGTGCATGAAAGATCTATCCAGAAGATGGTCAATTTGGGACACGTAGATCTCTGAATTGGGCTCTGGTGATATGGAATGAATTGTGGGCCTTGTTCGCTTCTTTCCAACTGTATATAGTATGCATATAGAGGAGGCCCAGATTGTGAGTTATGGCCGAAATACTGAAGCTGTGTCAGCAAGTCCAAATCTTGATTATTATCTCTATCTTGTGCTCCAACATCTCAAGCTATGCTCCATCCAAATTGCACCTGAATTCACATAAATATGTCATTAGTAATATCAACATTCAAATTGTGATTATTATCCATATAAATAGAAAATTAACGTATATAATGGTGCAATATCACATGTGTATAGGGTATAAAATGTGTATAATTAATGACTTATCAAATCACCCCACACTTAAACATTTGATCGTCCTCAAGCAAAGATTATAACTTGCATTGGTAAGATGGGTCCCATGTTTTAGACTCACTCTTCACTTATATACCAGCCAATAATGATCTTTGGTCCCTTGTGTAAGATTCCATGCACTTTGGTGGAACTCGCACTCACTCTCTTTTTGTATAGTAAAATATGAATGTGGAATATGTGGAGTGTCTCTCATAATAACTCTCAGTTCTCAGATGAATCGTGATTTCCTACCTTGGTCGTGAGGGGAATTCTCAAGTTATGTTTGATGGAATATGGTGGATAATACACATATATATACTACATAATTGGTTTGCTTGTCTACTTTGCCACTTTCGGTCAAGTTGTCACTTGGTTTTCTAAACTCATGCCTCTACTCTCCAAAAAGATATCGCCTATAGCTCTATCTGCTTGGAATAATGAACCTCCTAATGTGCATACCTCCTAGCACCTTCAGTCATCTGATGTCAACCTAACTGCTGGCCTGAGATGTATGACTAGAATCCACTCTTTCTCACAAATCGGGTAAACTAGGATTTAGGCCATGTACAAGGGGAACAAGGAGTCAAGCAACCTTTTTATTTTATTTTATTTATATATATATATATATATATATATATATATATATATATATATATATATTATTTTGTGTTTATTATTATTATTTTATTTTATTTTATTTTTTTTGGAAGATTGTGACTCAAAACTATGACGATTATGGGGGCCTAACTTGCCTTTGTGTCAAAAAAAGAGTTTACCCGAGACTATGCTCTCATAAATCTATCTCTAAGCTGCATCTCCTCACGAATACACTCGGTGCACAAAGCTCATCTACTACACATAAGCCCTCAACTTCTGACACTAACCTCTACTTCCCGTCCCCTATCTTCTTATATAATGCCTAACCCTCCTTCTCCAAAACCAAGCAACAAAGTGACTTTAGAAGCTAATAGACCTGGATATTATTTATATATATACGAGATGATATAGTGGGTTATTATGGATATTATACTATAGACAAACTTGAGCTCCGGATCTCGGTCCAATGGTAAGTCCTCACATAATTTCTCTCGCAATTTCTTATTTAACTGGTCTATACGATCCTTTTGAGTCCAAACAAGTTCCACCACATTATTCAATACAAGTTACAGTTCTCTCTCATTCCATTTGATTTTTAATTGGGCATTTTTTATTTGAGGCTTAAAAATATGTTTTTATTATTATATTTTATTTTATTTTATTTTTTTATTATTATTTTTTTTAGCTACCTAGCATGCAATAAAGACTCCACCCCACACTTAAACTTTTACTCGTCCCCGAGTAAAGCTAAGCACAAAGTAGTGATGCAATGCAAGAAAAAGAAAATAAACAAAGAAAAACACAACCTTTATTCGCAGGGTTGCCTCCCAGTAGCGCCTCTCTTTAACGTCGTTGGCCCGACGTCTCCATCTTCTCAAGCAGTGGATGCTGGCTCGCCAAGTTCGTGAATGTCGATCCAACTCGCGTCGAAACTCTCATGAAATTACTTCAGTCGGTGTCCGTTGACCTTGGAGACCTTCCCTGAATCAAGACCCTGCATTTCTGCTGCACCATAATCGAACAATTTGGTAACAAGAAAGGGCCACCACCTACTTTGTAACTTGCCCGGGTATAATTTGAGTCTTGAGTTAAACAGCAACACCTTGTCACCCACATTGAAATCCTTGTGGGCATGCTTCTTGTCGTGATACATCTTGGTCTTCTCCTTGAAGATTCGGGAGTTCTCATACGCGTAATTTCGGATCTCCTCTAACTCTTGGATTTGTAGCTTCCGATTGAGTGCATCGTTTGGGTAGTATAGATGACACTTCTTGATGGCCCAATAGGCTCTGTGCTCGAGTTCAACCGGAGGACGGCAAGCCTTTCCATAGACTAGCCGATAAGGGGACATGCCTACAGGGGCCTTGAAAGCAGTCCTGTAAGCTCAGAGTGCGTCATTCAGCCGAAGACTCCAGTCTTTCCTAGCAGGGTTCACCACTTTCTCCAAAATGCCTTTGATTTCCCTATTCGAAAGCTCTGCTTTGCCATTGATTTGAGGGTGGTAAGCTGTCGAGGTTTTATGTGTGACATGGTATTGCTTCATTAATGTCTCGAAACTCCGGTTGCAGAAATGGGTTCCTCCATCACTGATGATGACTCTCGGGACCCCAAACCTACTAAAGATCTGGTCCTTCACAAAATCCACAACCGTTTTTGCATCCGCCCGTTTTGTGGCCTTTACCTCAACCCACTTGGAGACGTAATCGACTGCCAGGATGATATACTCAAAACCGTATGAGGGAGGGAAAGGTCCCATAAAGTCGATACCCTACACTTCAAAGACCTCACAAGCAAGAATATACTTCATCGGCATCTCGTCTCTTTTGGTTATTCCTCCCTTTCTCTGGCATCGCTCACATGACTTCATGAAGAAGTAAGCATCCTTATGTAGAGTGGGCCAGAAGAAGCCACACTCAAGGACCTTATGAGCTGTCCGCTTGGCGCCAAAGTGTCCTCCACACTCCAGAGAGTGACAAAACTGAAGCACGGATCTGACCTCATTATCTGGTATACATCTCCGAATAATTTGATCCGCGCAAATCCGAAAGAGGTAACGCTCATCCCAATTAACAAATTGGGAATCATATCGGATTCGATCAGCCTGTGCACGTGTAAGATCCTCTGGTAGGTCTTTAGCCAACAGGTAATTCACTATATCAGCATACCATGGTGTATAGCTTTGCACAGCATAGAGATATTCCTCAGGGAAGAACTCCGATATTGGGGTACCCTCCTCAATACTCATAGGAAGGCGGCTAAGGTGATCTGCAACTAGATTCCCTGATCCTCGTTTATCTCTAATCTCCAAGTCAAACTCCTGGAGCAACAATATCCAACGAAGAAGTCTCGGAGAAGAAGAAGAAGAAGAAGAAGAAGAAGAAGAAGAAGAACCCTCTACAATGGCCAAGGCAGATAGACTCTGAAGAAGGATCTGCTCATCTGGAGAGAGATCAAGAATGGTCTCGAGCAGATCGATGAACTCGAAAGAGAAGAAGTTGTCGACGCACTCATCAACTGGGCCGATGGTGCAAATAGCGGAGACATGCCCATCAGAAAGATGCTTGATAGCATCGAAGATATTGAAAGAGATGTTCTCTCCATCAAACTCCATAGAAAGAGTTCCATTGTGCACATCAATCTTAGTTCGGGCAGTTTTAAGGAAGGGTCTTCCTAGAAGAATGGGAGTTGAGCTTGGCGAGCTATCCGACTCATCCATACGCAGAATATAGAAATCTGCGGGAAAGACAAGGCCATTGACCTTAACAAGGACATCCTCTACAACTCCTTCTGGCACATCAGTAGAACGATCGGCCAGTTGGATGATCACCCCGGTCTTTTTCAAAGGTCATAAACCGAGGGAAGAATAGATAGAGAAGGGCATGACATTGATAGATGCCCCAAGATCAAGCATGCACCGAGCAAATTCATGGTGCCCAATGCTGCAAGGAATGGCAAACATGCCAGGGTCTTTTTGCTTCTCTGGAAGCTTCTTGCAGATAACCGCAGAGACATTCTCACTCATTGTCACCCTCTCATGGCCATTTAGCTTTCTCTTGTTCGTACACAAGTCCTTGAGAAATTTCGCATAGCGAGGGACTTGACGAATGGCCTCGAGTAATTGAATGTTCACTTCCACCTTCTTTAAAACCTCTAGGATATCTCTCTCTGCTTCATCCTTTTTGGTGTTAACCGCTAGACGGCTATGAAAAGGGACTCTAGGTTTATAAGGTGGTGTTTCCTTGGGCTTTTCTTTCATCTTCTTGGATTCCGGCTTAATCACTTCAATCTCTCCTTCACCTTTCATGTTTCCTTTACTCCCTTCTATTTCTTTACCACTTCTTAAGGTGATAGCACATGCATTCTCACGGGGGTTGAGAGTTTGAGAAGGAAGTTGTGAGGACTCTTGAGTCTTTAACTGGTTTAATTCAGAGGATAGTTGAGCGATTTGGATGCCCAGATGTGTTAGGGCACTCTTCGTATCCTTCTGAAAAGAAGTAGTTGATGTGGCCAAAGAGGTCACAACGTCAAAAAGGCTTTTTAGAGCAGGATCAATCGGAGGTGAGGAAGAAGAAGAATTTTGATTATGGTTTTGAGAAGGTTGTTGCCGGTTTTCTGGGTCACGCCATCTAAAATTTGGGTGGTCACGCCATCCAGGGTTGTATGTTTTGGAATAGGGATCATAATTACGGTTTTGACCCCCATTTGAATTTCCGTGTTGGTTTAGCTTGAAGATGCTGCAAGCTGTGGTCGTGACTTTCTCCTCATCATGGAGTGTTGGGCACGCATCAGTGGTGTGTCCAGTCTGAGTGCAGACACCGCATGCTTTCACTTCCACTTTGGTTCCCATGAATGACGCCATCATATTAGCCAAGCTGTCTAATTTGGCATCCATACCATTCAGTCGCTTCTCCAAATCACAGTCTCTAATCTCGTTAACTCCCCTAATTCTAGATCTGGTTCTACTAGATTGGGCATTTTTTGCCATGGTTTCTATCAAGGTTCGTGCTTGCCTAACGGTTTTATCTATGAAAGCACCCCCACTAGCAGAATCTACATTATCCCTAGTCTCTTGATGCATCCCATCATACAAGTGTTGAATCAAGAGATTCTCTGGGACTTGATGGTTAGGGCATTTTGCACACAACTTCTGGAAGCGATCATAGTATTCGTAGAGAGTTTCCCCTACTTCCTGTTGAATACTACAAATCTGCTTCCTAATAGAAGTGGTAAGAGAGACAGGAAAGTACTAGTCTAGAAACAACTTTTGAAGTTCTACCCAAGTTGTTGGAAAAGGTGCCAAATGGTAGTACGAGTCCTTTGCTGGTCCTCGATGACTGTATGAAAACAGTCGCAGCTTGTAAGGACCTTCATCTTCAATCTCCGCCGGCATCATTGTTGCGGTGATATGGTTGAACTCACGCATGTGCGAGTGCGGATCCTCTCCGGCGCTCCCATTGAAGGTCGGTAATAATTGAAGAAGACCCGTATGGATCTTAAAATTCGGGACCGGTGGTAATACAAATACCATATTGGTTGGTAGCAAAATCAAAGGTAGACAAGTCCCTAAGTGTCCTATCCTCAAAAGTAGCCATGACTGTAGTGTTACCTCTTGTAGCGTGAGGAGAAGCTGGTGGAGTAGGAGGCTCGCTTTCGTTGTCCGAGTTCTCCACCTTTTCCGTTTCTTCAGCTGCTTCCGGTGTTACCGGAATTACTCTTCTTCTCTCCAGGTGTGTTCTCTCGATCTCCGGATCTAGTGGTGTAAGTGGAATATTAGAACTACGAGTAGTTTTCATGAACTAGAATCAAGTGTAAAAGAGAGAATTAGTGAACGCAAGTAATGCAGACTCAAAGTAAAAATAAATAGTATGACCGACTCTGACAAAAAGTGAAAAAGATAACAAAGGTAAGGAAAGTGTGACTCTGACAAAAAGTTAAAAAGGTATGTCTGACAAAAAGTAAAATGAATTTGGTTTACTCTGATATAAATGCAAACTACCGTACTACACAAGAGAAGTGTGAATATTGACCTAGACTAGTTGCGTTGCTAGCTCCCCGACAACGGCGCCATTTTTATAACAGGTGTTTTTGCAGTCGTTTTACACTTCCCAAAAGAAATTTATAACCCTATACTTAACTACAATAAAGTAGACAGTGGAAGTAGGGGTCGAACCACAGAGAGCTATTTAGACTAAACTAGGTGAAAAGATTACTTCTCGAATGAAAATGGACTCAACAAAAATATAAAACTAAAATAAAGAGAAACCAAGACCCTAAATAAAACCAAACACAAGATCTAAAACAAGACACACAATTGGGGGGGGGGGGGGTTATTTATTGGTTGATTGCAACAAAATGAAAGTAACAAGTAAAGAGAAAACTTAAAGTAAAGATTAAGAGATGTGGCGGTTTTGTGAAATGAGGCATAGTTTCGTATAGTGAATTTGTGTGTAACTTTATCCTTGATTATAATAATGAATTTGGAATTAATCTCTTAAGTGTAGTAAGATGAGCTCTAACCGATAAATAACTTAAACAAAAAGATAGATTTTTAGTTTAGATGAGCTCGTAAATAAAAATACTAACCTACTTGAATATCATAACCAATTCAATAGAAATCATTGGTTATTTAAACAAATCAAAACCTCCTAAACAATGAGCTTGTTCAGAACTGTTTAGATCGTTGTGAGTTATTTGCACTTGGCTATTATTCAAATTCTAATAGAGGCAATTGAGCAAAGCAATCATAGGAATTTTGTTAATTACTATTGAACATAGAATTGACCGAAATAAACTTAAAATAATTCATTGAGCATGAAAGATAATAAGTAAATGAAAACAGAATAATAACCGTTCAAATGAAATTCATTATTAATGGTCTCAAAAGTTATGACACAAAAATATAAACACTAACTAGCCTCGAAGAGCTTACTCGAAATACATGGAAAAGAAAGAAAAGAAAATAATGATAGAACCCATTAATGAAGTGATTTAGAGAAATCTTTTTTGTTCGACCCAAAACCAGTAAACACACATTTTTGTTCGACCCAAAACCAGTAACCAAAGTAATTCGATCCATAACCAATAAACACACATTTTTGGGCCTTAGCATCTAATTCATTCCTTTTATCCGCATCAATATGGACATACGAAATACTCCCAAAAATTCTTAAGTGATTTAGAGAAATCTTTTTTCCTTTCCATTTCTCTTCTGGCAACTCGAGGTTTAGAGGTTTCATTGGGGTACGGTTGATAAGATATGCAGCTGTGTTAATTGCATCTGCCCAAAACATCTTCGGTAGTTTTGCGTGTAGTCGCATTGCCCTCGCCCGTTCATTCAAGGTCCGATTCATCCGTTCGGCAACTCCATTTTGTTGAGGTCGATTCAGAACCGTCCGAATTTGCTTGATCCCGTGGTCCGCACAAAAGGCTTTGAACTCGGCACTGTCGTACTCTCCTCCATTATCCGACTTTAGGCATTTCAACTTCAAACCGGTTTCCGTTTCGACTTCCGCCTTCCATCTCTTGAACATATTAAACACATCAGACTTCTTGATAAAGTAGACCCATACCTTCCTAGTGGAATCGTCGATGAAGGTAACGTAGTAGCGTGACCCGCCAAAAGATTGGACCAGAGCCGGTCCCCACACATCGTTGTGCACCAAGTCTAGCTTTTCTGTCTTGAGTTCTCGCCCGGCTTTCGAAAAACTAAGCCGTTTTTGCTTGTCAAGCACGTAGTTCTCACAAAAATCGGTTTCTACCGATTTCACCTTGGGTAACAAACCCTTTGAAGCCAGCACTTGTAATCATTTGTGACTAATATGACCGAGCCGATTGTGCTATAACATCGGGTCTGTTGTCGCTCCCCGAACCGCCAACAAATCTGCCTTATTGTCCGTCAGATAGAGAGTTCCCATTTTTGTACCCTTTGCCACAATCATGGAGCCCTTTACAATCTTCCACAACCCGTTTCCAAACACGATTTCGTACCCCTCACTATCCATCTGCCCAATGGATATCAAGTCCTTCTTTAAACCCGGAATATATCGAACTCTCCGCAAAGTCCATCTAAATCCGTTACTCGATTTTATTTGGAAATCGCCCATGCCCGATATGCATAATGGTTTCTATCCGCTAAGTAAACTTTTCCAAATTCTCCAGATTTAAAATTCAAAAACTTATCTTTCTGTGAGGTAGAGTGGAAGGATGCGCCTGAATCCAGAACCCATGACTCGATAGGGCTGTCGATGCATAGAACGAGTGTTTCGTCTGAATTCTCCTCGGTGGCAGCATTTGCGGAACTTCTTTCCGTCTTTTGCTCCTTTTTCTTGGATTTGCAATCCCGTTTCATGTGGCCCTTTTTGCCACAGTTCCAACACTCCTACTCGCCACACGGCCTTGACTTGCTACGACCTCTTGACTTCGATCTTCCGTGGTTGTTGTTTCTCTGACCTCCACGACCCCAACTCTCTATATTCAAGGCTGAATTCATGGAACCCGAGGCTTCACTCCGCTCCCTTCGCCGAATATCCTCGTTCAGGATGCGGTCTCGTATCTCCTCAAAAGTCAGATCCTCCTTGCTGCCGATTACGTCTACCGTCGTCGCCCAACTTTCCGGCAATGATGACAACAACATAAGAGCCTTCGTCTCTTCACCCAGGTTCAATTTAAATGAGTCTAACTGGTTTGAAATAACCTGAAAAGAGTTGAGATGCTCGGCCACAGATCCGTCTTCCGCCATCTTCAGGTAGAAAAGGCGGCGCATCAGGTGCAGCTTGTTTAATGAAGACGACTTCTCGTACATGTTGGATAGAGCCTTCATGATTCCAAAGGTCGTCGTCTCTTTCGCCACGTTCTTGGCTAGTGACAATTGTATGTAGCTTAGCGCCTTGCGGTTTATCTTCTTCCATACTGCCTCGTCGGTGATTTCTTTTGGCTTCGTCTCGAATAACGTTTCTTCTAGATCTTTCTGGCATAGCAACGCTTCTGTTTGCATCTTCCAATAGGCGAAGTCTCGCCCGTCAAACCGACTCACCGACACCTTGCTCTCATCCATCGCTCGTCTACGTATCGCCTCCTCGTTCGCACCCAAAGGGAATTTTCTTCGAATCTTGGCTTTGATACCACTTGTTAGGAACCGAGATGCAACAACAAATACAGAAAGCAAGACACAAAAACAAAAAGTTTTTTACGTGGAAACCCTAAAGGATAAAAATCACGGCCGCCGGCACTCAAATTTTTTCTATACTTGGAGAAAGAGAAAATACAATACAAGTATTTGTAGTTGTTGGAATGAATAAAACTCTACCCCATACCCCTCTATTTATAGGATAGTCATATCTAATACAAGGAAATAAATCAAAGATTTGTTACCCCATATGGAAATAATGACCACTATCTAGACCGGATCCGGACCGCTTTCACCCCTAGAGAGTATCCATGTCGGATGTTTATTAATTAATTTATTACCGAGTCTTAATGGAACATATATTTACATCGATCTAATTCTAGCCATGTGAGATTAGGTTACCACATATTATAAACAAACAATCAATCACTGTAACATCACCACTAGTTTGAGTTGTCCCGTGTTAAACCAATATTTTTTTTTTTACGTTAAATAATTTTAATCGAGCTGAACTCACTAAATTAATATAAAATAACCAAGTTTTGTAAGTTTTTTTTTTTCTGATCAAACAAGGGCATGGTGACAAAAGGGTGTTTGTAAATTGTAATGGCACATGGCCAGCATAATGAAGATGCAATTTTTTTGTTTTTTTTTTTGAAAAAATGTAAAAAATGCATGTTAAGAATCTCTTTAACTCATATACAAACATTTGGAGTTGTTGATTAACCAATTATTTGGTGGCCCTCCAACAAATCTATTCTTCTTCTTGTTCCATTCTAAGAACGAAGCATCAACTTCCACTTGGGATTAATGAATGAAGGGTAAGCTAACCAATTGCCACCTTTTCATCAAAATAAAATGCATCTAATAAAGTTTAATGCCTCTTGTCCCAGGAGCTCACTGACAATGTGTCAACCCTCTCATTTTTCATTTTTGAAACTAACGGAAAGTATTGAAGATAAACTGATACATTCTTGTTCATTTATTTTTCCGCCCCAAATATCAGGTATTGGGCTTGGGCCATAGGAAGTAAACATATTTGGGCTAACATTTTATGCCATTGTGGGCTGAGTTGGGCCTATATTGGTTCAGACCAAAAAAGGGACTTTTTTTTTTATAGCACTATTAAGAAAAATAAAACAACAGTTGCCACTGGTTTGAAAATAATGTGGTAACTACCATTTCCGCCACTATTAGTGGCGGAACAACCTGTGTTCCGCCACTAGTAGTGGCGGAACAGATAGATTTTCAGTTCTGCCAAAAACGGTCCATTTTACGCACTAAACGTGGTTAATTAGTATTAAAAATCTTGTTCCGCCACTAGTAGTGGCGGAACATGTTAAAATATTTCTTTACCCCCACACGGCTCATGAATGGGCAATTAGCGCAAAAATTGAAGAATTACTATGTTTCGCCACTATTAGTGGCGGAACATTGTAATTAGTAACGGTTTTTATGAAAGAACCGTTACTAATAGTGTAATTAGTAACGGTTTTCCTGAAAGAACCGTTACTAATAGTGTAATTAGTAACGGTTTTTATGAAAGAACCGTTACTAAGATGTATTTAGTAACGGTTTTTTTAAAGAACCGTTACTAATAAAGCTCTAAAGACGCTAAGAGAATTCCATGGCCATTATTTATTTTGGGCTTTAATTACACTATTAGTAACGGTTCTTTAAAAGAACCGTTACTAAATACACTATTAGTAACGGTTCTTTTATAAAAACCGTTACTAATTACACTATTAGTAACGGTTCTTTCAGAAAAACCGTTACTAATTACACTATTAGTAACGGTTCTTTCAGAAAAACCGTTACTAATTACACTATTAGTAACGGTTTTTCATAAAAACCGTTACTAATTACACTATTAGTGGCGGAACATAGTAATTCTTCAATTTTTACGCTAATTGCCCATTCATGAGCCGTGTGGGGGTAAAGAAATATTTTAACATGTTTCGCCACTACTAGTGGCGGAACAAGATTTTTAATACTAATTAACCACGTTTAGTGCGTAAAATGGACCGTTTTTGGCAGAACTGAAAATCTATCTGTTCCGCCACTACTAGTGGCGGAACACAGGTTGTTCCGCCACTAATAGTGGCGGAAATGGTAGTTACCACATTATTTTCAAACCAGTGGCAACTGTTGCTTTATTTTTCTTAATAGTGCTATAAAAAAAAAAGTCCAAAAAAGGAGCATGGAAATTGAATTCAATGGTTTTAAAACAAAAAATAGTGGCAAGACAATATTATTTTTGGAATACCTTCTAAATTGGAGTCCCAGAAAATTCTATCAACCCATAAATCGTGAATTCAATATCAAAAAGAAAATAAAAATAAAACCCAAAATAGTGATATCAATTTGTGGATTATAAACTCAAGAATTGAAATCGATTGCAAAATTCTGAAGTTAAAACCCTCATCAAGAATGAGAATACACCGAAAAGTCCTTGTTGTGTTCTCTTTTTTTGTTGCTATGACAGCTTTACGATAGTACCACTAGATTACTATATTGTTAAGAGAAAGTCCTTGTCGTGTTCTTTTCTTTCGTGGCTATGACAACTTCACGATAATAACACTAGATTATTATATGACGTTAAGGGAAAGTCCTTATTGTGTTCCAACTTTGAATTTTTTTTTTATATACCATTTTTTTCAAAAATAATTAAATACTTGCCACTGTTTTGAAAATAATGGAGTAACTACCATTTCCGCCACTACTAGTGGCGGAACAGATGTTGTTCCGCATGTGGATTTTCAGTTTTTTCAAAAATTTCTCATTTGGCTAGTTAAACAGGGTTAATTAGTGTAAAAAACTGCTGTTCCGCCACTATTCTTTCTGAGAAAAAATTAATTTTTTTTGAGAAAAAATTAATTTTTTTCCTGTTCCGCCAGTGGCAGTGGCGGAACACGTTTTTTTCACTAATTAATCCCATTTTTGAAAAATTATAAAATCCATATACTCCGCGCGGAACAATATCTGTTCCGCCACTAGTAGTGGCGGAAATGGTAGATATCACATTATTTTGAAAGGAATGATATTTGCTGGTTTATTTTTGAAAAAAATGATATTAAAAAAAAAATCTCGAATTTCACGATACTAGATTATTATATGACGTTAAGGGATGTGTCAAGTTTTATTTTTATTCCGAATGCACGGCGTACACATTTGTCAACTCTATCTATAAAATAAAAAATAGAAGTAACCCAAAAAAGATAATGAATTTAAGAACATGATGTCACTTTCTTCAAGAAAAGAAAAAAGAACATGTTGCACGTTAGCTGTATTTATTAAGATTATTCTGACTTATTTCATATTCATTATTTAATTAGCTGAGTAATCCTCCTTGCTTGAAGAATGGTTTACAATCGAAAGAACATTTACTCCTTGCAAAATTTAAAGGCCAGTCGAATGACGACGCGCTATATAATATATGTCGACGACAAAAATCATGACGCCAAAAGAAAAGGTAGTCACACAACTACAAGCAAATAGAACAAACCCTAAAATAATGATCATTTTATTATGTTGTAGACATTTTATTATGTTGTAGATGTCGTAGATTAACTTTTTTCATATTTGGAACTTTTTATCGTTACCATCATGTCAGCAAAATATAAACAAAAATTAACGGCTAAAATTCGTCACATGATGGTAAATATATAAACTTCGAGACATTATGAATTTTATGAATTTAATCTACAAGATCCTAGTATGATCTATCTTTTTTCTTTTGAAATAAATAAACACAGAAAATAAAGAGCTTATATTTATTCATAAGTAAAACTAGAGCGTAACTCGCTCCACTTCGGACTAATTGTATAAAATAATTTTTTACTTTTCATCACTAATTAAAGAAAGGCATTTTTTTAAATAAAAATGAGGTAAAGTTACATCATTTTTCAATTTAATGTTGTCTACAATGATATTGTGCTATTATGTTAAGGTACACATGAATTTGTTTTATTATTTGAGTGTACGTATTTTTTTTGTTGTAATATTCATGATATTTTTTTTGGAAAAAAATGAATTAAATTTATACATAATTTAATGAATTATTAGTTATACACAATTCAAAGAAATTAAGGAGAATTATAGTATCACATTTAATGTTATTTTTGAGTTGTTACTTTATATATTTGATACTTCTAAAGTTTGGCTCGTGTGTAGGTCACTTGAAACTTGAAAGGCCAGAAAAATAATCATGTTTTCATTTTTTTTTACGTAATTTCTTTGCTGTACGTGGAGTGACTTCATTTCTTATTACTTTACAACTACTTTCCACATAAGATCTACACCGGCATATTTTTAACTTATTTAAATGGAAGACAGTGGGCACAGGTGTGAACACATAAGGTATTTCTATATTCAACTTACTGAGTGGTGCTGTATACCGCTTGACTCTGCCTCTGCACGGTCTACTAATCCCACCACACTATTTTAGGTTAAAGTAGCTATTTATATATCCATAAATTTCTTATAAATTCGATTGAAACATGAACTATGTACCACTAATTATATATTGGGCCTTGAGTGCATGAGTGGTGACCACGGAGAAAAATAAAATAGAAAACCCGACACGTTTTATATATATATTATTATCTTATTTTTATGAATAAAATATATAATCTAATTATTGTATATATTATTTATGTCAATTTTATTTTATTTTAAAAGATTATACATAATATTTGTACTTTGTAATTAGAAAGTTATACGTAATATTTTATAATTGATACAATATATATAATATTTGAAGTCGTATTTTTATACGTGTATACAAGATATTTGACGTTTTATATGTTTGTGTATGGAAACTTGACACTAAATAAACAAAATTTACTTTAAATGTACAGTCACACAATTACTGGAATAGAAAAGTGAGATGAACTAGTCTCTAAAATAAGATGAAATAGTGCAATAACTGCGCTAACAAGGCCAATGCATATGTCTTAGAAGTGTCATGAGAAGTGTCTGAGAAATGTCCTAACGATTTTTAATAATAAAATATTTGACACGCCACATGTTGTGTCGGACACGTGTCCGATACGGACACGGCCGGGTTTTCGAAGTGTCCGCGCAACATAGGTGGTGAGCTTGTGTTGTTTGATAAATGGTTTGACCCGTTTGTATTAGGACTGCCACAGCTCAGAAAAGATGGAATGTTTTTTATATCTATTGTATATAATATGGTATATTTTTAAGGGAATTGTGTTTCTGAGATATGCACTTTCTATTTCCAATTTTTTTTTTTTTTGAGTAAATCTATTTCCAATTTAGGCTCGCCAGTTTTCTTTTCTTTTTTCCTTTGATAAATTGAGGTAGGTTCTAAAGCTTACACTCAATGCATATATCTTATAATAGTTAGTCATTCTTGATTTGCGAATAATAAGGTACATAATACATTCGTGTGCAATTTGGACCGAATATTTTTTAAGTCAGTTAAATATTCGGTCAAATATAACGGGAAATGGCTATAATTCGTTAACTCGTTTATTCGTATATAGTTAGCCTTATCTCATGTAATACCCGTTCGGCTCACGTGGAATAGGATGGAATAGAGGATTAGAGGGTCTATTCCAGCCGAACATGAATAGAATATCTCGGATTAAAGGTTGGAAAAACGGAATTGCTATATTCCACAGTAGGGATGAAATTTGTCTAATCCATAGAATAATGTATAATTTAGGAAATATATGCACTCCTATATTCCAAATACCATCCTACGTGGCAGTTAAATTTTCTCATTTCCTATTTTAGTGATCATAATTCATTATTATATTATTTAATCTAAATTTTTAATCTATGTATCTAGCCGAACGCTATTAGAATAAAACAAAATAATCGCTATTATCTATTCTACTATTCCGTCTATTCTACAATAATTCCGTATATAAAAGCATATAAATATCTACTCTTTGTTCAAAAATAATTGAGAAATATCATTATTTTAATGCTTATTTTAGGCTTAAAACCACTAATATATAGATTGTTGTTGATATATCTTAGCTTAATCTTTGTTTGAAAGATAATTTTTATTTTTTATTTAAATAAATAATTTTTTTTTTTTTTAAATTTGTATTATACGGCAATACACGTTTAATACATATATTTTCAAATATTCATAAAAATACACGAATTATTGATCAGGTTGTACATGGGTACGTCTATTACACCCTGATCCCGGATGTAACCGCGACACAACCTATTAGCCGTGCTAAGCGACATACACCAGTTTCAAGTCATTCCAAAATGAATCTGAACTCACGAATCGCCCGTCCATTCCGTCAAGCACCTACACCAATAAGAAACAAAACAAAGTAGAAATCATTAGCTAATAATTTAGCTAAGTAATCGGTTATATGGACGCAGCTTCTATATGACTAGATTTAGAAAATATCATTTTTTATATATAGAATATAATAGATTTAAGCGTTAAAATAGTCTACATAGTTTCATCCATTAGTCAATTTGGTCGGCTACGGGTCTCTCGAATCCGCATAATTTTTCAAAAACAATATTTCACTAGCCCCTTTCGAGTTTTCACACATTCAACTCAACTTGGAGTTTTCACACAATCACACACTAATTTTATAAAAGCCAGACCAATTAACCCGTAACCATCCGCACCGACTAACACATATGAAATTTTAATAAAAATATATTGCTCCATTTTCTTCTCAAAATATCATATCATTTCGTTATTCATAATCAATCATCAATGTCGGAAATAATAATTTCTCGGAACAAATAAAATAGATAAATAAATTATTCTTATTATCGGATTGCGCAATCTAGATTTAAGAACTAATTTCTTGAAACAGTAAAAGTCATAAATAAATATTTTATAAATTATTAAAAAATAAGTTAAGTATATATAGAAGTCCGGTTACCTCAAATTAAACAGTTTAGTTGGATTGACCGACCGGACATGGACAAGTCAGACAAATGCTAATCTCACCACCAAAATGACATCAAAGGGCGAATCAGATTACTCATCGAAAATGGAAGAAGAAAAGAAATTGATTTCTAGAAAGAAATGATCTTATTTTATTCTCTAATTCTTATTTTTCTCTCTCTTTAATTTATTGCCAAATACCAATTAGGGAGTAGATCAAGGATAGGCAGCAGAAAGAAGAGAATATCGGTGAAGAATGAGTTATAAGTTACAATATGGCCTGTGATTAATTTGTTTAATGAGAACATGACACGTGGGGGTTATGGATGAGCCGTTCAAGGGAGAATTGATGAATAAAATACACATAAGGCCAATAAAGTTTCAGATTTACGATTTAATCCAATTTCAAATTTTTTTTTTTGGATATTAAATAAGAAATACTGAAGATTTTTTTTTTCAAAAAGTAGCACTTTTTGAACAATAAGTAATCAGATGACACTATTTTGCAAATAATTTGGTATCTAGCACTTCTGCCAGAGGGTCTGACGGAACTGAAGTAGTTCCGCCAGAGGCTCTGGCGGAACTAGTGATTTTTTTTATTTTTGTTAATTCCGGCCATTTGGAACCCTTAAACATGCTTAATTAAGGAAAAAAGCCAGTTCCGCCAGAGGGTCTGGCGGAACTGAGTAAAATTTATTTTTTCAGGTTAAACTCGTAATTTAGAAGGCCAATTAGCTCAAAAAATTATGAATCCAGAAGTTCCGCCAGACCCTTTGGCGGAACCTCCTATTTTATATTTTTTTTCCCTCTAAACAGCCATGAAAATTTAGCAAAAAAAAAAAACCTAGCGGAACAGTGATTTTTTTTTTTTTTGGCTAAATTTTCATGGCTGTTTAGATGCAAAAAAATATAAAATAGCCAGTTCCGCCAGAGGGTCTGACAGAACTGCTAAATTCGTAATTTTTTGAGCTAATTGGCCTTCTAAATTAAGAGTTTAACATGAAAAAATAAATTTTACCTAGTTCCGTCAGACCCTATAGCGGAACTAACTTTTTCTCTTAATTAAGCGTATTTATAGGTGCTAAATGGTT
This sequence comes from Juncus effusus, assembly GCA_027726005.1. Lineage (NCBI taxonomy): Eukaryota > Viridiplantae > Streptophyta > Magnoliopsida > Poales > Juncaceae > Juncus > Juncus effusus. Next base: position 7,946,373 of record CM050896.1, on the reverse strand, counting down.
GGGATCAACAACAAAAAACTAGTTCCGCCAGACCCTCTGGCGGAACTACTTTGGCGGAAGTGTTATCTGCTGAAATATTTTGAAAAAAATGCCATCTGATTAATTATTCTTCAAAAAAGTGCTATTTTGCAAAAAAAATTCAATAATGAATATGGATAAGGGATAGTAAATGAGCAGTTACAAGGAGTCAAAATTTAGAATTATGGTGAAAGGTCCCTATATTTTAGAAATTCATATTTTAATCATATATTTATTTATTTATTTTCGAGAAAAATATGAGATATAACAACGTCAATATAGAAATTATTCGTAATACTTCAATTATTCATGAATAATACGAGTATTATTCGCGAACTGAACAAGTATTCATGGTCATCTTGACTAAGACAGACATAGAGATTGCCCACTGCATAGAAAATAAAATACATTAAGTACATTTTATTTTTAAAAAAATACATTAAGTAAGATGGGAAAAAATATGAAACAAATGATGCATCTTTCTCTCAAGATCTCAAATAGAATACATTAAGAAAGACGGAATAAAATAATAATGATGGATGCATCCTTCTGTCATTGCCTGTTAAATTATTTTATTTGTTTAAAAGCTAATTCAGAGTTCATGAGTACTCAATAGTATTTAAAAGCTGTATTTGCTCAGATTATGCTGACCTATTTCGAATATATTATTCAATTAGGTGAGTAATTCTCCTTGCTTGTAGAATTGGTTTAGAATCGGTTTTACTTAACCCTCGAAAGAACATTTAGTCCTTGCAAAATTGAGAAGATCAATAGAATGGCACAAAATAATACTCGATCACAAAAATCATGACGCCAAACGAACAGGTAGTGATGACTACAGGCAAACTAGAACAACGCCTAAAATAATGTCTAAAGAGAAAAAAAAAAATATAGATTATCTTTTTTTCTTTTGTAATAAATAAATATAGAACATCAATACTTCATATTTACTCATAATTAGTTAAATATGTTATATTTCGTAAGGGGAAATCATCGAAAATGTGTTGCGAAGAGAGATGCATTTTCTATTTCCAGTTCGGTCGCCATTTTGAACATACCAATTAAAAAAAATGGCGAACCTGAACTCAATGCTCATGTAAGACATTGCCCAAAGTAAAGAAAAAAAATACATTAAAAAAAGACGGGAAAAAAATGAAATAATTGATGCATCCTTCTGTCATTGTCTGTTAAATTGTTTTTTTGACTAATCTTGAAGAGGGCTTGATTGTTCCGATCCAAAAATCTTTTAAAATTATTTTATTTATTTAACAAAGACGTCTCTTTGTTTCAGAAATAGTGGGGTGCGACTTACGAGTACAGCACCATATAATGAGGTACGATCAAGCCAAAACATACCAATATACATCTAAAAAGCCATAATTCCATAGTTATGGTGAAAAAATTAGCTCTAGTTATAATCCTTTATCTTTTTCTCATATTTCTCCACTTCTCCACATGTCTTGGAGCCCCTATTGACCCTGTTAAGGATGCCATTGCCGACCAGGTTAGGAAGTCACTTAAGAAACAACTTCAGAACAATGATGGTACTACAAACGGGGAAGTGCCTCAGTCATCAGGCACATATGAAGTATCTTTCGCCATAGGAACCCGTCCGCAAAATGTCACCGCCATCCTGGACATAGCGAGCGGTTTTATATGGACCCAATGCAAAACCTGCGATGTATGCCTCAATCAAACCACACCCTTGTACAACCCTCAGTCATCCTCCACTTATTCCAACTTCTCTAGCCCTAATTGCAATTCGACCAACTCCAATTATAGTGAAGTTTGCGATTATATTGGTATAACCCCAGATGCATGCCCTGGTGATAGTTGTTATTATGCACGGAAGTATTACCAGGGACAAAATTCAAGTGGCCTTTATGCAACAGATAACTTCACACTCGGTTCTACCTCAGTCCCTGATATAGTTTTCGGATGTGGTTTAGAGAACTATGGCGACTATGATAATTCATCAGGCATTTTAAATCTAGGGTGGGGCCCATTATCCCTCGTGTCACAGGCTCGAATTATGCGATTCTCGTACTGCTTATCATCTGATCAGAGAAAGAATAGTATTGTGAATTTTGGGTCTCATGCTAAGTTACAAGGGCCAGGTCAGTCCACTCCGCTTGTCAGAAATGATGTATATCCGAATTGGTACTATGTCGGTCTTGCCAATATAACAGTCGGAACAACTCTTCTTGATATTCCAAGTTCAACATTTAAAATACAAGAGGACGGAAGTGGGGGTGTGTATTTATTGACGAATGAATGGCCGTTGACATACTTAGAGGTGGCAGCGTATGACTTGGTTAAGCAAGCCTTTAATTCGTCTATGAAGAATCAAACAACTGTGGATGGTTCGGACCTCGGTCTTGATCTTTGTTATAAGAACGTCACTAAATGGCCATCCTTAACATTGCACTTCGATGGGGGGGCTACTTTGAAATTGAAGACTGTGAACTATGTTTATAAAGATGCGGATACTGGCCTCCAATGTCTGGCCATCCTTCCTTGGAAAGGGGAATCGTCTTTGGGCAGCTTTATCATGATGGACACCAACTTCGTCTATGATCTTGAGAACAAAACTATTTCGTTTGAGAGGTGCTTTGATGATTCAACTTCATCTGTTATATCCAACATTCCGCACCTAGTAACTACAATGGCGTTGTTTCTTTTTTGTATGCTCAAGTTCTTTTGATATGCTAACTTGTGCAATGGATGAACTTTTGTGTTCATTCATACCTGTGGTGGTGTAATGTGTTTTGTTGTGATGTGTTGTATTAAATTTTTTAAATATATGCTGTTTGAGTGTATGACTTAGCTCCAATTCATCTTGAGGAAAGATATGTGCTGCTTCTGCTAATTGTTTATGCATTTTTGTTGAAATTGATACATGAATATGATTACAAATTTTAGTCTAACAGCTCAATTTTGTTGCTTTTTATTGGAAAAAAGACCGATAGGAAACAACACAATGATTGACTCCAAACCCTCCAACCAATTTTGTAGGAAAAAACTAAAAGGAGTTAAAAAAATTAGAATATGGGCTGAGTTGGGCCTAACTCTCCGACCAGCCCATTGATTGATGACTGAGCATGCTAACCTTAGCCTCTCCGTGTTGATATTTCACTTGAAAGTTGGAAGCATAAAGAGGTGAAAATAAACTGTGTGGCCAACTGTGTGATGGGTATTGCCTCTATATCACATCCAAGAAAAAAAATAGGATTGATTTCGTATACTCTAGTGGATTAATGAATGGAAGGGTAGGCTAACTAATTGGCACCTTTTCTTAAAATAAGGCCTTTTGTCTCACGAGCCTACTGACAATCAGTATTTTAAATATCGTGATATGTCACGGATAATTTGCCAATTAGTCGCATTTCCGTTCCTCACCGTCCCAATTAGCTCACGTCGATTGCAAAAGTCGGTTAACTCCACTTTGACCGATTTTGGCCGATATTTGATTAACGTTTGAACCGACTTTGGGCCGATATGATAAAAATATCATATTCGCTTGGCCCATTTTTATTTTTCACGGTCCAACCCAATATAAATTTTTATTTTCATTTAATTTACTCATTTATTTTGGCGTGTAAAATTTTAATTTCAATTTTGTTGTATGTTATTTGAATTTTAAATTATGGTATTTCTATTTTAATTGAACTTATTTAAATTATGATTATTTATATTTTTATGTTTATGTTTTTATTGTTGCTTGATTTTAAATTTAAAAAATATTATTGATAATTTGTAGTATAGTATTTGGGGAAAACATGTCTGAAAGTCAAATCTGACATTGACCGACGTACTTCAGATAAGTCTCCGATTAGTCACCGTATAACTTATCGGTAAGGTTTCTAAAAACACTGCTGACAATGTGTCAACCCGATTTTTTTTTTCCTTTTCCATTTTGAACCTAACCGAAAGTTTAGAAGATAAACTGATAGATGGCGACATGATTGTTCATTTATTTGTACTTGACAAAAATCAGGTATTGGGCTTGAGCCACATGAAGATAATACATTGGGGCATCAATGTGGGCTAAGTTGGGACTTATTGGTTCAGACCGAAAATAGGAGCACGGAAATTGAATTCAAGGGTTTTAAAATCCAAAATAGTGATATCAATCTCTGGATTTTAAACTTCAGAATTGAAATCGGTTGCAAAAATTTGGAGTTGGAAAAAACTCAGTCCTTTTAAAATGGATTTTGTAAAATTGTTGCAGGGGAAAAATACATATAAATGTATATAATTTAAAATTTTCTTACATTAAAATTATATTAATATATACTAATTTGTCAAAAAATTTAAGGAGGTGGTGGTGGGACATTTCCCCTACCAATCTTTATTAAGTTTCATTTCTACTTACATTGGTGATAAATTTTCTGCATAAATGTTCCCTTTGTAGATATCTTTATCATTCAATAAAATAATATTAAATTTAATGGACCGAATAAATAAAAATAGAACTGAATAATTGTTTGGTTGAAGTTGTCAACCTAACGATAATGGCACAAAATATAATCTAATTTATTGCAGGGGTGTAGATGAAATTACCCTCATAAAACTCAGAATGTACACAGTTTTCATCTCTCTCACACCAAAAACTAAAAAAAGACTGCGAATGGGCCAGGCATTGAGACGAGTCTCAGGCAGGGTTCGCCCTTCCGCCGTAGCCCCTTCGCCGGCGCCGGCAAAACCACCATCCCAAACACCGCCGGCGACCGGTAGAACCGCCGCGGCACCGCAGGATCGTGTTGGGGTCTCCGATTCAGGTCTGATGAGCTAGACCTCGTTGTCCTTTCCTTTTTTTCTTCATTGTTTTTTTATAAAAAATTCTTGGTTCGTCTGCAGTTTTCATTCATAAAGGTTATTGGGTATTTGTGCAATTTAGCCCCTTGTTTTATTTCCTGCAATGCGGCCTTTGAAATTACAGTTATCACATTGTATTTCTCAATTAATTTATTTTCATTGACACTTTATTAAAATCTGGATGAAATACCAAGACACAATTCTAGCAAAATAAGGCTTACTGAGTCTTTACTATGATTCTAAGCCAGAAAAAACATTGAAATTTTAATGATGCTTCAAATCATTAAATCTCAAAAGTACTATATATGATTTCTAACTAAAGATGATTTATTATCATCATTTGCAAATTCCTGATATATCAGCCTTCTATTTTGTATTTCCCTTTCTTTCATGTGCTCTTAATTTTAATTTTTTTGTGATGATTTTTGTAGATGTTGCAAGTTCTAGTAAAGATGAGCATGATACAGCTCTTGATGAGAGAGATCAAAACTATGATAAAATGCTGACTCATATGGTTGGCAGAATCAAAGCTAAACCTGGCGGTAAATTAGAAATGGGTGAGGTATCATTTCATCTTTTCATTTTTATTTATTTATTCACTATTTATTATTTACCAAAGAAAATTCGTAATACTGGTACCATAACAATACTGAAATTGCAAAATGCTGAATAGATTATTAAATAAAATATTGTATTCCACTGGATAATAGTTATTATTTATTACCAAAATTTAATAATAAAGGAAATATATAATAAAAAGGAAATTTACAAGAATAAAAAACTGGATGAATAAAGAAGCATAAGGGCTTCATAAATTATATTTCATATCGTCGAATACAAAAAAATGGGTATTGGTAGCATGGTTTTTTTCCTTTTTTAGATATATATTGTTTATATTGAAACTATATATTGTTTTTATATTCCATATATACTGTTATTTTGGATATTATAAAATGGATAAATGTGTTATGAAGCAATTTATAAGTTTACAAAATCGACATTGGTATTATAAAACGGGTTATACAGGTAATATAAACATAATATATAGATATTATAAAACAATATATATGTAGTATAAAAGAGTATATATGCAGTATAAAAATAATATACATGTAGTATAGAAATAATTTATAAAAATAATATTATAAAAAACAGTATATACATGTAGTATTTAAATAATATATAGGTAACTCTCATGGTTCAAAAACCCATGATTAGACCATAATCATCTCTTAATAATTACTATACTAACCAACATTTCATTATTTTCAAATCAAAGGCTTCCATTGTGGAGAGATATGACAGGCCACTCCCAAAACTGAGGACCACCAATGCTGAATCGCCAGGTGGCATCCAACAGAGGCCTCTGCCAGCTGGCACTCTGAAAATCGAGCAGATCCATCAGATCATGCTTTTTTATCAGGGCAAATCCGACGGCCAGGATTCGAAGTTGGTCCAGGAGATTTCAGAGAGGTTTAATGTTGATGTGAGTGTGGTGAAGAATATTGTGAAGTCTGTTTCTTTGCCCAAAGAGCAAATTGGTAGTAATGAAAAATCAGAAGAGAGGTAAATAAAAGGGGTTTGTTGTGCTTTTTTTCTTTTCTTTTTGCATGATTTGTTAGTTTTTGTTTTTGTTTTTAGTTGAGATTTTTGGGATGTAATAAAGCAACTGTTTTGTTGCAAATGTTCTTTGAAGCTTTTATATGAGATAGATTTATTCCTGAAATATTACATTTATATTTCCACATATTAAGGGTGTTAATGAATTTAGTCTTTCTTCTGTTAATCTGTTTTTACGGAAGCCTATGGTTTGAGTCATCATAATACTAGAACATTTGTGGGCGTCCTTGAATTAATTTAATAGAGTTGCATAATGGTTGCAATTTTATTTATTTTTCATGTGTATTATCATTTTATTACTATTCATTCTGAATATGGAATATTAATAGGAAGATACAGAAAAAAAGTTTTATGGAAGTATTGAACTGTTAATTTACAAAAAAAAAGAAAGAATAACAAGCAATCACACTACACTCTTTAATAGCAATCACACTACATTCTTTAATAAATCTTGGTGAAAAACATTGTTGATCCTATAACATTCATGGAATCAATATTATTATCCAATGTTTTACAGGTTTTAAAGGCAAAATTTAATTAATATCTGCACAATAAGAGAGAAAAATGTTGTTCAAGCTCAGTCAAATAGTTCAAGCAATAGACTCAGCCAATTCCTCCAAGCGTTCTTTTTCTTCCATGGCTGAACAAGCCTATTCACAAAAAAATAAAAAAATAAAGAAATCAAAACATTTGCAAAAAAATATGAAATTGCTGAAAAACACCATTATTTTAATTATGAATTCCTATTTTTGTGAGAAATTCATTCTCTAAGTACCCACCTTATTTGGTTTTTAACCTCATTGGTATTACACACTAGTAATATATTTAGTCGAATGGAAGAACAAAATCGACACTAGGACCTTTTTGCAAATAATGCGAAATCAGGGTAATAGAAGTAGAGAGAGAGAGAAAGATTATTGATTAGTTTTGGATTAGAATTAATTGAATTAAAGATTACAAGTGAGCTCCTCTATTTATAGAGTTGCAATCTAATCTACTTACAGTACAAGCGCTACTCTACAATTCAACTCCTACAATGATTATACAATAGGTACATGAACTCTACTCTATATACACCTATTCTAACACCCCCCCACAAGTCTACCCGGGTGAAAACACGGTGAGCTTGTCCCGGAGGCGAGAGAAACGAGGTGTTGTGAGTCCCTTCGTAAGGACATCGGCAATCTGATCCTTGGTGCTGATGAATTGAACTTGGAGCGTTTTGAGTTCTATCAGTTCTCGAACAAAATGATAATCGATCTCCATGTGTTTTGTGCGAGCGTGGAATATTGGGTTGATGGCGAGATAAGTTGCTCCAATGTTGTCACACCATAGGATGGGGACTTCTTTCTGAAAGATGTGGAGTTCGGGTAGGAGGAATTGGATCCATACAAGCTCCGCGGTAGCCATAGCAAGGCTGCGATATTCCGCTTCGGTGCTGGATCGAGCTACCGTTGCCTGCTTCTTTGCGCTCCACGAAACTAGATTGGGGCCAAGAAAAATGCAATATCCGATCGTGGATCGTCTATCGTCTGGACAACCGGCCCAATCCGCATCGGAGAAGGCTTGAAGGCGTAGAGATGAGGAAGAACGAAGAAGAAGACCATGAGTTAGTGTGCCTTTGAGATATCGAAAAATTCGCTTGACTGCTCCCCAATGAATGTCGGTTGGTGAGTGCATGAATTGAGAAACTTTGTTTACTACAAAGACAATTTCTGGTCTTGTGATTGTTGCATATTGAAGGGCGCCAACCGTGCTTCGGTAGAGTTGTGGGTCCTCCATTTGTTGTCCTTTGAATTTGGAGAGTTGTTCTCCAGCAGTCATAGAAGAAGAGCAGGATTTTGCACCGTCCATCTTGGCCTTCTTAAGAAGATTCAAGATGTATTGGGGTTGGGACAATAGAAACCCGTTTTGCACCTTTTGTGCCTCAATGCCAAGAAAGTAATGAAGAGAGCCAAGATCCTTCAAGGCGAATTGGGCATTTAGATCCTGGATGAGTTGCTCAACTGAGACCGGATTACTTCCGGTTATGAGGATATCGTTTACATAGACTAAGAGGGCTAAAAGTTCGTTGTCTTGAAACCGAATAAAGAGAGAAGTGTCGGTTAGAGAGCCAACAAAGCCAAAATGGAAGAGGGCACGCTTGAGTTTGGTGAACCAGGCACGTGGGGCTTGTTTGAGCCCGTAAAGAGCCTTTTTGAGTAGACAAACATGGTTGGTCGGGAGTCATCCACAAAGCCCGGGGGTTGTTGCATGAACACCGTTTCTTCGAGATCCCTGTTGAGAAAGACATTGTTTACATCAAGTTGTCGGACGGGCCATCTTTTTGATAAGGCGAGGGTAAGAACCACACGGATAGTGGTTGGTTTAACTACGGGGCTAAACGTCTCGGTGTAATCAATCCCTTCTTCTTGGTGATATCCTTTTGCGACTAGTCTCGCCTTGTAACGTTCTACCGAGCCATCCGCAGTTCTCTTCACCTTGAACACCCATTTGCACCCAACTAAATTTTGTGAGCAATGAGAAGGAACAAGATCCCAAGTCTCGTTGGCAAGAAGGGCATTAAACTCGGTTTCCATGGCAGCACGCCACTTTGGGTCCTTGTTAGTTGGCAAGAAAGCATGTTGGTTCACTTTCTTGTTCAGAAAGTGTGGTTGGAATAGGGTGTTTGGTGGTTACATACGTGACATGATCGGGAAATTGTCGCATTCGCCTTGTATTGTGACGTGTGCGGGTTACCATCGGATGAGAAGAGGACGGAGGTAGAGAGGAGGTAGAAGGAGGAGTAGGACCCATACTCGGGGGTTGAGAATCTTTAGGTGAAGATGTAGATACCTCAGTGAATGGGAAAGAGTTCTCATGAGAAGGATTTGAGGAGAGAAGTGTGAGAGTCGTTTGAGGTGGAGATGGAGAGGTTTGAGAGGATGCGGGAGTTTGTTCATGCATAAAAGGGAAGTATGTCTCATTGAAGATGACGTGGCGACTCACATAGAATTTGTTTGTAGGGAGATGTAGGCACTTGTACCCTTTTTGGTTTGGTGCGTATCCAAGAAACACACAGGGGAGAGACCGATGTTGTAACTTATGAGAGTTCTAGGGTCGTGTATAAGGAAAACACAAGCACCCTAGAACGCGCATGAAGTTGTAGTTAGGTGTTTTGTGGAAGAGTGTTTCAAATGGAGATTTTTGAGGGTTAGCGGTATTTGGTAATCGATTGATGAGATAGACAATGCTGTAGAATATGTCATCCCAAAATTGAAGAGGAATAGAAGCTTGTGCCATGGTAGAAAGAGTGAGTTCTACAATGTGGCGATGTTTTCGCTCGGCAAGCCCATTTTACTCGGGGGTATAAGCGCATGTCGTCACATGAGTAATGAAGGGATGAAGTTGTGTAATGGGTTTGAACTCGGTTCCGCCATCGGTTTGAAGAGTTTTTATACGGCATGAGAGAAGCTTTTCAGCTTGTGCTTTAAAGATGTTAAAGGCTTGAGACACTTGGTCTTTGGAGGAGAGGAAATAGATCCATGTGTAACGCGAATAGTCATCGGTAAAATGCACAAAATAGTGAGTTCCCGAATGAGAGAGGACCGGAGCCGATCCCCATACATCCGAATGTACTACTTCAAGAGGTAAAGAAGAACGGGAAATAGTTTTATTAAACGGTAACTTGTGGGCTTTGCCCTTACAACAAGCATTACAAAACATCAATCCTTTATTAGAAAACAACACTTTCTTTTGCCTAATTAAGCTTTCAATAATTGGAAAAGAAGCGTGACCAAGTCGCCTATGCCACAAGTCGGCTGATGCACGTTCGCCGAGATATGCGGAAGGTCGAGTTATTCCATTCTCTCTCTTGAAGAGGCGATATAGACCGTTATCAAGGACCGCGCGATGCAAGATCTTGTTAGAGTCCCGATCCTTTATTAAGCAATCAAACGGTTTAAATTCAAGGGTAATATTATTGTCTTGTGTGAGTTGGGAAATGCTTATGAGATTTTTTGTAATTTTAGGGACATGGAATACGTTTTTGAGGGTTATATAACCGTTTGTGCAAGGTAGGATTGTTTCTCCTATATTTTGAATGGGAATTCCTTCTCCATTTCCGACTCGTATAAGATCATTACCTGAATAGGGATGGTAAGAGGTGAGGGAGTTGAGGTCGGCCGTCATGTGGTTGGACGCGCCAGAGTCCAAGAACCACCCGGCGGATGAATCAGTGAATGGCATTGGAGGGTTGCGGGTGAAGCGTTCGGGGCAATTGAGAGCGTCATGGCCGGAGTTCGAGCAAATTTGGCACCGGCCACCTTTGTTTTTGTTATTATAGTTGTGATAGTTGTTGTTATTATTATTATTATTATTATTATTATGATTATTATTAGTATTAGTATTATTATAGTAATTATTATTATTATTATGACGTCCGCCTCGTCCTCGTTTCTCGCGCCCGTGAAAATTATTCGACTTGACAAATTGAGCCCCAAAAGCCTCACACATCGGTTTTAAAAATTGTTCTGGGCCAGGAGCTGGGCCCAAAACAGAGCCCATGTGAGAAAAAGGAGAAGGGGTGATTTGCTGGCCCAAGGGAATATTGTTCTGCTGGGCCGAAGTAAACGTGTGGCCCAACAGAGGCCCATGAAGAGGCTGGCCCGAAAGAGAGGAAGACGGAACTGGAGAGGGAGAAAAGGAGGAGTGACTGGAGAGAGAGGGGACAAAACTCATTGAGTTCATCGAGCTCATCGAAGCTCTGGAAGCAACTAAGGCGAGAGTCGATTGTTCAGCGGCGGCTTGTTGCTCCAACCTCTGTTCGTGCCCTAGCAAGAATCCATGGAGTTGAGAGAGAGTCAATGGTTCCGTTCGTGCAGTGATAGCTGTTACGAAGCCATTGAATTCGACACCAAGGCCGCCGAGGATGAACAGAACTAAAAGGGTGTCCTCGATTTTTTGACCAATTAGGGCTAACTGATCTGAGTAGCTCTTCATTTGGCGAAAGTATTCGCCACACGATTGTCCCAATTTCTTTGTGGTACTGAGTTTGAGAAACAGTTCGAGCAATTTCGCCATTGTTGTCTAGTTGTACAGCTGGTTGAGGTTCTTCCAGACCTCAGCAGCAGTGGTGCAGTGAACCAGTTGGCTAAGAACAGTGTCTGTCATGGTCGTTCGGAGCCAGCCGAGGACCATGCAGTCTTGTTGGCACCAAGCGGTGAATTTAGGGTTTACGGTGGTTCCAGCTTGGGTTCCGTCCGTGGTGGCTGGAATCGGAATTTCGAGGGGAGGAGGGGAAAATTAGGGATCGATGTGGGAAGCCAAACCATATCCTAGAAGGATTGGTTCGACTTGTGATTTCCATACCAGAAAATTCGTACCATCGAGTTTGGTTGAAATTTGGTTTGTGAAAGTAATGATTTTGGGAATTTCAGAAGCCATTGAAGAAGAATATGAGGGAAAAAGACCTGATGATGACGAGAATTTGCTGAATCAGGTTAGTAAATCGGTCTTTCTTGATTCTTTCGTGAGCTGGTGTTGTCTTTCTGTCTTGCCGATGATGATGCAGTACTGATTCGAAACTGTGAGGGGAAATCAGAGTTGAGGAACCCTGATTCAGGTGATCGCTCCTCTGATTTGCTCCAGTTGTCGAGGTACTGAAACTGAGGCTTTGATGTGGAGTTGAAAAGGCTAAAAATTTGCTTGTTGGTTTCGATTTGAATGAGATTGTTCCCTGATTTTATTAACTAATGGATCTTGGATTGATCTTGATCTGAAGAGGTTGATATCTTGGGAATTAGCTCGAATTTGATCAGGTTTGGCCTGATGCAGTACTGATCCAATCAAAATTCTTGACTGATTGTGAATAATTCAGTCAAGATTGGATGAGATTACTTCAAAAAAATAGTTCTTGAACTGTTCTTGAATTAAGAGGTGCAAATTGCTGCACGCTGGATTAGGAGAAATAGAAGAGAAAGAGAGGGAAATTGGGAGAATCGGAAAAGCGGAAGCAAGAAATTGCTGCTGATACCATAATAGAAGTAGAGAAAGAGAGAAAGATTATTGATTAGTTTTGGATTAGAATTAATTGAATTAAAGATTACAAGTGAGCTCCTCTGTTTATAGGGTTGCAATCTAATCTACTTACAGTACAAGTGCTACTCTACAATTCAACTCCTACAATGATTATACAATAGGTACATGAACTCTACTCTATATACACCTATTCTAACACAGGGCCTGTTGTGCGATTTCTTGATAAGTACATAATTTTTTTTTTCATTTTTTTTTTCAATTTGTAATTTTGGTGAGTCATATACCTGAACAGCTGTCTCAATAGCTCCTGCAAGAAAATTTGTCAACTCAAAGTTCATCTTTAGCCTATGATCTGTAACTCTATTATCCTACAAATCCACAACAAAATATTTATAACTTATAAAAAAATATGTAAAAAATAGTTATTTACAGCAAAAGAAATACTCAAGAAATTATAAGCATATTTAATAACCTTGAAGTTGTAAGTCCTAATCTTCTCTGTACGAGAACCCGTACCAACCTACAATTTATTTTTGCAATTTCAGTTTTGAGATTTTGAATTATTTAATATTTCTTAAAAAAAAATAATTCAATTTTTAGTAGAATTTAAACCTGCAATCTCCTTTGGCTTCTCAATGCTTCTTGTTGCTCCCTAACTTTAATTTCATATCTACAAATTTATGCATTCAAAAAATTTATCCACTACTATAAAAAGAGAGTCAACGAATTGACTAAAGGTCAAATATGACGCTTATTATAACTTCCAATTTATTTTCAAAGTAATAATGATATTAAAATGATTAAAAACATACAATTTGGCTCGTAACAACTGTAAAGCGCGTTCTTTATTTCTGAGTTGAGTTCTTTCTTCAGTGCAAAATATACGAATTCCTGTCGGTTTATGAACAAGATCCACTGCTGTTTCCACCTTGTTCACATTTTGCCCTGCATTTCATTTAATTTAGAATAGTATATTAGTAAATTACGTAATAACCATAAAGGATTTATTTTGTCCAATCTACCCTCCTAAAGTATAAGATTTACGCTATTTCACTTTTGATTCTTAGAAGCACACCCAAATGCTGGTTTGTTTATATTTTAAGGCTCCGTTTGGATGTTAGATAAGGAAGGGAATAAGCAACTTATTCCCTTATACCTTGCCAAACACCATCAAAAGTTGCAGGAATAGAGAGGTATAAGAGGTATAAGCTTATACCAACAATTAGGTGGTATAAGATTACTCCAACTCTTATACCTTAGTTTATTCCGAAAATACCCTCACTTTAAGTTGTTTTATTTTTTTTGTTAGCTCTAGTTCTAACTACATTTAATTCTCAATATAGTAACAAAATATTAATTAATAAAATAAACTAATATATATATATATATATATATTATCGTTATAGTATTATTATATTAATAAAGTAATATTTTAATTTTAAATAATTAATTATTATATAATTAATCATAATCTAAGTAAATAAATATAAATAAATAATATATAAAATAAGTCATAAACAATTTTAGTAATAATTAATACATAACAATATAATTAGTAATAATATTCAAATATAAATTATAATTAAAAAATAAAAATAAAATAAAATAATACCAATAATTAAGTGTATTTAACTTTTAATTTCATTAAATATATTTAATTATAGTTTTAGTTTAATATAATATAATATAATCTGGTTTAATTAACTTAATATTATTTAATTTAACTATTAAATTTATATAATTATAAATAAAATAATAATTTTTTAATTAAATAACATACTAAATTATTAATTGAATAACATATTAAATTATTACGTAATAATTCTTGTTAAACATAGATTTAATATATCATTTAAAATAACTTTACAATGCATTAATTTAATATAAATATTAATTATATTCTAAAATACTAATAATTTAAAATATAGATGAATATCATAATTACATACAAATTTATAAGTGTTACATAATATGTAATATAATTAATAATTAAATCTTTCATTGTACTTATCATGTTGTAATATAAGGGCATTTTGGTCATTATAAATTATTAGATTTTTAAATTCAACACTATCCTCTTTCATATTCTTATCATCTTACCAAACACCATTCTAAAATTGAGGAATAAGAAGGCGTAAGTCCTTACGCCTAGATTAAATTATACCTCTCTTATCCCACATCCAAACGGAGCCTAAGGGAATAATATGGAACAAGTGCTTTTAAAGAAGAATAAAACCAAAAGAAAGAATCATCTCTTTGACAAAAGGGAAATCTGAAATCGCGACGGGCTTGAGCACGCCCAAAACGCTGAAATCACGACGGGCTTGAGCACGCCCAAAATGCGACCGTATACTATTTTTTCCGTTTTTCAATATACTTTTTGTTTTCTATATACTGTTTTCATCTTTACGTATATACTATATACTGTTTATTGCCTCTAAAAAAATGAATCATATCTATTGTTTGTTTAATTTTATATACTGCTTATTGTCTTACATACTGTTTTTTCGCGTTGTGCTGCAGTTCCCTTGACAAAATTCAAACAAACAGATCTAAAAAAATATATATTTATTATAAAATTAAATTAAATATTTTACCTCCAGCTCCCCCAGATCGAGCAGTTGTCAGCTCAATATCCTTGGGATCTATTTCCACATCAATTTCATCGGCCTGCAAAACAAAATCAATATCTTACTAATATTTCTTTATAGTTCACACATACATGATCCTTTGAGCAGGGCTACGCATGAAGTTATGCTTCAACAAAATAAAAACAAGAGATAAAAGCACCGTTAATCCATGTGATTCAATTAGATTGCAATTTAGTACCTGTACTATTCATTCAAACATTTTGCTACCTACGATTTACAGAATCGTGCACCATTAGTCCCCGACACAAGGTCTAACTAATAGTCCATGTTTTCATAAAGTACGAGAGATAAAAAGGTTCAAATCAATAGTACAGGGATTATTAAATCGCAATCCAATAAAAGTCATGGAATAGACAAACGGGAAAGCAAATAAGTACCTCGGGCATGATGGCGACGGTGGCGGTGGAGGTGTGGACGCGGCCCTGGGTCTCGGTCTGGGGGACGCGCTGCACACGGTGGACGCCCGCCTCGAACTTCAGCTTGCTGTACACTCTTTTTCCTTTGACTTCCATCACGTACGCCTTGTACCCCCCTCTCTCTCCCTATATTGAAAATGTTAAAATTATTAGGAAAAGTATAACTTGCCCCTCAATTCCCCCACAAAAACGTCATATACATCATCGTTGAATCTATGAGGTCATGGTTTTTTGTATTTATGCACCCCTATGATGTCATGGTTTTTGTATTTATGTCCCCCTATGATATCATCATTTTTGTATTTACACACTCTATGATGTTATGCTGACCTATGTGGCGCTTTTGTGAGGGAATTGAGGGGCACCATAAATGCCCTCTTATTAGGGTGGTGATGAGAAGTCGTTAGGGTTTGTTAAGGGTGATGGTTGGTTGTGTGTAGGGTTTCGTTGATGTACGCTCCTTTCTCATGCTAAATTGAAAATTATGTAATCATTATTACGGGTTTAATAACGAGTTATTAGGGGGTTTTAAGTGTGATGGTTGTTTGTATTTGTGATTTTACGTTGGTTTGGTTGGTGGGTTTGGTGGAAAGTTGGGGCTTTGTTTTTATCTTAATTGTACAATTGAGGGTGAATCAGGATGATTTTTATTCTGATATATTGTTTTTAGTTTTCTGAATCTCGATATATTGTTTTTAGTGGATAGCTTGATTTTCATATCTCTGATATATTGTTTTTATTGGGTATCTATGCATATACATAAATAAAATAAGATAATGATGCATACTTCAGAGCTGGATATAGGACTGAATCTCCATGAGCTGATCTCACAGTACTTCTGATACATTTTTACCTGCCAAAAAATAGATATAATAAAATTTCTATAAAAATAAAAATGAAGGGAAAACAAGAAATAATTCAAATAAGCCTTTGCAAATATCACAAATGCAATTTTATCAGGAAGTATGCTAAAAGTTTTCTTTACTTTTGGAACTCTAAAACTATTTATTAATACTTTGTAACTATAATTATCTTTAAGTCAAACTACAAAAGCAAAAGCAAACGGTCCAAGAAAATAGAAAAGAAAATTCAGTGGGAAAAGAAATTTTTTCTCAGAGCTCATTTCCTTAGTTAAGAATTTGAAAATTCAAATGTAACTCATAAAATTAAAAATAAATAAATAAATATACCTACAAGGTCACGTGCCCACAATCCAGCTTCTTCACCTCCTGTACCAGCCCTTACTAAATATACAAATAAAATAAAAAAATGCTTATATTAATTCATGAATATACACTCTAAATAAATAATATAATGACATCCAGGAAAAGTACCTTCAAGTAGGATATTACGTGAATCCAAAGGATCGGTCGGAAGCAAAAGAAGCTATGAAAAATAAATAATATAAAACTTAAAATTAAAAAATGAAAAAAATAACATAATTAATTAAATATAGTTAGGTTAGAAATTAGCATACCTTAAGTTTTCCTTCAAGCTCATTAAGCTGATCAGTTAAAGTATCTATTTCAAGTTGTATCATTTCCACCATGTCTGGATCGCCTCCTCCATCCTCTTTCGCCAGCTCTATATGTATATATATTTATTTTTATTTAAAAAAAATTACAAACATGTATAAAAAAAATTTAATTTATATATATTTTGATTCTTATACCTTTCGCTTCTTCTAGCTGTTTCTCACAATCCTTGAACTGCCTGTAGATTGTAACCACCTGATAAATGAGAAATATAAATAGATAATATAAAACAAAAAATATATTAAAATTAAAAAATTATAATAGTAATTATTATTATTATTATTATTATTATTATTATTATTATTATTATTATTATTGTGAAAATAACAACCTCATCGAGCTCGGAAACTGACTGTGCGAGTTTTTGGTATTCAGTTTGATTTGAAACCACGTCAGGATCGGCCAACTTGACCTAAAATTGAAAAAAAAATACAATTTTATTTAGAAATGTGGATTTTATTAGGTGATAAGGTGTATATAGTTGCTATTATATATTTAAATACGAATAATTCCATAGACTATGGTCTTTTTACTTTAATATGATTGCAATTTGATTCTTGTAATATTGAGTTAGGCATTTCCATTCCTAAACTTCTTAGAAATGCACAATTAGTCCCTGAGTTAACATTTTTTAAATACTGATTATATCGCTCTATTATAATCTAAAAAATAAGTGAATAAAAATCACATAAAGTATTTTCCACATGAACCAATACATATAGTCGTACCGATAGTTCTTTCCATGTCTTTTCGGCTGAATCCAGCTTGGCAATCAAATAAGGCTCCTACAAAGAAGGAACTAAATTCGTATCATAATCTAAGAATTACATTACCAATTTATTTTCAGATTATTTGTGTTAAATAGAAAAACTAAAGGAAACTGATGTCAATTGAGTGAAATACAGGTTGAAATGAGTCTAATTGAGCTTAAAAGAATAATTCAAGCAGAATTGATGCAGAATTGGATTGAATTCAGCTTAATTGTGCAGATTATACTTATATGGGATTTAAATTGACATTAAAATGCAAAATAGTTTAGTTTCGAGCAAAATTTAACCCTTATAATTTATAAAATGGCACTCGCCATATTTCATAATCCCAACAATTTTCTTTCATACACATTTCCAATCCAAAGAAAAAGTTATAATACTTCTCACCAACAAATCAAATATAAAACCAAAATCGGAAAAAAGAATATAAACAAGAGAAGACTCACAGCCATGCAAACAACTCGCCGAGTTCTAGACCTTCTCCTCTGACGCACACAAACAGGAGCTCTCATAAACGCATTTCGAGTCTCGCTTGATAAATTACATTGACGGGACGAGAGAGTGGGAGTGAAGCCCGTTAGCAGCGTCTCCATTGGAGGCAAAGAGAGTGAGCAGAGCAAAAATGAAGAGACGAGAGGATAAAGATTTCTGGTGTTTTTTATCTTCTGAAATCATGGAATGGACCCTGGCATTATTTCTCTTTTAATGCTGTGGCCCGTTTTTTATCTTCTGAAATCATGGAATGGACCCTGGCATTATTTCTCTTTTAATACTGTTTGGGCCACATTTTGGGCTGTCAAAAGCCCTGAATATTGTGGCCATTAAAAGAATATTTTTTGTTTGAGAAATTGGAGGGCGCTTTTAATATCCCCCACCTAAATGTGAATGTATTTTTTCATTATACTTTCTATATTTTATGTACGTTCCTCTTATATTTACATAAATCTATAGAAAATAAACCAAAAAAACCTAACTAAAAAATTAAGCATAAAACCCCTATGCAGATCAGCATTTTAGGATTGGGCCAATTGGAGATAAAGAAACTAGGCCTTAAATGAAAAAAACAAACAGACCAATCCGAAATAAAACCTAGAGGCCCAAACAATTTTCTGAGTGTCATTTATGCAGAATGTTCCCGCAATAAAACCTAGCCGAAATGAGCCGCCGTATCTTCTCTCTTTCTCTCTCTCTCTCTCTTCTATCGTAGTTCTAATTTTTCGCCTCTAATGGCGATCTGAATTAATCTTTGGTTTCGATCTGATAGATCTATTGCATGGCAACTTTGCCGGGGTTTCCAAGATAATCAATTTGGTCTCCTCTTTTTCCCTGTTGCCCACATTCATTTCTCCGGCCATTGTCGACCCATAGAGGTTCTTCTTCCTCCGGTGGATCGCCTCCGTGCCGACATTCATTCTGTTTCATGATTTCATTCAAAGAAAAGTAAGGCTTGATGAACTTTTTGCAAAACATTCAATCTATTGCATGATTTCATTCAGAAATCAAAGAAAATGAAAGGTTAGGTCAAGTTTTTGTAAAACATTCAATATGTTGCATAATTTTCATTCAAAAATCAAAGAAAAAGAAATGTTGGATTAACTTTTTGTAAAACATTCAATATATTGCATGATTTCAATCAGAAATAAAAAAAAAGAAGGGTTATTAGTGTAAAAATGGCAACTTTGCCGAGGTCACCAATATTAACTAATTTGGTTTCCTCTTTTTCCCTGTTGCCTACATTATTTTCTATGGCTTTTTGGGGATAATTTTCCATTGAACTCATTTTTGTAAGTTCCTGGGTCATCTCCAAGCCAACATTCCACATTTTAAATGTTATTGACAAATAAATGTTTCTTATAGGAAATATTTTGAAGAGCCTCCTATATTTTCTTAAATTATAAAAAATCTCCCAACTTTTCATATATTAAAATGACTTTAGAGTTTCCAACAAACCAATATGATAATAAAAACCTCTTCATTAAAAAATTTATTTTCAGAAAATTCTAATAATATTCAGATAATATATAGATGGTTGTAAGTAATATATGTAAACTGTTCGTAATTTACTTATCTATTATATCAAAATAAGTTAAGGTGTTTATTCATTTTTTTATACTTTATTTAAAATGGGATGATTTTTTAAAAAAAATAAAATAATAACTTAAGATGATTTTGAAAATAAAAAGTTAGCATTAGGTTTTTTTTTTTTTTTGAACAATAATAGTCATGTTTTTTTTATAGGGGAAATTTCATATATACGCTTCTAAAAACTTAAATATCATATTTTACCCTTGCAAAACTTGAAATATCATATTTACTCTTCTAAAAATATGAAAATATCAAATTTGCCAATGATTAATTATTCAGTTTATTTTAATTTTGGGTAAACTAGGGAAAGTTAAATCAAATTACATTTATAATCTCCTATCCATTTATTTTAAGAAAAAAATTACTTTGTCCATTCTTTGATGCTCCTGTGTTCTTTTTTCTCTCCATGACTCCATCGATTTCTCCATGCCAGATAACATTTTTTTTCACTAATTATTTATTATTACATCTTATCACTACCATTTTTCTCAACTTATCAATTCCTATTCTTTATCAAATCACTTAAGATAAACACCATAAGACTAAGGCCTTGCTTGGTTTGAGGTTAATCTAAGGGAAGAAAAGTAAGGGGAATAGAGTAAGGGAAATGAGGGTAGAAAAGTTTTCTTTATCTTTCTTGGTTTGAGTGAAGGTGAAACAAGGGTAAACGGAGAAGAAGTTAAGTTTTAATTATTCAATGCATTTTTCGTTAAACAAAAAAAATTTAGGAAAAGAAAATACTCATCTTCATTTCATTCTTTACTTGACACCTCCATTATTACATGGATATAATAAATTACCTACATTCCTTTTACTTTTCCTAATTTACCCAAAATCAAACACAGGTAATTTATTACCTTTACTTCCCTTCCTCTAGTTTACCCCCAAACCAAGCAAGGCTTAAAAAACAATTCAATATTGTATTCCTCCCATTCTTGCAAGTTATGAGCACTCAAGTATTATACAATCACATTCATGAAGAAGGCATTTTGTGTAAACGAAACAATAAAACGAAGACACATGAAACATCACAAAGTAAATTCATAGAAAACTCAATCCCAGGCTTGTTTTCCAATTGATCTTCTTCAATTCATCCTTCTTGGTAAGTTCGTATATCTCCATGAATGCAGCAGCTCAAAATTTTCAAAAAGCTTGAAAAAAATATGGAAAAATCGGGAAAAAATGGAAAAGTCGGCTCTAGACGCTCTTAGGTGTCTCTAGACCGACATCTAGGCGGGATGGCGCCTAGATCGAACGATCAGCGATTAATCTAGTCGGCAACCCACCATCTAGCGCTTAGGTGCCGCCTGATCGGCCGTCTAAACCGACTTTTAAAACACTGCAAACAGGAAGATGGTTCATTTCATTTCCTCGTTCACTTGACCCAAGTACACAAGTGACACAATGTGATTGCATGCCAATCCTTCTAGCACTATATTGTCCATCAAAAGTTTCACTTTCAATTGCTATATAACCCATTATATTAATTTTGTTCTTTATTTCTCTCTATATGTTCTAACTTCTACACTCGTATTGATCAATTTATCTATTTTAAAAAAGGGAGACATTTTGTTATCTCTTCAAAAAAGAGCGAAAAGGGGAGATAGAAAAAAATGAGACAAGAGATTCAAGAACAATAAACTAGTTGTAACATCCATTGATTTGCTTTATTTTCCTTTTCATTTTTTTTTGATGAGAAACAGAGGGCCTCATAGGAGGGGACAAGGAGAAGAGAGAGTAGGATGAGGAGAGAGGCATTTTGGTCATATTATTAATATGTTCTAATTCTTAAAAGTTTGTTGTTTTACTGTGCTTCCACGTCACCTCTTAATTTCAGCCATTGGATGAAAAAGTTTACTCCATCAGATTTAATCTCAGCCATTCAATTAAAAGAAATAGTTGATTTTATTGAGTGACAAGTGTATTAAGTCTAGATCCACGCGTCTATCTGCCTCTCTCCTCTCCCATGATGGCTCTTTCCTCTCCTTCAATCTATTTTCACCCTCTCTCTCTCTCTCTCCCGTTTCTTTCGTTACTTCTCTTAATTTCTTCGAAATTACAAAAAAATTGAAGAAAAGTGAGTCTGCTTCTCTCCTCCGGCTTCTCTTTTTGTATTGTCTCCTCTCTTTCTCACGACATCTCTCTCTTGCTTTCTCTCGAGGGAAACAAAAATGGAAAAGAAGTTGCATCTGTGCAAAAGAGAGCACCGAAATTGAGAATTCTTTCTTCTCTCTCTAGAAGATTCCCGCGTCTCATCCATGGCCCGATCTTGAAATTTAGGGTTATTACATAAATAAATAATTAATCAGTCAATTAGATGTTTTGATTTTTGAAGAAACTAAATTTGGGGCTGATTTGTTGTGAATTTGTTTATTAAATTGAAGGCCTTGGAGCTCCTACGATTGATTAATTGTGAGTAATTTGGGACAATTGAATTTCCTTCTATGGCCAATGCTTATTTCTCATTATATAATGCTGATTATTACACTCTCAATTCAATTTTGAGTCCAATTTTTCAACTAGAAAAATGTTGAATGATGAGTGTTCATTTTTGCAAAAACATGAAAAGCTGAGAGATAATTTCATAATTTGAAAATTTGTGGTTTTACTTTTTGTGTGCAGGAATGAGTCTTCAAGAGGCAGAAACAATAGCTCTTTCCATTCTCAAGCAAGTCATGGAAGAAAGGTAGAGTACTTGAATATTTTTATTTTATTTCGATGAATTTGCAAAAGAGCCCCTAGCATTTTATTTGAAACCTAGAGACTATTACCAATTGATGACTCAGAGCACCAATTGCAGAAGGAACTGACGGCTGGAGATCTCCATTGCCGAGCACTGGATAACTAGGTTTTTCCTCTTCTTTTTCATCATCGTCTATTTCTTCAGTTGTAACACCTATCAGAAATATTTCCTCAATAGATTTATTCATTCTCTAATTCTCTTCAAGTTCATCAGTTTTCAGACGTTAAATGTACAAAACTTCTAGGACATATATCAAATAATATTTTTTTATTTGCCTTTAGCTACAGTCAGTTTCATAGCAACACACTTATTTTTGACATCTTTGCATCAATTGAAATAGAGAATGCTAAATTGCACAAAACTAAATTTCAGTTAAACAGAAAAAGAAGTAAGAATACTTAACTGGACTTAACAAAGCTTATACCACAATTAATATTGAAGTCTTCCATCAATTAACCCTCAATTATGTAATTCTACCACTATTAAGAATGAACTATTGCATCAATTAACAGTTATCTACTGGTTTAAATTAGAGAATAATTACACTGCATCAACTACAAACGGATGATGATTGAACTGTTTCACTGATTTGCAAGAAATTAGCCACACACAAAAAATCTGCCCAGCAACAAAAATAGAGGTTATGAATCCAATTGTGCTCCTGTAAGTCTCTTTTTTAAATAATGAAAACTTTGCGAAAAAAACCCTGCATTACCCCTAAATTGCAATATAGTCCCCCATCTTATTGAAATGCACAAATAAGCCCCTGCATTTTAAAAAAATTCAAAATTTCATCCTCTCCAGTTAGGTAATGATTAATGATCTTAATTAAATTTGTAATACAAAATTTTTAATTTGTTAAGAATGGATGAGTTTCTTTGCACATTTCAATAAGGCAGGGGCTTTTTTGCACTTTGGGGACTAAAATAATGATTTTAATAGGAATTTATTAAGAACTCAATATTTAGTCCTTCCTTAATGATGAACACTCTTTTTTAACAACACAAAATTATTAAAAGAATGTGCAATGAAGCCCTGCATTTTTAGTTCCTTTAAATAATACAGCGATTTGTTCTCACGACCATCCCTAAAATAATACAAAATTTTCAAAAAAAAGCAATTAAAACAATATATCATTTCCTTATTTCCATATTGCCAGGCTGGCAGAGCAATAAACGCGTCAGAACAAGACTCCGCTCCACCAAATGTGTTAATCGTGCAAATTATGCCATTTGGAGCAAACATCATGATGCTGCAGATCCTTGCAGGGATGTCCGGAATAATTGTGTTTCTGGTATTTGGTGA
Organism: Juncus effusus; assembly: GCA_027726005.1. Taxonomy (NCBI): domain Eukaryota; kingdom Viridiplantae; phylum Streptophyta; class Magnoliopsida; order Poales; family Juncaceae; genus Juncus; species Juncus effusus. The sequence continues at coordinate 7,922,394 of CM050896.1, read as the reverse complement.
TGAGAATCAGTCGGTCGTTGCCGTGCAGGCCATGCATGTCTCTGTGGGCTCAAGGAGATCATCAAGAAAGGCTTTCATGTTGGTAATTGCAATTAATGATTGTTATTATTATTATTTTTACTGTTATTAGTCTTGATGATAGCACTATTTTTATTTATTTATTATTATTATTATTATTATTATTATTATTATTATTATTATTATTATTATTATTATTATTTTGCAAAAAAAATATCTTATATCTGTTATTATTATTCTCATTCTTATCATATTATCATCCTTCTTTGTATAACTTTCTTTTCATTTTTGTGTCATTGTGCACATTTTTTGGTGTTTGGCTCCAAAAGAAAATCCCAAATAAAATATAGATGGTGCATTATGTGGGAAGTAGGTTTACTGTTTTTGTTCTTTTTTATATCTCTCTTGAAGAAGCACAAATGGCCATTGAATCCCTTGAAATTCTGTTTAGATCCTTGAGCTTTAAAATATTTTTATATTTTCATGAAATATGTCATTTTACTCATTTCCTTAGTGTTACAAAATTGTATATACTTTCTTTCAATTTTCGAGTAATGTATGATATTTTCCCTTTTCATTCTATCTTTTGATGTGTACAGTATCATTGTAGATTGGAAACTATATTTACTATGATAATGCTCGCACTTTGCTGCGAATATTTCAATTTTATTGTTTATTTTAATCTCTAATGTATAAATTACAATTATAAAAATTTAAAATAAAAGTTTGAAATGAATTCATAGTACATAAATAATATATAATAATTATCTTAAGAAAGTTAGATATGTTTAAAATCATTTTGAATTATATCATAAGATATTTTATCCATTTATTATTCATTCAAAATTATTTTTTATATCACATCTAATTTTGTAAGGGTGAATAACTCTATACAAATAAATTTATATATGAGAAATAAAATAACATAAGATTCACAAAAATATAAAAAATAACAACCCACTAAATAATTTGGATATTTAATCTATGATCTTCAATTTATGTTTACATTAAGATTTCTAAGATTAAAAGGTCATCATTTTTTTTTTATTCTCTTTGATTTCTTATATCGTTATCTCTTGACATATTATATTAGAAAAAAAATCAAGTATTAATCAGACTTAGATGAATGAGACCAGCAAAAAAATGGAAGATAATAGATTTCATAGATTTTAGTTGAAATAAATGATTAACTTAAAAAATGTTTAAAAAAATGTTTATATTTAATATGATGTTTAAAAAGAAAATATGATATCATATATATGAAAACCGTAACATGACTCATTTTCTTTAAAAAATTATCACCATGATATTTCCTATTATTTTTATTTTTTTAGTTGTTAAAATGACATGAATTATGTATAAACTAATCACATATATTTTTTTTAAACTCGTAATTCATTAAGTAATATAATATAATTTTGAACACTTTGATTTTTTTTTTTTGATATGATAGTTCACACGTAATTAGAGATATAACATGAAACATGAATCTAAATGATCATGTGATACTGTGGTAATGATTCAAATGAAAAAAACTAAGATTTGAGAAATTCTTTGATCCGACGGCCGAGAGAAAAGTGACGATAGGCTTTTTGAGAATGCTTAATGACAGGTGAAAAATAAGGTAGTAGTTACTGAATGTATTATTTTTTTACATATTATCTTACATAGTCTATATTCACATATTTTAGCAAGAAAAAAAGTAAATTAAAATTATAGCAATATGAAATTCAAAATAAAGAGAAAATTCCAACAAATTTATATTTGACGATTTTAACATGAGAAATAAAATATTTCATTAAAAATTATTATTTTTTAAAGAAACAAAGAAAAATTATTTATATTTTAATCAGTGAACTATTCATATTCTATTTTGTATTAATATTAGTTTGCATCATGATTCATTGAAACCATCTGATTAAGATCTGATGGTCACAAACAAATTCACAATGGTTATTACTAAATCGGGGATGAAACATAAAACACTTTTTCAACTAATCATATGATTATGTTTTAATAACTACACACATGTTGCCATAAAATATTAATAAATTTCTGAAAATGAAAGGTTAAGATTTGACAAAAAAATTGATTTAACAGTCGAGTTAAAAGTGATGATGTAACCTTTTGAGAATGTACAAAAGTAGGTGAAAAATAAGGGGTTGGGGTTAATTTTGTAAACCCTATTATCTCGGGCAAAGCGCGGGATTTTTGCTAGTTTAATTTCAAATCAGGTTCTAATGTAACACATTCACAAAGTTAACATTTTAGGCAAATATGATATTTCGAGGTTTTGGGATATTTGATAGATTTTATATTTTGAGAGGGTAAATATGATATTTATAATTTCAGAAGGGTAATATGAAATTTTGAAGATTTGGAAGGGCAAATATGAAATTCCCCATTTAAAAAAAAAAATAAAGTTAGCAGTACAATATTTTTAAATATTCGATTAGGGAGTTTTTCGTACATATGATTGGAACTTTTCCTTTTACTTTTAATTAAAATTAATTATATTCATAGATTGGAAGAAAAATGAAAGGGGCATATGAAAGAAAGCCCAATTATGCCTACTCATCAGGTCTTCCTATAACAAAGCATGTTGACTTAAACCTTGTAGTATTTGCTTAACTGCTGCAAGTTATGCTACAACAACACATTTTTAACTGACGGAACAATACGTTTCCAACTAAAGATTATTGTCCTTAAATCCTAATTAGCACATATCTTGTCATGAATGTATCTGGTGGCAGTATTGTGATGTACTGGTACGGTAATTCTTTTCATTATTTAATGGTAAACCTAAAATTTATCAAAGAAAAACCTTAAATCCAATTAATTTGAGTGTATGTAATGTTAGTTTTTGCTGTTACTAGTAGAGGTGGCAAACGGGCGGGTCGGGACGGGTCAATTCGGATTCGGACCAATTCGGGTTTCGGGTCATTCGGATCACGGGTCACGGGTCGTTCAGGTGACGGGTCGTTCGGGTCACGGGACATTCGGGACGATAACGACATTAAATCTTTACTTGGATTAAATATGGTGAGAATCTTATTTGCATGAGAAAATAGATTTAGCTTGATAAGATAAGCTCTATTTTTAAAATTTGTGGTAATCCTCCAATATCCAATATATTTGTTGACTAACATAACAAATCAGAGAAGGCATATTTGTAGCTTATTAGTAAGTTTATTTGCTTTTTGTATCATAGTGTAGAGTCTAACTAATTTTCACATTCAATGTATTTTTCCATTTTGAATTGTGCTTATATTGTGCTCAATTAGATATTATTATATACTTATGATTTGCATGAACCTCATCATACAAAAGAATTTTTTTCGAAGTTTCAGATGCATGAATGAATGAGGAATCAACCCATCATGACATTTATTGTATGGTTAGGATTGCAATTAGTTATTGTATGGTTAAGATTCATTTCACAACTACCTTATTGTATGACTAGGATTCTGTTAACATCTTGTCTCGTCGTTAGGATTAATCTTATTATTGGTTGTATGGTTAGTATTTATCCAAATTGTCTTCAAATTTGAATATTTATGTTTCTAAATTTGTCTAGTAACAAAATTATAAATAGATTGTGTGCTTTTTAAACATACAGGTTCTACGTGAAAATCGGGGGCGGGCTTTGGCTAATCTGCCAACTCTACAACGTAGCTTATATATTCTTGGCAAAAAAATGTCTCATTTTAGGATAAATAAATATGGATGAACTCTTAATTCCCTATTATTCTAGTTCTGTAAAAGAAAATAAATTTATTGAACTTTTCTTTGGTGTTGAAATAGATCAATCGGTTAATTATGATGGACATCATTACTGTTACAAAAAAAAATCTTAAAGATAAAAACAAAGACATTTTGTTTCAGACGTTCGAGAGCTTAATAACCTCGAAAAATATAAGACTATTAAAGACTCGATTAGAGACGCAGATTGTAATGTTGTGTGCTTGCAAGAAACTAAATAGGAGTCCCAATTTTTTTCACATGAGGCGTGTGCGCATGTCTAGACTTGTCAACGGACCGGGTCGGGTTCGGGTTTGGCCATACCAAAACCCGATCCGAAAATTTCGGGTTTGACCCGAACCCGAAAACTTTACGGGTTTTATTTCAAACCCGAACCCGAACCCGCGGATAACCCGAAATCCGGAATAAGTTCATTTTTTGCAAGAAGAAGAAGAAGGAGAAGAAAGGAGAGTAGAGGAGAGGCAGAAGGATGGCGGGCAGAGGGGGGCGACCGGCGACCGGCACCGATCAGGGACACGGCGGAGCGAAGGCAAAGATTGGGCGGAAGGGTTTTTTTTTCTTCTTTCGCTTCTTCTCTGCCTCTGGCGTCCAGAGAGAAAAAAAAAGGGGCAAGAAATTGGTGGATCGGGTAAGAGAGTTGGGTGGGTTAGGATTAGGGTTAAAATAGATGGGTAGGATTGATTTGGAAAAACATGAATGGTACAGATTAAAATTAATTATAATATAAGTTTTGCATTCGGGTTCGGGTTTTCCACGGATCGGATAATGTCAAACCTGAACCCTATCCGAATCCGTTTTTTGTTTTCGGGTTTGAACCCGAACCCGATCCGTGGGTTTTTTTTTCGGGTTTGACCCGATCCGTTCGGGTCGGATACCTACTGGATTCGGGTTGAACCCGATCCATTGACAAGCCTACGCATGTCTAAATTTAAGAATTTTATTTTTAAATGAGCCGAGGGCTCAAAGGGCGGTTTTGCTTATAGCATGGAGCAATGCTTTCTCTCTCGTTTCCTCTATTGAAAATGACTTTTCAATAAGTGTTATTCTCTCATCTAAACAAGAGTTCTTATTTCTCTTAACTAATTGTAATGTATATTTTTATACACATTTTTAGGATTTTTATCATCACAAATTTAATCATAATTCACAAAAAATGTATAAAAAAATGCTCATAATTCATAAAACATAATTTGAAACTTCTTAATACGTATTTATGTGATTTTGCAGGCGAAAATGCCATAAAAAGAAAAATTGGACCAAAACGCAAATAATGGGTCAAAGATGGCCAAATAAATCTCCATAAATCCCTACAAAAATCCTACACAAGCCTCTAAACAATTCAATAACTTTTTTACAATCAAGCCAAACAAGCCAATCTCGAAAATTACACAAAAAAATTCAAAAGTCCTATCGATCAGAAACCTTCTAGAACTCCCTTAAAATCCTGGTCAAACCGGGTCAAATCTGGTCAAAGTCAACAGACCAGTCAACGCGAAATTTAGAAATTCTCAGAATTGGACATGCTTAGTACCAAACGACTCATCTCGACGATCCCAATCTACCTTTGTGATTCACCAGAGCTAGAAACGCAGGCGTTCGCCGGAACAAACCATTGTTCAGCCCATAATTTACCAATTAAAAGATGCAGTTTTCTTGAGTTCACCATTTTCTATACACACATCTGGTTTTCATAATTTCAATGCCATTATCTTCTCTTCTTCCCCTCTTTCCGTGGATATAAAGAGCTCAAAAAATGATGCACGAATGAGAGAGAAAACGGAATTTGAACATGAGTGATTTTTTACGGTCAATTTTTGGCTGATTTGAACTCGAATCAAATTGGCTCGAATTTCTCAAACAAAGCGTGGTTTTCTCGACTTGGATAGTTTGTATGAGGTAGTAGAAGGGTGTCTGAGGTCTCAATTGAATCCAAAAATGAGTGGAGGTTAAAGTTTGGTTAATGAGTTATCGTTTTTAACCAAGTGGGAGGTAATGACAATTGAGAAAATTGGCTAGAATTTCCCAACCAAAATGCGGTTTTCTCTATCCATACAGTTTTTAGGAGGTACTAGGAGGATGCTGAAAAATTTGATACAAAGAAGAGAGAAAATAATGGACTAGAATTCTTATTATTGTCTTCTATCTAATCTTTGACATACAACATCTTAAATAACAAGTACATTAATCAAACATAGGAATAAAGTATTAAAGGAAATGTTCTAATGTTGCTATAACTATTTTACTAATTGAGAAGTATATTTGTATGACCAGGGCAACAAATAATAATTTTCCTAACTTGGCTCATGTTTTCAGACTTGGTTGAAGGCACCAAATTTGAAAATATATCACAGCATCTAATACTCCCCCTCAAGTTGGCGTGTGGAGAGATGTAACACCCAACTTGGTACGAAGCATTTGAAATTTGTCACGTCCAAGGGCTTTAGTCAATATATCTGCTAAGTGATATGTGGTTGAGACATACGCGGTCGCAATGAGTCCAGATTGTATTTTCTCCCGAATGAGGTGGCAATCTAGTTCAATATGTTTAGTCCTCTCGTGGAAGACTGGATTAGAAGCAATATGGAGTGCAGCTTGATTATCACAATAGAGTTGCATAGGTTTCGTATGTTTAATATCAAGTTCATGAAGTAAGTATTTGAGCCACGTCACCTCACATGTAGTGGTGGCCATGGCTCGGTATTCCGCTTCAGCGGAGGATCTCGACACTACACTTTGCTTCTTAGTTCGCCATGAAATCAGACTAGTCCCCAGTATGCTCGTATGGCTTTTGAGAGACTTGGCAGTAATTTGCATGCGTATGGTCCCGAACGCATTACTCAATCCCATCAAGAATTGGTAGACGTGCTCGGTTTGTCGTTCACGTTGAATTTTCTTAAGCGCCCCGCAACTACAAATCGGGGCCGTGGAATAGAAACTCAACTCATCCCATGCTTGCTTTAATTTCGATAAGTAAGCAGCGACCGACAATTGATCCTGACGTGTTTGACCGATTGCGTATTTTATTTCATTGATGCGTGGGCCGTTTCATTGAGAAAATCTTTCTTTAAGTTCATCCCAGAACTCTTGTGCAATCTCAAGGAACATGTCACTTTCTTGGAGATCTTTACAGAGAGCATAGATTAGCCAGGAGAAAACCATGTGATTACACCTTTCTCACGCCTTAACAAGTTCAGCAGGTTTGCTTGGTTTTGGCAAAGTTTCGTCAACGAAACAAAGTTTATTCTTTGCACCTAGAGCAAGGGTCATGGAGCGTTTCCATGTTCCATAATTATCGCCGATGAGGTTATGTGAGACGAGTATTGCCCCAGGGTTATCGGAAGGGTGGATGTAGTAAGGAGAATGCGCGTCAATGATGGTTGCGATGATTTTCTACATTGGTTTAGTAGTATCGTCTTTTGACATCGTTGGAATTTTAATAATATCGCTCTGGTACCATGAAAAATTTGATACAAAGAAGAGAGAAAATAATGGACTGGAATTCTTATTATTGTCTTCTATCTAATCTCTGACATACAACATCTTAAATAACAAGTACATTAATCAAACATATGAATAAAGTATTAAAGAAAATGTTCTAATGTTGCTATAACTATTTTGCTAATTGAGAAATATATTTGTATGACCATGCAACAAATAATCATTTTTCTAACTTGGCTCATGTTTCCAGATTTGGTTGAAGGCACCAAATTGGAAAATATATCACAGCATCTAATGGACCCAAAAGGGACCACTTGCAACTCATAATAAAGCTGAACGAACTCAACAATATCCTAACAGTCAGGCCATACTCTCTATTCTTTTCAAATAGAGACCTCCGTTTCAACCTTCTCAGCGATCCAGCATGAACCAAACCCTTATATAGATTAACTAGAGTCTACAGTGTTTCACAAACCACAAAATCAAGATTGTCTCGACCAAAACAGATTAAAAATGCCTTTTTCCGCCAAAAATGAAAAACTGAAATTCTCCCTCATTTCTCAACGAAATATTACCAAATTTGAACTGGATGATCAGCACACTCTCTAGATTCGACCTGGATCAATGAAATTTCCCATTTTGCCCCTGAAAATTCAAAACAGGGAATTTGATCTCAAGTCTCCATCTCTCTATTTAAAGCCTCTCAAGCCTCACAACTGAGAATCACTCATTCTCCCACACTCCTTAAGTTATTCCAAGCCTCCATTAGTATTGTAAGAGCTTGCAACAAGCTAATTCGAGCTAGAAAGGCCCACACTCCTTAAGTTATTCCAAGCCTCCATTAGTATTGTAAGAGCTTGCAACAAGCTAATTCGAGCTAGAAAGGCTGAATCATCAAGAATCAGGCTGAAGGTGTTTAAGATCGAAATTCTCACTCTAGCTTGAGTGAGATCGCACGAGGGGCTACGGATCTGTTCTAGTGAGGTGCTGTATGGGATTAGTGACTTTGGTTCGTTTCATTTCTCCCTAAATTCTCTCTTTTTCTTGTTTGATCATATTTGCTTGTTTGTGTATTAAATGATGAAATTTAGTTTAAAAATTGTGTTCCTTGTTATGAATGAGTAGATCTGTGCAGGAGTAGACATTTGTGAAAGAAGCATTTGAAATCTTGCTTTAATTTGAATCCAATAGACCGATTTGTGTAGTTGCTCATAAATCACTATTAAAAATGAAATTTATTGATTGATTGATTTGGCTGGACTGAATTTTATGATTTGAACATGACTTGGCTGATTTTAGTTTAGATCTAGTTTTCGATCCATTAATTGAGTTTTTCTAGCTTGAATTTACTTAAACTTACTATACAAATCTTAAAGATTGAATATTCAGTGATTAGTGATGGTGTTCTTGATCAAATAGTCTCAAAAATCCCGACTTCTATCCAAATAATACAAAAGTTTTGTCAAGTTTCGGTTTCTGCAGTAATTTCTCTATTTTTCAGTGTTTTTCCCTTAATTTCATGTCCAATCCTGATCTTAAAAATTAAATAAATATTTTTAAAATTTAGTCTCATTTAGTAGATAATTTTGAATCCAAATTTTGCCCAATTCTGAATTATAAATGTGAGATATTAATTTTCTTAATTTGTTATTTTTCTGTTTTTGATCTTTCTATTTAAATTTACTGTTTACTTTCTTCAGAAATTTTAAAAATATAAAAATACAAAAATAGTCCTACTTGAGGTATTTTAAAATTTAGAATCTGAATCTGGAATTTAAAATAGTAGTTGTTAATACAGATTGAAATATATTGCCACTTTTATAAGTACTGGTCTGTCAGATTCAGTTTCTGAATCCAGATCTGAGATTTGATCATAATTCTCAAGCTATCAAACATAATTCTACCAAATTGTAATAGTTGATCCACAACTTAACAGTTGAATTTCTATGAAAATTTAGGGATTTTACATAACTTGGTGATTTTTCTATAATTTTCTGAAGTTGCTGCTGAACCGATTGTGAATCTGAAATAAATTATGGACTAAACTGCAATTTTTTCGAAAGATTCTGAATAAAACTAGAATACCAGTAAAGTATCATAACCAAGATCTCTCTCTCTCTAGTTTCCAACAGTATCTTATTTGTTGAATTTGAAGTTTATTTGGTCTAGTTACGAATGGTGACGTGCTGAATTTTGGAATAAAAACTGAAATTTGAATATAATCTTGAAAATTTACTTACAAACCTTTTAAATAAGACTTAATACTTGAGATAAAAATATTGATATTAGTTAATACTTGTGGCCGCACCTCCTTATGTTTGACCCCTAAACTTATTTACCGCTCATACTCATAATTTGAATAATAGGAAAATATAAATTATTTTGCTAAATATTTCACCCGATTTACATTAATGTATATTGTCCAATTGATAAGGACCTAAAATCCCTCTTCATAGAAAGTCTATCCCTCCTTTGCGGAGCAATACTCCCTTCCATGGGTGTTGCTTGACGACTTTAATATGATTCGCTCGATTGAGGAATCTACCGGGGACAATCATCGACTCGAAGACATCAAGGAATTTAACCATATGATAAACGAACTCGAATTGGTAGAAGTCCCACTTATGGGTCGCATTTTCACTTGATCTATTAAAAGACCACCCCTCACCTTCTCTCGACTAGATCGTTGCTTCTTGTCTTATCATTTTCTTTCCATCAAATCCCTCTCCTCTTTCTCCGACCTCCTCTCCATCACTTCCGATCATGCACCCGTAAGACTCCAAATTCGTAAAGTGGGAAGGCGACCACGAAAACCACTTAAACTCGAAAGATATTGGCTAAATTACCAAGAAGCTTTCTACATCACTCAAGAATCTTGGAACTCACCCCTTTTTCACACAACTCGGCCATCTCCTTTCTACTTAAATCAAAAAATACGCTTAGAAACCTTCAGCTTTGGGCAAAAAACTATTTTTCGAGAGTCAACCAAGAGCTAGTAGATTGTAAAGAAGTCACACAATTTCTAGATAGGGCAAAGGAGACAAGACCTGTATCTAATCAAGAATTCGTCCTTCAAATCTCGCTTAGGGGAAAAATTCATGAAATCTCTAACATTCAAGAAGACTGTTGGCAACAACGGTCGTGCATTTGGTTACAAATCGGAGATAAAAACATTCGCTATTTTCATGAAAACCTCTTCAAAACGGCAAGAAAATTCTATCCCATCACTTGTAGTCGATGGAATTACCATCCAAGACCCGGTTCTAATCTGTGAAGCTTTTACCTCTTTCTACAAATCTCTTCTAGGCTCTCATTCTTTACCTCCCCCCCCCCCCCCCACTCCCCCCAAAAAAAAACCCACTTTCTAACATCTATCCACCTTCCTTCGAGATCTTCATTCTACAAAGCCTCGCCAATCCATTCTCCGAAACCGAATTAGAAGCTAATATATCCGAAATTCAAAAAGGGAAATCATCCGGACTGGATGACTTACCGTCGGAATTACTCCAAAGAGGTTGGAACACTTTAAAGCACGATATTCCTAGATTGCCTCATGACTTCTATGATCACAACCTAGAGATATGGAGGCTCAATAATGCTTCGATTACCCTAATACCCAAAAAATCCGAGAGAATCAATCTCCAAGATTATCGACCCATTAGTGTCATCAATGCTTCGATCAAACTAATAATGAAAGTGCTCACAAACTGCTTGCCATATCTTATGCCTATTCTTATTCACCAAAACCAAACAACGTTTATCAAGAAAAGATCCATTATTGAAATTTTTCTTGCAACTCGCGAAATTCTCAACTTCTATCACAAGAGGAAGATTCCTTGTGTCATGCTAAAGGTGGATTTCAAAAAGGCATTTGGTAGTGTGTCATGGCATTACCTCGTCCACATTTTCCATTGCCGCGGTTTCCCCGCGAGATGGATCGCTTGAATCTGCAATCTTCTTACTTCTTCAAGTTTGTCAATATAGGTAAATAGACAAATGGGACAAAATTTCTCTACAAATGAGGCCTTCGCCAAGGTGGCCCTCTCTCTCCTTGCAACAAATGCTTCACATTCTCAAACTACTTCTCATGACCGCCGCAATAATGGCGCCTCAAACGCTTCAATATGCGGACAACACCATTATTTTCATGGAGGCTCATCCCAAAAATCTTAAAGTCATCACTTTGGCCCTTCAAATCTTGGCCAACATCTCGGGACTAGAAGTTAATGGGTCAAAAAGTGGCTTTGTACCAATCTCCATCCCCGACCAATTCTACGAGGTCATAGCCTCTCTATCCTACATTGTCCGAAACAATCTCTTCCCATGAAGTACCTAGAATTGCCGCTCACGATCAAGAAACCCAATAAACATTTTTTACTTCCACTAATTCAAAAGCTTCAAGGTCGGGTCGAATCATTGAAGAGCAAGCTTCTATCTTATGGGGGCCGCACGACACTCATTAAAGCAAACCTCGGGCTCTCCCAACTAATTTTATGCAAGCTTTTAAATTGTCCGTGTGGGCGGTCAACCAACTTGATCTAACAACTCATGATTTCTTTTGGAAAGGAGCTCGTCATGCCTGGGAGGACACTTGCTTGATTAATTGGGAGAAGGTATGTCACCAAAATTTTTTTGGAGGTTTAGGTATTATCGATATAGCCACACAAAACTCCTCCTAAAATGGCTATGACACCTCGACTCAAATAAAGACGAATTATGGACTAAAACGCTTGAGATGACTCAAGGGGTGACAGATGCTAATTCAATCAAAATATGTATGTCTAATATTCTACATAAATATCATCTATACCACAATAACAGCACAAATGTATGAAAATGGAAGAAAAATGCTATCCCTATATTCTAAAAAAATATATGTTTAATTGGGCTAAGCAACTCAAAGGGATAAATCTGGCCTAAGTTGGTATGCCACTTCATCAAAGGATTTAAACAAAATAAAATTATTTTTTGGAAATAAAGGACTAATTTGATATTAGTAGGAAACTAAAGGGTGCTTTATAACAATGATAGTAACTCATCGTTGAATACAAAATATTCTTAAGTTGTTATAAAATAAAGAACAAAATAATAATAAAAGAGAGAATTGGAAGAAGATAATTTCATTGAATTGTGGATTAAGAATACAATAGTCACTGTCCTCTTTATAAAGTAGAGGGTAAGTGCTGGCTAAGAAATCTCTTGTCTGATTTAGAATTAGAATAAAGGAAATAATCTAACCTAAATATAATAGAATATACAGTAGTAAATACCCTGCCACAACTCCTTCCATTCTTACAAGAATTTTCTAATTTATCTTTTCCTTCCATTCTTACAAGAATTTTCTAATTTATCTTTTCTTAGAGGCCATTGTATTGGACGTCCATATTAATTATATTAATAAAATAAGTAATCTTTTTCTCTCCAATCTCCCTCTTAAATTTTATCGGGTATCAAAGAATATAATTCCTGTAAGATATTCTACAAGATTACGGTGGCGGATTGCCGCATCGATTTGGATCATGCATGTTATAGAATATTTTTTGTAGATTGAAAAGGCGATTATTTGCTCCTTTTTGGCTGATGCAATTATTCCTCTTGCAATTAGACACTCCATTTCTTTCTACAATGGAGTCATCTGTTGTTTACTCAACTTCTCTGAGTCGTTGTTGGTCACCATATTAGTTCTCATAATTAAATATTGTTATAATATACAAATCATCAGTATATATATTATTTAATATGTTAATCCATCTTGTAATGTATATGTATAAATTTTGTGAAAAACGTTAGATTTATGTATATGTTACTTGTATCTTATGTTATGGTAACTATTTTGTAGTGCAGCAATTTGATTTCTTTTTAAAAAAGAACTACTGCTTAATCACGTCTTGCATTCATCACAACATATTATTTGAAAAACAGAATATATAAAGACTTATCTAGCTAACTTTAATTGAATATATATATCTAATTACGAGTAGATACAGTCGTTGCAGTGCAATATTATGTAGTTCATTAGCCTAATATTGTTGTTTGATAACATACAAAGGACTAGAGCCTCCATTGCCTAAAAATGGAGAAAAATTAAACTGCCTCTTCATTTGAGGCCTTATTAAATATTCGCAGAGAAATGGATAAGGGCACGAGTTAAAAAGCTTACATGAATGATGAATGATGAATAGGTTTACTTTGAACATCTATGATATGATTTGCTTCTCTCTAGTCCTGACTACTACTGTAAATCTCCTTTTTCCATATTTCATTGACATCCTGTTGACTACAATATGCATAAACAAAGATCTTGATCTTATGAAAATAATAGGATTGATATATGATTCGTAATACCTTGATAAAAAAAATATGATTCGTAATACATTTTAATTAGGTAGAAATAGTACTTTCTTCCCAAATAATAAATATAATAAGAGAATTTAATAGTTTCTTCTTAAGCATTTTTTCTATTTTGAACCTAAATATAAGTTTTTTAAGACATATGGGGTTATTGTCATCACTGGAGACATTGTATTTGTCAAGTTTGAACAGGACCATTTTCTCTTTTTTGTGGGGAATTATTCTCATCTAGTTTATTCTCAAGAGGATGACGATTTCGATTTCGATATAGATGTGTTTTGTATGACGTGGAATCTTCCGTACACTCTCGCTGTCTAATAGATATTTAGATAAGAAAGTAAAAGAATGTTTAATTGGGAGAATAAGTCTCTCTCAAGTGCCTCTAAAGATTCTTAGGCATAGGGTTGGCTATCGGCAATGTGATCTTCACAAAGTATTTAATATTAATTTATAGATTTTGAGACACTTTATGATCAAACTAAAAGTTTTCATCTATTTAAGTTCACTAAATAATAGATTCGACTTTATAATAATTAATCAATAAAATTCTTGTACTCAAATAAAAAATTTGTATTATAATTTTTTTTGGCTTAAGCATTCTTTACTATTGTATTATAGAGAAATTATTCTCAACATCACGTTATTTAGAGCCTAAACAACGCCCGACCCATTTAAAAGTGTGGCTCAGTCAATGCGCGAGTTTAACTTAAGCCAGCGGCGCAACTTAATCAAGTCCGCAGCTCAATTCACACTCGCTCCGCTCTGCTCTGCTCTGCTGCACTCTGCTTTGATTTTGTAGTTACTATTATTTCTTTTACTTTGATTGATATACCTTTTTGGATTGTGTCGGATTGTTGTATTTTTTGTATTGTGTTGGATTTATATATATTTTTATTTGTATTGTTATTCCTTTTAGGTATTGATTATGTCTTTTGTATTGTTTCGGATTGATATGTCTTTTAGTTGTGTTTATATAATTTTTTAGTTACTGGTTATGTCTTTTAGTTGTATTTGATATCACTTTTTAGTTACTAATTATGTCTTTTTAGTGGAATGTTATTTTTTTCTATTGTATTGGATTGATATGTCTTTTTAACGGAATATTATGTCTTTTATATTGTATTAGATTCATATATCTTTTAACTGTGTTTTTATGGCTTTTTCGTTATTGAGTATGTCTTTTAGTAGATTGTTATGTTTTTTTATATTTGTGTTGGATTAATATATTTTTTAATTGTATTTATATGACTTTTTAGTTACGGCGTATGTTTTTTTTTTTTTTTTGAATGCTTGCTTGAGAACAACGTATATTTTTTAGTGGAATGTTATGTCTTTTTGTATTATAAGGTTGTAAAATGAATAAAAAAAATTGAAGCAGTGAGCGACGTAAGGGTCTGATGCGCCGCTGGAACATCGCATGGGTGATACTTACTGGAGACGTATATCTAGGATGCGCCATTGCGCGATGTGACACACTATTGTTGAATGGGCGGCACGGCACGACGCTAAATAGTGGGGCGGTGTGTATCCGGATGTTTTATTATATATGGCTATATGAAGTTTTACCGCCATTATATTGTTAAAGCTGTGCAACATTTATGTATATATTGCTTTATTATAGTTACATATGTATTGTTTTTATTGCAAGTATATATTATTGTAATGTTTATATACTATTTTATTATCTATATATTGTTCTTATATATAGTATTTTTTTAAACTTACTATTTTCATTATTTCCTATAAAATAATAAAAGTTATTAAATACATAAATATATAAATGTATGTATGTATGTATGTGTATATATATATATATATATATATATATATATATATATATATATATATATATATATATATATATATATATATATATATATATATATATATGAGTATGGCTAAACAATATACGTAAGCAAAAAATTACACGTATCATCAAAAATTCAAATTTCAACCGTACGGATGGAATATATATGTTTTGAATATGTTGTAGATTAATTTTCACAAGAATCAGAATATTATATCATTGCCATCATGTTGTATATATATATATCATTACCAGTTTTAAAATAATATACAAATACTGAAAGACAATATATAAAATGGAGGTAAGATAAAAAAAAAAAAAATAGGTTTCATTCCATGTGTCAGATACTTGTTAAAATACAAAATTTGGAAAGTTATGTGTGAAAAAAGAATCAATTATTATATAAACGATAATAGTAATAATAATAAAAAAAATGCCATTTTGGTATTTTTTTTTTGTGGAATGGGAAATATCAGACGGGATACTGTAGCAACGGATTGAAATTATATATTATTTCCTCGCGTTTCTATATGTGCTATATACTGTTTTTTTTAAATATATATTGTTTACTGAATGAATTTATATATATTGTTTGTTTTCAGTTTATATGTTTTTATATACTGTTTTCATTTTTTTTAAATATATACTATTTTACTGAATGAATTTTTTATATACTGTTTGTTTTCAGTTTATATGTTTTTTTCAGTTTTAAATACCGTCGCGACAGGATCGCTATGGTACCCGTCGCGCAGTATCAGCTTTTTTTTTTTTTCATTTTCTTGGTGGGGTGTGTGTGGAGAAGAGAGGTTTAATCAAGATATTCCACATTCCATTGTTGAAAGGAGACATGAAGATTATCTATTTGTTTGTGTACCACCTTTACTGATATGGTATCACACGACCATACATTTGTGAACAGCTCATAAGCAATTGATATTCTTCACCGAATCTTCTGATTATGTACTATCAGAGATCATTAATAAATTTTGAAAGAAGGTCCAATCAAACCCAATTGCAGTCAAATTCTTGTCTGGTAAAAAGTCCAATCATGAGCTCTTGATGCATTGGCATAATATCAATAATAAAGAATGACTTAATTATTTGGTTTCTCGCACTTCTGAGTTATTATTTATTGGATTTATATTTATTAAGATTTATGTTATATAATAAATAGAAACTTTCTCTGTATGATAAGCTTATTATTTAAATAAGTAGTACAAATTCTTAATATAATAAATCAAGTACTTAATTAGTATTTTAATCCTCTAATCTAATAATTATAACTTCTATTTTAAAAAATTTCCTTTTTATTTCTTGCTTTTCTTTTCAATTAATGGTCATCTCTCTTGGCTACTTGTAATGTATGAAACTTTTTATAGCTTTATATATGCAATTGTCCAGCACCTACGTTCAACTTGGGGCTTAAGTTTAAAAAAAAATTAGTATTTTAATCATTCTCATACAATAATAATTTAGTCAACACTAGCTAAATAGGAGGCATCTTGATTTGAGAGAAGAGTTCATATACCCATTCCCCACTAACAAATCCCCCACAGGCTACAATCAATTCTTTATCACTGGTAAACGGAACTCACGTGTAATTTATTTTTTTAATTGAAAAGAGGAGGTAAACATGGCCCTTTTGTCAGTGATAAAAGGGAGTTACGTGGGATTGTTAGGGGATAAATAAATTTTCCCTTTGAGAGAATTTGAAGGAAAAAACAAGTTTTTAGGAAAGATCCTATTTTCTTTTGTTTAATGCTTCAAAAGGACACTGAAAATCATTTCTTGACCTGTCCCCTCCATAAACTCTCATCTTTTTCCATTTTGTTTATGGTTAAAATCTTGGGAAAACATATTTCTGGATACATAAACATTAACATTATAATTTATGTTTGAAATAATTGAGTTCTAGTTTTCAGTTCAGAATTCATTGGAACCAAACAATAGATGTGTGACAAAGAGTTTTCTTCATTTTATTTTTTTAGATACAAACCTTTAATTAATGGATTAAAAGACTTTATAAATAGTTTTAAATGTGTTTTTTGGGTTGGATTTTGAGATCTTTTTCCAAAAGTTCATGAGTATCTTGTCGTTTAAACTAGCAAATTTTGGCTTCTCCATTCTATTTTAACTCTTCCTTTTCATTATCCGAACTTCAACTGAGTTCAACATGTCAAACTTTACATCTTAAACATACAATTCCCTTAACTACCTTATTTACCTTATCATCGGTTCCATTTCTGAGAACTCACTTTTGTTTCTCTCGTTTTCTCTCAAATCAAACGAGCCGTATATGAATCCTAAAAAAAGGAGCCGTGTATGAAGTAGATTTGGTGTAGATCGAGGGAAAAAAACTGTGATGTAAAAGAATACATTTCTAAGGGAACAAAGTGGAGGAAAAACAAGTGAAATAGTTACCCCTCTTGCAGATTGCTAGTAGGAATTAATTCCACCATGTTATCTTGTTGAACCTGAAATGCCACGTGTAACGTGGACTTTTATTTTATTACACAAGGATAAACTTACTCTAATATATCTTCTCTTCAGAATATCAACTATACTAGAAGAATCCATATATCTTATCCAATTGCCCAACGCTACAAGAATCTCACTAGATTCCCCCCTTGTGCCCTATATAAGCCCCTGCTATTTTCCAAATTCAAAACCACGGCAAACCATTACATCCAAACTCAACGTAAAAATAAACTCTAAAAGAAAATAAATTCATCACCATTTAGTTTCTCCATGGATAAGGTGAACAGACTTGCCTCTCAGCGTGCAGTCGTGATCTTCAGCAATAGCTCATGTTGCATGTGTCATACTGTCACGAGTCTTTTTTCAGACCTAGGTGTGAATGCAACCATTCACGAGCTCGATAGAGAACCACAAGGGAAAGAAATGGAGAAGGCACTTGGGAAAATGTTGTCTGGCCGGAATCCGCCGGTTCCAGCTGTGTTTATAGGTGGCAGATTCGTCGGCTCTACTGAGAAGATCATGACCCTTCATCTTGGTGGAGATCTCATTCCGCTCCTTAAAAGTGCTGGCGCGATATGGCTATGAGAAATAATATAAAAGAAAATTGAGATTCTCACAATGATGCAAGAAAAGAAATAATGTGTCATGTTTTTGACTCCTCCTCTGAAAATAAAGCAGAGTGAACTGATGTGTTACGTTTTTGAAACTTCGGGCTGCTTTTGTTTTTGTTTTTGGTTTTGTTTTGCTTTTGTGAGAATATGAATATGAAATATTTTTCGATCAAGATTTGCAATTCTGACAGATATATAATATTTTGTGGCAATATATCCAAGTTAATTAGTAAATTATTATATAATTAATTGAACTGGTCAAAACTTCCTAGGATAGATACAACTTTAACTTTAAGAGAGTTCCTAAGTTCAAGCGAGTGAACTAATTTAGTACACAGCTCATTTAGCAAGTCTCTCTCAAGTCTCAACCCCAAGTGGGTTTGAGTCTCAAAAAAAATAAGAATTAAAAAACTAGTTGACCTGATAATTCATCTTATATCATCGATTTCATATGAATCGTCACATTATTTGATTTCTCTTCACTGATATTCGGTGGCAATTTATTTGAGATTATTAACACATCTATAATGAGTTGAATTAATCTTTGTTTTGTATTTCTATTTTCATGAGAACTGTCATACCAATGTGAGAACAAACTAAATAATTTAATATTTTCTGATATTTTTTATTGAGAGTTTAATCAATATCCTTGTGACTTATTATTGTACAATGCATATCCATTTTCAATCAAAATAAATACAATGCATATTCACTACATATTATTTTTATAGCTTTAACAACAAAAGATCAATCCTTCAGTAAAAACAAAAAAAGATAAAAAAAAGAGGCAAAATTATGAACAATGCATTAGACCCTTTCTTTTTAGATTAAAGATAGATTTTTTTTTTTTAAAAAGCGAGAAGAAATGCTATTTGACATGATAATTGTCAAAAATGAGGATAACATTTATCAAATTTCATACTAATGAAGGATAGTACCCAATTATCCCCATGAAAGTTAATTTTCTTATGAAATAGCTAATATCAGTTCTGATTTGTTATATTTTATTTAGTTGTCTAATTACTAATGAATCTAATCATGTGAGCACAGCACTGCATCATGATAATTGTTAAGTATATAAAAAAACATTACAGATATTCAAATGGAACTTTCTTGCATTGTTTAGCAAAGAAAACTTGAAGCTCTCCAATAATAAATTTGTTTGTTTATTGCTATATTGCAGAAATATATAAACTTGAATGTTGTAGATAACGATATAGCGGCTCATAACGATTGGGGCTTTTTATAGCGGGCGCTATAGCAGCACTATGACCTTATAGCCGATATAAACTATGATTTATAACTTGTGTATTATATTAATAAAAAATATAATCATAATTAAATTTCAAATATAAAAAGCTAAAAATCAAAACACCATAAATAAAGATACACAAATCATCCATAATTGAACATATAATACCACACAAATTTCATTATACATAAATAAAACATACCGCACGAGGTTCTAAAATAAACACACAATAAACATAATTATCGAATTATATCTATTTGACCGCTAAAGCGCTGCTATAGCAGCCATAGCCCGAAAACACAATTTTCGTGATTTTTCTGATTTGTTTACGTTTTTGCCTGGAATCCGCTATATCGGTAGAGTACTGTTAGAACCTAGTACATTAACTGACCCAGTCCAACTTTCAGGTCCATACTATATTGTCCTGAAAAAGGCTCAAGCTTGGTTGATGCTAGTAGTTAATGCACTAGCCTATTTAAGTAACTCCAATTTCCATTCACTACTTAAGATGAGACTAATCAACTAGCCACCATTTCCACTATTTGGTTCCAGGGTGTAACAAACTCTTCCACTTAAATTTCTGACTTCCCCGTCAGAACAAGCAACCTGGTCCTAGTCTCATCCTAGTACACATCTGTGTGCACCTTCATCCCATACATGTATCCCCACTGAGGCATATACGATCCTCAGGTTCTCTGGGTATGATAACAGTATGATACGTTTTCGGCCGCACGATAGTACCCCTAGGATCGAACTGCTCTGAATACCATTTGTTAGAACCTAGTACATTAACTGGCCCAGCCCAACCTTCAGGCCCACACCATATTGTCCTGAAAAATTCTTAAGCTTGCTTGGTGCTGAGAGTTAATGCACTAGCCTATTTAAATAACTCCAATTTCCATTTACTACTCAAGGTGAGACTAATCAACTAGCCACCATTTCCACTATTTGGTCCCAGGGTGTAACAGGCACGTTATCCTAGTTTGAAGTAAATTTTCAATATTATGCCCATAAAGGTGTTGGGAAATCCATAGCCATGTACGTTACATGCGCAGCGGAAGTTATGGATTTAACCCGCCCTAGGATCTACGTTAAGGGAATAAAAGTACGAGATTATGCTATTAAAATTTATACCTCGGATCTTCCTGATCCGCGAGACGAAGAACGGATGTAGGTCTGAACTATTCTGACTTGCAACCTTCTCCTTCCTGAAGCTCGACTCGCAAACCTCCTTGCTTCTACTAGGGATGAAGAAGATCGATCGCTCGCAAGTTCTCAAGATAGAGAACCTCTACTCGTATCCACGCGAACTTCAGACGCACGGAATAATCGGACTCGGCTAGACGAGTCCGGAAATACTTTCCGAATTCTCTCAAAACTTTTCTCTCTTTTCTGTGTAATAGACGGCCTCTAAGGCTTCTGAATTGTGTATGTAATAGAGAGACTCTACCCTTCTATTTATAATAGAGAGAGAGGCGAATGATTGCTCAGTTACCATAACTAAAACCCTAATCTGCGCCTATTCTGTTGTCAACGGAACTATTCCGTTGCCAACGGAATATGTATTTCCATAACGAAATACTTGGCAACTAAGGTTATTACAGTTTCCATATCTATTCCGTTGGGAACGGAACTATTCCGTTGCCAACGGAATATGTATTTCCATGACAGAATACCTGGCAACTAAGGTTATTACAGTTTCCATATCTAGTCCGTTGGGAACGGAACTATTCCATTGCTAACGGAATATGGTAATCTTTTGTTCAATCAATTATCCAATAATTGATTATTTCGTTCACCAATTTATACATCATATGTATAACTGTTTTGAGGTATATTCATCCCGTACGAATGAAGTTCATTGTGTGACTGTGTAGGTTCCATTTAACACTGGCAATGATTTTCTAAAGATCTTAAGTCATGAGTAACCTCTAGACTGATGTCATGACTACCCATGTTAACTGAAATGATCAGCGATCATAAACCTATCTGAATAGACGTTTGCTTATTCCTTTTGTTCTACGATATATGTCTTGATCACGAGGCATGGAAGTATGTCATCCTTGAGTTTGATCAAAGTCTCTTTCCTGATCGAGAATTAGATTGAGTAAATACAAAATGATATTAACAACACATGTTAATCCATTTTGAGCATGGCCATGCATTTCCTTCAGTCCTAGTTCATCAGGGGGCCCAGAGATATCTCGCTCTTAACGAGAGGAACAAATCCCATCTTGGTCACTCACATTCCTCGTCATGATTCAGTGCATACCTAATGATGACCCTAATGATCATCCCAGTACGGATGACGTAGGATCATATTAAAGTATGCAGTTTCATATACAGGAATCCATGGTGACCTCAGGTCGTAGGAACAGGCACACTATTCATATGAGAATCACTAATGACGTATACCATGCATATTCTCATAGTGTGGTCAGTCCAGTACGTGTTCTCTAACACGTGCCTATATTCCAGACTTGACATCTCTATGTTCATGATCAGCAGAACATGATCATCCAGCCTGCGAATATACTAGTGTGGATATGTAGCTTCTTACCTGAAGTATGTCTATCTCTATAAACATCCTACATATCACTTGGGACAATTTAGAATGTCATTCGTTGGTTCACAGTTCTAATATCAGAATCACGTATTCTGATGACGTGAACCCGAAGTATCATTCTTGGTTGATATAAGATTTACATTCACAACCCATACACACAGATATATAAGAAACAACTTTTATTGAATGAATAATAATGTCTTAATACATAATCTATTTCCTAGCACAGATATATTTGGCCTAGAGCACTAATCCTACAAAAGGTTTAGACAAAAAAATTTGTGATCTAAATTAATTAATTATACTAAGTAATTAAGAGAGGAAAGGGGAGGAAAAAAGTGAAATTAAGTACACTCTTGCAAGATTGCTATTAGGAAATTAGTTCCACCGTGTTGTGACTTGTTGTAATGCCATGTGTGATGTGTGTATTTTTATACACATATTTTAGGCTTAATAATATAATAATAAATATAAAAATAATATAAAAAGGTTCAAAATATTATGTTTTTGATAAAAAAGGATTAAAAAAGGGAGCTAAAATATAATTTATGGCTAAAAATATGATTTTAAGCATGTTTTGAATTATAATTATAAAAATAATTTTTGAAAAGAAATGAAATTTAATTCTTTGGCAAAATTAGAAGCCCCAAAATTATAAATATAATCAAACCAAATGAAAGTACTCATTTTTATCTTTCTAATGCTATATTATATGCTTAATTTAGAGTTATAGAACTCTCTAATATAATTCTATAGGCATAAGCAAAAATGGCAAAAAGTTGAAAATCGGGTCTGTTGGCAGCAGCTCTGTGTTTGCGCCATATCTTACTGTCTGGAACTTGAATCAAGGCATTTAAATACATGTTGGAAAGATAAAAGACAGGCCTACAAGTTTGGTATTTCCTCAGAACCCAATTCGGCCTCCTTCGGAGTAAATTCATGCATATTTACAGCATCAACATATATGGTAAGTGTTGAATCATAAATGGAAGGAAATTAGACCGGATTTTGAGAAATTAAGTCAAGATTAGTAAATCCTAGCAATATATACAGCAAGAGGGGCTTCCCAAACACACACACACACACACACACACAAATTTCCCAATTTAAGTCGTAATTTCAGAAGAAAGAAAAACATACGAAAACTCGCAACTTCAGCCATAATTTCAGAAAAAAGAGAGAATGAAACCCTAAATCATAACTAACCCCAAATTTGATTGATCAAGATTTTCCAACAAATTACTTTGGAATTGTTTATCAGTTAGATTCACAAGGTCTTTGAAGATTGCTAGAAGACAATCAAAAAACACGAACGGAAAGAATATGAAGAGGGATTTGTGCATCTAAGGACGCATCTTGGCATGTGAATTTTGAACCTTCAAATTGGGTGCTGCAAGAATTGGATGAGTATCAAATTACCGTGCTGTCACTTGCTGCAACATCCGTCTACCTCAATTTAGGTTGAATTTTTATAATTTCTCTTTTCCAATAAATTAGAGGAATTTGTGCTTTAATCTTAAATAATTCTTGTGTGATTGAGTTGTGATAATTGAATAATAATATTTAGTAGTTGAATATGCATCATTGTTAAGTTCTTCTTGTAGGATTAGTGTCCTAGGCCAAATGTATTTGTGCTAGGAAATGGATTATGTATTAATAATACATTATTATTTTTTCAATAAAAGTTGTTGCTTATATATCTGTGTGTATGGGTTGTCAACGTATATTAACACATCTTATATCAACCATGAATGACACTTCGGGTTCACGTCATCAGAATACGTGATTCTGATAGTAGAACTTTGAACCAACGAATGACATTCTAAACCGTCCTTAGTGATATGTGGGATGTTTATAGAGATAAACATACTTCAGTTAAGAGGCTACATATCCACACTAGTATATTCGCAGATTGGATGATCATGTTCTGCTGATCAGGGACATAGCAATGTCAAGTCTGGAATATAGGCATGTATTAGAGAACACGTACTAGACTGACCACACTATGAGAATATGCATGGTATATACCATTAGTGATTCTCATATGAATAGTGTGCTTGTTCCTACGACCTGAGGTCATCATGGATTCATGTATGTGGAACTCTATACTTTAATATGATCATACGTCATTCGTAATGGGATGATCATCAGGATCATCATTAGGTATGCACTGAATCATGACGAGAAATGTGAGTGACCAAGATGGGATTTGTTCCTCTCGTCAAGAGGGAGATATCTCTGCCCCCCCCCCCCCCCCCCGGATGAACTAGGACTGAAGGAAATGCATGATCATGCTCAAAATGGATTAACATGTGTTGTTAATATCATTTTGTATTTACTCAGTCTAATTCTCGATCAGGAAAGAGCCTTTGATCGAACTCAAGGATGACATACTTCCATGCCTTGTGATCAAGACATATATCGTAAAACAAAAGGAATATGCAAACGTCTATTCAGATAGGTTTATGATCGCTGATCATTTCACTTAACATGGGTAGTCATGATACCAGTCTAGAGGTTACTCATGACTTACAATCTTTGGAAGATCATTGCCAGCGTTAAATGGAACCTACACGGTCACACATAGAACAACGTCTAGTCGTGAAGTAAATAATCGATCATTGGATGATTGATATGAATGATTGCGTAAAAATCAACATAGTTCTGTTGGCAACAGAAGAGGTCCGTTGACAACGGAAGTTCCGTTGGCAACAGAACAGTTCCGTTGGCAACAGAACTCAGCCAATTCCTTGACAGCCAAGATTTGTGATAAGAAAACCCTATTGCGTTGGGAACGGAATTGGTCCGCTGGGAACGGAATAAGCGCTGGAATTAGGATTTTAGTTATGGTAACTGAACAATCCTTCGCCTCTCTCTCTAGTATAAATATAGGGGCTTCCCCCTCTATTAGATATATAATTACATAGCCTCCAGGCTGCCGTAATATAGAGAGAAAGAGAGAGAGCCTCCTGAATGTATTTCCGGACTCATCTAGCCGAGTCCGGTTATTCTGACGATTCGAAGTTCGACGTGGATACGAGTAGAGGTCTTCTGCTTTGAAGACTAGCGAGCGATCGGTTTCTTTTCCCTAGGAGAAACAAGGAGTTCATTCGTGTCGAGCTTTAGGAGCACAAAGGAGAAGGAAGCGAGCCGTAGTAGCTCAGACCTACATCCACTGTAATCTCCCGGATCAGGAAGATCCGAGGTATAAAGTTTAATAGTTAATCTCGTAATTTTATTCCTTTAACGATGATCCTAGGACGGATTGAATCCATAGGTTCCGCTGCGCATATAACGTAAATGTCTATGGATTCCCAACACTTCTAACTTAATAATTCTTATTTTGGTGCCTTGAAAGTTGTTGGAAAAAAATTCAATTCTCGGAAAATTTCTTGGCTTTTCTAAAATTCTGTGACAATTCTATTGTTTGTTGCGTTTACTTGCTTGATATAAGTCCTAAAAACATCCTAAAACAACCTTGCGATTTTATTTTTGTTCAATTCTCATTTTTCTCAAAAATCCAAAGTAAATTGCAAATAATTAGATAAACAAATTACAACCAGAAATGAAAATTGCCAAATTCAGCTACTTTTTGATTTTTTTTTCTCTGTTTTAACTTCATATTTGGATTCCTCATATTTTTCTGGTCAAAATAGACATAAAGTTTGCTATATTTGGGTAAAGGATCAAAAAGTTATAATTTACAGAAGTGTAAGATATTTGCAAGAAACTGTTTTAAAACTGTCTCTGGAATTTCGCTGTTTTGGACGTCTCGGGTCTGTATTTCTGAATTTTGAGTTCACCATTGGTTTTAAAACACCTTAAAACTCTCGAATACATATAAAATTTGTCTTGTTTTAAAATGCATATCAAAAAGGACCATTACATAAAATTTTGGGGACCTATTTCAAAAAAATCAGATTACTAAATTTAAACTCTGTTTTTCCTGGTCTATCTTTTACCAATTAAATCCACAATTAATTCTCTCTTCTCTGTAGATACGACCCTTTTCTTGTTCTATACTACTTGAAATGAAATAAAAGAAAGGTTTAATAATACAAATTTTATTTGCATAATTCCGCTAATCAGAAAACACAAAATGACTTATTTTGCGGCTTATCAAAATGGCGCCGTTGCCGGGGAGGAGGCAATAATCAAATTTGCGTTTATATTTTTAAGGGGTTAGGCCCTTTAATACTGACAAAAGAATTTAGGTTTGTTTATGTCTTTTAGCAGTGAAGAAGAAGCATTGAAGAAGTGCTAGCGGCTACTCAATAACACTTGACGACGCATAGGCTCGAGAAAGAGGATTGCACGAAGATTATCTCAAAGAGGGAGGCGGCCCATCATCTCACTTTCTAGGCTCTTTAAATCTCTCTCCCTCTCCCTTAATTAATTTTAATTCTATAAGCCCTAAATCAAACATGTCTAACAATCCCGATAATAATAATAATAATCCAAATCAAAATGTGTTGAATGAAATGTTAGCAAGCCCTCAAATGCAGGCTCTATTAACACAAATATTACAGGGTTTGCAAAACCAACAAAATCAAACTAGGGAGAAGACTTTATGTGAGTACATGGCACCAGTCTTAGGTGAAAGCCCGTTTAAAATAGTTTTACCTCAAGTGCCCGGTTTTAAATTGACACATAACTTATTAAATCACCTACCTAGATTTGATGGTAGACCAACAGAAAACGCTAGAAAATTTATTACATAACTGAAATTCAACATAGCTACTTTCACTAATAACTAAGATGATGAAAATAAGGACAGGATAACATTATTAGCTTTCTCTCATTGTCCGAGTGAGGGACCTAATGATTGGCTAAGACATTTGGAGGGGGACTCGATCGGCAACTGGGAGAATTTATGCGCCAAATTCATGCAAAGGTACCATAACTCTAGTCTTTCTTCAAAGCTAAGGAAGGGGATTGTTACATTTTCGACCCGAGATGCAACGGTCGTATAAGGATATACGACATTAAAATCGTATTACAGCAGCGAAAAAAATAAAAGGAATAATAAAATCAAATATCTACTTTACTTTTACATTTATTTATATTTATTTTATCTCGATGTTTGTTTGACGATGCTCAACCCGATGCCCCGAAATACTAAATCTGAAAACTGAAAAAGGGAGAAGGGGGGGTGAGTACAAAACTCAGTTAAGGTATGTCTCTCATAGGTTAAAAATAATATTAATTTTAGCAAATAAATATTTGGATAAATCATAATAAATGTAAATATGTTGAAAATAATTTTATATTGGGATATCATCTTTCTCATTTCTCTTCACGTACGCACATACAGACATTAGATCATGCTCTGTGACATCGAGTACGCGCACAGATACAAGTCTTTCCGAGCTCGTTATTGGGTGATCGACGGCCTCATATTTTTTGGTCAAAATAGATGTAAAGTTTGTTATATTTGGATAAAGGATAAAAAATTTATGATTTAAAGAAATGTAGGGCCATATTTACAAAAAACTGTTTTAAAACTTTCTCTGGAATTTCGCTGTTTGGGATGTCCCGGATCAGTATTTCTGAATTTTGAGTTCACCATTAGTTTTAAAACAAAAAAGGATATTTTCGTAAAATTCTGGGGACCTATTTAAAAAAAATCAGATTACTAAATTTAAACTACGTTTTTCCTGGTCTATCCTCTACCAATTAAATCTGTAATTAATTCCCTCATCTCAGTGGATATGACTCCTTTCTCGTTTTATACTACTTGAAATTAAATAAAAAAAAGGATTAATAATATAAATTTTGTTTGCATAATTCCGCTAATCAGAAAACACAAAACGACCTATTTCGCGGGCTTTTCGATATGTAACTTGGAATCCGCTATGTCGGTAGGGCACATTATCTTAGTTTGAAGTAAATTTTCAATACTGTAGCCATAACCGTTTAGAGAAAAAAATTGTGATCTAATTTAATTAATTTTACTAAGTAATTAAGAGAGGAAAGGGGAGGAAAAAAAGTGAAATTAAGTACACACTTGCAAGATTGCTAGTAGGAAATTAGTTCCACCATGTTGCGACTTGTTGTAATGCCACGTTAACGTGGATTTTTATGCTACAACGCAAGGATAAATTTGCTCTAATATCTTTTATATCAACTAATAATACTAAAAGAATCTATATATCTTATCCAGTTGGCCATCACAATAAGAATTTCACTACAGTTCCCTCGTGGCCTATATAAGGCCCTGAAATTTCCCAATTCAAAATCACCACAGACCAAAATCACCCAAGCACAAACTAAAAATAAACTTAAACCCTAAACAAATTCTCATCATTTAATTTCTCCATGGATAAGGTGAACAAACTTGCCTCTCAGCGTGCAGTTGTGATCTTCAGTAATAGCTCGTGTTGCATGTGCCATACTGTCACTAGTCTTTTTTCGGGATTGGGTGTGAATGCGGCTGTTCACGAGCTCGATAGAGAACCACAAGGGAAAGAGATAGAGAAGGTTCTTCGAAAATTGCTGTCAGGCCGGAACTCCCCCGTTCCAGCTGTGTTTATAGGTGGCAGACTGGTCGGCTCCACTGAGAATATCATGACGCTTCATCTCGGTGGGGATCTCATTCCTCTGCTTAAAAGTGCTGGCGCGATTTGGCTATGAGGAAACACATATAAACGAAAATTAATATTATCACAGTGATATCAAAAAAGAAATTATGTGTGGTGTTTTTGACTTCTTTTGCTAAAAAAATTGTAGTGAACTAGTCATGACTGTGTTTTTGAAACTTGAGGCTGCTTATGTTTTTGTTGTGTTTTGTTTTGTTTTGTATTGGAAATATGAATATGAAATATTGAATTATCATAAATTAGTTTGATTGATTTATCGATTAAATGAGAACCATTAGGTTTTCGGATTTCTCATATTTGCTGATGTTATTTGTTTATTCAGGTGGTGTTGTTAACACAGTGTAATATGATTCGTGATTTATCTCTGATTTCGTGAGAACTGTTATATCATTTTTTTTTTTATAATATTGAGTACCATAGTATTTTACTTCATATATTTCTCATAGTATCTTTGCGACTTGTTTATACAATGCATATCCCTAGAGATTATTTTGATAGCTTAAAGAACAAAAATTCAACAAGAAGAACAAGATCAAATATTTTTTGACATGATATTGTTGAAGTTTTGTTGTTACAACAAGAAGAAGATCAAATTTTATTTGACATGATATTCTAAAAAATGAGGATCAAATTTCATGGTAATGAAGGATAATTATCCAATCATCCTCGGTTAAACATAATGATAAAAGATACACTTAAGAAAACAGCTAATAATAGTACATTAAAATTAGTTATGATTTATTATAGGAACCTGTCATGACAAGGCTTTTCCGTCGTGCTGTACGACCTCTTTTTTTTGCCAAAAAACAATACATAGAACCAATAAACAGTATATATGATTCACTTTTTTGTAAAAAGTATACATATAAATAGTGAAAAACAATATACATAGAAAAACTAGTATATTGAGAAACGAAAAAATATTATATAAAAATTTCAAACAATAGAAAATGTATAATAATAATATAATGTTACTTTTATATGATTAGATTTTCGTTCCATTTATTTTACATCAAAATACGACGGGGCGTGTAGATTATAGGGACGTAAATGCGACGGGCGGAGGGGTGGGGATGGCCCTCTCAGTATCTGTGAAATGAAGTACTTGAAAGATTGCTAGTAGGAATTAATTCCACGCCATGTTGTCACTTTTTTCTAGTGCCATGTGTGTAACGTGGACTTTTATATATTACAAAGATAAACTTACTCTAATATCTTCTATATATCAACTATGCTAAAAGAATCTATATATCTTATCCAATTGCTCAAGATCACAATAAGAATTTCACTAGATTCCCCTTTGTCGCCTATTAAAGGCTGTCGAATTTCACAATTCCAAACCACCACAAACCAAAAATCATCTAAAAATAAACTAAAATTCATCTAAACGAAAACAAATTCATCCTCATTTATTTTCTCAATGGATAAGGTGAACAAACTTGCTTCTCAGCGTGCAGTGGTGATCTTCAGCAACAGCTCGTGCTGCATGTGTCATACTGTCACGAGCCTCTTTTCGGATTTGGGTGTGAATGCGTCTATTCACGAGCTAGATAGGGAACCACAAGGGAAAGAAATTGAGAAGGCGCTCGGAAAAATGCTGCCTGGCCGGAATCCATCTGTTCCGGCTGTGTTTATAGGTGGCAGACTAGTCGGCTCCACTGAGAAGATCATGGCCCTTCATCTCGGTGGAGATCTTATTCCGCTGCTTAAAAATGCCGGCGCGATTTGGCTATGAGAAATAGTACAAAAGAAAATTTATATTCTCACAGTGATATGTGAAAAGAAATAACGTATGGCGTTTTTGACTCCTTTTTCTGGAAATAAAGTGTAGAGTGAACTGATGTTTGTGTTTTTGAAACTTCAGGCTGGTTTTGTTTTTCTATTTGTGAGAGAATATGAATATGAAAAGTTTTGAGTACTCTGAGTGCACTAAATGTATTGATATTATTTTTACTATATATTTTTTTCATGAATTTACATGTAATTAGCAACAATCTTACAATTGCATTGATGTATATACTCTGTAGAAGAAACATAAAAATGCATGTGCTCATCAATTTGTTTAAGGTTCAAACCTACTTAAAATCTCTATAAAACAAAAGGAAATATTATTTACAAAATACAAGAGAAAAAGGAAAAAAAACAAATGAAAAAGAAAATTCAATCAAATATAAAGCATTCTACAACAATATCATGAGTTCACACATCGAACATATAGTCCTTACAATATAGTTGACACCGAACATATAATATATATATATACATATATATATATATATATATATATATATATATATATATATATATATATGATCTGTATTATTTAACAAAATCGTATATTGAATTTCACTCAAAATAAAAAATTTATCATTTCAATCATGACATGTGAAATGAATTTTTCTTGCATTGTTTTTAGCAACGGAAATTTTAAGCTTGAATAATAAATTTGTTTGTTTATTGCTATATTCTAGAAATTTTTTAATCTACATGTTATTTTATATGATTATACCTTTGCTCGGATTTTTTTTGTATTGAATATAAGTAAACTAAAAAATTAAAATGGGGTGATACATTAACATTATCCTAGTTTGAAGTAAATTTCCAATACTCGTGGATAACGGTGTAGAGGAAAAAGTGTGTGATCTAAATTAATTTATGGGAAATGAGAAATTACGACGGGATACTGTATCGACCCTGTAGCGACAAATTGAAATTATATATTGTTTTCTTGTGTTTCTATATATGCTATATATTGTTTTCATTTTTTAAAATATATATTGTTTACCGAGTGAATTTTTATATACTGTTTGTTTTCAGTTTATATGTTTTTATATACTGTTTCTATTTTTTAAAATATATACTGTTTTATCGAATAATTTTTTATATACTGTTTGTTTTCAGTTTATATGTTCTTTTCAATTTTTATATACCGTCTCTACAGAGTCGTTACAGTACCGCTGTGCAGTATCCGCTCCCTTAATTTATTTTACCAAAGTAACTAAGAGACTAAAGGCGAGGGAAAAAATGTGAAATTAAGTATTCTTGCAAGATTGCTAGTAGGAAATTAGTTCCGCCATATTGTAATGCCACGTGTAACGTGGACTTTATGTTACAACACAAGGATAAACTTGCTCTAATATCTCATTTTTTCCATATATCAACTATACTAAAGAATCTATATATCTTATCCAATTGTCCAACACATTAAGAATTTCAATACATTCCCCCCTTGTACCCTATATATAAGGCCCTGAAATTTTGCAATTTAAAACCACCACAAACCAAATATCATCCAAACACAAACTAAAAATAAAGTTGAGAAAACAAATTCATCATCATTTAATTTCTCCATGGATAAAATGAACAAACTTGCCTCTCAGCGCCCAGTTGTGATCTTCAGCAACAGCTCGTGTTGCATGTGCCATACTGTCACTAGTCTTTTTTCGGGGCTGGGTGTGAATGCGGCTATTCACGAGCTCGATAGTGAACCGCAAGGGAAAGAAATAGAGAAGGTGCTTATAAAATTATTGTCTGGCCGGAATTCGCCCGTTCCGGCTGTGTTTATAGGTGGCAGACTGGTTGGCTCAACCGAGAATATCATGACCCTTCATCTCGGTGGGGATCTTATTCCACTGCTTAAAAGTGCCGGAGCTATTTGGCTATGAGAAAAAAAAATATATAAACGAAAATTAATATTCTCACAGTGAGATCAAAGAAGAAACTAATGTGTGGTGTTTTTGACTCCTTTTGCTGAAAATAAATTGTAGAGTGAACTGATGATGTGATGATGCCTGTGTTTTTGTTTTGTTTTGTTTATGAAATATGAATATGAAATGTTTTTCTATGAATACTTCCAATGCACACATATAAAATATTTTATGGCAATGTAGATGTGTTTATTAATAAATTATTTTTGATTGATATGTTATACAATATTATAGATTTAATGAGAATTATCAGATTTTTTTTAATATCTCATATTCAGTAATATTACGAGGTTATTCCGGGTGGCGCTATTAACACAATATAACATGATTAGTTGAGTTGATTTTCGTGTTTTATTTCTGAACACAAATTAGTCTATGGCCTAATGGTCTTGAGGTGTATCCATGTAACCATTCAATTCCGGCTTCATACCATTTCTCTTTTTAATTTTCTTAAAAACAAACATATAAAAAATGGAGAAGACATGCTCAAACTCACATCCCTAAATCCGTGAGAGCTTTAACTTGCCAAATCAAATCATTCGACCACCAACTCCCATGTATAAGGAATATAAATAATAAAATACTATAAAATAGTCAAATCAGACTATACAAAAATATATATAAACTAGTTTTCGATATTATGGAGGAGGAGGGCCGGGGCTCCGGCCGGCACCCCTCTAGCTCCGCTC
Organism: Juncus effusus; assembly: GCA_027726005.1. Taxonomy (NCBI): domain Eukaryota; kingdom Viridiplantae; phylum Streptophyta; class Magnoliopsida; order Poales; family Juncaceae; genus Juncus; species Juncus effusus. The sequence continues at coordinate 7,889,116 of CM050896.1, read as the reverse complement.
CTGTATAATGGGGAGGAAAAACAAGTGAAATGAAGTACTTGAAAGATTGCTAGTTTGGAATTAATTCCATCATGTTGTCACTTTTTTCTAGTGCCACGTGTGTAACGTGGACTTTTATATATTACAAAGATAAACTTGCTCTAATATCTTCCATATATATCAACTATACTAAAAGAATCTATATATCTTATCCAACTGCCCAACATCACAATAAGAATTTCACTAGATTCCCCTTTGTGGCCTATTAAAGGCTGTCGAATTTCCCAATTCCAAACCACCACAAACCAAAAATCATCTAAAAATAAACTAAAATTCATCTAAACGAAAACAAATTCATCCTCATTTATTTTCTCAATGGATAAGGTGAACAAACTTGCTTCTCAGCGTGCAGTGGTGATCTTCAGCAACAGCTCGTGCTGCATGTGTCATACTATCACAAGCCTTTTTTCGGATTTGGGTGTAAATGCGTCTATTCACGAGCTAGATAGAGAACCACAAGGGAAAGAAATCGAGAAGGCACTTGGAAAAATGCTGACCGGCCGGAATCCGTCTGTTCCGGCTGTGTTTATAGGTGGCAAACTAATCGGTTCCACTGAGAGGATCATGGCCCTTCATCTCGGTGGGGATCTTATTCCGCTGCTTAGAAGTGCCGGCGCGATTTGGCTATGAGAAAATTTTTAGAAGAACATTGATATTCTCACAGTGATATCAGAAAAGAAATAACATGTGGCGTTTTTGGCTTCTTTTTCTGGAAATAAAGTGTAGAGTGAACTGATGTTTGTGTTTTTAAAACTTCAGGCTGGTTTTATTTACTTTTTGTGAGAATATGAATATGAAAAGTTTTGAGTACTGTGAGTGCACTAAATTTATTGATGTTTGGAAAACTACAATTGGCCTCTCATTTTTCTATAAAAATATCATATACATTATGATTACATAATGTTTGTACTTTCCTGAATAATAATAATAATTATTATTATTATTATTATTATTATTATTATTAGAACAAAGGTGTATTTATGTGAGATGTCAGAGATATATTTACACAAGAAAAAGTATATATGGCCCTTCTTAAAATCCCTCTCAACATGCAAATGTGACACTGTCAAACAGGACCCACATATTTTTTTTGATTTTATTAAATAAAAAAGATGTCAAACGAGACTCGTTTGACAGCATATGGACCCGTTTGACAGTAGAGGGATAAGTGAGAAATTTGACAGGGGATCATGTATATGAGCTCTTTACACAATGTGATGTCATGCTGATTTATAAGGCATTTTTATGTGGAAATGAGAGGATATGATATATGCTCTCTTTAATGTTATTATTTTTACTATATATTGTTCATCAATTGTCATGTAATTAGCAACAACCCAACAAATGCATTGATGTACATACTCTGAAGAAACATAAAAATGTATATGCTCTTCAATTTGTTTAAGGCTCAAACCTACTTACAATATCTATTGTACAAAAAAATTTATTTACAAAATATATACGAGAGAAAAGAAGGAAAACAAACAAATGAAAAAGAAAATTCAGTCAAACATCAAGCATTCTACAACAATATCATGAGTTCACAAGGAACACAGTCCTAGTTATACATTAGTTGGCACTGAACTATCTATGTAGAGAGAAAGAGAGAGAGAGTTCTCAAAATCTAAAGATCAAGATCATACATATTTTAACCATATAGATATGATCTATATTATTAAGAAAATAATAGATTTAATTTCACACAAAATAAAATCTTTTATCATTTTGATCACAACATGTGAAAATATTGACGGTCGAAAAAGAACTCTATTTGGATTCTTAAATTCGAATTTTCGTGAAAAATCAAAATTAATTCCATCGGTCTAGATATTATCCCAATCATTTCGATATGTTGCTGGATGAATTTAATGGGATTCCAATATATTTATCTTATAAATCCAATGATATATTTTCTCAACCATTAGTTTTGATATTTTTTATGTTGCAATGAAGAAAAGTTCAAAAATTAGGAAAATTGATTCTAAATTTAATCTATACAACCTATATTGAATCCAAGTACAAAATTTTTAATTTTGAAGTTTCGTATTTGGCGAATCATGTAGAAATCTTTTGTAACCGTAGAATTTTCCAAATACTATGATTGAAATGATAAAAAAAAAATTAGTTTGAAATTCAATATACTATCTTCTTAAATGACATAAAATCATATCTAAAACTGTTGAAATTTGAGTTCGATTTTTTACATTATAAGAAATAAGTATAATTGGTCAAGTTGGCCAAGCAAGTGAGTTGCCAAATATCACTCCTCTCTATGTATGCGTGTGATGTAATCTGTGTGCATTACTAATACATTCTTACCATTTAGAGACTTTGAACTTGTATAGAACATTATAATCTGTGAATATATGACTTAATAACAATAAACTAATTCTTACATGAAATGGCATGATGTCATCCAAAAGCGTGTGGATAAAAAAAGAACCCTTGGGATTTTATTCTTCTTTTTGTGTGGTTCCTCTTCTGAGGAGTTTGATTTTTCTGTGAGAAACACGGACGTGTAACATATGTGTGAGAATATTATTGAATTGTGAACCACTTCAAAATACAAGTTGACAAATATAACACGAACATACACAACACAGAGATTTGATGAACTTTTTGAAGATTCCAAACATAATGGATAGGAGAAATACTTTTCGCAAATATGGATAAGAGAAAAGGATTCTGAAAGAAAATCACATTTAGACATGGGGGTGGCTTATGAGCGAGAGAAGGGCCGATATATGATTCCTTAGGGGGTGCGGTTGGTGCTTCTAGGTATACTGTTCCATGTTTGTAGAGGTGGCAAACGGATGTGTTAGGTCGGGTCGGGTCAGATTAGTTCGGATTCAGGTCCATTCATGTTGCAAGTCATTCAGATCATAAATCATCCAGGTCACGGGTCGTTCGGATTTCGAGTCGGGTTTCTAATCATTCAGGTTTCGAGTCATTCAGACTTCAAATCGTTCGGGTTTCAGATCATTCTTTACTGGATCATTCAGGTTTCGGGTCATTCGGGTTCGGATCATGGTTCACTTAAGTTCAAGGTCAAAGTCTGCTTCTGATCAAATATCACTCAGATAAAGGACCGCGAGTTATCTAAATTGGCATTCAGGTTATATGAACCATCCTAATAAGTATTTCCAGGCAATTATGGTAGAAAAATCAATTTATTTTCGGGTCAGACGGTCGGATCGTTTGGGTTGGATCATTTCGGATTATGGGTTGCTCAAGTTTCAGGTCATTCAGGTTGTGAATCATTCGATTGGAGTCACATATCATTTAGTCACAGATCATTTCGGTTTCGGATTATTTCGAATTTCAGGTTACTCGAGTTCGGGTCTGGTCGGGCGGATTTTTTGAGTCGGATCATATTTTGCCACCTCTACATCTTCGTGCATCTCATTTTATATTTTTTTTCTTTTTTTGAGATTCGCTCGTCCATCTCAATTATATTAGGCCTTGATATTAACTTATCAAATAATTATTAATTATTGGCCTCCTCATATGTGTCCAAATAGATTCAAATTATGAATTAACTCAGGCAATTATTATACATAATATGTACATCTAATATAAATTTTTACATAAGTTCAAAATATAGCAAATATTTTATTTCAAAAAAATATAGCAGATATTAATAAAAATAATAATTAAAATTTGAGAGTTTATTCAAAATTTATCATAATATTAATTAGACATGATAGTTAGATTATTTATTATTTGTGCTAAATTTGTACCTAAAATTATCTGACAAAAGTTAAACCAAATAAAAGTTAATATTATTTCATATAGAACTTTTATCAAAACAAGAAATAGATATTTACAACATACAAAATTAATGATACCATTCAAAAGAAGATATAAAATGATAGAACGTTACGTATCCAAAAAGAAATGATAGAACGCTAGGTATATGAAATTTCATATTATGTGCACTTATTGGGTAAGCCAAATCATTACATCAAATGTGTTATGCACGAAGCGGCATACCAACTGCTTCGCTAGAAGCATCATTGCGCGGATACTTCAAAAATTGAGAAGTATCCTGAGAATACGGGTATCCGATACGGATACGGCTATGATACGGCTCCGATATGTTCAGAATATGCGTACCAATTATATTAATAATAAAAAAATTCGGATACATTCAGGATACGTCAGGGTACTTCCTGGATACGCCCGGGATACTTCTGTCAGGATACTTCTGAATATTTTCGCTATACATTTTGGTCAATTATGCTTTTTTTTACTATTTATTTTTCATAAATCAAAATTTAACCCACATTCAAACCAATAAAAAACTTACTTGCATTTTATAAGTCGTATTATTTATTTTGTCGACAACTCACATAATAAAAAAAAATCAAAAAATCAATTCCAAGAAAGTCAGAAATAATTGACTTTCCTTAAATCAAATCTTGAATTTTACGATTATTAAATATCAAGTATGTGTTTAATTTCATTCACATATTTTGATATTAAATTTGAAATGTTGATTATTTTATTAATTAGTTAATTTTTTATTATTAATTTATATAAATATAATTAGAAAAAAAAATAAATATATATATATATATAGCCGTATTCATACCTAAATTTTTTGAAATTTGCCGTATCCCCGTATTCGTATCATATCAGATATGATACCTATATCCGTGCAACATAGAGCATCATCTCCAACCATGATTCCTTAGGTAGTTTTCGACATGGAGTCAGCGTGTTGTCAATAAATTACAAAGATAGGTAAGGTGCTCCCTAATTTTACACTTTAAAAAAAAGCCCCTAATTTTCCTTTAATAGAAAAATAAATGTTCGTATCGAATTTGAGATTTCATTTAAAGTTTAAAGATGTCTTACCAGTTTAAATAACAAACTTTAAACTTCGGCCTTTGGCCTTTCGCTCTATTGATTGAAACGACAGGACGTATTCAGGCAAAATTCGGTCTGGGTGCAAATTTTGAAGTTGAATGAGTTAACTAAATTAACAGCCACATTGAAGTTTCTATGTTACTAAATTCCAATCCAATTAATTGATCATCCAACCCACCTCTGGTTTCCAAAATAATTGAATGGGGCTGGATTGGGCACAACTAGAGCTTATGGGCCACGTCTTCCATAACTTAAAAAGAGTTAATAAAATGAGTATTCTATTTTGGGTTGTGCATTTAATATTCTGTTTTGACTGATAAATTTTTTCATACATCTATGGTATGTTTTATATTTATAGTATTTTATTTTCTTATTTTTATGCAAGTGTTTGTAAAAGACTTCATTAGTCAGTAACAAGTTTCTGACTAATTACTTATTAATCTCCTCTAGTCCAGTTTCTTGGGCGAAACTGGCAGACCGAGTAGACTCATTTTTTTTTCTTTTTTTCTGTTTGAGATTCAAACTCAACAATATGATATGTGATTACATTCCTTGGTATGAAATTATGTGTCCCAGATATTCTACTTGATCAATCATTTTTTATATTTCACAAAAAAACCTATAAAGTGGGTTGATTTCCCCCCTATGGGGTTATTTTAGTTAGAGACTAGAAATATGGATCAAAGAAACAGTAGTTAAATTGCCAAAGATCCCTTCTATCTAAATGAGGGGAAAAAAAACGAAAACAAGTGTCAACACAATTTTACTCCTTTATTCTTCCACAAATGTAAATCAGGTCTTATGACTCATATCTTTTCTGCAATCACATAGTATGAAGCCATGAAGCACCAAAAAATTATATTGCTAAGTTCCTTCATGTTAAGATAATTGGGAGAATATAGATTTAGAAACAGAGAACTTATGAGAGAAATACATAGAAAAAAAAAAAGAATTATGTAAAAAATCAACTAAGAGACTACATTTAAGAATTACGATACAATTATAATAGCTTTATGACTCTTTATATAGTAAAAGCTCGACTAATTAGCAAAATATAAACTGTCTAAACTAAAGATAAAATATGAAAATATCCTAAAATAAGATACAAAGATGAAAATGAAGCACTTCTTTATATCCTCTAAATATTCATTTATGTCTCTTAATCCTTTCCCTAAATAATATTACTAGAATGGAAACATATTATGGTGAGATTTAGAGGCATAACAATCTCCATCTTGACTCAAAATCTCACCATTGATACAAAGTAGCAATAACAACATATCCAAAATGAACTTCTCCTTAATAACAACATTTCACTTTGCCGCTTCACATGAGTCTATTGTCTCTTTGCAGACCGAGGACTCGCCAAACTCCAATATGTTGACCGCTGCCAAACAATACACAAAATTGAAGTATCCATACCTCATACGAAGTCCAACCCGATCCGTTACCAAAGCATATGTCTGCTGCCCTTCTTGACTCTCCTTAACCGATTCACCATCATCAAAATGAGAGTCATCATAATGCTCCAAGTTACATCGAGTAACTTGTCCTTTTTGATCAGGAACTGTTAACTCCACCTTCTTCGTGACCGTCTCAACCTCCTTAATAGCCGGATCAGGAACTTGCTCCCTTGTCTGTAACATAATCGACTCAAAAGTCAAGTCTCTCAAAATGAGAAGTTTCGGAGCTAGACACCACAAGTGATACAACTTCACACCTAAATTGTAAAGAATATATTTTTTTTCATAGATTTAAGTTTACATTTAATGACTTGTGCATAAATGGGAGATTCAAATACCTGCAACGTCGAGTAATACACTGGTTTACCCGATCAAATATCTTTTGGTGTCTTGCACCCAATAGTTGTATTTGAAGAAAGGTTGGACAACCAGTAAGCAGTATTAATGGTTTCTGTCCAAAATTTCTTGCCTAATCCTGCATTAGAAAACATGAGCCAAGTCTTCTCAAGTAGTGTCCGATTCATTCTTTCAGCCATGTCATTATGTTGTCGAGAGCGAACGACTGTGCAATACTGAATAATCCTTATAAAAAGATCACAATTTGTCCCCATAAATCCAAATAGATATCATCCAAAGTTTCTGTTATGCATGAACGGTCATACTAAAATGGAGTCTCTTCTGAATGCAACAAACAAAATCTTCACAAAACTCTTGTTTCCCGGTATTATGTCCACACAATAGACCTCTCTTTTTAAGATTGTGTTACCGATCCTTCTTGCCTTCATAAATGTAAGAGCCCCTCTATATACTACGAGAACTCCACCTTTGATGGTGTTCTGTCCTAGGCCAAAATGTTTGTGACCTATATTGATGGATTGTATTAATAAACATTATATTTATTCTAAAATATTTCATATAATATATCTATATAAGTTATTTTTATATAATTAAAATAAACCATGAATATGCAATTCAGTTTTATATCATCGAAGTGCGTGACTTTGATAGTAAAACTATAAAGTGTTATGAATCTTATTCTAAATCGTCCCTGGTCATTTATAGGATATTTGTGGAGACAAATATTCTTGTAGAGACAAATAAATATATATTTATAAATAAGCTATAAAGCATGTTAATTGATTGATAATTATGTTTTACTGATCATGGATAATAGTTATTAAGTCATTTACATAGGTATATGTTTGAGACCAAATACCGGATTGACCCACCATGAGAATGTTATATTGTCTACGTCATTAGCGATTCTTATTAAATGACATATTTATAGTCCTTTGACCTGAGGTTGTCTCGGTTTCCAACATGAGAGATTTTAAACTTTCGCATAATCTAACATTCCCTTTAACCCGATGGTCATAACGGTTATGATTGAGTATCAAATTAATCATGTAGAGAGACGAGTGCAATCAAGACTGGAGTTGCTCATCTCATTAAATGAGAGATATCTTTAGGCCTCTTGATGAATCGAACTGAAAAAATACATAGACATGCTCAAATGAATTAAAGAGTTATTAATGTCATTTGTCTTGTTCAGTTTAATTTGGGATCAAAAAATATTAATTGATTGATATAAAGATGGCGTATTACATGCCTTATTATTGATACATATATCGTGTAACAAAAGGACTAAATACATGATTGTTGATTAGAAAAATCAGATCACCGATATTCACTTAATTTGGGTAGCCATGATGTTTTCTAGAGACCGCTCATGATTTACGCTCATGATTTATAGACTTCCATGTCTATTGCCAACATTAAGTGAACCTACAGGGTCACACACAAAGAACAAACTGAAATGACCGTAGAAAATCCTAGCGACTTATATGATAAGTTGTGATACAATTATATGTAAAGACTATGAACACAGAAAATCATATCAAGATGGATGATGCCATTTAGATATGATGAGTCATCTAGATAATGATGGATGATGTCATACACATCTCTTCAACTCTATATAAGGATATCGATGGGTCAAAATTCTACACAATATTATTCTCTTTCTCTCACAATAATTCATTCTCTTTTGTGTGACAAAAGAGAGAAATGATCCCTTCTCTTTTGTATGACAAAATAATGAAATTGTATCTTCTTTTTGTATGACAAAAAACGAAAGAGTGCGACATTATATGAGAAAAATTATAGTCAGTTTATATACCTTTTATGAGACCAAAAGAAGAATAATAAAATAGTCTTTCTTGCACAAGAGAAGCCGCTTCAAAGAGTTTGTTCGTGTGGATACCGGTAGAAGTATTCATGTCTTCGGTGAACGTATGGTTTTAAGCTTCACAGATTAAGCATAATCTGAAAGGTATCTTTAAGTATTATTTATTTGATTTAACCGATACGCACAGATCATCGGATTGTTTTGAATGAAATTTTTATGTTCCGTTACATTTATTAACGTCCCAAACCCAACAACCTTCACTTTAATAACTTCAACCAATATCTTCAAGAATGCCTACTAAGATCAAGTTTTTCTTCATATCGGGTATCATTTAACGCACGCCAACATACGTACAACCACGTCATGCATCTTGGTCCTTACTGCGCCAATACCGGCAACGCTATAGAGATGATCGTCTCCTAACAAAACATCTCCACTAGACACCTCATATGTGGTGAACCACTCTCGATTCGGGATCATGTGTTGTGAAGCCCCCAAATGCATTACCTAATTCTTCTCAAATCTCTCATTCTCATCCACCACAAAAAATACCTCTACCTTACCGAATTTAGCTATGTAAACTTCTTCCGATAGAACACCCATATCTGCATTATGCTTCTTTTTAAGCTTTTAATAGTCGTCCTTAATGTGTCTCGTTTAGTTGCAATAGTTGCACGTCAGGTTCTTGTACTTAAATTGTGAATGAGTCTTTTCCGAACTTGAATATTATGTCTACCTCTATCCACAAACAACCCAACCTATTGATTACTACTATCAGCCATGGACAAGTCATAGTCAAGTTCGATGTCATACTTGACAAGTAAGTGATTCTCTGTTATGAAGCATGGTCTCCTTAAACCCATTATATGACTTGGGCAGCGTGCTTAACAACACCACAGGTTTGTCCTCTTTGTCCATCTTAATACTAATGTCTCCATATCATTAAAGAAACTGATATATTTCAAAACATGAATTTTAACAGACATACCTTCTACCATCTTCAAAGAGTGGAATCGCTTCTTCAAACATAACCGATTTCTACATATATATATACCTTCAAACTTCTTCCATACGCCAACTGATGTAGTCTTTGTGAGAATTTCTTGAAGAGTCGAGTTGCTCAAACATAACTGAATGGTTGAGAGGACTCTTATTGTTTTACTTAGAACTAAAGGAGATGGTGAATAGATCTACTATGCGTGGAAGTGTGAATTTCTTAATGACTTTTAGGTTATATTCACTTTTACAGTTAACAGTTGTGTTCATTAATAAAATAGAAATAACATTAAATAATAGAGATAATAATAATAATAAATAGATATAAAAAGATATTACAAGAACACGCGATATGATTACGGAGTTCGGCTAGATGGTTTGTGTTAGCTTTAACTACCCGTTCTTGCTAGCAACCATGTCACGTTCACGAGTGCCTACATCCTAGGATATGCCTTTCGACTCGTTGATTTCACTAATCTAAATATGTTCTTTTACAAAACTCGAGCCGAAGGTCCTTTTACAAACTCTTAGTGATCGTCGACGTAACTCAACTTTGATCTCTTAACAAACAAATTCGATCTCACTCTTCTCTCTTAAATTACCTCACAAATGTTGAATAATTTAAGTAGAAAATTAGAGAGAATTTTTGGACTTGATTTTGCTTAAGAGTGGTTGAATAACAAATTGGGGGTTGCTCTCCTTTTAAAGAGAAAACAACAGCCCTTGCAGAATTAGAAACTAACAGGGTCCGTTTGAACTGACTAATGGTACGTTCGAACTGATCAATGGTCTGTTCGAACGGACCTCAAATATTGCAGAAAATCAAATCTCAACGACTATAACATTAATACTGCCAGGTGTATGTTCGAACTGAGGACTGGTCCATTCAAACTGACTATAGAGTTCGAGTAACTCTGATAGAGTCCGTTCGAACTGAAGAATGGTCCGTTCAAACTGATAGTACAAATTCTGCAGCTTTCTTATTTAGATCTGTTCGAATGGATGAAGGGTTCCGTTCGAACGGAATATAATCCAGAAATAATGAATGTTTTCTTTCTAAAAATTTATTAATATTATTCAAATTTAAGTGATTTTACCACTTATATCTCGTAGAATTCTTCGAGTCTTGTACGTCTTGAGTGCGAGTTTTGATTGAGTTGACTTGTTCTTCATTTCTTCAATATCTTCCATGTTGATTGTATTTCGTCTTTTCTTTATCGTTCGTGAATAAGCGTTCTCGTGTGTCGCCTTGAACTTATTTATTTTCAATTCTCATACAACCAACTCAAATATAATTAGTAGTTCAAAAATATTTTAAACATCATCAAACAAAGAACAACAACTCCATCATCCATCATCTCCTAGACATCGTCCTTCATCTCATTCGCCGTCTGGAGATGGCGGCCTTCACTCTAAGATTGGACAAGATAGCCTTCATCCGCACTTGCCAAAGTGCGAAACTCATCATGCCGTCATATTTTTCAATATCAAATTTTGTCAATATAACCGCACTTGAATTCATGATGATACAAATAGTATGTGCTCGATTTGCGGAAGCAATGGAATGACGGTAGCCCAGCTTTGGTACCAATTTGTTAAGTTGATTGGGAGAATATGTATTTAGAGAAAAAGAACTTGTGAGAAAAATAGATAGAGAATAATAGATAAGAATTACGATACTACATTATAAGAATTACGATACAATCAATTGAGATACTACATTATAAGAAATACGATACAATTACAATAGTATTATTACTATTTATATAGTGAGGCTTGACTAATTATCAAAATATAAACTGCCTATGTTGCAATTCATAATTTTTGAGAATTTATATGTTTAGAGTATTCTCATAGTTTTATTAAAAAAAATGTTTGCGATTTTCATTCACATAACTTTTCATATTTTAAATACATAATGAGTTACATAGGGTTATTTGACCAAATTAATTCTCTGCTTGTCATTAGATTATATTTAGTAAGCACGTTTATGTATATTTTGACAGATTCATTCATGTCATTTGTTTAGAGAAAATTTGGAGGGGCTTAATATCCCCCTTCCAAATATTATATATATAATATGAAAAAATTAAAAGTTTTCTTTTTTTCTTATACATTTGCAAATAAAAAAAAAAGAAATAAAAAGAAACCCTTGGGCTATTCTAAAGAGACTACTGGCTTAGCCCAAATCTAAGAGATAAGAAATTACAAATCAGATTTTTAAATCCAGTAGTTCAATTCCTAATTAAGAAAGTTGAGAAATGGATTCCTTGTTGCTTGAAAATATCTTCATTAGATTATCTTCAGACAGAAGACTCTCGAACCTCTCTTACCTTCCCTTTGGCTCTCCTTGTCTTTGTGAAGTCCGCTTGGTGACGGTGCAATTAGCGAACCGTGCTCTTCCTTCCTCTTTCTCTCTACTGATCGATACAGCTCAATCTCTCCTCTAATCTCCTTTATGAGATCACAATATCCTCTTCTCTCCTCTGTAAAATTCCTCCTGCATCGCTCCCTCCAAACACAAAAAAGAAAGCATGAGAAAATATGTTTAACAGATGACGATTCCCCACCTTCTCTAACTGATTTGAACGCCTGATTGAAAGGATCTGATGTTGGAAGATCTCGAAATATTTGTATGAATACACACCACAGTTGCTCAACAAAACAACACTGGCTTGAGAGATGTTCAGTTGTTTCTACAGCTTTACAACAGAGGTGACACCTTTTAGCAAACTCGTGACCCCTTTTGATTAGATTATCCTGGGTAAGCACTTTTTTCTGATAAAATAACGACAAGAAAATCTTTATTTTTCGTGGTACCCTTACTGACCAAATTTTGTTTAAATTGTTTGAGGTTTGAATTCCCATGGAAATAGTATTATAGGCGCTTTTGGTTGAGAAGACTCCACTTGCATGCCATCTCCGTTGAACATAATCAGGTTTCGTACTTAACTGAATCTGGTCCAGCATTGTTTGAAGGGTTAAATATTCCTGAAAAGGTTGATTTGCTACGTGGTGAAAAACCTATTCTAAATTTAGAAGTGCTTAAACTGAGAGACTGTGCGTTGAGTTACTGTTGCACGAGAAAAGAGAGAATTAAATCTCTGACTTAACACTCCTTCACCCCAAATGTTATGCCAAAAGCTAGCATGCTTACCATCTCCTAACTGAAAGGTAATACTCGTTAAAAAGAAAGGCATTAGTTTTTTTTATTTCCTTCTAGAAGTAAGAGTCAGATGCATCTGAGCTGACTTGTCCTCCTTGTAAGCTCAAACTGCTTACCAATGTTTTCCAATTCAAACCTGAGTTTTCATTAAAGTATTTTCAAAACCATTTTAAGAGCATTGCATCATTAAATATTTCAAAATTTAAAACACCCAAACCTCCTCTTGCTTTTGGTCTACAATGTTTTTTCCAAGAAATTAAGTTCTAACCTGTTTTCTTATTACCTTTCCAAAGAAAATTTCTTCTAATTTTATCTATTTCCTTTATCACCCATTTTGGGAATTTAAATACCGAAAAGTAATAAACTGGTAAGGAAGATAGTACTGAGTTTAAGAGTACTAATCTTCCTGCTATGTTTAACAGGGTACTTTGCTATCCTTGTAACCTTTTTTCAAAATTTTCAATTATTTTTCTAAAATCATATTTTCTTGGTTTTCTAAAATGAAGAGGATAGCCCAGGTAATTAATTGGCATAGTTGCTGGTGGACACTCCAATTCATCTGATATTTCTTTTAAGAGAGGGTGGCTTTCTGGAATTAAACAAACCTCTGATTTATCATAATTGATTTTTAAATGAGAACTGTTTTCAAAAGTTTGGAGGAGGAATTTTAATCGTTTAACTTGTTGTAGCTCTGGTTTTATTAAAAACACTGAATCATCAGCATAAAACAAGGACACACTTGTATTAGCAAATGGTTTTTCTAAGAAATTGTATTTTTCAAGATTTTCAGTCATTCTTGCTAGGGTGTCCATAGCGAGTATGAATAGGTGGGGCGAGATTGGGTCTCCTTGTCTAACCCCCCTTTTCAGATGGATGGACTTTCCTGGTAAACCATTCAAAATAATTTTAGCTACACCTTTTAAAACATATGATTTTATCCAATCAGCCACCATCCTTTGCATCCTCTTATTTCTAAAACTTGTATTACAAAATCCCATGAAATTGTATCAAATGCTTTTTGAATAGCAGCTTTAAAACATAATAAGGGGGTGTTTAATTGATTGACTTTATATGCCACCTCTCTTGCATAAGTATAGCACTCACTGATATTTCTCAGGATGAAGAGGCTGCAAAAGTGGGACTCATGAAATGGAAACTGCAGAACAAGAGCTAAGAAGAACTGTGAGAAAAACCTATCCCGCTTTTGATGAAGGACTCTCCACACATGATGACTCGGACCCCGAGGAAGGTGAGTCATGGCTAAGATACAAAAAAAAAGGTAAAAATATTGATTTCCATTTCAAAAAAGAGAAAAATAAATCAGTAAAAGTTAATCCAAGACTCTCCCACATGTCAGCATCTTTTTCAACCGAAAATAAGATCGTAGGCTTAAGAAAATCAGCCTGTAAGCCCAGGCCAAAAAATTACCTTCGATAGGCCGTCCAAAAAATCTGTTAAAAAGTATTGGAGAATCCATAGCCATGTACGTTACATGCACAACGGAATCTATGGTTTCAACCCGCCCAAGAATCATCGTTAAGTGAATAAAAGTACGAGATTAGCTATCAAAATTTATACCTCGAATCTTCCTGATCCGCGAGACGAAGAACGGATGTAGGTCTGAACTATTCTGACTTATAACCTTCTTCTTCCTGAAGCTCGACTCCGCGAACCTCCTTGCTTCTCCTAGGGATGAAGAACAATCGCTCGCAAGTTCTCAAGTTAGAGAACCTCTACTCATATTCACGCGAACTTCAGACAAACGGAATAACCGGACTCGGCTAGACGAGTTCGGAAATACTTTCCGAATTTATCTCATAGAACTCTCTCTCTCTCTCTCTCTCTCTCTCTCTCTCTCTTTCTGTATTGTGACAGCCTCTAAGACTTTAGAATTGTGTATAATAAAGAGGGACTGCCCTTCTATTTATACTAAAGAGGAAGATGAACAATTGCTCAATTACCTTAACAGAAAATCCTAAACTGGGCCTATTCTGTTCCCAACGGAACTATTCCATTGACAACGGAATAGGTGTTTCTTTAATAGGAAACGTGGCAGCCAAGGTTATTACAGTTTCCATATATATTCCGTTCCGAACGGAACTATTCCGTTGACAACGTAATACTGTTTTGCATAATCAACAATGCAACAGTTGATTATTTCGTTCACCAATTTATACATCATATGTACAACTATTTTGAGGTATTTTCATCCCGTATGAATCGAGTTCATTGTGTGACCGTGTAGGTTCTATTTAACGCTGGCAACGATCTTCTAAAGATCGTAAATCATAAGTAACCTCTAGACTGATGTCATAACTACCCATATTAAATGAAATGATCAGCGATTATAAACCTATCTGAATAGATATTTGCTTATTCCTTTTGTTCTACGATATATGTTTTGTTCACAAGGCATGGAAGTATGTCATCCTTGAGTTTGTTCAAAGTCTCTTTCCTGATTGAAAATTAGACTGAATAAATACAAAATGATATTAACAACGCATGTTAATCCATTTTGAGCACGGTCATGTATTTTATTCAATCCTAGTTCATCAGGGGGCCCAGAGATATCTCCCTCTTGACGAGAGGAACAAATCTCATCTTGGTCACTCACATTCCTCGTCATGATTCAGTGCATACCTAATGATGACCCTAATGATCATCCTTACGGATGATGTAGAATCATATTAAAGTATACAGTTCCACATACATGAATCCATGATGATCTCAGGTCGTAGGAACAAGCACACTATTCATATGAGAACCACTGATGACATATACCATGCATATTCTCATAGTGTGGTCAGTCCAGTACATGTTATCTAACATGTACCTATATTTCAGACTTGACATCATTATGTCTATGATCAGTAGAACATGATCATCCAATATGCGAATATACTAGTGTGGATATGTAGCTTCTTACCCGAAGTATATTTATCTCTATAAACATCCTATATATCACTATGGACAGTTTAGAATGTTATTCGTTAGTTCACAGTTCTACTATCATAATTAACTACATGGCCATGCTCAAAATTGATTAACAAAGAATTGTTAATATCATTTTGAATTTATTCAGTTTAATTCTCGATCAGGAAACAGACTTTGATCAAACTCAAGGATGACATATTTTCATGCCTTGTGATCAAGATATATATCATAGAACAAAAGGAATAAGTAAATATCTATTCAGATAGGTTAGTGATCACTGATCATTTCATTTAACATGGGTAGACATGACATTAGTCTAGAGGTCACTCAAGACTTATGATCTTTAGAAAATCATTGCCAGCGTTAAATGGAACCTACATGGTCATGCAATGAACTCTATTCATTCGGGAAGAAAATACCTCAAACAAGTTATACATGTCATATATAAATTGGTGAAAGAAATAATTAAATATTATATGTTTGATTGTGCAAACCAGCACTATTCCATTCAGAATATAATAGGTCCGTTCGTAACAGAATCGATATGGTAACTGTAAATTTCTTTGCTGCCAAGATTTTATATATGGAAAACTTTATTCCATTCGAAACAGAATAGGTCTGGTCGGAATAGGATAGGTATGGTCGGAACGGAATAGACGTTGGAATTTAGGATTTCAGTTATGGTAACTGACCAATTTTTTGCCTCCCTCTCTAGTATAAATTGAGGGGCAGCCCCCTTCTATGATATGCACAATACAAGCCTTAGAGGCAGCTGTAATACACAAATAGAGAGAGAGTTTTGTGAGGGTTATTTTCGATAAGTATTTTCAGATTCTTCTAGCGGAATCCGGCAATTCCGTCTATCTGAAGTTCTCGTGAATACGAATAGAGGTTCTCTAACTTGAGAACTTGTGAGCGATCATTCTTCATCCCTAGGAAGAGCAAAGAGGTTCACGGAGAGTCGAGATTCAGGAAGGAAAGAAAAGATTGCCAGTCGGATTCGTTCAGACCTACATCCAATATTCATAGAAGCACATCCTCACAATCTCAAAATCCTCATGGAGACGCTAAATCAATTCTCACAAATGTCAAGTTTAGAAATTAATTGGGAAAAGACGTGTTTCATACCACTCGTAATTCCTGAAAATCTACATAAAACCGTAAGAAGCATACTTCATTGCCCTAAAAGCTCGCTGCCTATCAAATACCTAGGTCTCCCCCTCACCCTTAAAAAACCATCGAAGCTTACTTTCCTCCCAGTCATCAAAAAAATTCAATGACGACTAGCCTCATGGAAGGGCAAGATGTTTAGCCTCGGAGGTAGAACCACTCTAGTTAAATCCATCTTATCGACCCTGCCCACATATATGATGCAAGTTTTTCTCTTACCATCTGGAGTTCTTAAAGAAATCAACAAAATCATATGCTCATTTTTTTAGAAAGGTGACGTGAAGTGTAGCGGCGGTCATAACCGTCAACTGGAATACATGCATGTTGCCTCCCAACAAAGAACGGAGGGCTCGAAATCACAAACCCAAAGATGAAAAGCATCGCCCTATTAATGAGATGGTTGTGGAGGATTGATAACCCATCACATTATATATGGCAAGGAATTATCAATGATGTGTACAACTGCCAATCGGCATGAGAGCTTGAAATACTTAACAACTCAAGGGCTTCTTTTTTCATCAGAGATCTTAAAATCTGCCTACAAGCTCATCACAATTCACTCTCAACAAGACACCAAATGGAGATGGGGGAATGCATCTGAGTACTCTTCTAAAGGAACATACGCCATGCTCGTAAACCCAGGAATAACCATTTCTTGGCAAATAGCCTTATGGAAAATTAAGGCGCCGGAGAAAGTTAAACAATTCCTATGGCTTGCAATCAAAGGTCGAACCCTCACATCCGACCAACTTCAAGAGAGAAATTGGCCGAATGATCCTCTCTGCAAGTTATGCAATAGAAAGAACGAGACCAACCTTCATTTTTTATCCTCTTGCATTTATGCTACAGGGTCTTGACACACGTCTTAGCCAATTGGCCATCCACCGAAGGTCAATCCCACTTCTTCAAGCGACGGCAATCGATCCAAGGAAAGCTATAGGACCATGCACAACTACAATAGGACATCACCTGGGCAGTCACGTGCTGGTCGTTGTGGAAAGAAAGAAACGCGAGAATTTTCCAAGACAAGCGACTGTCTCACACCCACACAGCTTGCCAAAGTTCTGAACTGGCCTCTCCAACATTGCTGAAATAAAGCCGGCTATCTGACCTCACCCTCACACCTCCTTTTCCTCTTCTTGTTTTATTTCATTTCATATGATGTTTTCTATTTATGTGTGTGGTTTGTAACTCATGAACTTTGTATCTTTCTTTGTTTTAAAAGAAAAAAGCAACGAGCGAACACTCATAGTTTTTTTTAAAAAAATGTTCGAAACGAGCAACTAATGGATGCTCGAGTTTAATTTCAACTTGAGAAAACTTTTCCTCTGTATATAGTGTCTGTAGGTACAATCTTTATTATCTTACGTTCCCCTGAATGTATTGTCATTTTTTTTTTGCTCTCAATTACAATGGTTTAGTTCTGATACGAAACAATTTGTACTACTTATTATGATGTATCTCTATGTTAGATTTCTTAATTAAAAGTAAAATTATACATGTTAAAATAAAATTGTTAGTTGTTTGTTGTAAAAATAAAACTTTAGCTAATCTTTTTTGGATGTTGTATATAAACTAAATATTATAAATGTATAGATTGGTTTATATCATATGACTCGGTCCTGGAGCTTGTAATATTGAACATATGCAATGTCGAATGTACTATTTGTACAAAATCTATTACTTATACCTATTTAATTGGAAATATATCAATAATCAAATCTTCTCACTATACCCAAATGCAAAGTTCAATGCTACTAACTATTACGTCACGATTTATTTATTTTTTAATTATTAACTATAAAATTATTAACAAAAAATAAACCTGAAAACAATGATTTGATATGTAGGTAAAAGATAAATCGGTGCTTTAAAATTTAGAAAAATAAATATTTATTAGCTGAAATATATGTAATAAAATTTTGTATTACTATATTTTTTAATTATAAGTTATTAATAAAAAAAATTGTGTTAATATGACAGTTATTTCCCATTGAACATTTTCATTGTACAGAATTGAAAGCAAAATCAAAGCCACAGAAAATAAAGCACAATTTTATGTCACAAATGAAGTACTGCTACAATAGTCCACCTAACAAGAGTATCGTTTGAAACCATTTAATGCACTGTCGGACTTGTAATGTTCCTACAGAGTAAATTGTTTGAGATTATTAACTTTTTTTGAGCTAATTACAGAGATCAATAAAATAACTGTAACAAAGTAACAATAACAATATTTTTTGATGATCTATTTCTAGGGTAAGTTTTTCTTCATCTAGAGCCAACTGAGCTATAAATAGTTGTTTATTTTTAAACAATCAAATACAAAAAAAATACCCTCATCTCTATTATCGTGATAATCATACAAATCATTATATTATTTTAATGCATTAAATTCTTTATCGACTTAAGGAAAACAAGAAACTTGAAAAATAATTTATTAATAAATAAAAGTCGAACAACGATATTTCATTCTGAATTTAGTCACTAGGGTCTGAGTACTTTTAGGCTAGGATCGATTTTGGAGGTGTCATTCTATTTGTGTTTGCTTTATTTACCCAACGAAAATCATGATGTAAAAGTTAAAATCTTTTAATTAATGAAATCCTAGCAGGCAATCGCCCACTCTTCAAAAAAAAAAAAAAAAAAAAAGTCGAATATTTGGGTGAATACATAGATTGAGTAAATATATTTTCATGAATGATATAATTTTTCTTTGAAGCCATATATTTTTAAATCATAATTTAACAATGAACATAATTCAATATGCCAAATATAGCACCATCTGTTATTTTTAAATCATAATTTTTCTTTGAAACAATATATTTTTAAATCATAATTTTTAAATCAATATATTTTTAAATCATAAATCAATATGCCAAAAACATTGCCATCTGTTATTTTGAAAGAAAGTTGCTTGATTTTTATTTTATCTATTATGTTTTGTTTTCTTTAATAACCAATCAGAGAAATAACTTTTGCCATTAATAATTAAAATAGTACAAATAAGGGTATAATCAATATTTTTAACAATTTATTTGCTGCTCTAGACGAAGAAAAGTTTGGTATAGAAATACTACCAAACTTTGTTTTTGAAATTCTTTTGGGAAATAAGGACATGATAATGGGTTGGTTATATACCTTTTTAATAGTTTATCATTTTTATGTAGTAAATATACATTTTTGAATATTAGTGCATTTAATTTTTTTTTTTTGAATTTGATATTAGTGTATTTTATTGTCAATCCAACATATACTTTTACATATCTAAACATTTTACTTGTCAATTTTTTTTTAACATTGCCACATTTCTTAATATTGTTATATTTTTAATTATTCGTTATACATTTTATCTATTCAACATATTTTTTATCTGTTCAACATACATTTTTTTAATTGCAATATACAATTTTATATATGGATTAAACTTTTTACATGCCTATTATTATATCTTTTTCGTATCTACAAGAACTGGCGATGTTTCAGTTTATGCGCTTGTTGGTGATTGTGACCACACCCTATTAGCAATGTGAGTTGAAGGTGTTCCCTTTCTTTTTTTTTTGCTTGTTGGTTATGGCCAGCTCTTGAAGCCAAGAGCGAAGATCTCTTCTAGTATGCCGTCGGCAGTTGTTGATTGTGATTTATAAAGATCTGGATCTCCATATTCATGATCAAACTAACGGAAAACCTGAACTTGTTTTTCGTCACCACAACTTGATTCATCTGACTAAGGGTGTGTTTGGATGCACATGGATTTTATAGGTTAGGAATGCATTTTTTTAGGGATTAGGATTGTGAAATGGGTAATCCTAAAAGATAAGTATTATGTAGAGATTTTTAAAAATGTTGTTTGGATGTTGTTTTAGTAAAAATAAAGAAATCTAGTTTGATATTATATTTATGTATATATATAATATAATATAATATAATATAATATAATATAGTATAAAATATATAGTATAATATAATATAATATAATATAATATAATATAATATAATATAATATAATATAATATAATATAATATAATATAGTATAGTATATTATAGTATAGTATAGTATAATATAATACAATATAATATAATATAATATAATATAATATAATATAATATAATATAATATAATATAATATAATATAATATAATATAATATAATATAATATAATATAATATAATATAATATTGTTAGTAGTATGCCCTAGGCCAATATATATTTGAGACCTAGATGTATGGATTGTGTTAATCAAATATTGTGTTTATTTGGAGATATTTTATATAATAAATGCGTATTGGTTATTTTATTCTTATTACTTAAATGAACCTTGAATATGATATTCAGCTTTATATCATCAAAGTATGTGACTTTGATAGTAAAACTATAAAGTATTATGAATGATATTCTAAACCGTCCCTAATCATTTATAAGATGTTTGTGAGACAAACATACTTTATGATAAGCTATAAATGTACATCAGTATGGTAGTTGACTGATGGTCACGTTTTACTGATCATGAATAAGAGTTATTAAGTCATTAACGTAAGTATATGTTAGAGACCATATACTGGATTGACCCACCATGAGAATGCTACATGGTTCGTGTCATTAGTTATTCTCAATAAATAATGTATCTGTAATCCTTAGACTTGAGATTATCTCAGTTTCCTACATGAGAAATTTTATACTTTAATATAATCTAACATCGTCTTTAACTGGGCGGTCATAAAGATTATAATTAGGTATATAATGAATTATGCGGAGGAAAGAGTTTAATTAAGATAGGATTTGTTCCTCTCATAAATTGAGAGAGATATCTTTAGGCCTCTTGATGATTTGATTGAAGAAAACGCACGGCCGTGCTCGAGTGAATTAATAAGGAGTTATTAATGTCATTTCATGTTCAATCAAATTCGGTGTCAAGAAATATTTATCGACCAACGTAAGGTTGACACATACCATGCCTTATGGACGATATAGATATCGTGTAACAAAGGGATACAATGCATGAACATAAATTAGGTTTGATCGAATCATCTATACTTGCTTAATTTGGGTAATCATGATGTCTTGCTAGAGGCCGCTCATGATTTATAATCCGTTATGATTATTGCCAACATTAAGTAAACCTACAGGGTCACACACAAAGAACAGCTATTGAGATGTATACAGAAGAGATCATAACTTATGTGATAAGTTGTATGAAGAGCTACATAGTCAAGTGACACATCCAATCATACATCTTATATGATAAGATGTGTTGCATATATGGTTACATAGTTACCATGTACATAGGATATAAAACTTATGGACTATATAGGCACAAGAGACACCCAAAATAGAGGTGTGAAAAAGACATTTTATTTTCGTCCAACTTTTGTGAGACAAAAAGAGAGAAAAATCCGAAAATTATTCTCTTGTTATTTCTGTGAGAAAAATGAAGAATGAATACTAGCATATATCGTTCTTTATCCGTTCAAAGGGGTTGTTTGTGTGGATACCGGTAGAGGACGAAGCGAAGTGCGACGTCTTTGTGATTCGGGTTGAAACCGTTGTTTTGTTTGGAGAATCTGTTTGCTTGGAGAATCGGTTCGTTTGGATATCGCTTGGAGATCGGTTTGTGAGACCGGTTAGGCGGAACATTCAAAGGATCGGTTTGGAAACCGGTTTGGAATCGGACATAGAAAAGCGTCAACCAAATTTGCTTTCGATCATCACGGATTAAGCGTAATCCGAAGGTACAAAGTTATGAACTTTTCTTTGATTTAATTGTAATTCACGGATCCTTCTTTTGGGTTTCGAATTCGATTTTGTTTCGTTTTTGTTTTTCCGCTGCGTTATGAATGGTAGAAACCCAACAGTGGCATCAGAGCCAAGTGAATTCCAATTAAATTAAGACGGATAAACCATTTTCGAAATATTTCTTTTGATTTTGAGGCGTTATTGTTGAATTTTCGTAATGAACGGTTGCGATTTCATGAAAGGATGCAACTTCATGAAAGGGTGCATGTGATGTATCTTGATCATGATCGGTTGCGATTTCATGAAAGGATGCGACTTCATGAAAGGGTGCATGTGATGTATCTTGATCATGATCGGTTGCGATTTCATGAAAGGATGCGACTTCATGAAAGGGTGCATGTGATGTATCTTGATCATGATCGGTTGCGATTTCATGAAAGGATGCGACTTCATGAAAGGGTGCATGTGATGTATCTTGATCATGATCGGTTGCGATTTCATGAAAGGATGCGACTTCATGAAAGGGTGCATGTGATGTATCTTGATAATGAATGATTGCGACTTGATTGAAAGGGTGCGACTTCATGAAAGGGTGCATGTGAAGTATCTTGATCATGAAAGGTTGTGACTTGATTAAAAGGGTGCCTTGGGTATGTCATGAAAGGGTGCATATGATGTATCATAACCTTCGGATGGGTGTCTAAATTTTATGAAAATGTGCGAAACTACGTATATGATACACTACATAAATTTCGAAAAGATGTATTCAACACATCAAGTTTTTTAAAGAAATTTTGAGTTTCGGCACCTATATAAAATAAAATTTCTTGCGGGACCCCTGTTTTTCGGGGCCGCGCCCCGAACCCCGCACTCACGCATAGATTAATTGTTGACCCCGAATTTCATATTCGTAACGCCTTATACATATTTCGTAAAATGGTTTAAAGTACAACATAATATATATAACATGGCCTATTAGATATGTGATGAATGGTTGTGATTTGTGTGTGATGATGTGATATATGTATGTATGTAATAACGGGCATGGTTCCGTTCTTGGTTGATGTGATGTAATTTATTTTGATGGTTAATTGTGACGGGCATGGTTCCGTTCATTTTATCTATAATATAACTACCACGATCATACACATCATGGAGATGAAGGAGTTCACCGTCCACCTCATGCACATCATGGAGATGAAGGAGTTCACCGTCCACCTCATACATATCATGGAGATGAAGGAGTTCATCAATGCCTTGTGGTTGAATGTATCTTAGGAAATGATCTTGATGATTGGCTCATTTAGATCATCGAGGCCATGTTATATCATATCATATTTATTTTATTTTATATGTGCATGTGATGTTCTGTGATGAAATACATAATAAAATAAAACAACTAAAACAAAAAAGTTTAAAAGTAACAATCCCTCATATAATATTGAATCATAGAAATGCCTTCCATGTATCTATACTTATCATTCCTTCGATCATGCAAAATTTGGGTATGCCAAAGCAAAGTGAATTAACATAATCTTAGAGTGATAAGAAACGAGAAATGGTGATTCTCGATATTTAGACATGGTTAGATTCAATTGAACTATCAAGTCAGACTTGGGTTTGGGGCATATGATAGGATGCATACGCCGAGCATATGATGCTCATCCTATGATTAATCAAGAGTTGTATGAGATACAATTAGAAACGTTCCTACCTAAATAATTAGGTTCCAGGTGATGAGCCAAAGCTCACTTGGAACTTGATAAAATATGGATCTTGGTCCACTATGAAATTTAAAGTTAAAATTTCCGAATCAATACATTTGAGGGTTATTGATTTGAATAAAATAGTGAGAGTTAAAATTATATTAAAATATCTCAAATCACATATTAATATAAACCTGCATTTAATTCTGTGTAGAAAATGGCAACAAACAACACATCAACTTTAACATTGCGATCCGTCCTTGAGAAGGACAAGCTCAATGGGAAAAACTTCCTCGACTGGCATCGAAATTTGAGAATTGTTCTCAAACAAGAAAGGAAGCACTATGTCCTTGAAGGGCCCATGCCTGACCAGCCCGCTAATGATGCTAATCAAGAAGTAAAAGACACTTATACCAAGCATACAAGTGACTCTAAAGATGTGACATGTCTCATGTTAGCCACCATGGATGCCGATCTTCAAAAGCAGTTTGAAAATTTAGAGGCATTTCCAATGTTGGCACAGCTCAAGGAAATGTTCCAAGAGCAAGTTAGAAATGAGAGATATAATGCACATTGTGCATTAGCAAGTTGTAAGATGGTTCCCAACTCCTCGGTGAGTGTTCATATTCTGAAAATGAAGGGGTACCTTGATCAACTTGAGAAACTAGGGGCAAAGGTTGGCGATGAGATGGCTACCGATTTGATCCTTAGGACTCTTCCTCCGAATTTCAAGCCATTTATAATGAACTATAATATGCATAACATGGACAAGAGTCTCACGGAGTTGCACGGCATGCTGAAGAACTTCGAGGGGACTATGAAGACAAATGTTGTCAACGATGTTCTCTTGGTTCAGAAAGACAAGGGTCAGAAGAGAAAAATCAAGGGCAAAGTCAAGGGAAAAGGTAAGGGCAAGGTGTTGTCCGAACCTAAGAGCAAGAAACCCAAGGAGGGCATTTATTTCTTCTGCAACAAACCGGGCCATTGGAAAAGAAATTGCCAGGCATACTTGGAGGATCTAAAGAAGAAGAAGAAGAGTAGTGAGACTACTACTTCAGGTATTAATGTTATTGAAATTAATTTATCTACTTCCTCATCTTGGGTATTAGATACCGGATGCGGTACTCACATTTGTAATAATGTGCAGGGGCTGCAAAGGAGTAGAAGATTAGCGAAAGGTGAAGTTGACCTGCGGGTGGGAAATGGCACAAGAGTTGCTGCATTAGCCGTGGGCATTTATTTATTATCTTTACCTTCTGGACTTGTAATAAATTTAAATAATTGCTACTATGTACCTGCTGTGAACAGGAATATTGTGTCTGTGTCGAGATTGGTTTTGGATGGTTTTAAGTTTGTTATTGAGAATAATAACTTTACCATAAGTAAAGAAAATCTTTTCTATGCGAATGGTCAATTAGAAAATGTTCTTTATGTTTTAAATCTTGATCATGAACGTTACAAGTCTATCTATAGCATTAATACAAAGAGATTTAAATCTAATGATTTGAATCCGACATATTTCTGGCATTGTCGTTTAGGACACATAAATAAGAAACGCATTTCTAAACTCCACCAAAATGGACTTTTAGACTCATTTGATTTAGAATCATTTGAGACGTGCGAATATTGTTTATTAGGTAAGATGACAAAGGCTCCTTTTACAAAGAGAGGTGAGAGGGCAAGTGAGTTATTGGATCTCATACATATAGATGTATGCGGACCAATAAGCACACCAGCTAGAGGTGGTTTTCGATACTTCATTACTTTTACTATGACTTAAGTAGATATGGATATGTTTACTTAATGAAACATAAATCCGAATCTTTTGAATTGTTCAAAATTTTCAAGAGTGAAGTAGAAAACCAACTAGGTAAGAAAATAAAAGCACTTCGATCAGATCGAGGTGGCGAATATTTAAGCCTAGAGTTTGACGATCATCTTAAAGATTGTGGAATAGTTTCACAACTTACTCCTCCTGGAACACCTCAATGGAATAGTGTCTCGGAAAGGAGAAACCGAACTTTATTAGATATGGTTCGGTCTATGATGAGTCAAACAGATCTTCCGATATCCTTTTGGGGTTCCATTGAGACTGCCGCGTTCATACTAAACAGAATTCCATCAAAAGCTGTTCAAAAGACTCCATATGAGATATGGACTGGGAGGAGTCCCACATTGTCTTTTCTAAAGATTTGGGGTTGTGAAGCTTATGTGAAGCGACAAATTTCTGACAAGTTAACACCGAAATCTGATAAATGCTTATTTGTGGGATATCCTAAAGAAACTAAAGGATATTACTTTTATAACCCATCCGAGAACAAAGTGTTTGTTGCTCGAAATGGTATCTTTTTGGAAAGAGAATTTATTTCTAAAGGAACAAGTGGGAATAAAGTACACCTTGAAGAAATTCAAGATCCACTAATTAGTAATGAACAGCCATTGGATTATCCAATAGTCTCTTCAAGAGTTGACGAGTCCGGTCTTGAAACACAAGATGCTCCTCGTAGATCTGGTAGAGTTCGTCATGAGCCCGAGAGATATGGATTTCTCGTTCTGATGATAAAAATGTGGCGCTCATAGATGATGAACCCACATCTTACCAAGAAGCTATGAAGGATCCTGATTCTCATAAATGGTTAGAAGCCATGAAAACGGAGATGCAGTCCATGTACGATAATCAAGTTTGGAACTTAGTTGATTCACCTGAAGGTTCTAAGACCATGGGGTGTAAATGGGTTTTCAAAAAGAAAACTGATATGGACGGAAATGTGCATACCTTTAAAGCGAGACTTGTTGCGAAAGGTTTCCGAGAAACTCATGGTATAGACTATGACGAAACTTTCTCACCAGTTGTCATGCTTAAATCGATTAGAATTCTGCTTGTCATAGCTGCATATTATGACTACGAGATATGGTAAATGGATGTCAAAACAACTTTTCTTAATGGAAATTTACTCGAGGATGTGTATATGACACAACCCGAGGGTTTTGTTGATCCTAAGAATTCTGGTAAGGTTTGCAAATTGCAGCGATCCATTTACGGATTAAAGCAAGCATCTCGGAGTTGGAATCTTCGTTTTGATGAAGTAATCAAAGGTTTTGATTTTATCAAAAATGAAGATGAACCTTGTGTTTACAAGAGGGTTAGTGGGAGCGCAATAGTTTTTCTAGTACTTTATGTAGATGATATATTACTCATTGGAAATGACGTTCCGACTTTAACAAATATTAAGACATTTTTAGGAAAGTCTTTTGCAATGAAGGACTTAGGAGATGCCGCTTATATACTCGGCATTAAGATCTATAGAGATAGATCTAAAAGGCTCATAGGTCTAAGTCAAAGTACATATATTGACAAAGTGTTGACACGATTTCGAATGGAAGATTCGAAAAGAGGTTTCATACCAATGTCACATGGCATAAAATTGAGTAAGACTCAACGTCCTGCTAATCAGGAAGAACGAAATCGCATGAATAAAATTCCATATGCTTCGGCTATTGGATCTATCATGTATGCCATGCTTTGTACTAGACCAGATGTATCATATGCATTAAGTGCAACTAGCAGATATCAATATGATCCCGGTGAAAGTCACTAGACAGCAGTCAAGAATATTCTGAAGTACTTGAGAAGAACTAAAGATTCATTCTTGGTTTATGGAGGATTTGAAAGTGAGCTAGTTGTAATAGGTTACACGGACTCAAGATTTCAAACCGACAATGATGACCGTAGATCGCAATCTGGTTATGTGTTTTGTTTGAATGGAGGTGCAATAAGTTGGAAAAGTTCCAAACAGGACACTGTAGCGGATTCTACGACAGAAGCGGAGTACATAGCAGCTTCAGAAGCAGCAAAGGAAGCAGTTTGGATGAAGAAGTTCATTGAAGAACTTGGTGTGGTTCCTAGTATCGCAAATCCTGTAGATCTTTATTGTGACAACAATAGGGCAATCGCGCAGGCAAAGGAACCAAGATCGCATCAGAGAACCAAACACATACTTCGACGTTTCCATTTGATCAGGGAGATCATTGCGAGAGGAGATATTAAAATATGCAGAGTTGATAGTGATGATAATGTTGCCGATCCGTTGACTAAACCACTTTCTCAAGCAAAGCATGAGGGTCATGCTAGGTCAATCGGTATTAGATATTTGTTAGATTCGGCCTAGTGCAAGTGAGAGATTGTTAGTAGTATGCCCTAGGCCAATATATATTTGAGACCTAGATGTATGGATTGTGTTAATCAAATATTGTGTTTATTTGGAGATATTTTATATAATAAATGCGTATTGGTTATTTTATTCGTATTACTTAAATGAACCTTGAATATGATATTCAGCTTTATATCATCAAAGTATGTGACTTTGATAGTAAAACTATAAAGTATTATGAATGATATTCTAAACCGTCCCTAATCATTTATAGGATGTTTGTGAGACAAACATACTTTATGATAAGCTATAAATGTACATCAGTATGTTAGTTGACTGATGGTCATGTTTTACTGATCAGGAATAAGAGTTATTAAGTCATTAACGTAAGTATATGTTAGAGACCATATACTGGATTGACCCACCATGAGAATGCTACATGGTTCGTGTCATTAGTTATTCTCAATAAATAATGTATCTGTAATCCTTAGACTTGAGATTATCTCAGTTTCCTACATGAGAAATTTTATACTTTAATATAATCTAACATCGTCTTTAACCGGGCGGTCATAAAGATTATAATTAGGTATATAATGAATTATGCGGAGGAAAGAGTTTAATTAAGATAGGATTTGTTCCTCTCATAAATTGAGAGAGATATCTTTAGGCCTCTTGATGATTTGATTGAAGAAAACGCACGGCCGTGCTCGAGTGAATTAATAAGGAGTTATTAATGTCATTTCATGTTCAATCAAATTTGGTGTCAAGAAATATTTATCGACCAACGTAAGGTTGACACATACCATGCCTTATGGACGATATAGATATCGTGTAACAAAGGGATACAATGCATGAACATAAATAAGGTTTGATCGAATCATCTATACTTGCTTAATTTGGGTAATCATGATGTCTTGCTAGAGGCCGCTCATGATTTATAATCCGTTATGATTATTGCCAACATTAAGTAAACCTACAGGGTCACACACAAAGAACAACTATTGAGATGTATACAGAAGAGATCATAACTTATGTGATAAGTTGTATGAAGAGCTACATAGTCAAGTGACACATCCAATCCTACATCTTATATGATAAGATGTGTTGCATATATGGTTACATAGTTACCATGTACATAGGATATGAAACTTATGGACTATATAGGCACAAGAGACACCCCAAATAGAGGTGTGAAAAAGACATATTATTTTCGTCCTACTTTTGTGAGACAAAAAGAGAGAAAAATCCGAAAATTATTCTCTTGTTATTTCTGTGAGAAAAATGAAGAATGAATACTAGCATATATCGTTCTTTATCCGTTCAAAGGGGTTGTTCGTGTGGATACCGGTAGAGGACGAAGCGAAGTGCGGCGTCTTTGTGATTCGGGTTGAAACCGTTGTTTTGTTTGGAGAATCGGTTTGCTTGGAGAATCGGTTCGTTTGGAGATCGGTTTGTGAGACCGGTTAGGCGGAACATTCAAAGGATCGGTTTGGAAACTGGTTTGGAATCGGGCATAGAAAAGCGTCAACCAAATTCGCTTTCGATCATCACGGATTAAGCGTAATCCGAAGGTACAAAGTTATGAACTTTTCTTTGATTTAATTGTAATTCACGGATCCTTCTTTTGGGTTTCGAATTCGATTTTGTTTCGTTTTTGTTTTTCCGCTGCGTTATGAACGGTAGAAACCCAACAAATATAATATAATATAATATAATATAATATAATATAATATAATATAGTATAATATAATATAATATAATATAGTATAGTATAGTATAATATAACATAATATAATATAGTATAATATAATACAGTATAATATAATATAATATAATATAATATAATATAATATAATATAGTATAATATAATATAATATAATATAATATAATATAATATAATATAATATAATATAATATAATATAATATAATATAATATAGTATAGTATAATATAATATAATATAATATAATATAGTATAATATAGTATAATATAATATAGTATAGTATAGTATAGTATAATATAGTATAATATAATTTAATATAATATAATATAATATAATATAATATAATATAATATAATATAATATAATATAATATAATATAATATAATATAATATAATATAATATAATATAATATAATATAATGTAATATAATGTAATGTAATATAATATAATGTAATATAATGTAATGTAATATAATATAATATAATATAATATAATATAATATAATATAATATAATATAATATAATATAATGTAATGTAATATAATGTAATATAATATAATGTAATATAATATAATATAATATAATATAATATAATATAATATAATATAATATAATATAATATAATATAATATAATATAATATAATATAATATAATATTTAACAAGACCTTACAAAGGGACCGACTATTAATCTCCCGCAAATTGGGACTCCCGAAGTCCCACCCAATGAGATCGTGCCACGTGTCGCAAAAATGGGAGTCATTTAGAAATCATAGGGGCTCTCGATTAAATAGACTCCGGAGCTCCCATATTTGCCGAAAGAATTAGGAGCTCCCAAAATGACTCCCACAAAATTAAACATATAATTATTTTTTTTGTAGCTCCCTCTGGTTCCCATCGATTTTCTTATAAAAGGTATATTGTTGGAATTATAAAGTATAATATTTAGAATCTAAGGTATATTGTTGTGATATAAAAGTATATTGTATCTTTTTGACGGAGAGATTTGTTAATTAGTCTAATCTTCTAGATCTTGATTGACATCTTATCACAGGAAAAAACCCATGATGTGTGATAAAGGTATATTATTGTGAATATAAATGTATAATGTTTAGAATTTAAAGTATATTGATGTGAATATAAATGAATAATACTTATAATTTAAGGTATATTGCTGTGAATATAAAGGTATAATGTTTAAAATATAAGATATATTGTTGTGAATATAAAGATATAATAGAAACCAAAATAAAACTATGAAATTTTCGGCCGAAAGATATGGGAGCTCGGGAGCCAACAATATGGGCCAATTGAAACTTTAGGCTGAAATATATGGGACCCACTAGGAGTTAATAGAAAAATATAGTATCAAAGCAGTTCGATCCTGAGGGTACTATCGTGCGGTCGCATATGAATATGTATTGGTTGACAGAGACCTGAAGTACTATCGTATGGTGGTGCGCACGGATGTATACTAGGATGCGGCTGGCCATCTGTGAGTTCTGACGAGGACGTCAGAATTTAAGTGGGGGATTTTGTAACACCACGGACCGGAACGTAAATGGGGGCTACTGATTAGTCTCACCTTCACTTGTGAATGTAAAATTGTGTTACTTAAATAGGCTAGTGTATTAACTACTAGTACCAACCAAGTTTAAGCCTTTTTCAGGACAATATGGCGTAGGCATAAAGATTGAGGTGGGACAGTTAATGCACTAAACTCTTACATCCCTAAAAAAGTTCTAAAACTTTGCCATGAAATTTCTTGTACATCCAAACACAGCCTAAAGAGGAATCATCAGACCTTTTAGTGGGCTAAGTGGTCATCTAGATGCTACAAGATGCAGGGACAACAAATAATCATTCTCTTTTGTTCTTCTTCTTTTAATTCTTGTATTTTTATTTAATTTTGTCCTCTTTTTTTATTCTCTTGCACTTGCTAGTTATTATTAATATAAGAGAAATTATTCGGAGTGTCCAGCTTTTATAGTGCTCGGAAGCGCTCACCATACAGTTTTAGCTGTACAAATATATATTTGTTCCTGGATATACCTTTTGTGTATATAAATATACCTTTTTGAAGATATACTTTTTTGTAATTTCACTATATTTTTTTGTGTTTACAAAAATACATTTTTATTTCATCATACCTTTTGTAATCAGACTCTGCTGGGCGCTCCAAAATGCTGGTACTCTATATCTGAACTCTTAATATAAATAACAATAAGTGATAACTATTGAGCATTTCTCAAAACGAAAAAAAAACTGGCAGTGTGTTGGTGATATTGGGTCTTAGACTCGAGGCTGATCTTAATAGAAGGGGCCGCCCCAATTTTTTTGACATGTATTATAGATCCATAGAAATTTAGTGCATTATATTACCACATAATAATAATACTTAGTATTGGCCTCCCAAAATTATTTATAAATGTAAATAAAATATAAGAATTTTTTTTTGGCCCTTCATTATTTCGAGTTTAGATCCGCCATAGATTCTCGGAACACTTGTATAACAAGAATAATATATTCTATGTAAATATAGCAAAATGATATATTACCCCTTTATATAAATATAAAAAATGTTTTGATTGAGAATAATATAGAAAACAAGCAATATATAATACATCTATAGGACATTTCACATTAGAAAGAAAACATATACAAACAAATGATTTATAGTAACACTAAACAGTATACTAAATGTATACATTACTCTTTATAAAATATAAAATAATATATATTTGTTCTCTTCTTAAAATCAAGTGGATATTTGGCAATTTGCATGCGTCCAAAACAAATACAGGTGGTGTGTTTTGTGGTGGTGGGGTGGGGGGGTTTTGTAAGAAGTGAACACACGTACACATTACACAAAGAAACCCTTCCTTGGACGCTTCATTGGTTTGAATTGAAGCAATTCAATTCCCTGTTTGAGCACATGCAATAATCTCAAGTTGAGAAGAGCCGGTTTGGAACATGCATGAGTAAATTCTTCGAACTAACCAAATAATTGCTTGTATAAACTAATAACTACATAGCATGCCCTTCTGACATGATACGAGAAAAATAATAAACAGACAAAAAGAAGAAATATTTTTTATTTGTATTTCATCATTAAATTACAATGGTACTTAAGTCCTGTAATCCGTATAGTGAACCACCTTTTTCCTCTTACTAAGGCATATTTCATTTTTGGTGCATTTCAATATACATGCATCAATATATATAGATCATCAAATTCATAGATCATCAAATTCATGTTAAAGTGTTTGGTTTGGTGTATTTCAAAATCATGAATTTCAAATATTACCGTTTGAATTTTTATTAAAAATCATAAATTTTATGTTAGTTGAATTATCAATTTTATCTTATGTATAATTATTGTTGATTAAATTAAATTTATCAAAAATATATATTTAATTTTATTTTATACTAATTAATGAGTTGGTATATTTTGTTATACCAAAATTTTAAATGTATTTCAAAATCCGTGGATTGATCTCTCAAATCCAGGATTTCACAAAATCAAACAAAGATTTTTTGTTGGAATCCCAAATACACCAACTCAAACATATCCTCGCTATATAACATTAACATCTACAAATAATAGCCACAGAAACTTTCCCACTCAAGGCAGGATATTTCCATTTTCACAGAACTGGAGAAGTTCCTCTTTCTTCTAACAGAGCAAGAGGGAGACTAGAGAGTAGAGAGTGAAGAGAGAGAGAGAGAGAAGAGAGAGAGAGAGAGAGATAGCAATGCTAATGGCTATGGCTATCGCTTTGAGCTGCTAGCTGAGATTTCTTGAAAAGGTAAGAGCCGTTTTTCATGTATAAACTTTTTCTGAGCTTCGTTTTCTTTTCTTTCTTCTGTGTTGAAAAAGACGGTCTACTTTTCCCCTGAAACTAACAATGAAAGCTCTTTTTGTTGTCCTTTTCTCTTTTGCCCCCTTCCCTTTTCCCTGAAATAATAAAATCAGCTCTTTTTCCCTTGATTTCCCTTGACTTGCTCTTCAGTCCAACTACTCCACTTAATCATTTTGTTCCTAATTTATTTCATTGCCATTGCCATAACTAAAAGCTCAATAACTTATGCATGAGCTTCTGTTCTGTGTTCATAAAATAGTCCTACTTTTCCTCTGAAGTAATGAAATGAAACCTCTTGTCATTTTCTATTTTGCCCCTTGATTTCTTCTAATTTGTTTTGTAGTCCAACTGCTCCACTTCTTTTTTATATTTAATTTTTAACACATCCCAATGCGGGTTTTTTTAAGCCTCCTTTCTTCATTGTCGTCTTAGAATTTTAAAAGGAAACTAGAATACAAAGTTTTTTTTTTTTGTTTTTTTTTATCTTATTTCCTCCTTATTTCTTCTAAAATTGTTTTCTGTTCCGTATTGCGAACTGTGAACCTAAAAAAGAAAATCCATTTTTTTGGGTTTTGAGATTAGAAATCGATTTTTGAAGGTAAAACTGCGAAGCCCATTTTGGAATTTAATTCTATTTCTACCCTTTTTTTTAATATCTCAATGTGAGATTAATATCCCTTTTTTTTATGCAGCTAGTGAGTTCTCCTTTCACTTGGTTGCTCTCTCTGATTTCAGTGAGAAATTTTCAACCATGCCCAAAATGTTTCCATTTTCGCGGCGCAAAATGAGGCTTGGAAGGTAAAAATTTTTTTTTTTTTCTAGATTCACTGATAAATTTCTTAAGCAAGCAACATTTAGTTGGGAGTGAATAGGAATAACTCCATATGAAATTTTTATTTCATAAACTTGTCTTATAATTTTATCCTTTTTTTTTATTTTTTATGCAATGTTTCTATACTTATATCCTTGAATTCTGAGAAATTTCTCTTTCAGGTATTTCCTCAAGCAGATAAAGAAATTATTATACACAAATGACTCTAAACTGATGTTACTATTATTTTCATGGTTTCTTAAATCTTACACATATTTACTAAATAAAATAATACATATTTATTAATTAATTTAGGGTAAAAAGTCATCAAGGCGACCCGCTACATGTGACACGGAGCCCAGCCCGACCCGTTAGGAGACCCAATCAATCTAATGTAAGAAAAAACTCTTTTTCATTCAATAATTATAAATTGAATCTCTAACAAAAATCCTTCATTTATTGCGTGAATTTCATATACGCCCTTCTCAAACTCCAAAATATCATATTCACCCACTCAAACTATGCAAATCATCAAATTCACCAAATATCAAATTCATAAAATATCAAACTAACGATACAAAACAATTTGTTAATTTCCAAGTTTTAAGAGGGTAAATATGATATTTTGGGTCTTTGGAAGGGCATATATATGAAATTCCCCTTTATTTATTTGTTTGTTTTTAATTATTTTATTTAATTTTAGGGAGAGAATGGGGGGATGACGTCAGTAAGTGGGAGGACAGAAGGAGCGGAAGGCCGGTACAGATCTGACTCGGTTGACTTTGACAGCTGTCAGTTTGACCATTCTGACAACTGGACTCTCCTGTCCACTCTCGGCGACAAGCCCGGCCCACGCTTCAATGTATGAGATTTTTAATTATTTCAACGTTTATTTATTTATTTTTATGTTGGTCCAGTTTTAAAGAAAGAAAATAGAATAATGGAGAAGTAGAATTTCATATATGTGAATTTACCCAAATAAAGTTGGAAAAGATATGAAAGGTTAGATTATGTACTTTTGATATTTCGGTAACTTGATATCTGCCGTATTGGAAGGATATTTTATTTGATAATATATTCATGTTTAATTTTATTTATTTATTCTTATTTATTTTGTTGTGAAAATGTAGCATGCAGCAGCAATAATAGGGAACAAAATGGTGGTGGTTGGTGGCGACAATGGAAACCGATTGTTGGATGATACAAGGGTAAAAATGGAATTTTACTTTATTTCTATTAATTAGTATATTTTGCATTTTGGTCCCTTAAGTATCAAACTGTTCAAGTAGGCCCTTAGTTTGGCCATTCATGGATTGTTCAATCTCCATTGGTTCAAAATTTCAATTAGAGCCAAAAAGAGGCTGAAATATGCCCGTAAAGACAAGAATTTTACCACGAAAATTTACAGAATTTTGACATAATTATTATTTATTATTTCTGATTTTAAGATATTGAGTTTGGATAAGCTTACATGGGCCCATGCATCTCCAAAAGTGTACTTGTCGCCAACTGGACGCTCTTCAAAAATACCTGCATGTAAAGGCCATTGCTTGGTTCGTATTTATCTCATTTATTTATTATTTATTTATTTATTTTTATTTATTTTTCTTTTTGTTTATGAATTTGTACCTGTTTCGGTACATTTGAAAGGAAAAAATGTTCGCGTTTTTTGGGTTATTTTTGTTTTTCCTTTTGGTGTTTGTATAACTGAGTTGTTTTGTTCACATATATATATATATATATATATATATATATATATATATATATATATAAGTATACCTTGTTTTAATTTATTTTTTTGTTGTATTTTAGGTCCCATGGGGAAAAACAATTATCTTAATTGGTGGGAAAACAGAACCGGTTTCTGAAAGAGTATCAGGTTTGATTTTCTCTCTCATTGGTTCTAAATTATCCTACTTTTCACAAAACCTTGATAATCAACCCTCCAATTTTCATAAATTTATTATTATTTTTTTTTGTTTTTAGCTTGGTCCTTTGATATAGAAGCAGAGTGCTGGTCACACGTGGAAGCTAAAGGAGATATACCGGTAACAATTTCTTATTTATTTTATTTTTTTGAAAAATTGGTAATAATTTCTTATTCATCTTCTTATAAGGTCCTTGCAAATATAAGGAATATTGGGGCGTGATTTGCAAAATCCCTTTATTATTTATAATTAATATTTCACGTTGCAAAAGTTCGGTATGCCATATTAAATACTTTGAAATATCGCTTTATGTGCAATGTACCATTTAAATATACTACCTATCATGCAAAGTTGGATACAAAATGGCATGCTACAAACTATAAATTATATACTAAAAATGGTGTAACACCCAAAAATATCTTCCTACTTCCTTTAGTTAATTAAATCTTATTTATTTATTTTTATTTATTTGGAATTTAGAGTGGTAGATGTGGCCACACAGTGATAAGAGCAGGACCGGTTTTGATATTATTTGGAGGTGAAAATTCAAAAGGGAAAAAACTGAACGATCTTCACATGTTTGATCTCAAGTCTTCTACTTGGCTTCCTTTGCGTTACAAGTTCGTTTCTTTTTCTCATAATTAAGCTTAGGGATAAATGCACTGGTACCCTATACTTTAATTGAATAGCAATTTAGTCCTTGTGCTATTGTTTAAACTTTTTGGTCCCTTCACAGTTGGTCCCTGATCTTTACAAATGACTATTTTACCCCATATAATCTTTTAAAACAAAAATATGTTTTCTATTTTATGCCATGCCATCAAAAAATAGTCATTCAAAATATATAGTTAAAAAGTTTCATGGGCAAAGTATTTATTTGAGAAAATATTTTACAGGGGCAAAATAGTAACTTGAAAATGAATATCTACGGTGTTAAAGACTTCTATTATGTCAGGGACTAACTGTGCCCAATTAGGACATGGACCAAAAGATTCAATAGTATAAGGACCAAATTGTAATCACATTAAAGTAGTGGGACTAATGGTGCATTTATCACTTATTTTTATTATCAAGCTTAACTTTTCCTAAAGAAGAACAAAAGAAGAAAATAAAATTGACATCAAAATGTGTAAATGATGTGAAATAAATTTATTTGGTTGTGTAGAGGCACGGGGCCGAGTGCAAGGTCGAATCACGTGGCGACTCTTTACGACGATAAGACCCTTTTCATTTTTGGAGGCCATTCAAAATCCAAAACCTTGAACGATCTTTACTCCCTCGATTTTGAAACGGTACTTAAAATTTCACCCCTTTTCTCAATCAAATAACATTTATTTATCCCTGCTATCTCTCTCCAGTATTGGTTGTTTTGTCATAATTAGTTTTGAATTATTCAATTTGCCCTCAATTGGCGCCAAATTGGTCCCCGATTGACCCTGATTTCAGCCCCAATATGTTTGTTGGTTAAATATTAACTTTATTCTATTATTATTCTATTATTGTTATTATTATTTATTTATTATCTTTTTTTTAATATAGATGGTGTGGTCAAGAATAAAAACAAGAGGAATTCATCCATCAGCTAGGGCAGGCTGCTGTGGGGCCCTTTCTGGAAACAAATGGTATATTGCCGGCGGCGGAAGCAAGAAAAAACGTAAACATAATATTAAATTATTAATATATCATTATTGTTTTTTTTTGTGAATTATTTGATGGATAGTATTGTTTTCCTTCTTGTCAGGCCGTGCAGAGACGCTAGTGCTTGACGTGTCGAAATATGAGTGGTCTGAGTTCATCGCGCCTCCTAGCTCTTCTGTTACTACAAACAAGGTATTTTATTTTCAGAATATTTTATTTGTTTATTTAATTGTTTATTTATTTATTTATTTTGGTTTTGTTTTATTGTTTTGCAGGGATTCAGCATGGTACCGCTGCAACAGAGGGATAAACTGGTCCTTATAGCTTTTGGAGGAAACAGGAAAGATCCATCTGACAAAGTAACTCTCTTAAATTCCACAAAATAACATAGCACCCCTCTAAATTTTTAAATTTTACATATGCACCCTTCAAACTTCCCCCACTTCAAATATTATACACAGGCAGAAATGCTGGTGCTGTTCCAAAACGATTACTAATTATAATTAAATAATTATTACATAATATATTTATAATGTTTAATTATATTTATTAATGTATATTAATTATTATATTTTATTCAATTAACATGTAAAGCTAAATTTGTCATTTAAAAAAAATAATAACCTAACAATGGATTGAAAAGTGCATGTATTGTGTAAAACATTTCAACGAACTTCAATTATTCCAAAAAGTTCATTTTTTTTCTTAACTTCCCTCATTTCACAACACCCCTCTAAATCTTTAAACTTTCCACATACACCCTGAACTCAAACATCCAAACCCAAACAACACAACACAACATTACTTACTCTTACTTCCCAACTTATTCCACAGGTAGAAACACTTGTACTATTCCAAACCGACTCGCACGCGCTGAGCTGGCGGTCCGCGCCGGACACGGACCCCTCATCCTTTTCCGACTCGCTATGCAGGAACGTGACCCGCTTGTACTCATTCGACTCGGTGGCGCGGCATTCCGCGCTGGACCCGGAAGCTTCCGGAAGGCGGTCCTTTTCCGACCCGCTCGTTCCCCTCTCCGGAATAGGGATTGGGAATAGTGGAATAGGGGGTGGAATAGGGAGTGGGAGTGGGAGTCTGAGGAAGCAGTTTTTGGAGGAGGAGGAAGAGGAGGAGGGAAGTTTGGGGAGTAAGTTGAAGAGGAGTGTTGAGGGTGAGAGAGTGAAGGGGTCGGATGGATTTTCTTTGAGAAGCTCTTTGTTTCAGGTAAATTTTAATATTTCCTTATAAGGAAATAAATCGTGAATAAATAATTCAATTTGAGAGTAATTAATTTTTTCTTTGAAATATTTTAGAGTTGATTTCAAATAACGAAACAACATATCAATGTTTTTGACAGTTTCTATCAAATTTTTTTTTTACAGTTTTATATTGGCACTTGGTACTAAAGTTTGAATTATTAAGTAGAAAATTACCATTATAGGGTTTTACGTAATCAGGAATACTTTAATTCTTATTATTCTTTTTCTCTCTTTTATTTACTAATTTATTTCTTTCAGGCGAAAGACAAGACAACACATCAAACCAAAATTTCAACCACATCAACCCATCACACCGAATCCTTAAACCCCTTAAACCCTTCAGAAATCTACCAACTCTACGAGTCCAAAATCTCTCACCTAACCAACAAAACCCTCTCGCTCGAATCGCAACTAAACGCCTCAATCAAGGCCAAAGAGTCCATCGAACGGGACTTTTCCGAAACCCTAAACGGCAAGGAAGAGAGCGAGAGGAGACTCGAGGAAACCCTAAAAGAGGTCGGGTATTTGAAGGAGAAGATTTTAGGGTTGGAAATTGCGCAAGACGAGGCGAATAGTTTGTCGAATTTGGTGCATGAGGATAATGTCAAGTTGGAGCATGACGTGGCGTTTTTGAAGGCTATTTTGGACGATACTCAAAAGGTATGTATGTTTTTGGGAAATTTGCGA
Organism: Juncus effusus; assembly: GCA_027726005.1. Lineage (NCBI taxonomy): Eukaryota > Viridiplantae > Streptophyta > Magnoliopsida > Poales > Juncaceae > Juncus > Juncus effusus. The sequence continues at coordinate 7,848,785 of CM050896.1, read as the reverse complement.
AGAAGACCTTGTGTTGTGCCAAAATTGCAAAAACAAACATGGATTAGGGGAAATTGCAAAAAAAATACCTACCGTTAGTTTGAAGGTCTGTTCTATTTTTTGAGAAATTTGCAAACAAGCCCTTGCATTATGCCGAAATTGCAAAAAGAAACCTTGCATTATTGGAAATTTCAAGAAATCCCCTGTATTATTTCAGAATTTGCAAAAAAAATCCCTGCCTTTAGTAAGAAGTTAAAGCCGTTAGTTTTTATACTTGAAGTACTACCAGTGTTAGTTTGTAGTAGGGTTCTTTTTCAAATTTTGGCAACAATTTAGGGGCTTTTATGCAATGCCAATAAGGCGGGAGTTTTTTTCAATTTCAGCTTAACGCAGGGGCTTTTTTGGCAAATTTCCATATATTTTTTGGATTGTTAGTTCATTTGGTTCCCTTCAAACATAATTAAAATTAGGGTTCAAATTTTATTTGGTTTTGCATTTGCAAACTAAACTCTGAACGAATAAGAATGGTGAACTTAGCAACCAACTTAATGATTAAGATGAATAGTGTTTGGTTGATTCGGTTAAATTGAATAAGGTTTCAAGATAGTAACTACATTTTTGAAATAAAATTTGACCATGGTTATATACTAATTAAAAACATTTTGATTTAATTTGACAAATGCGTACCTATTTAGTTAAAAAAATATTTTAATGTGCATTGTTAAATGTTATAGATGCTGATTAGTTAATATTTCGGTTTGTTTTATTTCTTTGTAATAACATGTTGTTTAAGGCCCAATTAACTCTCACTTTATAATTATCCAAACACATCAAGAAAAAAATAAAAAAATATATATTTTGTTCTAACAGTACTTGATCTGATGGTATGCATTTGTTCTTGACACTTGAGAACTTTATTTCCACTTTAAAATCATTCACAAAGGTTCAGTGAAAATAAACTAATTCTTATTAGTTTTTTTTTTTTTTTGAATAATCTAATTCTTATTACATTTTATTCTCACCAAATTGAGTTAATATATGCATATATATTCACATAGGAGCTCTTGTCGACTCGTGGTGTTTTAGCTCAAGAAAGACAAAGATCGTTACAACTCCAGGTTTTAACCTTTTCATTTTCCTTCTTTCATTTTATATTTATGTAATATTTTATCATGTAATGTATTGTTATTATTATCTTGTTTTTTGTTTTGATAGATGGAAATGTATCATTTAAACCAAAGGATGAAAATGGTGGAAAACAGAGCACCTACACCTAGGAAACCACATAACTAGTAAAAACGCAGAATTTGCATTCAAGCCCTTGGAGTTTTGCACTTGTAGATTTAAACCCTTGCCGATTTACATTAAGATTGAAGTTTCGAAGATTTAAATCTACAAATGGATTAAACCGCAAGTCTTCAAGGAAAAAATCTTCATCATATGTTAGATTGTATTTAGGGTTGACTTTTGGCGATGAGCATTTTATGTCCGTTTGTGAAACATTCATGATTGTGTTTGGTAGTTAATATTTCCTTTTTGAATGTAAATATGTAGTTTTGTCATCTGTTGTAACTTAAAAAGAAAATATTTTGTGATCTTATTTCGTTTTGTTTGAAGAGATATGATTGGGCTTGATCTTGACAGGTTTGTGGTTTTTTACCTTTATATATTGTTTCTATTATATCCATGTGTTATGTGTTAGGTACAAGTATTATAAAATAATGTGTTATAAACAATTTATAGTATGTAAATATATTAAGTAGTGTACAGGAAGTAATACAAGAATAATTAGATATGTAAACATTATACAGTATATAGTATATAGGTGTCAATAAACTAGTATATAAAAATAATGGATTGATGTAGCAAAGTGATATATATAATACAACCGTTATATAAGAAAGTAATGAATGGTCTATAATAGCAATACTGACCGCAATATTTAATATATAATGCAATCAATTTTCAACCTAAAATATCATGTATGTATCAACAAAAAGAATGGAAATTATACCCCTAAATTGCATGGTCTTTGTTTTTTTTTTTTAATTAAACAGTTTTGGTTTCCCACTAGTATATATATTTGGGGATGCCGATGTTGGGGATTTTTATCACAACTTATATGAGACGTGCAAATTAGGGTATCATATCAATTATCTTTTGAGGTCCCAAGCATAGTCAAATGACATGAAGATAAGCATAAAGATTCGCTCATTATCTGAATTTCCACCGAACGGAAAAAAAAAATCAAAGCGATTGAAATAGAGGAGTTTCAGGAGGAGAGGTCTGCGTTCGCCAAAGAGCAGGGAGGGGAGAGAGAATGGCTGTTGTGTGTGTGTGTGTGTGAGAGAGAGAGAGAGAGAGAGAGAGAGGCTTGTCGTGTGAAATAGGGAGGGAGAGAGCGGTAAACGGAGAAGAATGAGAAACGATGGTTTAACTGTGGATTTGAGAGGACGTTTCTTATTCAATTCTGGTTAAAATATGAAACATGGGCATGTTTGATTTGAGGAATATTGGGTGAATTTTATTCTTAAATACGGTACTCTTTCAAAATTCTTTGTTTAATTTGTGGGTTCCATGAACTTGAGTTGGATGGATAGAGAATTTTGTCATCCACTCAAAAATTTAGAATTACAAAATACACCAACTTATTCCATTACATGCGGCTCAATTGGCTCCTCTTAGATTTCGCGTATGAATTGACCTTGTCAATCTACCTTCATACGTCTGGAGGAAAGACCAACTTGAATGATTCACAAGCACATTTGGACGGCTGAAGCATTAGGGCCCTCTTGCTCATGTTTCCTCCATGGATAAGCTTCGAATTGTAGTATTAGTGCCTTTCCTAAAAGATATTCCAAGCTTTATCCTCACACATTGCCAAGGTATTACCACACTGGTGAAGATAATCGTGGCTGGATGGGACGACGAACCATTCGAGAGCTCAAGTTTCATAGACCACATGCCGACGGATGAGTTCTTTGAAAAGCTCGAGACCAGTTTAGCTCAACGCAAAGAGAAGGGCAAAGATAGCATGGCAGACAAAGACCCGCTCGAGCCACCAGCGCACACTAACGCGGGAGTGATTCTGCTCAATGAAATCATCCAAGCAACCACCCTCTCTCAAGCACACAAACTGCTCGAGGACTTGCTTCAACAAGTGAGATCTAACAAGTCTACAACCAACTCACCGCATGAACAACAACAGCAACTGAAAACCACAACGAATCAAGGTATGAAAGGTAAAATGAAAGAGGCCTTAGTTGAGCCTAAATTTCAGGCCCAAGCTAGCCCACAAACCCAGTGCAAAAAACGTAAAACAAGGGATAGCAATGTGGCAGACTCTTCTGCCGGCCCAATTTCCCTGGAACTAGGTCCAAACACACAGAAGGGAAAAGGGGGCAATCTCTCTGGCCCATCCCCAACCCGTCTCTTACAACACTCATGCAACAGACAATGGCGACCTTCAAGCTCTTTCGAGCAAAGAGAGTAAAGAAACCATTAAGCCAATCACGCCGGCCACCAAACAAGAGATATTAGGTTCCCTAGACTGGAGCGCCCTTCGGAATCAACCTCTTAACAGGGAGGCAGCGGTCAAGCTGGCCGATTACTGTGGTACCTCACTCCAAGAAGGAAACACCTCCGCTAAAAAAGTTTTGTTTCAAGATAACGAGAAAAACCAGGAAGGCCTCACCGACAATGTTGCCATCGCAATCCAGGCAGCAGGCCAGGGGGAGACAGTGATTTTGCAAGATGAAGAAATGGAAGGAGGGGTAGGTGATGGATTGTTTGAAGATGGACAAGGGGAAGAAGAAGAGGGAGAATTCGATGGCAACAGACTGGGTGAATTCAATCTGTGCTGGCAGACAAGGTAGCAGCTCCTACCAAGGCGGTTCAATCCGGCCATTAAGGCCTTGCTTAAGAGCTTCACTCTTAAGTTTAGCAATTTATCTTTTTTAGCCGTTTTGTTGTTTAATGATGAATTTATCTTTAATTTCTCTTGTTTGTTGGAATGTTTGGGGTCTTGGGGACCCGAAAAAATATTTTGTAGTTAAAAGGACTCTTAGAGAATTGAGGTGTGCAAAACTTAATAATGGCAACATTTTCTTGAATGCTCAAATTTGTCCAAATCATATCAATAATTGTTTGTTCAAGAATGCAAATCATTCGGCAGGGGGGTTACTTACCTCTTGGACTAATGATTTCACTTGTAGCTTTACACAAAATTTACAATTCTCATCCACCATTATACTTGCAAACAACAATGAAAAGTTTATGTTAACAAATGTGTATGGCCCTACGGACACCAACCTTAAGAATGATTTTCTTAATGAACTAAACACCATTAGAGCATATAATGATCTCCCATAGATAGTAGTAGAAGATTTCAACTTAATTAGGCATCCGAATGAATCAACCAGCAACAATCACACGGTCGAATCCATATTGAAATTCAATGACTCCATATATCAACTTCAATTAATAGAACAAACATTAGTAGGTAGAGATTACACTTGGAATAGCAAATGTCCCGCACCTACGTTTAGCAAACTTGACCGTTGTTTCATATCATCTCATTGGCAAAGTTACAACCACTTAACTTTCCTGCAACCTATCACAACATCCACATCCGACCATGTCCCATTGCATCTTCAATTCAAGAGACCCAACAAAAGGAAACATCAATTTAGATTTGAGTTGTTTTGGCTACACTATCAAGAAGCATCACACATTGTTCAACATTACTGGGGCAGCAACAAAGTATCTCCCAACCCAGCAACAGATTTTTGCATCAAGCTTGCAAGAGTCAGGAAAACTCTACAACATGGGCTCTTGACAAATTTAAGAACATGGACAGAAACCTGCAAAGAAGTAAAATGGTTCTAGAATCACTAGAAAAAGTGCAAGAAAAATATTTTTTGGCTACCTCCTCCTTCAAAAATCTGTTAGGCACAGGCAACACTAAACCGATCGAACAACCAAATTTAGACATGATGTTCAAACGCAACAACAACCTACAAAATATAGCAAACCTGAACACAAGAAGAATTGAAGATAATAGTCAATTCATTGGCAAAAAGAAAAACTTCTGGGCCTGACGGGTTCCCAAACGAATTCTACCAGCACTATCTAGAATTCATTTTAGAGGATCTATTATGACTATGCCAAAATTTCGCATCTAATAAATTGGACCTTAGTAAGATTAACAAAGCAAAAATAACGTTAGTTCCTAAAAAGCAAAATGCAACTGATATAACCGATTATTGACCCATAAGTATCATAGATGGGGCCGGTCAAAATTATCACCAAGTTAATGGCCACTCGTCTGCAACCGTTCATGGACAAACTTGTAGATTTTAATCAAATAACCTTCATTAAAACAAAGACAAATTCCATAATCCTTTTTTAGCAACTAGGGAAATATTACATGCACTACATAGTAAAAAGTTCCCGCAGTCCTGTATAAATGTGATTTCTTCAAGGCAATCGATACTGTGGATTGGCAATTCCTCAAGATTATGCTAGCCCAAAGAGGTTTCCCGAAACGATGGATACAATGGATCCATAACTTGTTTTATCACGAGCCTTTCATATTTTTATTTGGACTCTTCAGTCTTAACTATTGTTTCTATTACGATTATTAATCAATAATGAAATAATAACTTCATAGAAAAATAAGAGACATAATTCTTTCATAGAAAAAATGGAATAATTCCTTCACATGTATTTAGTAAATTTCATTTAGTTAGGTATAATAATAATTTTTTGTTCTTACCTTTGCAAAAATGCCAAGAAGAAACTCTGCTAGTCAACTAGTCAATAGAAATAACAAGATGCTAATTATAGATAGGGATAAAACGGGAAGGCACACCACAACATTAAAGAAAGGAGAGTAATAGATGTAATAAATGACTCAAATGAGGATTAATGCTCAAAATTTAAAACAAGGAAAGAAGTACTAAATGGAAAGAAGCCATAAACATGTAAGAAATCATGATTAACGTTCAAATCAGACAGATTCAACGAATGTGAAGTTAGAAGGTGCGTCCCACATAATGAACTAAATGAACATTAACGTTGGAGAACGAATTTTATGAGTTAGATTAGAAAGAATAAAAAAAAAAGAATACAAATAATTTGTTTAATCCAAATCCAATCAAATGTAGAAAAAAAAAACTTGTTTCTATTAAAATTTTCATAGAAAATTTCATAAAAATAGAAACCATCAATTTTCATGCCCAGACCCCAGCTAACAAGTAACAAACCCCTTAATCAAGCGTAAACAGGTCATTCTAATTTTTAATTTCCTTGGCTCGTCAAAGCATTCTGTCCTAATCACCATCCATAATTTTCTTACCATAAAAATTTAAAAAAGGAAAGAATCCATTAATATGTAATAAAGGAAGATTAACGTTCAAATCACTCGGATTCCACAGAATGAATTAAATTAACATTAACGTTGGAGAGAGGCACGTGGCAGTCGGTGCCACCGTTGATTGAGTATGACCGTTTGACGCGTGGCCCTATAAATACCAGGCAAGGCAGGCCTACTCTCTGCAAAAACACCACACAAATCTCCTGACATATTCTTTCTTCTTCCTTCTTCTCCTTTCCTCTCCTCTGAGCGGCCATGGCGATGGAGGTTTCGGTGACTCAGATCTGCTCCATCGCCTTGGGTTGAGCGACGCCACCTCATCCAGAGCTGCGTTCCTTCTATCTTAGGCAGGCAGAACGATCGGAAATGAGAGAGGTGTTCGACGAAATGCTTTGGTAATTACAGAGTAGTAAGTAGGAAGAGTAGAAATACGGACCAAGAGAGAAGACGACGACCGAAGGAGATGATGCGCTGTGCTTTTACAAGAACGCGTAAGCGTAAGGTAGATCTGATTGAAGAGCGCCTCTGTTTTTTCTCTGCGCCTGCCTTAGCGTTAGGTCTGTTTTGTCTGAATCTTTGATTTTTTTTGTTCTTTTGTTTGTTACGTTCTTCCTTTGGTTCTCTCTCTGTACTATCTGATCGATCAGATCTGTTCATTATTATGTTCTGATCTGTTTCTTACGCTCGTCTTTTGCATTCAATCAACATACTTCTGATATAATTTCTTTCACTTCATCTTTTGAAGTCATTTCTTACAAGAAGGGACGCTGGTGAGCCGATTCCATCTCAGATTGGCCGATTCTATCATGATGAGATTGTTTGTACAAGTTCTTAAACCCTAGATGCAAAAGGGGATCAGGTATTTTTCTGTTTTCCCTTCCTGTTTAGATTAATTCATAGTCATTTCCTGAATTTGGAATGCTTTTTGTTGTTTTCTATCTACTAATTCAATTCTTACACGATCCTTCGTTTGTCAGAATTTGTTTTTGTGATCTTGATCTGTTTGTGCCACTTATTGTGGTTTGTTTCATGACTGTATTGTCAAATTTTCATGATGTTTGTGATAGAACCTTTTTTAAATATTCATTCAACAATAAATTCAAAACAATTCGGATCTACCTATCAAGCTTTACTAATGACTTTTTTACTAATTTCTTCCTAATAATGAGAATTAATTAATTAATGATATAATTGTGATTTTATTAATGTACTACAGGCTGAGGTGATCAACCTTCGTTCTTCTCCTCCTCTCCTCGAACTCAGATCTGATCTGTCTCCTTGGATGAGCGGCCTGATCAATCTTAGGGTTTGTATACTTTTTCAACCTTCTCGTTCTTCATTCCATTAATTAAAATAGTTTTGACCGTCTCTCTCTCTGTCTCTCTCTCAAAATGACAAGCTTAATTTTCTCTTTGTAGGATTTCTCGCTGCAATGGATGGCGGAGTAGTGGAGGCGCAGAGCGGTTTGTCTGTGCAGCAGCCGAAGGAGCATGCCTCTGTTATGCTGTGCTTTTATGAGAAGGCATATGGTGTACATGATTCAGGAGCATGCCTCTGTTTTTCCGCCCCTACTTTTCTGCACCTTAAGGTCTATTTTCCTGAATCTTTGATCTGTTTTTTGTTGTTTACATTCATCCTTTGATTTCCTCTCTCTAGTTCTCTCTTTTTCTCTCTATTTCTCTCTTCGATCTGTTTTTTTGTTGTTTCTTACGATCTGATATGTTTTTACTTTCAGATTTGTTTCATCCTTTGCATTCTATCAACAGATTTCTGATATTATGTCTTTCACTTGATAATTTTTGAGGTAATTTCTTACAAGAAGGTGGCTGCTGGTGCCCTGATTCCATATCAAATTTGAGATCAGGTACCTTTTTTCCTTCTTTCTTAGATTAATTTGTAGTTAGTTCTTCAATTTTGAGTGCTTTTTTTGTGTTTTTTTACTAATTCAAGCTACGTGTCTTGTATGATCCTCTTCTCGTTTGTGATTTTGCTTTTTTGATCTTGATCTGTCCCCTTATTGTGGTTTGTTTCATGATTGTATTGTCAAAATTTCATGTTGTTTAGTGATTTTTCATTCGATCAAAACAACTTAATGATAATTGTGATAGTACTTCTTTTAAATATTCAGTCAACAATAAATTCAAAACAATTCTGATCTATCTATCAAGCTTTGCTAATGGCTTTTTTTCTAACTTCTTCGTAATAATGAGAAATAATTAGTTAATGATATAATTGTGATTTTATTAATCTACTACAGGCTGAAGTGAGGAAGAAATTGATGCAAGTTGCGAGCAAATGTTTGTCGGATTAATTTATACAGAATTGACTACAAATTCTGAAATTCTTCTAATTTTTATATTTATTTATTTATATTTCCATTTAGAAAACCTCTAATTTTATTTTTATTTATTTCAGGGGTATTTACGGTCCGGTGCGGCACGGACCTACCAGGGAGTGGCGGCAGTGTGTATACTCCTTCTGATGAACCCGCTCAATGCATCACGTAATTTGGAAATTCGCGGAAAAGCCCCTCTGCTTTTTTATATTGAAATGTGAATGCTTTGCAAATTTTCCCAACAAGTTAATGATAAGTCGCAATTTATTTTCTTTTATTTCTCAGATTGATTTGTTAATTATTTCTATATTTTATTTTTTTAGAAAGAATTCACTCTGAAGAAGTAATATTCAAAGCAAGTTGAACTTAAATTAACATTTATTTTATTAACGATTCGTCCAAAAGGTAATTAATTTCTCAAGTTATATCATTAAAAAATAAGAACAATTATACATTTATTTTATTTCGTTTGATTAATTAAATTACGAATATTTCTTTTTGTAGGATGTAGTAACGGGTACTTCAACATGGATTTGAGAAGAAACATGCGTGAATTTTTCAGTTCCGGCAATTATTTGGTGACAAATATTTCGTGAATGGATCACACCAGACTCACCAACATGGATTTGAGAAGAAACATGCGTGAATTTTTCAGTTCCAGCAATATTTGGTGACAAATATTTCATGAATGGATCACACCAGACTCCCGCTTCTTCCACTAGAAATACGCTTTTGGAGGTATATAAATAAATTATTGTTAATTATTAATTTTTTGTTAAATAGATCTTTTTTTTTTTATTTTCTTTTTTGTTTTGTCGAGAGTCTATGGACCGGTGCGTGGGAAGTGTGGGAAGTGCCAGGCTGGCGAGGTTTGCCACGTGCCACATGCAACATCCAACTCCACCCACCTGTGAGTTTATTCTTTTTTTAAAACTCTTATCCTATCAGAATAAGTTTCTTATAATTCTTTTTAATAATAGAAAATGTCTAAGTATATATTTTTACTTTTGTAGGCAAATCATGCGAATTATCATCCAACTAGATCTTCAAACCCGTTGATGTTACTGAACCGAAGAGATTCTGTCACAATACCAACTTGGACATGCTGTCATCATCATATAGGTCTAGGTCATTTCATCATATCATCATTTAGGTTTGGGGTCATCACATTTAGGATTTTAGGTCATTTAGTGGCATGCTCATCATTTAGGGTTTAGGGTCGTTTATTGTCCATCTCATTAGGGTCATCATCATCATCATCATCATCATCATCATTTAGGTCAGTTAAATTGAATGATCTGTCCGAAAGGTAATTAATTTCTCATCTTATACCATCAAAAAGTAAGAACAATCATACATTTATTTTAATTTCATTTGATTAATTAAACTATTAATATTTCTTTTTGTAGGATGTAGTAACGGATGATACAACATGAATCTGAGAAGAAACTATTCGAAGATGTAATTCTGTGTATTTTGAGGAAAATTCAAGCTTGGGAGAAAGATTAGCAAAGGATCTTGGTAAACAAATTTCTCAATTTGGTATATTTAGATTATATTTTTTTCTGTGTAATTAACTTATGAAATTATGATTGATTATTATGCAGTTTGCCGCAAGAGGGTCTAAAAGCCGGGACCAAAAAGCAAAAATACGACAAATTCTGCAAAAAGAAAATGCTCACTCCCGTCCAGGTTTGTTATTTTCATTTAACCCCTTGAAATTATTAGAAATTATAAAAATGTTTTTAATGAAAACTGGAGATCCAAACAAACAAGTAGATAGTAATTAGGGGTAAACTGGATATCCAAACAATTGGCTTCTATACTACCAAATTCAAAGCAATTCTGAATTCTGATCAAGCAAACCGCATTTAGAGAAAGTAATTACAAGTCTCTTCCTTTAATTCCTTCATGAAATGTTGATTATTTATTCCATAAATTAGATATTTAACTGTATAATTTTGATTATGAAACAGGGTTAATGACTATTTCAGTCCCTTCAAAAAATTGAAACGAAAGAGATGGTATAAATGGATGAAGCAAAGCCATTGGCAACCTCTTTTATATGGTAATTTTGTTTCTATAAATAACTAAAATAATCCGTTTGTATATTCTGAAATAATATTTAATTATTTAATTTTGTTTTCCTGACAGGTTTGACGACCAAGTACCATACAAATGTTCTTCTGCATCGTCCTGTTTAATCAAAGGTATTTCTGAACTTATAATCAAATTTGTAAACAATCATTTGATAATCAAAAGATATTCTTGATTGTTCTACCATAAAATTAAAATCCTTTAAAAATATTAATTTAATCTTTTAATACAAATCAATAAAATTATGCACTTATGATTTTCTTTCTATTTTCTTTTTTCAGATTTTGTAACAAATATTTTAGGAATGGACCTACACCAGACTCCCACCTCTTCCACTAGAGATACACTTTTGGAGGTATATTAATTAATTATTCTAATTATTAAATATATTCTTTTTGAATATTTTTTTTGAAGATTCTTTTTTTGTTGAAGGGTCTATGGACCGGTGCATGGGATGGTGCCAGGCTGGCGAGGTGTGCCGCGTGTCATGATGGATGCCGTGCAATATTCAACTCTTATCCTCTAAGGATGCGCTTGTTCCTCGCCTATATTTTAAAAAAAATAATAATAAAAATGAACTAATGAATAAATATATATTTTTACTTTTGCAGGCAAATCATTCAGTTTGATCTTCAAACCGGTTTGACATTGTTACTAAGCCGAAAAGTAGGAAGCCAACTTGGACATGCTGTCATCATCACATCATCATATAGGTCTAGGGTCTTTTAAGTTTAGGCCCTTAGGGTCATGACATTTAGGATTTTAGGTCATTTAGGGTTTTAGGTCATTTAGGGTCATATTTAGGATTTTAGGTCATTTAGGGTCGCCATCATCATTTATGGTCCTTAAATTGAAGGTAATTAATTTCCCATCTTATACCATTAAAAAGTAAGAACAGCTATGTATTTATCTTTATTTCATTTGAAACTAATATTGTGCTTTCTACAGATGAACCCGGCTAATACTCGACCAATGTGTGGTTTGTTCGATGGAAGGTCTGTTGGCGCCCACTCGATCCTTACTTTTGTAGAAAGTCTTTATTGAAGCTAGCACCCGGGAATTCCAGCTCTACAAATCTGTAAGTTTTGTAATTTATATATTTATTCATTTAGTTGCTATTTCCAATTAAAAAACCTCTTTTTTTTTCCGGGGGTATTTACGGCCCGGTGTGTGACGAACCTGTGAAAACAGATGCTTCTTCAGTACGATGCCGAGGCTACATACAGGTCAAAAGTAAGAATAGAAAATTAAAATGATAAATACCTATTATAAAATATTAAATTATTTAATATTTTCCTTTTTTAGTTATTATTTCTAGGTATTAATTAATGAATTTACGATTATTTTGCAGGCTGCCATGGCAGGGTTTAAAGCAGGGATCAAAAAGCAAAAGCACGACAAATCAACGAAAAGAAAAAAAAATGTTCACTCCAGTCGAGGTTTGCTATTTTCGTCCAACCACTTGAAATTATTAGAAATTACAAATTGTTTATTATGAAAACTAATCGAGTGATGGAACTTAATAAGCAAATGATGAGCTGACACTGAAGAAAGCCGTGGCCCACCAACACAGCTTCCCTATTGGCACTAGCGTCTGCAAATTCCAGCTCTACAAATTCTCAAGTCTACTTATTAAGTAATTTATATATTTATTTATTTATATTTCCATATAAGAAACCCTGTAATTTTTTTAGGGGTATTTACTGAATTGCGAGACGGCAATACTCCTTCTGATGAACCCCCTTAATGCAGCTGGTAGTTTCAAAATTTGCGAAAAAGCCCCTCTGTTTTTTTATAAGTCATATTTTTTTTCTTTTATTGCTTAGATTGATTTGTTAATCATTTCTATATTTTTTTTTTGTGGAAAGAATTCACTCCTAAGGGGGTCTGGACAACTGATGGCTTGAATTGATGGCACAAGGTATATATGAACTTTAGATTTAAGTTTTTTTTATTATATTTATATTATGATTGATGACGATAGAAGTCCCTAATTTTGTTGTTGTTGTTGTGTAGCTAGAGGTAGTGTTTGGCAACAAGTGGTGTGAAGAAGGAATCGCATGGAAGCCGACTTGGATATGATGTTATCATCATCATCATTTAGGGTTTTAGGGTCTTTTAGGGTCATGCTCATCATTTAGGGTTTTAGGGTCGTTAGTGTCATCATCATCATCATCATCATTCATGGTCAAAGGTAATTAATTCCTCATTTTATACCATGACTGGCATTTTGTTAATCGCGAATCAGCCTTTCCTTTAAATCCTCCCCTCAATAAGTTTTGCATAAAAGTCCCTGGATAATGAAAATTAGCCCCTCTATTTTTTCAATTTTGCATTTTATCACATAAATCGTGCCCTTTTACCAAGAGAAAATTAGAAACAGTTAACGTATAAAAAATGTACGAAATTACAGAATATAATAGATGGATTGAAAAGATACTTCTAAACCTGTAATAAAATTTTTGTGCAACCATTTGAAAAATATGTACGAAATTACAGAATAGAATAGATGGATTGAAAAGATACTTCTAAACCTGTAATAAAATTTTTGTGCAACCATTTGTAAAACCAATAGATTCTTGATTCCTCTACCGTAAAAAATTAAAATTCTCAATAAAGTTTTATTTTAATCTTTTTATTTTTTTTCAGATTGAAAACACCGCACAGCTAGGTGCTGCTTTATCTTATTGGCTTGGGGCTGAATTTCTGGACTTGAAAATTTTGAAGAGGCTTGTTGTATAGGTATATGCTTTATTCCAGCTTAAGTCAATCATTTGTTTATATAATATAGAAAACGTAATTTTGAACCTTTTTTATTAAATTTTGTGTAAAATGCAGGTTAGAAAGCCAACTTGGACATGATGATGTCATTTAGGTCAATCATGATGATCATCATTTAGGTCATGATAGGGTCTCATTGCATTTAGGGTCATTTTGGGTTTTAGGTCATGATCATCATTTAAGGTTTTAGTGGGCCATTTAGGGTCATCATCACTTATGGTCCTTTCCTTTACTCCGCCGTTAGACATATGAGCCATTGTGGGCCCCGCCAATCAGGTTATTTATTTATTTTTACTTTTATTTTTTTAATCTATTTGTTCCAAAACTATGCTTGTTTCTAGTTTTTGTAACTTAAAAGTTAATAAAAAAGATTATGCACTTGTCATTTCTTTTTTTTTCAGATTTAGTGACAAATATTTTATGAATGGACCACACCAAACTCCCGCCTCTTGCACTAGAAATACACTTTTGGAGGTATATAAATTAATTATTATTATTTATTATATTTTTTTTGAATATATATTTTTGTGAAGTTTCTTTATTTGTGGAAGGGTCTATGGACTGATGGGAGAGTGCCATGATGGGATAGGTCGTGCAATATCCAACTCTATCTGTATGTTTTTTTTTTTTTTAAATAAATAAATTATTCAAACTCTTATAATTTTTGTATAATAAAAATGTCTAATTATATATTTCTACTTTTGCAGGCTCCAAATCATGCGCATTATCACCCAGTTTGATCTTCAAACCGGTTTGAGGTTGTTACTAAACCGAAGAGAATCGGTCAAGAGGGCAAAACTTGGACATGTTGTCACCATAACATCATCACATAGGTCTAGGGTCAGGTCATCATCATCATTTAGGTTTTGGGTCATCATATTTAGGGTTATTAGGTCATTTTGGATCATCCCATTTAGGGGTTTTAGGTCATTTAAGGTCATGATCATCATTTAGGGGTCATCGTCATCATCTATGGTCCCTAGGCCCAAAAGGTAATCATTTCTCATTTTATACCATTAAAAAGTATACATTTATGTTTATTTAATTTGAAACATTTTTACATGTGAACCCAGCTAGCTAATACTCCTCCAATGGCGGTGCGACAACTGTTCAGAAGATTTCATCAAAGGTTTGATGGAAGGTCTTTATTGAAGACATTTATGTTTATCTCTTGAGGTCCCAAGCTGAGTCAAATGACATGAAGACATGCGTAGACAAATTTGTTCTTTCTTATATAGATTTCTTTTCTCTTCCTAACTATTTTGGTGGCCTCAAACATTACCAATTTACCATATATAGAAAATATTTTAGGCAGAATTTCACATATGCTATTACAAAATCTCAAATTATGCGTACCCATATTTGAAGTTGAGTTTATTCCAAATATTTTAGGCAGAATTTCACATATGCTATTACAAAATCTCAAATTATGCGTACCCATATTTGAAGTTGAGTTTATTCCATCTTCATCCCCTTTTATAACGAGCTCCATGGGAGAAATCACCAGCCAAATAGAAAAATATAATTACACTTTACATCTAATTAATTCAAAAAATTTGTTTTTCAATATTTCAAATACACAAATGTAAAACACTCAAATATTTTAATTTACAGAAACAACCAAATTTAAACCATTTAAATTAAACAGTTTAGATTTAAATATGATAAATAAAATGTTATATTACATGATATCGTCAATATTTATCTTATTCTTTTTTTTTAAATAACTAGATTATATTTTTTCTATTTATATATAAATAAATGATAATAAAAAAATTAATTTGACTATTTTCTAAAGCAAATATGACAAGTTAGGACACCACTTTTTATAGTTGGCATTACATGATATTTTCTAGAGAAAAGTCTAATATTAACCCCTCAACTATTTAATAAGTCTATTCTTTGTCCCCAGACTTTTTATTGATCCAATTTTAGTCCTTCAACCATAGTTGCAAATAGCGCACTGTAGTGCCGTTATAGCACGAAATGCTACACGTCGGCGGCTAAACGCTGCACGCTATGATTTTATTTTCACTATATCTTTTTAACTCTAAATAGTCTAGTTTAGCCTATGAAAAATAAGATGTTTGAATTTAAGAACTTATTTAATGAAGAAATAATATAATTAAGATATTTTTTGATTAAAAATAAGCCAAACAATTACTCTTCTTTTACAAAAATATATATTTATTCTGATGATACTTAATAATATCATCCGTTATAAATTATTACATGCGCTATATGGTCCGCTATAGCATTCGCTAAATGTTATTCGCTACAAAAAGAACCTGAACGCTACAAACGGCTAAACGCTATTTGCAATCTTGCCCTCAACTATTTAATAAGTTTATTTTTTGTCCTTCCATCCGTTAAGTGCCTACATGTCAGTTAAACTTGACACATAAGCAATAACATATTTTTTAAATAAATATGTACCACAAATATTAACAAAAAAATAATATTTGAAGAAAAAAGGAAATTAAGAAAAAAATTCAAATATTTGCCACGTCACAATTGTACGTTGGAATATGTATCAAGAATATATGTCATGTTATTGCTTACGTGTCAAGTTTAACTGACACGTAAGCACTCAAAGGATGAAATAACCAAAAATGTACTTATTGAATAGTTGAGGGACTAAAATTGTTGTACCAATAAAAAGTTGATGGATAAAAAATGAGCTATTTGAATAGTTGAGGGGGCAAAATTGGACTTTTCTCTATTTTTTATATTTTGTAGGAGTATCCATGATATTTCATGGGTGATATTTAAGGGTGCATTTGGATTGCTGTAATGTTATATTACCATAGGAATGTAATGTGATTGACATTCCCGGTAATGTAATTGATGGGAATGTGATTATCACACCATGGGAAAATTGCTGGATCAAAAATTTAGATTTGTTGGAAAGTGAATTTTTCTTTTTCTACCCATTTATAAAATGACTAATATAGCCTCAAAACGTTAGCATCATGAATTAATTATATGCATTATTTTTTTTATAAACTATAGATCTTTCTAGTTTTATATTATTTAATTTCTAATATCAAAATTATGTCATAATTATAAATTTTATATTATTTTTTAGTTCATATAATTTTCACTCTCATAAATAATATAACTATATATCATTACAAATTTATTCATTGCATTTTTTCTTAATTAAGTATATATTTTTTCGTATTTTTTATTTAATAAAATATAATTAAAACTTCAATAAAATAATAATAATTATTATTATTGGGAAATTTCTAAATTGTATCTATGTTTTAATAGTTAATTAAGAAGGACAATCTATATTTTGAGGCCACATTCCCACCCACATTCCCACAATCCAAACACACTCTTAGATTTTGCAGGGCGCAGATGAAATTGCCCAAATAATTATGTGACATTCCATTTTAAGTCTTTTCCCATGAAACTAAAACATTGACGCTAAAATGTTGTGCTTCTTTCTTGTCCCACTGGATTTTTTGGTTTCAAACCGTCTCTATTTTTATCAAAAAAAAAATTGTCGTGCTTCTTTTTGTTAGTCACTTATACGTGTACAAACATAGACCTTAAAACCCTGTTTTCATTCCGATAAATGTGAACTTTTTGTTGTCTTTTTCCTAATTAGTAGCGAATTTAACAACTCGGTGCGGCAAAGACAAGGACTTGCTTAATTAAACACATGCAAAAGTTGCTAAAGATAAGGGCCCATTTGGATTTCTCTAACTAATTGAATTAATCAAGATTCAACCAATATGATCTTTAAGCCGATCAAGCACATGCAAGTTGCTGTATGTTGTAAATCTATAGAGATTAGAGGGCATGGACCGCGGTCCCCTTGTCTTTTTCTCCTCTTTTTTTGTTTTCTTTCTCTTCTGGAATTCTTCTAATTATTACTGTTGATTACAATAATATAATGTTTTGATATAATTTCAAAATCTATATTTTGGGTTGTTGTTTGTTTTAGTTATTTATACAAGTTGGAAGCACCTTAATTAATTAATAATGATCAAAATCCGTCGTCATTATAAAGTGGGGGGAATTTCATATTTTACCCTTTCAGAAGACCAAAATATCATATTTACCCTTCTAAAAATGAAAGTATCATATTTGCCCTTCTAAAGATTCAAAATATCATATTTACCCTTTCAAAATGTACAAAATTTCAACACTATCCAATCCGTTAAGTTCATGTTAAATTTACCAAGTTAATTACTTTGGTGGGAAAAAATCCCCTCATCTTACTATTTCTTCAACAACAGTATACCACTTCTTATATTCTACTGAGAGAGAAAGAGAAATGTATTTTTCTAGAGAGAGAGAGAAACAAAGATCATCATAACCTTCATTACGCACTTTATTTTTGTTAAATAATATCTTCTCCATTGCATTTTTCCTCTCTGACATTCTTTCTGAACTATTATTAGAACAAATAGAAGAGTTCTTAGAACGGCCAACGGAAGTAGCATGAGACAATATTATTCCATCAAAGAGATAACATTAGTCCATCAATTTAAATAATTTGTGCATTCTAGTACTTTTTTTTGCTTTAAGCTTGTAGACAACTTCAATTTATCAACGTTCCATTACAAATCTAATAAGATCAAATCAAACGTCACATCAAAGTCAAAAGAAGAAAAAAGAAAAAGAAAAAAAACATAAAATTCATCTAATTTCAGAATTCATCCTAAAGATCGGAAAAGTAATATCCGAAAATGTGATCTTAGATTTTTTTTTTTTTTTTTTGATGGAGAGGGGAAAGAGAGAAAAAGGACGAAATAAAAAATGGAGAGGGGAACTCCAAGAGATTGACATAGGGGATGGATTGGAACTATTACAAAAGCAACAAAAACCTCTGTGTCTCCCTTTCACTCTCTACAAGTCTCACGCCCACTAAAGAAAGCCCTCTCATGCCACCTCCCCCAACACTCTACCCCACAAACCAATACACTTCCACAAGATGAAAGGCCACTTGCAAGGCAAGAATGGAGGGACCCAGAGGGGTCAGAACTTCCCAAGAAGGAACCCTACCAACCAACAGCTCCTAGTGAGTGGAAACTACCAAGCTTGGCAATCTCGTCACCCACAAACGCCCACTGCTGACGGTAACCAGGTATCTCCAAACACTATCCCTTCTTCCTCTCGTAAGAGACCGCTCTCTCCCTCTCCTCCGCTCCTCCCCCACACCTCTTCACCGTTCCAAACTCTCCCCGAACCTCAATGACCCCGCCTGGGCGGGGTTATGCACCAAATGCATCGAGTACGGCCACAATGTGGCTGACTGTCACAAATAGTGATGACCACTTGTACAAAAGCTATCCGGTGAGGATGCAGGAGGAGATGGAGCACAATGTGTCCATCCCTCGCGGCAAGCCGGTGGCTGAGGTGATGCCGAAGGACAGGCCCGCCTCAGTCACTTGTTTCATACGACGATCACCTACACATCAAAAAGAACTCTGAGAGTTTGAAAGCGCAGTTGTGATTGACGCCCGTATAGTGGGTCCCATTGAGATGGAGGAAATTAATCAAGCAATTAATTGAAAGTAGTGCTTAATGGACTGAATCTTACGAGCTGATGTATTGGGGAAAGAGACTCTTCCTCCTCCGATTACCCCAATCCATGCCAAGGGATACCTTCCTTAAGAACCACCTGAGAGTGCTTCACCGAGCAAGACTGGTTGTATTTCCGTGGTCCAATGCCATTGGAGGTCGAGTGATCCACTATAAATGCAAGCTTTGGTGTAAATTACACTACTTGCCCAATCATGCATGGTGTGAAACGGAGTTTGACAATGTCACCTCTTCTTTCGGAGAGTGGCTCACCCGTGGTTCTTTGGACAACCTTCAATCTATGTAAAAATTGGATCTTGTTATTGCCACTACCAACCTAAATTTGGTACCGGAAACGGTGAAGGTATGTGCTGACGGGTTTCTCAAAAATGTACCACTGGAAGTGGAGACGGTTCTTGAAGAAGAAACTTACTTCTTTCCACCACCAGACTCAACTCCGGCATGGGACCACTACAAGAAAATTGGATACCCTTCAGCACCAGCCCCTCCACCGACCATCCATCCGCCGCAAACTCAAAATCTTTCCCCCCAATCCACCCCCTCTGCTCAAGTTCAATCCCAACAATCTCAAAACATATTTCCACCGTCTGACAATGGAAATGGGAAATGGTCCAAAATCATGATGAAAGTGTGTTGACACCACCTTCGCGTGAGAAAGATGAACTTGCGCCTCTCTTTTTCGCCAACCTGACCTTTCGTGATACTCACGGAGGTAGCTCGGTTCAAACACCCCAAGACACCGCCAATCTAGAGTCTCGAGTGATCGAACTGATCACCGGCCAACCAACGCCGGTGAACTACACGGGTCAGGCGACTTCCCAAGTCCAGCAAACCCGAATTCCGACCTCCCAACCTTTCCAAGAGTATCAGATCCAAAATCCGCCAACCTTAGCGGATCATCAAGATTCGACCCGCACATTCAACTTTCAAACTGGACCACAAATTTAAACTGGCGTGAGCAACGAGGGAGAGGAAATCGGAGAAAATCTGGGCAATCCTGCTTTACAGGATGTACAGTACGTGCATCCTGTTCAAAGAAAAACTGCGATTCGCGTGCAACGCATGGAGCGAAAAAGTGACAGAGATGAGAAATGAGAGGACCATAGAGAGAGAGAAATAACGAAAGTCTCCTTAGCTCAAAGATGAAAGTATGCAGAAGGGGAGGTATCACGCAAAAGGTACACCAAAATGGAGAAAGGAAAGAGTCAAATGGCTTTTGAAATGGAACATCAGCCTATACAGACAGTTATGACCTCTTTGTCCTCTTCCTCATTAAATTCGATTAAAAAGAGAAAAGGTAGGGCACCATGATGTCTACCATCTTCTATTTTGAATAATTTTATCATGGGTATTAGAAAGTCTAGTAGGACTATTAAAAAAGTACGTTTTTTATGGGTCCCATGTTGGGGAATCCATAGCCATGTACGTTACATGCACAGCGGAACCTATGGATTCAACCCGCCCTAGGATCATCGTTAAGGGAATAAAAGTACGAGATTAGCTATTAAAATTTATATCTCGGATCTTCCTGATCCGCGAGACGAAGAACGGATGTAGGTCTAAACTTTTCTGACGTGCAACCTTCTCCTTCCTGAAGCTCGACTCGAACGAACTCCTTGCTTCTCCTAGAGTAAAGAAACTGATCGCTTGCTAGTCTTCAAAGCAGAAGACCTCTACTCGTATCCACGTCGAACTTCAGACCCACGAAATAACTGGGCTCGGCTAGACGAGTCCGGAAATACTTTCCGAAAATCACTGAAAACTCTCTCTCTCTCTCTATTTCTATGTATTACACAGCCTCTAAGGCTTCTGAATTGTATGTCTAAAAGAGAGGCACTGCCCTTCTATTTATACTAGAGAGAGAGGCGAACGATTGCTCAGTTACCACAACTAAAAACCCTAAACTGCGCCTATTCCGTTGCCAACGGAATAGGTATTTCCATAACGGAATACTTGGCAGCTCAGGTTATTACAGTTTCCATATCTATTCCGTTGGGAACGGAACTATTTCGTTGCCAACGGAATGATATTATTTTGTTCAATCAATTATCCAAGAATTGATTATTTCATTATCAATTTATACATCATATGTATAACGTTTTTGAGGCATATTCATCCCGTACGAATGGAGTTCATTGTGTGACCGTGTAGGTTCTATTTAACGTTGGCGACGATCTTCTAAAGATCGTAAGTCATGAATAACCTCTAGACTGATGTCATGACTATCCACGTTAAATGAAATGATCAGTGATCATAAACCTATCTGAATAGACGTTTGTTTATCCCTTTTGTTCTACGATATATGTTTTGATCACAAGGCAGGAAATATGTCATCCTTGAGTTTGATCAAAATCTCTTTCCTGATCGAGAATTAGATTGAGTTATACAAAATGATATTAACAACATATGTTAATCCATTTTGAGCATGGCCATGCATTTCCTTCAGTCCTAGTTCATCAGGGGGCCCAGAGATATCTCCCTCTTGACGAGAAGAACAAATCCCATCTTGGTCACTCACATTCCTCATCATGATACAGTGCATACCTAATGATGACCCTAATGATCATCCGTACAGACGTGGGATCATATTAAAGCATACAGTTTCACATACATGAATCCATGGTGACCTCAGGTCGTAGGAACAAGCACGCTATTCATATGAGAATCACTAATGACATATACCATGCATATTCTCATAGTGTGGTCAGTCCAGTACGTGTTCTCTAATACGTACCTATATTCCAGACTTGACATCTCTATGTCCATGATTAGCAGAACATGATCATCCAGCCTGCAAATATACTAGTGTGGATATGTAGCTTCTTACATGAAGTGTGTTTATCTCTATAAACATCCTACATATCACTAGGGACAATTTAGAATGTCATTCGTTGGTTCAGAGTTCTACTATCAGAATCACGTATTCTGATGACATGAACCTGAAGTGTCATTCATGGTTGATATAAGATATATAAATTTTCATTCATAACTCATACACACAGATATATAAGAAACAACCTTTATTGAATAAATAATAATATCTTAATACATAATTCATTTCCTAGTACAAATACATTTGGCCTAGAGCACTAATCCTACAGTCTCCCACTTGCACTAGGCCAACTCTAAGTATCTTATGCCCATAGACCTAACATGACCCTCATGCTTCGCTTGCGAGAGTGGTTTAGTTAATAGATCGGCGACATTGTCGTCCGATGGCACTCTACACATTTTAACATCACCCCTTCGTATGATCTCTCTGATCAGATGGAAGAGTCGCAGTATGTGCTTGGACTTTTGGTGAGATCTCGGTTCCTTTGCTTGTGCAATCGCTTCTTTGTTGTCACAATATAGATCCACTGGTTCCGAGATGCTCAGAACTACTCTTAGCTCCTCCAAAAAGTTCTTTATCCAAACAGCTTCTTTAGCCGCTTCTGCAACGGCTATATACTCTGCTTCCGTTGAAGAATCTGCTACAGTACATTGCTTGGAACTCTTCCATATCACTGCGCCTCCATTTAGGCAAAATAAATAACCTGATTGCGATCTAAAGTCGTCTGAGTCTGTCTGGAAGCTTGCGTCGGTGTAACCCTTAACAACGAGCTCGCCTTCTAGACCTCCATAGACTAGGAACAGATCCTTAGTTCTTCGTAAGTACTTAAGGATTCTTTTAACATCTATCCATTGACTTTCACCTGGATTAGACTGAAACCTCCTTGTTGCGCTCAATGAGTATGACAAATCTGGTTTAGTACATATCATGGCATACCTGATAGATCCTATAGCCGAAGCGTACGGGATCTTTTCCATGTGCTTTCGCTCTTTATCACTCGTAGGACACTGTATCTTACTAAGAGAAACGCCATGTGACAAGGGAAAAAATCCTTTCTTGGATTTTTGCATTCTGAACCGTTTCATGACCTTGTCTATGTATGTACTTTGACTCAGACTTATAAGTCTTCTAGATCTATCTCTATAGATCCTGATTCCTAGCACGTAGGAGGCTTCTCCTAGGTCTTTCATCGAGAAATTATCTCCCAACCATTTCTTCACATTCAATAATGTTGGGACGTCACTTCCCATGAGTAATATGTCGTCTACGTAAAGCACCATGAATACTATTGCGCTCCCACTGAACTTCATGTAAACACAAGGTTCACCTTCACTTTTGGTAAAACCAAAACTTTTGATTACTTCATCAAAACGAAGGTTCCAGCTTCGAGCTGCTTGCTTCAATCCATAGATGGATTTCTGAAGTTTGCAAACCTTACTAGAATTCTTGGGATCGACAAAACCCTCGGGTTGCATCATATGCACGTTCTCAGTTAGATTTCCATTTAGGAAAGCTGTTTTGACATCCATTTGCCATATTTCATGTCATAATATGCTGCTATGGCTAATAGAATTCTGATGGATTTAAGCATAGCTACAGGTGAGAAAGTTTCGTCATAGTCAATACCATGAACTTGTTTGAAACCTTTCACCACAAGCCTTGCTTTGTAGGTTTGTACCTTTCCATCCACGTCGGTCTTTTTCTTAAAGACCCACTTGCATCCGATGGTCTTCAAGCCTTCGGATGGATCAATCAAATTCCAAACTTGATTGTCTTGCATCTCGGCTCTCATGGCTTCTAACCATTTCTGAGAGTCCGGACTCTTCATAGCCTCTTGGTAGGATGTGGGTTCATCATCTATGAATGTCACATCATCATCGTTAGACACGAGAAATCCGTATCTCTCGGGCTCATGACGAATCCTACTAGATCTACATTGAGTCTGTTGTGTTTCAAACTCACCAACTCCTTGACAGCTTGTTTGTTCCTCCATTATCGGTTCTGCGACTATAGGTGGGTCTCGAGTTTCTTCGAGTTGTACTTTGCTCCCACTGATTCTCATAGAGATAAACTCTCTTTCCAAGAAGGCTCCATTGCGAGCAATAAACACTTTGTTCTCCAATGGGTGGTAAAAGTAATATCCTTTAGTTTCCTTAAGATATCCCGCAAACATGCACTTATCAGATTTGGGTCCGAGTTTATTGGGAAACTGACATTTGACATAAGTCTCACATCCCCAAATTTTAAGAAAAGACAACTTGGGGCTTTTCCCCGTCCATATCTCATATGGCGTCTTTTAAACCGCTTTGGATGGAATCCTGTTCAGTATGAATGCGGCAGTCTCAAGAGCATAACCCTAGAAAGACATTGAAAGACTCGTTTGTCTCATCATCGATCGAACCATATCCAATAAGGTTCGATTCCTCCTTTCGGACACTCCATTCCACTGAGGAGTTCCTGGAGGAGTCAAATTATTCCACATTCTCTGAGATGATCCTCAAATTCCTAACTCAGATATTCGCCTCCTCGATCAGATCAAAGTGCTTTAATCTTCTTGCCAAGTTGATTTTGTACTTCATTTTTAAATTCTATGAACACTTCAAAGGATTCAGACTTGTGCTTCATTAGATAAACATAACCATATCTACTGAAGTCGTCCGTGAAAGTTATGAAGTACAGATACCCACCTCTAGCCGGCGTACTCATTGGTCCACATACATCAGTATGTATGAGTCTTAATAAGTCATTGACCCTTTCACCAATTTTGTTAAAGGGTTTCTTAGTCATCTTTCCAAGTAGACAAGACTCGCACGTCTCAAATGATTCCAAATCAAGTGAGTCTAAAAGTCCATGAGAATGGAGTTTAGAAATGTGTTTCTCATTTATATGGCCTAAGCGACAGTGCCAGAGGTATGTCAAATTTGAGTCATTCGGTTTAAATCGTTTAGTATTAATGTTATAGATGGACTTGTAATTCTCTTTCTTAAGATCTAGCACATAAAGACCTCTTTCTAATAGAACATTTCCATAGAAAAGATTATCCTTTAAGATAGAACAATTATTATTCTCAATAACAAATTTATAACCATCCAAAGCTAGACTAGAAATAGAAATAATATTTCTGCTCATAGCAGGTACAAAATAACAATTATTAAGTACTAATATAAGTCCACTAGGCAAAGTCAATAAATAAGTTCCTACGGCTAATGCAGCAACTCTTGCTCCATTTCCCACACGCAGGTCGACTTCACCCTTAGCTAATCTTCTACTCCTTTATAGTCCCTGCACATCATTGCAAATGTGAGTACCACATCCGGTATCCAATACCCAAGATTTAGGAGTAAGTGAATTATTCTCAATAAAAAAAAATACCTAAAGCGGTAGTCACACTACCCTTCTTGATTTCGTCATGATAGAGTTTGCAGTTTCTCTTCCAATGGTCAACCTTGTTGTAATGGAAGCAAACTCCATCCTTGTCTTTCTTGATCTTAGATTTAGGCAACACCTTGCCTTTACCCTTGTTTTTCTTCCCGGTCTTCTTACCCTTATTCTTGTGAACCATTAGGACGTCTTTGACAACATTTGTCTTCATGTGTTCCTGTGCGTTCTTAAGCATCCCATGCAACTCGGTGATGAATTTCTCCATCTGATGCATATTATAGTTCATGATGAATTGCTTAAAACTAGGAGGCAACGACCCGAGAATTATGTCAACAGCCAATTCTCTGGGCATGGCTGAACCAAGCCTCTCCAATTGATCAAGATAGCTCTTCATCTTGAGTACATGAGCACTCACAGATGAATCTTCATCCATCTTCGTATCAGTTAGAGAGACGGTTGCTTTGTAGCACTCAACTCTAGCATGCTCTTGGAACATTTCTTTGAGACTTACGAGCATATCGTGTGCACCCTTGTCCTCCAGTTGCTTCTGAAGCTCGGAGGTCATGGTCGCTAGTATGAGACAAGCTACCTCCGTGCCATCTTTGACATATTTAGCATACGCGTCTCGGGCAGCCCTTGCGGCTCCCTGTTCTGGTTCCTCTGGGTAAAGCTCGTCTATGACATACAGTTTATTATCAGCCTTGAGAACAATTCTCAGGTTTCTAAACCAGTCAAGGAAGTTAGACCCATTGAGCTTATCCTTCTCAAGGATAGATCGTAAATTCAACCCAGTTGAATTGTTATTGTTTGCCATTATTCTACAAGTTAAAATGTAAAGTGCCATTATTATTTATTCATTGGGGTTATTTTGTTTTGGTGTTTCTTATATTGTACTCCCACTATTTTTCTTCAAATCAACCACCTTCATTAGTATTGATTCGGAAACTTCAATTAAATGAGGTTTCATAGTGAGTCAAGATCCGTATTTCATTGAGTATTAAGTGCGCTTTGGCGCAACCCTCAATACACAACTATTTAGGTATGAACACTTCCAATTGTATCATATACAACTTTTTCCTTTTATGGAATGAGCATCATATGCCCGGTGTATTATTCCATCTTATGCCCTGAGTCCAAGTCCGACTTGCTTGCTCAGTTAAGTTTAACCATGTATGATTATCGGCGAAATAGAGTCCAGAACACTCAGCTTTGGCATGACCTATGCTGGACGCCATTTCCCGCATACCCTCCTTTACAATGACAATCCCCCATATGCTCAGCTTTGGCACGACCCACATGGAAAACTGTCTAAGTACCAAGGGCTTCAGTGACATGGGGGGCACTTCCTTACTTAACATTCTAAAGGATTTTGTTTTAGATTTATAAATATAAACATCACAGAAACAAGATAAATATAATATGAGCCTATTCCTCACGAGCGATCATGAGGTTCCTAATCCTAGATCTATCTCTAGATTGCAGGTGAATCTTCAACGAACCCTTCGTTGTGTGTGTGCGAAGATCCAATGCCATCTTCCGAAGATTGCGCCAAGATTCTTGCCTTGTAGTCTTGATATAATATCTTTCCTAACAACTATCCTATTGCTAGAAAAAGTAATTTACAATTTTGGACAACTCACAGGTTGTCATAATTATAACTTTGGACAACTCACAGGTTGCCATATATATTAAATAAAATACAAGCATTCACACAAAATATTACATCACAGAACAATCACAGATCTAAGGCTCATACCATATTTATATATATTTAAATTCCATGTATGACAAAAATTAAGGTTTCTCGCAAAATCAGCCTTATTCTGTTGGGAACGGAAAAATTCCGTTCTCAACGAAATCAGCGCTGAAAATCTAACAAATTCCAACGTTATTCCGTTCTCAATGGAACTATTCCGTTGGGAACGGAAGCCTTCTAGAATATTCGTTTTTCCTTTGTTTTAGTCCCGTTTCCAAAACAGATTTCGAAAAACTATTTTTTGAAACTCTAGAAAATTATAATATCCAATATTATATTCCTAGAAACTATTTTCGTGATGTTTTGAAATAATATTTTCAAAAACCTAAAGTTTATTATACTAGAATTTACTAAATTTTAAATATATAATCGACGATTATTTCCTTAACGAATGCTCTGATGCCACTATTGGAGAATCCATAGCCATGTACGTTACATGCGCAGCGGAACCTATAGATTCAACCCCCTCTAGGATCATCGTTAAGGGAATAAAAGTATGAGATTAGCTATTAAAATTTATAGCTCGGATCTTCCTGATCCGCGAGACGAAGAACAGATGTAGGTCTGAACTTTTCTGTCGTGCAACCTTCCCCTTCCTGAAGTTCGACTCGAACGAACTCCTTGCTTCTTTTAGGGTAAAGAAATTGATCGCTTGCTAGTCTTCAAAGCAGGTCTACTCGTATCCGCGTCGAACTTCAGACGCACGGAATAACCGGGCTCGGCTAGACGAGTCCGGAAATACTTTCTGAAAATCACTCAAAACTCTCTCTCTCTCTCTCTCTCTCTCTCTCTATTTCTGTGTATTAGATGGCCTCTAAGGCTTCTGAATTGTGTGTCTAATAGAGAGGCACCGCCCTTCTATTTATACTAGAGAGAGAGGCGAACGATTGCTCAGTTACCATAACTAAAAACCCTAATCTGCGCCTATTATGTTGCCAACGGAATAGGTATTTCTATAACAGAATACTTGGCAGCTAAGGTCATTACAGTTTCCATATCTAATCCGTTGGGAACGGAACTATTTCGTTGCCAACGGAATGAAACTGTTTTGTTCAATCAATTATCCAATAATTGATTATTTCGTTCACCAATTTATACATCATATGCATAACTGTTTTGAGGCATATTCATCATGTATGAATGGAGTTCATCGTGTGACCGTGTAGTTTCCATTTAACCCTAGCAACTATCTTCTAAAGATCGTAAGTCACGAGTAACCTCTAGACTGATGTCATGACTACCCATGTTAAATGAAATGATCACCGATCATAAACCTATCTGAATAGACGTCTGTTTATCCCTTTTGTTCTATGATATATGTTTTGATTACAAGGCATGGAAGTATGTCATCCTTGAGTTTGATCAAATTCCCTTTCCTGATCGAGAATTAGACTGAGTAAATACAAAATGATATTAACAACACATGTTAATCCATTTTGAGCATGGCCATGCATTTTCTTCAGTCCTAGTTCATCAGGGGGCCCAGAGATATCTCCCTCTTGACGAGAGGAACAAATCCCATCTTGGTCACTCACATTCCTCATCATGATACAGTGCATACCAAATGGTGACCCTAATGATCATCCCATTACGGATGATGTGGAATTATATTAAAGCATACAGTTCCACATACAGGAATCCATGGTGACCTCATGTCGTAGGAACAAGCACACTATTCATATGAGAATCACTAATGACATATACCATACATATTCTCATAGTGTGGTCAGTCCAGTACGTGTTCTCTAATATGTACCTATATTCTAGACTTGACATCTCTATGTCCATGATCAGCAGAATGTGATCATCCAGCCTGCAAATATACTAGTGTGGATATGTAGCTTCTTACCTGAAGTATGTTTATCTCTATAAACATCCTACATATCACTAGGGACAATTTAGAATGTCATTCGTTGGTTCACAGTTCTACTATCAGAATCACGTATTCTGATGATATGAACCCAAAGTGTCATTCATGGTTTATATAAGATATGTAAATTTACATTCATAACCCATACACACAAATATATAAGAAACAACCTTTATTGAATAAATAATAATGTCTTAATACATAATCCATTTCCTAGCACAAATACATTTGGCCTAGGGTACTAATCCTACATCCCACCCGAAAGAATTAAAGCAAAAAACCTAGGGTCACAAAAAATCAAAACCAATCAGTCAAAAAGAACGACTTATTAGAAAGACTGTCAGTCGAATCTCTCAGAACTAATACCCTAAAAAATGAAAAGATTAACTCATTAAGATTCTCCTGTGGGCTTGGGAACAAACACTCAGTAGGGGCCTTTAGCCTAAAAAAAAATCAATTAGGCTCCTGCTGAAGGCCAAGAGTACCTAACAAGAAGGCCGCCTCTGACGGGCCTCTAACCTCAAAAAATAAAAACAGAAAGAAAGGAAGAGTAATAGGGACTCTCAAATTAAATCACAACTATTCTGACAATGATAATCCCTTCACAAATATGCTTTTATTCCAGCTAGGGACAAGACAGAGAATGAGTTGAAATTCGACTTTGAGGAGAACTATGTCCTAGACAAAGTTGATTATGAGGAGGAGCACAACATCTTCAAATGAGCCAAAGTCTGGTAGCAGCAAAGGCTTTTAGAACTATTATTTTGTTTTTTAATGAGTACTAGAACTTTATTTAATTTGCTTTCTATCTTATTTTGGAATATGAGAGGGCTTGGCGACTCGAAAAAATGTATAGTTGTCAAAGACTGGATCTGTGATGCTAAGTGTAACTTAGTTTGTTTGCAAGAGACCAAGTGGGGATCTCCTAATTATTTTGATATGAAATATGTTTGTCCATCCATTTTTAATAATGTCCGGTTCAAAGAATCATTAGGTATGAGGGGTGGACTCATGACCGCATGGTCCAATGACTTCACTCTAATTAACTCTGTTGTAGGGAACTTTTCTCTCTCTCTCTCTCTCTCTCTCTCTCTCTCTCTCTCTCTCTCTCAAGTGGTTTCATTTTCACTATCACAAACGTCTATAGACCTACCGATGATGGTCTAAAACAGACTTCCTTAATGAACTCTCGTCCATTCAAGAAAATATGGAACATCCAGGGATCATTGTGGGTGATTTCAACCTTATAAGATCTCCGGAAGAAACAACAGGTACAGGTAGACACCAATCGCGATTTCAACCATTTCATTAATGAACAACACCTCTTAGAAATTCCTCTCTCTACTCGACTATTCACGTGGTCAAATAAGCAACCGGACCCAACCTTATCTAAGCTAGGTCGAGCCCTAATTTCTCAGCAATTTCTCTCCCTAAATGTCATTGCTTCCTTAATGGACCTTCCTATGCCTACGTCAGACCATGCACCTCTCAAACTAGTCTTTGAGACACCACCTAAGACAAACTTATTATCAGGCCAAGAAAAATATGAACGATATTGGCTGTTAAATGATCAAGCAACTACAATCTTCAAAGCAAAATGGCAATCTATAGGAGCTAACGAAACTCGGCTAAATCCTTTCTTGCCAAAGTGCACCTCACTAGACAAGCTCTCAAGAAGTGGACCGAGACACGACAAATGAAAAAAAAACGCAAGTCTCAGATACTCCAAACATGTCATTCAGATTCTTGACCAACTAGAGGAAGTGCGGACGCTCTCAGCCGAAGAAATGAAGCTAAGGATAGATCTAAGAATGTAAATACATGACCTAGCGCTTAAAAAGAATCCAAATGGCAACAACGGGCTTCTTGTAACTGGATTAAACTAGGAAATAATAACACGTCGTACTTCCATGGGCTAGCATCATCTAGACGGCTCAGAAATTTTATCCCGGCAATAACGGCAAACAACCAAATATTCAAAGAATCGAACCAAATTTCCAAAGTTTTTTTGACTTCTTTAGCCAGAGTATGGACACTAGTGAGTCTAACACTTCACCTTGCAATGTTAGCTAATTACTAGACAATCCAACTCATGGCCAAGATCTAAGCCATCTGGGAAATCCACTATCAGAATTAGAAGTAAAGAATGTAATTAAGAGCCTCCAGAAAAGTAAATCTGCAGGCCCTGACGGGCTTACGTTGGAGTTCCTAGCGAAATTTTGGGAAATAATCAAAATAGACATAATGGCACTAATGCAAGACTTCAACAATAATACCCTTGATCTTAGAAGGATAAACAAGGCCTGCATCACATTAGTACCCAAAAAAGAAAGTTCAACTTCTCCGGAAGACTATAGACCGATTAGCGTCATGTCTTCCCTAATCAAAATATTAACTAAGTGTTTGGATAATAGGCTGCAACCTTTCCTCCAGAATTTTGTGCACTCCAACCAAACGGCTTTCATTAAGAAACGAGCAATCATTGAAAGCTTTGCCGTCTCTAGAGAACTTCTATACTTCTACCACAAGAAAAAAATCTCATCTATTGCTTGAAATAGACTTTCGAAAAGCATTTGACAACATCTCTTGGGATTTCCTCCTTAAGCTTCTAAAAGCACGAGGTTTTCCGTCACAATGGACAAAATGGATAGAAGCTATTCTTGTCTCTTCAAGCTCCGCGATCAAGGTCAATGGAACTATCTCTCAATACTTTGTCCACTGGAAAGGTCTAAGGCAAGACAACCCGCTTTCTCCGATGCTCTTCAACCTTGCGGTTGACATAATGCAAGATATCTTCAAAAAAGTCAATCACTATCTTATTAGAATACTTCCTATCGATACGCAAGTTATGCAATTCGCGGATGACACGGTCATCTTCTTTGAAGCACATGGGGAAAACTTAAGAAGATATCTTCTCTGAAATTACGGGTCTCTCCATAAATTGGAAAAAATCCAAACTGCAATCCCACCAGAGCTCTACGACAACATTGCCTCCATCTTGAGATGTAACAGACAACCGTTGCCAATAAAATATCTCGGCCTCCCTTTGACACTCAAAAAACCGACTAAAATCCACTACCTTCCACTTCTCAAGAGAATGGAAGATAGGATATCCTCGTGGAAAGTCAAACTACTCTCATTTGGAGGATGAATAACGCTCATAAAGGCCACACTAAAATCATTACTACTCTATGCAATGCAAGTACTGAAGCTTCCAAAGTGGTTGCTAAAAAACATGGACCAACTAATTTGAGCGTTCTTATGGCAAGGGCAAGAAACTTTTGGCCGAGGAAAATACCTCATGAGATGGGACCGCGTATATCTACCAAAATCCAACGGAGGGCTAGGTCTCCCTCATCTGGAATCTTGGAATAACCCACTACTCCAAAAGTTCTTATGGAAGTTGGATAATGGGGAGGATAACATATGGAGCAAATACATCGATTTACTCTATGACATACAAAGCACAGAGGTGTTATGTCAAACAAATATAAGATCTCTTTCATTCTTTCTCAATGACTTAGTTTCCATTACAGACCCCTATAACGCATCCATCATGAGGGATCAAACCCAAGGGGGAGTCACCTGGAAATGGGAAAACTTTGGAAAATTTACAGCCAAATCGGCGTACTCTTTCATACGAGACCTAAGGGTGCAAAATCCATGCCAAGCACCATTATGGAAGATCAAGGCCCCACTTAAGGTGAAATTCTTCATATGGCTAGCCTTCCATGGATGGCCTCACATCAACTGCTGCACACTATGCCAGAGAGATCGAGAGGACATAAACCACCTCCTTTTAACATGCCCATTCACGGCAGCAGCGTGGAGATTGGTTGAAAGAATTACCATGGCGCCCATACGACTATGCCCAAATGGCAACATCATCCAAACATGGACCTCTAACAGGAATTGACTCTCTAAGGAGGAAAAAAGAAGTTGGGACAGCCTATGGGCGGCAATGACGTGGATCATCTGGAAAGAGTGCAATGCTCGAATCTTTACGAATAAGGGGCAATCGCCAGAGATGATTGTAACCAAAGCAACACAAGAGGCCTCCCTGTGAATCAAGCTTTACTGACGTCGCAAGAGAATCTTAAGCAGAGTCTAGTTTTAGTTATTCTTGTTTCGTTAATTTTATTTCATTTAGTTTCCACTTCTAACAAGGAAATTGTATTACTATAATGTAACATCTTTCTTTGTTAATGGAAAAAGAGAGAATGCTCCTGGCATTCCTCGGTTAAAAAAAAAAGAAAATATGATCTTAAGAGTCCTTGCTAAATCCCCCAAGTAATCAACATCTCTATTATGTCTTCTAGGAATATAAGAAAATCGGGTCTTTAATTATCCTGTTCAAATCATACAATCTCTAGCACTTTCAATAGCCAAAGAAGATAGCTGAGCATCACTGTGGGCAACAGTGTTAGAATAACCATAATATATAAAGTTCAAAAGAAAAATTAAATTTGATTGAATGGTAAGAGAGAGGATATATGAGGAGAGGAGGTTAGGAGGGATAATTTAATGGGGGAAGAAAGTAAATAAGGGTATAATAGTAATTCCAGGTCTTAATTATCAATGTTAACGGAAGCAAATAGATGATTTTGAGCATCGGGCAAATATGATATTTTCGATTTTTTGAAAGAGTAAATATGATATTTTTACTTTTGGAGGGGTAAATATGATATTTTGGTCTTTTGGAAAGATAAATATGAAATTCCCTCTGTAATGTGTGTAGGAAATGTTGGGCACGTATTTCAAACAGATTGCATGAATACTTCAATTCTGAACAATTATAGCTGTTATGGAAAGGAGATGAGATGGGCTATGGTCCGGAAGGCACACACGTGAATTGCCTTCAAGATTTACATTTTATTGTTGAGAAATTTACAAAAAAACCCCTAACTTTTCTGGATATTACAAATAACCCCATATATTCTCTGTTATTACAAATAACCCCTTGTCAAACAAGTTTTATTTACAAACTCAATGGAAATGGGAATAAAGAAGACCTGCGAACTCATCGTCCTTGTCTTGACGATCCCCCTACCGTTTCTTTTCCATCCAATCCAACATTATACTTTCTATAAACCCCAAAATGCCCCTTGTAAAACCCTCTACTCATTCCATCCAGATTCTAAGTTTTCTGAAGAAAAAAACCTAAATATATAAATTTCAAAACAATAAAACAATATCCATAATTGTTCATAACTTAAATTATCTTAATTCATCAATAATTCTAAGTTTAAATAACAAGTAAATATTAGTAAATATAACATATAACCCCAATTCATAGGTTACCACAAAATAAAACAAAAGTAACCATAGGAATTCCTAAATCCTAATTAAAGGGGTTATGCAAAACACAAAAGTTACCTATCTATTAGGTACAAAATACTATCTATTACATACAAAAGGAGGACATATATTAATGCGTAGAGCATGCCTCAATCTTTATGTTAAAATCTACAAAAGATGAATTTATTAGAATGTTAAGTTTTTATATACATAAAAGACTCTAAGGATGCCTTAATTACATAAAATCTCATGTATCATTGAAAATTACAAAAACTATTGATATTCACTTTGTTTTTATTTTTTTTTATTTTCTTGATGAACCATGATATAATACACATGTGCAGGGGCTATCTTTTTTTTTTTAACATAATGCAAGGGTATCCATGAATTCAACTTTTTTATTTCAATTCCCCCAAGGATAATTATAGTTTTTTATTTCATATTACCTCTCCATAAACTCAAAATATCATATTAATCCTTCCGAAATTATAAATAATTAGTCCCTGTTTTTTTTTATAAATTAACGTTTTTTTATATTTTAAATAATATACCAAAACAACCATTGTTGAGTTGACAAAGATGATGGTTCCTGAGAACGTCCACCGTGACCTCTACCATATTCTTGAACTTGAGCTCGACCTCGGCCTCTTCCACACGCCGGATCACGTACCCGTCTAGTAGCACGTCGGGATTCCAAAATAATTCAATTAAAAGGCAACTTACAAGTCTTCCTGTTGTGGCCATGACCTTTGCATCACTTGCATTGTAAAGTCCTCCCCGTACGGTCTTCATCTGGTCCTCTTTGACGCTTCTTCCTTGGTCGGCCTGGGGCTTTCCTTTAGTGAGGGAGGTCTAAACTCTTTGATACAATACTTAGCCAATTCGATTTATCCGGCAAAGGATTTACCGGAAAGGAGTAGCAAGATAGATACATGTCGACACGATAGAAATGATGTACGTACTCCTCCAGAGGAAGACGAAAATCATACAGGGCTGCTACTGCATGAGGACATGGTACTCCGCTAATTTGCCAATCATAACATGAGCAACTTCTTGTTTCGATATCAACAACCCATGTATTTTCTTCATGCGTCACTTCTGCTCTTAATTTCAAACACTTCTTCACGCGATAACTCCTTATCTCCTCCTTAACTTTCTTTAAATACCGCATCATTCGAGGTACCAACGGATCTTTCCATGTTAATCGTAATTTACGCCTTTTAAATAAATCCGTCATCATTTTGAAGATAGTGAGATGCCTAACATTGAGTATCTTACTATTAAATGACTCGGCACAATTATTAGTATAATGATTGCATTTAATATCATGGTTATATAAAGATCTTCTCCAACACTTTCCTTCACCATTCCTCATAAACCAATTATATACCTCGGGTGTTTTTTCCTACATTAATTTTAACATTTTTTCAACCGGAATAGGAGCAAATATTGTAGTAATATTTCAAAATTTACTCTCAAGTTCTGGACCCTAATTTTATTTTATATATTTCCTAAACATATGTTGTAAACAAAGCCTATGCTCTGCCCAAGGAAAAACCCTCTTGAGTTCCCCTTCCAAACCTTTTTGACCATCTGACATTATGGCAAGACGAGGGATATCTCCAATAGCTTCTTTTAATATCTCAAAAAATCATTGTCATGCCTCACTATATTCAATTTCAACAACGGCAAATGCCACTGGAAAAAGTCCGTTATTTCCATCTAACACTATGGCTGTGAGAAAACAACCATGATATTTTCTCGATAAATGACAACTATCAACTCCTAAAAAAGGTCGACAACCACTTAAAAACCCTCTCCTACAACCATCAAAACACACAAAGAGACATTTAAAGCAATTATCTACCGAGCGTTTCAATTTGATCAAACTCCCGGGATCTGAGACAAGCAATGCCTCCGCATAATTGGGAATTATATTATATGCCTCTTCATGAGAACCATTGATTGCTTCCATTGCAATCTCGCGTGCTCTCCAAGCCTTTTGATAAGGGATCTCCACTCCATGCCTCTCTAATTTTACCAATTATATCATTAGCATTTCTCTTTGGATCGTGGCGCAATCAATTTTGTATCATGCTAGACACCCAGTATGATGTCGCCATTCGAGCATCATGATGGCCTTTTCCGGTGCAGAATTGTTCATCATTAAGTGTTTTAATCCGAAATGCTATACCATCTTGCAATCTAGAAGCATTTATACGCCACGGGCACCCCACATCATTATATTTTGCCGTTACTCTATTGCTTTCATTTTTCACATTAGTGGTGCCAAATCTTTTTGCTAATGCTTTAAGGCTAAACGAAACGCATCTACATCCTTAAAATCTTGACCAACTACAAGCCTAGGATCTCTCTTGCGTGTAAAGAACGATACTTCTTGATCCGGGAATATTTCCTCCTCATCCAACTCCTCATTTACCGGTTCGAACTCGGCATCGGTATCTAATTCCTCCACTACAATATCCGCTCCGTTATCTAATAAGCATTCATCATCTATCCCTAACATCCTCTCATTCTGGCGTTCATTTGAAATAAAAGCACTTGATATAAAATGATGAATAGGCGATGCTAATTGCCCAGCCATCATCATCAAATTCACATCATCATCACAAGTTAAAATCCGCTTATCCCCTTCACCTCAAATATTGTATGATAATTCACAATCTTTAGGAACCTTCAACCCACAACCATCTTCAATATCTCGATTAAGTGTCACAAATGACACTCGATCAGAATCTAGAAACATCGTCTTGTTTTCTGCACCATTGTGAATAATTATCTCCACTTCTATATCCATCTATTAAAAATTGAACAATTTAATAGTTAGTATCAAACTGTCATTTAATAATTAGTATCAATAATTGATATATGTATACTTTGTTAATTAAAGTCAATAAGATGTTAAATAATAAATAGGTTTAGTATTATAAAATAATCAAACAAAAATTGTAAACATTATCACAAACACATGTAGTGCATGCATAAGCAAGTATCAAAACCAAGCTATCATTAACCAAAAATCACAAATAACAAATTATACAATTGTGTCAATGACACAGCAACTCTCTCACAGGGGGGAGCTTATAAGTTTGTGACATGCACACATACCAATTCAAAAATTGCAGAACAAGAATGGGACAGCTTCGGTCCTATCAAAAAACAAATTATACAACCATGTTTTGATAATAATCATCATGGAAGGCAGATTTGTTCTTTCTTAAGTTAAATACTATAAAAATTAAGAAAAAAAGACAAACCTCTGGTATTTTCTTGAAGCACAAACTATGCAATGAAAGTGAGAGACGGCATGGGCAAATCACTATTTACATGACTCCGGTTAAGATGAGCTTCTTTTGGGCGAGTACTTGCTGGACACCGGCGCAAGGAAACGATTTTAACAACTAGACGAAGCAAGAGTTTATTTCATGGGGAGAGAGTTCTATTTGGGGGAGATGAGTTTTTTTTCTTTTCAGAAAACTTAGAATCTGGATGGAATGAGTAGAGGGTTTTACAAGGGGCATTTTGGGGTTTATACAAAGTATAATGTTGGATTGGATGGAAAAGAAACGGTAGGAGGATATTTGTAAACAAAACTTGTCTGACAGGGGTTATTTGTAATAACAGAGAATATAGGAGGTTATTTGTAATATCCAGAAAAGTTAGGGGGATTTTTGTAAATTTCTCTTTATTGTTTCGTAAAAAAAACATGCAATCATACAGTGGCGGATCTTAGTAGAGACAGGGAGGGGCAACTGCCCCCCCAAAATATTAAAATTTTAATATATATGGTAATGTTACTGTATTTTGTGATAAATTTATATATTATATGTATTCCCCCCCCCCAAAGATTTTCACTGTATTTTTCACTACGGCTCCCCCGCCCCCCCCAAGAATTCGGGTCAAGATCCGTCACTGCAATCATACGTTATATACTATTCATGTGAATTCAATGTATTTTTTCTGTATGAGATACAATAGATTAATAATTAGCTGTAATAAAAAAATAACTAAATATAATGAAACTATATGAAATGAAACTGAAATTTATCAGTAAATAATATAGTAGTATACAAATGTAACCAGAACACAATAAATAATATATAATTTGTTATACTTATACAATAAAACAAAATAGAAATATATTCAAAAATCTATAACCACAATAAATAATATATAATTATATAATGCAGCTAATGAAAATGGTATGTAATATATATCAACGCATTAATATCCTTGCATTTTTAGTTTGTATGAATTGGAAAAGAAAAGAAATAAGGCCTGCTCCCTCACCTCAGTTCTCTAGCTTGAGAAAAGATAGAATTTTGGATTCTAAGATTAAACTCCCTTCCGAACAGTAAGTTTGGAAGTTTTGAACTCTCTGAGCTTTCTCCCTCCATTTGTTTAGGAAAATCGGACATAACACGTTGAAATTCATATACCGTACTTTTTTGGTTTGATTTTTCATTTTTGTAATCCAAAGAGTTCCGACGTCCCATGAGATATTGTCATTGGTGAAAATAAAAATATGTGCTAAATATATATTATATAGGATCAGCTGAGGGGAGCATGGAAGGTGTTTCGTGCAAAACATTTATTTGGGAATCGCAGGCTGTAACTTGCCATTCTTTCGACAAAAGAAGAAACTCTAAGGACAAGCAAGAAAGAAAAGAAGAGGAATTGTTTTTTCTATATATTGCCTAATAATATAATATTTCCCTAATATTTATTGTTTCAGTGTTTGTACATATATATTGTTTATAATATCTTATATACTATCGTATAATACCTATATAACGTTGTATAAAAATCATATATTGTATTGTTACTGCTAACTAGGAATCATATAAAATAGGCGGTTCCGCCATAAGTCTTGGCGGAACAACCTGTTTTGTCTAATTAAGTATGTTTAAGACTGCCAAATGGTCGGAATAAGAAAAGGTAAAAAATATGTCTAGTTCCGCCAGTGGTGATGGCGGAAGTGCTAGATAAATAATTATTTTCAGAATAGTGCTATTTGTTTAATTATTTTTCAAAGGAGTGCTATTTTGAAAAAAAAGTCTTGTTTTTTCTATATATTGCCTAATAATATAACATTTCCCTAATATTTATTGTTTCAGTGTTTGTACATATATATTGTTTATAATATCTTATATACTATCGTATAATACCTATATAACGTTGTATAAGAATCATATATTGTGTTGTTACTGCTAGCTAGGTAATATTTTGTTATGTTTATTATTTTAAATACTACTTCTAAATTGAATATAATGTTGCACGACGACCAATTATTTTAAACAATAGATTAATTCTTGGTTTTAAAAACAATGCGGCCGGAAGAGCACCGCACGTCGCGCGTTGTCCAGTGCGCCCCCGGCGGCCCTTGAAAATCCGGAGGACCGAGTGCCGTCCAGGCCCGATCGTACTCATAACCGCATCAGGTCTCCAAGGTGAACAGCCTCTGGCCAATGGAACAATGTAGGCAAGGGAAGTCGGCAAAACGGATCCGTAAAAAATAATAGATAAAAAAATACAAAATGATATATGTAAAAACAATATAGAAAATATAGAAAATAGTATATAAAATACCGTTTTTTAAAAATATATGTCATACTGTTTGAGATGTCAAGATATCCAATTTTTCATAAAAAATCATATGTACTATTTAAAGTATATATTTTTCTTGGATCCGTACGTACACTATTTATGGGGAGGATCGCGTAATGAAGGATGGTGCCGCAGATCACATGTTCCCTAATTGACAACGCCTAATATCATATTTCATATTTTCTCACTAATGTTATGATTAACCACCAGTGGAATTCAAATAATTTAGTAATTTATGATAAAGTGCAGCAAAATAATTCAGAGAGAGATAGAGGCTTCTCTTTAATTTGTGAAGGCTACGGAATTGATTTTGCATGAAAAAGAAACGCTGAATTTCATGACTACTTCTTTTGAAAAGAACACACATGGAGGTTGATACTTCACATCGTAGAAAATATGGACGTGCATGCAAATTGCAATTCAATGCACTGCTCTTGTTTTTTTTTTTTCTTCTTTCTTCTTTTTCCTTCTTTTTTTTTGGTCTTAATTAATTCACTGCTTTGTTATTTACAGTCATTTTGTCATTCAAATAAGTTCTGTTTTTTTTTTTGAAGCTTCAGCTGGCGAATTGCCGACTGAGATATCATTAAATCAATTAAAATTTAGAGTACAAATAGGTTACGAAATTTTTCCAAAGAAATCTAGCAAATAAAAAAAAAAAAAAAAAATACATAGAATTATGACCTACTATATTAAATCTAACCAATTTGAAAGAAAGAAACCCACAAACATGATAGATCCAATTAATCCTAACTTGTTGAGTTTTGAAAACTGAAAGCGCCTCGAGCCATCGTCATGCTACAGAGTTGGGTGACTGTAGGACTAGCCTAGGTCATGTCAAATAAGTTCTAAGTTCCTCAAACTCAGTCTGCCGTTGGAATCTACGAGTGTTCATTCAGTTTGATTTATTTGGCTACTTAACCAATATAACCAATTTGGTTAATTCGATTCGGTTTGTTGATCTCATTTGGTTTGACATGTTGTGTTGCTCATTTTTCGATTTGGTTTTAACGTATACTGAACCAACCCAATAAACCGTACCAACATGACAATTTTCTGCTCGGTTTGGTGTAGTTAATTCAGACTACTAATACATCTTACGTACTTGGATTTAAAATGGCACGTTTCAGACATACCTGACAAAATAGGAATAATATTTCAACAAGTATGCATAATACCTCTTACGTACGCACCAACATTATCCCTCCAGCTAACTAAGGGTACGCGCCAACATTATCCCTCCAGCTAACTAAGGATGTATTTCCTTCGTGGCAACGTAAGATTACTAATATGTCCTTAAAGCTCTAGTATAAAATATCAACAAATACAGTTATTATTTACTAGCGTAATATATTTATGAGTAATTAAATATAATGATTATATATTATGTATATAATACCCTAATTTAATTTATGGAAAATTTTTCAAAAATCCCCTAACTTTTTTGGAATTTATCAAAAATCCCCTATCTTTTCAAATTCTTCAAAAACCCTCTATAAAGTGGCTTGAATTATTTTTTTTACCCCCTATGGGGTTAATTCTAACATTTCCATCCAATATAATTTTTAAAAGACCAAAATGCCCTTCATATATTTATTTTTATATTTTATTTTATTCAATTAAAAATGAAAAATATATTTTTTTACATCAAATATAAATAATTGTGAACTAATATACAAAATCATAATAAATATTTTACGTAAAATAAAATTATAATTTAATAATAAAAAATATTTTTTTGTAATATAATATCATAAAAGAAAAAGTAATATATCATAAGATAATACCATAAAATATCATCACCAAAAAATATCGTCAAAACAATTTAGTCAAAACTATAATTTGTAAATAATAAAAAAATAAAAATAATTTTTTTGTAATATAATATAATAAAATAAAATAAAATACATCATAAAATTTTACCGTAAAATATCGTCAAAAATAATATCGTAGAATGTTATCCTCAATTTATTTATTATTTTTATTGAATAAAATAAAATATGAAAAATAAATAATTGAGGGGCATTTTGGTCTATTAAAAAAATTGAGTGGATGGAAAAAGTTAGATTTAACTGTATAGGGGGCTAAAAAATAATTCAAATCACTTTATAGGGGGTTTTTGAAGAAAATTGAAAAGTGAGGGGGTTTTTGATAAATTCCAGAAAAGTTAGGGGGTTTTTGAAGAATTTCCCTTAATTTATTATAATTTAATATATCATCTATAATCGCGGTATAATTTTTCATTCATTTTATTTAATATTAATTAAAAAAGTCATAATAATTGTTGAAATATTTTTTATTTTAATTACATTTAATTTTTTTTGAAAATTAACTAATATTTAATTTCAATTAAATATGATAAAATAGAATAGATATTACAAATATTTTTATAATAAATATTAAAAATGAGGGCATATTAGTAATAAGTATGGGAATGTAACATTACCAAGCTTTTTTGTGTGAATCACATTCCCATGATTTATGGTAATATCATGGGAATGTTATATTACCGCTACGTAGGATTTCCATATAAAAGTGAACAAATGAATATGATTTCCACATTCAAACTTTTTTTTGGAATGTACAACTTTACCATGAAGTAAACACACCCTAACTGTTCATATTGGCTATCAAATCAAAGGTCAAAAAACTAAAAAGACATGGGAGACATCCAAAAATAGACAAGAAGCAAAAGCTAAGGAAAGGGTTGTGGTCTCCAGATGAAGATGAGAAGCTCTTCAACTCCATCACCAGCCATGGCCATGGCTGTTGGACCTCTGTCCCTAAACTTGCAGCTACACAAACAAGTATATTTATCTATTTGTTTATATGCATCAAAAACTATATTTCCTTTACGAAATCAGAAACATCTCACTACTACTC
Source organism: Juncus effusus (assembly GCA_027726005.1). Classification (NCBI taxonomy): domain Eukaryota; kingdom Viridiplantae; phylum Streptophyta; class Magnoliopsida; order Poales; family Juncaceae; genus Juncus; species Juncus effusus. The sequence goes on along the minus strand of CM050896.1, from coordinate 7,806,006 downwards.
TTATCGGTATGTTAAATTGTATGAAAATAAGTAAGGTTATTATAAATATAATCATGATAATTGTTTCTTCTTTCATTACTAATAAACACAAAACAAAAAGATCATAAAATGTCATATTTTCTTTTTCTTGTATGTATTTTTGAAGGTCTTCAGAGGTGTGGAAAGAGTTGTAGACTCAGATGGCTAAATTACTTGAGACCAAGTCTCAAAAGAGGTCCATTCTCACAAGAAGAGGAGAATCTCATCACTAACCTCCCTGCAATTCTCGGAAACAAGTATGCAGCACTAAATTTTTTTTTTTAGTTTAAAGCACTAAATTGTTTTTGTATTACAATTATTAATGTGAAGAATAACTTATAACTAATATAGTTATTATTAAGTAACATTAAACACCAAAGACTTATGGTACAGTGGCGGATCTAAGGGACTTGGGGGAGCGTCCCCTCTTGATTTTGAAATTTTAGTATATACATATTGTACTAATATTGTATTTTCGATAGATTTACAAGTTATATGTACTTTGTCTTCTCCAAAAAAAATTGTATATTTTCCATTGCGTCTCCCTAATGATTTAGATCAAAATTCGTCACTGTTCTAATATGATAAAGCTAGAAATCTAATGTATCAAAAACGCAAACATGTTTCCTTTTGGACCATGATAATTTGCCACATTAAAATTTCCCCCACTTTTCCCCTTGTATCCTAAGACATCTGTTAAATGAGATTTCGTTTAACCTCTTTATTATAGACACAAGAAGGAAAATGGGAACATTTTAAGGTGGTAAATGATAAGTTTCCTTTCTTTATTTTGAATTAGGTGGTCACAAATAGCGTTCAGTCTTCCTGGAAGAACAGATAATGAGATAAAGAATCTTTGGAATTCCTCCCTCAAGAAGAAGTTAAAGCGAAGCGGACTCGACCCTGATTCTCACAAATCTATTCCACAAATCACCAACGTTTCCTCCTCAAATACTGACAAGTGTCCCGTCCCTACATTCCTCGGAAATCATGCTACTACGAGTTCCTTCACTAAGTCATCGATAGATGTATTTTTCACAGATTCTAACTCTATGAACAACCTCCATTTTTCTCTTTTAAGTCACGGTTGCGGAAATTCCGCATCTAATATGGTTAATCAGTCAGGTTCAACTTCAACTTCAAGCTTCACTACAACAAGATTGGCTTACAACGACATTTTTATATGCCACAAAATGCATGCAAAAATGCTGTTATTTGGATTTTACGGCACTTGACTTATAAGCTGTTTCTGTGGCAGTCGCAAAATGTTACGAAGGCTTTTTTTGAAGTCTTGAGAAAAGACAAATTCAGTGGCTCATAAGAAATGTCGTGACTTTTTGTTAGTATCACTAGCATTAAGAAATGCCACATATATTGAAAAATATAGCAATCATAAATGTCGTTTAATATTAAAATACATCATATAATCATACATTACCATCACTTTGAAATGCCATACTATGCTTAAGAATGTAACACCAAAATCCCACTGAATAATTAAAGACGGCATTTTAAAATGCAATACAACATTTTATAGTGCATGCATTGTTAAGATGGGTGGCATTTCAACATATGATCGAATAGCAAATAGAACATTTAAAAAAAATATAAATTATTAATAAATGCTGCAAATTAATACAAAATCATATATTTTTATAATTGAAAAGCCACAAAAGTAAAATTTATATAATTTTTCATCATACAAAAACCCCATAAAATCAAACCTACAAACCATTTCTTCAAGAATACAAAATAATATTAAACGTGTAATAACAAGCTCCATATGACATACACCTAAAACCTATACAAAAATGATATTTGTCCTTTAAAATTCTAAAGCTTGGCCAATATGACAAACCATTTCTTCGATTTTGTGAAGAGGTGCAATGTCGATTAAGTCCAATTACGAGAATCTAACATGAAGAAAATCTGCAAAAACAGCACATAACTGAAACTTAGGGATAGAGAAAATATGCTACCATGTTTTCTTATGAATTTAAATTAAAAGAAAAATAAATGACAAATATTTACCTGTCCAATACCAGTTAGATGTACTTAAAATTAATTATGTTCAAACAACCAGGTTCAAACAACCATGTTCAAACAAATAAAAACATATTGAGATATTATTCATACCATGGTTTATCTGAGATACAACACACATTATTGATGTTATGTTAATGATCCATGAGAGAGCAGTCCTCCTCAGCAGTGAACTTCGCCGCCTTAATTTCTTCGCAAGTTCAATAAACCATCTGTCAAGGACCTATATGTAAAATTAGACTGAATTGAGGGTTAGTAATATTAGAAGCCAGAATTTTACAGAAATTGGACAAGAAAATAACAAAAAGAGATTTTTATGATGCAATTTATTTATTTTGCCAAAGAAGTTTATGTGCTAAACCTTGAAATAAAACTCAAAATATAACCTAAAATAATGCATAATGATACCAAATTCAAAACAGCTTTGTTATTGAAAGTTTGTATGCCAGTCTTGCACTATTAAAAATTTGCAAAATAGTCCCTTCATTGTAAACCTGCCTCCATCATTCTAGCACAACCTAGTCCCTGTTATTTGCAAAACCAACACATATATTACTAAAAATATGCATATTAGCACCTGTATTTTTATAATTATTCAAAACAGCACCTTCATTTTAGAAATAGTTACTTTTTCTTGTCAACACAGTACTGGATATTTTCAAAACAACACCTAAATTAAGAAAAAGCAATAGAACTTCAATTTGTCAAAAGAACTAAGCAACACAATTTATTTTTCCATACCTAGCATTGTGAATTGTAAACCCCGGCACGTGCTGGTTTTGTGAAATGACTCGTTTTATTTATTCCGCTTACAAAGGAATTCTGACAGAAAAAACTAGTCATAATCAAAATAGCTGAAAACACTAATAAGTACGTAAAAGAAAATTAATTGATAAAATAATAACGTTGCAAATACGAGCTGAAGTGAATCTGGCTATATTAGGCTTGAAACATGACATATGTACCAGAAGAGAATAAATGAGAGAGTTCAAATTTATACAAAAAGAGAAAGGAGATTGTAGGCTGCATATTCCTCTTCCAATCTATTGTTAGCATCTTTGATAAATATCGAAACAAATAAGTATTTCCAATTCAAGAAGTTTCTCAGGATTTCTTAGCTGCAACATTTGAGAAAATACAAGAAATTTTATAATTAAATTCATATGTTCCTAATATAAAACAATAAAACAAAGCCAACATAATTAATCAAAAAAAGAAAAAATAATCGAGATTTATTCATATTTGAAAAAGGTCTAAAGAGGAAAAAAAATCACTGAATAGAAACTATCAACAAATTGTTCACTTTTGAGTACTACAAAAATAACAATACAGTAGAGCTTCAAGAATAAAAAAACACTCTCATTGGAATTTTGAATTCACAAATTAGTTAATTTCTACAAAATTCAATTAATACAAAAGTATAGACATGTATCAAGTCAAGGCTGTTTAGGCTGTTTTCAAAATGTTGTCTCTTACCAGTATAACCACCCATTAATTATGAACGGAAATTATTTGATAAAATTTAATTATCAACTGAAAATGTTGAAATGAAAGGAAATTTGAAAATTTTACTTAAAATTGATATATCTCTCATATCAGAAACTAAATTCATCCAAAGTGTCTTTAATCAAACCTTTGAAACCAAATTAACAAATCAATTAATCAAAACAGACAAAAAAGGGTTAAAAGAGAGAAGATTGAGGTCCAGTACCTTTTATGGGTCTTCACCTCGCTCTTCTCTGGTGGCTTCAAATCGCTGCACACCTTGCAGGGTACGAGGAGGAGTCATGGAGCTAGCTGGGTCGAGGGGGGGATCTGAAGAGGAGTCGAATCAAGAGAGAAATTAGGAGGCGGAGCTTTCAATGCTGAAAGCACCGATAAATCGTAACAGGACTCGAAGAAGCACGACTCCAGCCTTGTAGAGGACGGCGACAGCTGACCTCGTTGGCCCTCTTGAAACCGATCGAAGGATTGAGAGAGAGAGAGAGGAGTGAGAGAGAGAGAGAGCTTCTAGGGTTCGTAATTTGGGGGCGTAGCACGAAATGTTTAGTTTGTGTTTGGTTTAGTGAGTGGATGGACGGGAGAGAAAGGAAACAACAATACACCAAAATGTGACTTTTTTTGAAAGGGCCAAAAAAAAAAAATTAATTAAGGGAATGGCCAAGTTTTAAAAATATTTGCAAAAGTAGCCATTTCGCCCAGCCACCGGGCGAAACACAAGTAGTTTCGCCCAATAACGGGGCGAAACAGCGCGTAATGTGAATTTGCTTAATTAACCCTGTTTCGCCCAACAGTGGGGCGAAATACAGTGTTTTTAGTATCGGTTTTTCGAAATAACCGTTACAGAATAAACGATTTAGTATCGGTTTTTCCAAAATAACCGTTACAAAATAGAGAGTTTTAGTATCGGTTTTTAAAAAATAACCGTTACAGAATAAAAGCTTTAGTATCGGTTTTTTAAAATAACCGTTACAGAATAAAGACTTTTAGTATCGGTTTTTAGAAATAACCGTTACAGAATAAAGACTTTTAGTATCGGTTTTTGTAAATAACCGTTACAAATAAAGACTTTTAGTATCGGTTTTTATAAATAACCGTTACAAAATGTTCTTTCGCCAGTTTGCTGGGCGAAACAGCTGTTTTTTCGAAAATTTTCCAAACAGCCAAAAAAAGGGCGAATTTACACAGAAAAATAAATAAAATAAATCTGAGGACAAAAAAATAATAATAAATAACTTATTTTGATGGAGAATTTCTTTTTCATATTGAAATGACATGTTAGGCTATTAGTACATAAACAGAAAAATAGGGTACTAGAGAATATTAGTACATAAACATTGATTTAACATGTTAGGCTATAGGAGGAATCTAAGTTTTTTTTCTGCTTTTTCAATTGAATTTTCATCAAAGAAACTGAGGAGGGCGGCCCCCTTTTAAAGGAGGAAAGAGCAGCCCTCAAAATGAAAACCTGCGCAGTTCCTGCAGTTCGGAATGCAAAAATAGAAGGAAATCAATGAGGATTTCAAAACAAACGGCTATATTTCTGCAGTTCCGTTGCCAACGGACTAGTTCCGTTGCCAACGGAACTCACGCAACAATTTTTCAGCCAAAACTCCCGGAAGAAGAAAATGGCAACGGGGAGGTCCGTTAGCAATGGACTGGGTCCGTTGCCAACGGACTGCTTTCGTGGGCTGGGTCTGTTACCAATGGACTGGGTCTGTTGCCAATGGAACTAGGTCCATTGCCAATGGAACTAGCAGAAATTGAATAAATTGCAGATTTTACTCTCTTTTTAATACAAATTAAATTACTTACTCCACACAACACACTAGAAGACTAAAGACTTGTTCCCACGCCTTGAAATTCTCTCTTGAAATTCTTTAAAAGTGTGACGACATCTAGTCTTCCCGAGATCAGAGAGATGCTTCCATTCCGATGAAATCTCCATTTCCGAAATTTGAACGTGTGACATTCTGAGCTAATAAGACATTCTCAAACAAGATTAGTAATTACGTAATTATTTTAAACATCATCAAACCGAGAACAACAATGTCTTCTTAATCCGGGTAAGTAGAGCGTCGGTCCTTGATTACTGGAGAGGTCTAAGGCGTGGTGTACTCTGATAGGTTCCCATCCTCCAGTGCCTCCATATAATGGAGATCTCCAGTATCTTTCTCCCCCAAATGACAATGAAGAATTTTTTTCTCCATCAGTGCCGCCTTTGGTACCCAGACTTACTTAGTAGTCCTCTTCTTCACCCTGATTGTTTTTATTGCGGCCTTCCGTTCACCATTTTGGAGCAAATTGTTGTTGCGATTACCTCCTTCCCTCGCATCTGATTGGTCACCTTGCTCCGGTTCATCATTGTTTCCGTCACCATTGGCGGCCTTAGTAATTTCTTCCTGTTGCTCTTTGTCGTCCTCTGCAATCCCCTCCCAAATTACCTTGATGCGCTCCCGACATTCCCCCAAAATCACCTCCCAGGTGATAGGAGTGGTTATCTCCGGCCAATCGATCTCTCCATCCCCTTAGGAATACTCGAACCTCCCAAATGTAATCTTCATACTTCAAGCCTATGTGTCCATGTTTTGGAATTTAATATTTTCCCATTGTGTGAGTGTTAGGCATACGTGGTTGAGTTTGTACGCAAAGTTTTTGGTAGGATCATTTGAGACTCTGCTGGACCCCATGCATCCTTAATGACTTCTGGCGCTTCCTCATATTTGGTAGGATCGTTTGAGAATCTTTTCTTTACTTAGTGAGTGTTTTTGCTTATCTGCATTTTTATATGTACATGATCGGACGTTGTTGCAAAATTAAACTATTTGTCATCTCTACTCAACATGTTTAGTTTTCTAAAAAAATTAATGCAAAAGAAAATATAATATATACTATATTTAGGGTGTGTTTACTTGGTGAAAATGTTCAACTTTCCTAGGAATGTAGGAGCTTGAGAATTATTTTACCATGTTTACTTTGATATAGAAATCCTACGTGGCAGGAATATCACATTCCCATGACAAAGTTACTTTACCATATTTGTGGGAAAGTGATTCCCATAAAAATAGATGGTAATGTTATATTCCCATGAATATTACTAAAATATCCTTATTAATTATGTTAATGCATATTTGCTTTCACATCATCATCATCATCATCATCATCATCATTATTATTATTATTATTATTATTATTATTATTATTATTATTATTATTATTATTATTATTATTATTTTGTTAAATATAATTTACTTATAAAAATAAAATAAACTAAAATAATAATTATAATAAAAATGATATTTTTTTAATTAAGTTTACAAATTAAATTCTATATTATATTCATTAAATAATTGTTTAAAAATGGGCTGGATTTGTTTTATTTTTCTTAATTTATAACAAACTTGTTATGATTTAATTAAAATAGAAAGTATAATTTAACTAAAATAAGAATAAACATATTAATAAGTAAAAATATTTAATTAAATATAGTTTATTTGTTATACTAGTATTATGGGCATATTTTTTCTTTTATTTACAAAAAATGAAATAATTATTCAAAAGAATGAAATAGTCAATTTACAAATAATAAATTTATCAAGTAATCATTTACATCTATTTTGAAATATTTTTAATTTCTGCTCATCAGCTCGAGTGCAGTATTAATGAGAGAGCCGAGACTAACATCATGTCGACTCAGCCCAACACTGCCAGAGAAGACATTAAAGCACTCTAGTTCAGAAGTAGTATTTGCCACCATATCCAATTCTCTATGCATTCCAGCGTCATTATACATTTTTGTATAGTCTGAATTCAGTCTCATCAAAGCAATCGAGAGCTCAATCACAAATCTTCTTATTCTGGGCACCTTGATTGATGGATTCTCGTAATTTGCGAGTATACTGACTGTCTTATTGATTAAATCTCTTTCTAAGATGTAACTTTTGTGGAGTTGATCGATTAATTTTTCAGAGCTGGTGAATTTAAGCATCTGAGCGAAAAGGCCCAGCGAGACCTCAAGTAATTTTGCCCTTTCGACCATCACGGAATTTAGTACCTATGTATAAAGTAATTAATATAGAGAAAAAGAAAATATAAAGTTTGGGTTTCGTGCAAAAAATGAGCTCTTCCATTCAAGCAACCACATATTTCTATCTAAACGTCAAGGAGCTAAATACGTACTCTGTTTGCTTAAATACAATACAAAGTATCTCTCTAAATAGACAACTTCATTTATACAGCTTATAATTCATATTTGAAGGCAAACTGACTCGTTGGGACTGGTTCGGATCGTGTTTAATCAATTGGGATTAAAATAAGGGCCAATTCTGTTTAAATTTTTATTGCTACTTTTGTGCATTTTCTCACGGTTCAGGTTATTTGAGCATTTAGTTCAAGATATTTCAAGTCATTCCTATCAGATTATAGTTGCCAGCTTACTTTTTGCTGTCTATAGTTATTTAATTAATTGTATGGAATTCTATTTGAGAAATGAATATTATCTACGTAAATTGTCATGTAAACTTATTATTAGTGGAATATTTTTTCTTTCTTTCTTTACGAAATATTCCTTACTCCGATGAATTTCAGAAAAAAGAGAACTTACCATCGTGAAGCCAGCAGTAACTCTACTCAACTCCGTAATCCACTCAGGATCAGCAAATGCGCACAAATTACGCAATATCCTTGAAGAGTTGACGTGTAGCACCCGATCTTCCAAAGTCTCGAGAAACCGCTCCACAATTCCTTCTTCCTTGAGAACCCGACTGCAGTTCTCTCTACTCTCCATTACAAGCATAGTCAATGCCTCCCCAGCCTCGATGCGGACTGCATTTTGTTCTTCTGTTATTTCAGATTGAAAGAATAGTTTGAGAAGCTCTTTGATCATTCCGCCTGTGCTTCCGATCCGCTCCCGTGCTTCCCCATCCATCGCCAAATTTGTTATTACCTAATACATGCATGCGTACGTACCAATCAAAAAATGTTCATCTATTTTAGTACATTTTATTTATTTATTTGCAAAATTCTATTAATTATTAGTACCTCTATTCCAAGCCTTTGAAGCTCCAGATGTTCACCCCCATACCGAAGTATTTTCCGGATGTTGCTTGTCGTAAATACAATCTCTGAGATTTCTCGCCTAAACACCACACCAGTGTGACCGGTCGTACTAGCAAGCATTTTCACAACTTGCAAAGATCTTTTCACCGCCTTGATATGTGTTCCTTGTTGGAAACTCGTGAAGTCAATTATCTTGTCAAGTAAGCCACGGCTATTTCCAATTTTCCCACAATTATCATGGTCATTCGCAAGTTTTTTCAATATTAAGAGCCCCAATAGATTGAAATTCGAGAAATCACGATCGGTTACAGGACCCGTGTACAATAAAGAAGATATGGATTCAATCGATCCTGGGATCCCAGCCACACGGAGCGCATTTTGTTTCTTACCCGCGAGTTTTGAGATAATCACAGCTGCCGAGCGTCGAATCTCCTCTTCAGAAGGGATTTTCCAATTCAGCATCTCCATTAACCTCTCGATCACAACATTGGAAGTACCGATCTTTCGGAGAGTTCCATCAGCAAACCGTCTATTAGTCGAAAATGCAAGCAATATCCTTGTTCCAATCAATTGTTCATCACGTGAGCTTGAAACAAGAAGCTCTTCAGCAAATGTGACTAGATCCATTTTCAACCCATCAAAAATGCTACCATTCAAGCATTTAGAGTAAGCATCATAGAAGAACCTCTTGATAGAGACTAGACCCGACGGGCCGAGTTGACACTCGGTGTTCACTTGTTCAAGCAATCGCGTGTAACTAACCTTCCATTCCCAAAATGCTTTTTCTGCTAAAAACAACAAAGCCTCAGCAAAGGCTAAGCTATAAAAGATATTTAACGCGGAGTCCCGGTTTCCTTTGTTCCCTTCATGCGGCTCGCCAAAATCTTGTGCCACTAACCGCATCAGAGACAAGGTGACACAGGCTAATGCGGAGAAAAGTTGGAGCCAGAAAAAGAGCCGACTTATATTACGTGAGAGGAAGCCCCAGCCAGCATTGATCGGAATGTTGCATGGGCCCCAAGTACGCCTAGTGGGGCCCACTCCATTGCGTTGATAATCAAATGCTTCATTGCTCTTGCAAATCACGTCTTTTGCGATTCTAGAGTTGTTAATAGATAAGGGTCTGGAGATGAGTTTGAAAGACTCCAGAAGGAGACGCGAGCTCAATTTGATCGCGCGGAAACTTGCTTGACCAGCCTCGGTTAAGGACCTATTAGAAAAAGATAGGTCCTTTGTTATTAAACATATAGTGTTTATGTTAGAAATAAAATAGATATATTAGAAACTAGAAAGTTCCATATACACTAAAAAAATGTACGTATATACTCTTCTCATCCAGAAGTATATATTGATGCTTCAAAATGACAAGACTATTTATTCTAAAATGTAGGTTGTCATTAAAAACTTTTGACACTCAAAATAACTTAACACTAAAAATACATTTAGACAAAGTGTCTGTTCGGGAGATGTGGAATAGGACGGTTATGAAAAATAAAATGGGATAACTCACCAATTCCAGCCGAACATGGTTAGATTAGGGTGGAATAAATAAGAGAAAAGCTGGAATTTTATATTCCGTGTGAGAGATGGAATTGGCTATGCTATGGATTAAGCTTAATTTTAAGATAAAAATGTCCCTATCTATTCCAAACTATTTCTTACGTGGCATAACTACTCCCTCTTTCTTTTATCTTCTACACATGAGCACAAAAGACTATAACCACCTCCGTGCTAGGTTCTCCGTCATTTTTCCGATGATTCTCCAATGAAATAATCCATCGAATAATTATACATAAATATTTTTTTTTCTCTATTTAACAAGATCCATACAACTATATTTCTCGATATTCACTTCTCCATCCATATGTCATTTGCTCCTTTCTTTGCTTCGAACGACTACTAAAAATACGTTTGGAAGATATGTGTTATGTTTGTGACCCAAATTGCTAGTTGGGCCCAATGGGCTAGTAGTTAGATTTATTTTGATGTATTATATAAAAGACTATATAATATAATGAATGATAATAACCTCTCTCCCAATATTGAACTTTCTCTCCAAGCAACTCTCTTCACCATTATAACCCTAGCTTCTCTCTTGCTCCAATCCTTGCTATCTCTCTCGATCTCTCTCTCACTATTCCGCTTATCCCTAACAAACTGGTATCAAAGCCATCGTTAACCGCCGCCGCCGCCGCCGTCAAGATCGACCGTCTCGTCATCCGTCCTGCCGCCATCAAGATCGGTTTTGTGTATCAAGCTGTCTAGCTTTTGTGGACGAATAGGAGTGATCTCTTTGTGGTGTGGTATTGTAGAAGGGATTTATTCTCTCCTATTTTGGGTTAATTTTGTGATTTGGGGATTTTCTTATTGTATGGAGATGTCGAAATACGATATTGAGAAGTATAATGGGAAGACGAGTTTTGCACTTTGGCAAGTGCGTATGGCAGCCATATTATCGATTCTTGGAATTAAGGGCGCCATTTATGGATGAGAAAAATTAATTGACGCGGTTAGTGACAAGAAGTGGGTGGATATGGATGATAAAGCTCTTTCTACCATCCAATTGTGTTTGAGTAATTCAACACTTCAAGAGGTCCTTTCAGAGAAAACCGCTAAGTCTTTGTGGGAGAAATTGGAGGGCATTTACATGAAGAAGTCCCTCACTAACCGGTTACGGTTAAAGTTACGCCTCTACACTTTTCATATGGTTGAAGGTACACAAATTTCCGATCATATTTCGGAGTTTGCGTATTTGAACGATTTAGATAAACTTGGTGCTAAGGTAGAGGATGAGGATCAAGCTCTTTTGTTGTTGTGTTCATTACCGACATCCTATAAATCTTTTAGAGATATGATGATTTATAGTAGAGATAAAATCTCTCTTGAGGATGTTAAGAGTAATTTGCAAGCCAAGTGTCACATTGACAATGAGATGACCAATGTTGATGAGGGGAGTCGGAGTGTTGGTTTGTTTGTGGATCGGGGTAGGCCGAAAGGTTGAAATCTGAATGAGTCGAGAACATGTTCTAAGTCTAAATACAAAGATTTTACGTGTAATTATTGTAAGAAGAAGGGACACATTAAGGCCGATTGTTATAAGCTTAAGAATAAACAAAAGGCGGATAATAAGGGTCCTTCTTCGGAGGAGGCCAATGCGGCCGAGTGTGACACGATTGATACTCTTTGTGTGGTAGATACTAATGTTGATGATACATTTTGTTGGGTTATGGATACGGGTGCATCGCAACATATGACTCCGAATAGAGATTGGTTTGAAACCTATGAGCCGTCTAGTGGACGTGTGCTTATGGGTAATAACAATTTGTGCAATATTGCCGGAATTGGTTCGGTGATAATTAAATTTCATGACGGCAAGATTTGAAGGTTAACGGGTGTAAGGCACATACCCGATTTGACGAAAAATTTGATTTCTTTGGGGTCTCTTGAGGAAAAAGGTTATAAGTTCCAATGTGAAGGTGGAGTCCTACGGGTTTCTAAAGGGGCTCTAACCATTATGAAAGCCAAACGAATTGGGACTCTTTATTTCCTATAAGGTTCCACGGTCTCGGCCTCGGCTTCTATTGCGAGTTTGGCCTCAGCTGAGTTGGATGCTACAAAATTGTGGCATATGAGGTTGGGACACATGAGCGAGCGAGGAATGACCATCTTGAGTAAGAGAGGTTTGTTGGGTGGCCAATGCACGGGCAAATTGGAATTTTGTGAGCATTGTGTATTTGGCAAATATAAGAGATTGAGCTTCTCTACGGCCATTCACTCGACAAAGGGAACATTGGATTATATCCATTCGGATCTTTGGGGACCATCTCGTGAGTCGTGAATTGGTAAAGGTTCCCGTTACATGCTTACTTTCATTGATGATTTCTCTAGAAATGTTTGGGTTTATTTCTTGAAGGAGAAAAGTAAGGTGTTTAGCACTTTTAAAGAATGAAAGTCGCTTTTGGAGAATCAAACGGGAAAGAAAGTTAAGCGGTTGAGAACCGATAATGGCTTGGAATTTTGCAACCAAGCATTTGATAATTTTTGTAACGCCGAGGGTATTGTTCGGCACAAAACGGTGGCGAATACTCCACAACAAAATGGAGTTGGGGAACGTATGAATAGGGTGTTTGGGTGTCCCGCTTATACTCACTCAAATGAAGGAAAGTTGGAGCCGAGGTCAAAGAAATGTGTTTTTCTCGGCTACCCCGATAATGTGAAGGATTATCGTTTGTGGTGTCCCGAAATGTCCAAAACTTTTATTTCGAGAGATGTCATTTTTAATGAAACGGCAATGTTGAAAGAAAAGGGAGTTGAGCCCGAGTTGCCGGTTAAGGAAAATGACACGATAGGTAAGAAGGTGGAGTTTGAGGTGTCGGTCCGAGATGATGTCGTTACGAGTTCGAGTTCGGCCCGAGGTGGAGCCGAGTCGACACCGACTCAGGGTAGTCCGAGTCGAGATGGTGCCGAGGTAGCGGCACATGACAGTGTTAATGAGGAAGCTCAAGGAGAAGAGCAACCTTATTTATTGGCAAGGGACCGAGTTAGAAGAGACATACGACCACTATCAAGGTACGGATTTTCTGATTTTGCTCATTGTTTGGCAGTTGCCGAATATGTTGAGTATAATGAGCCATCTTTCTACAAGGAAGCGATTTTTTCTAAGGATGCGGCCGAGTGGGTTGCCGCTATGAATGAAGAATTACACTCTTTGGAGCAAAATAAAACTTGGACTCTTGTGAAACCGCCAAGTGACAAGAGAATTGTTGGTTGTAAATGGGTGTTGAAGAGAAAATTCGATGGCAATAATTCCGCAAGTTTGCAGTGCAAGGCGAGACTTGTGGCTAAAGGGTAAAGTCAAGTCCAAGGTGTGGACTTTAATGAGGTATTCTCTCCCGTAGTTAAACATACCTCCATTCGAGTTTTGCTCTCTTTGGTGGGAATGAAGGATTTGGAATTGGAACAAATAGATGTGAAAACCGCCTTCTTGCATGGTGATTTGAAAGAGCAAATTTACATGAAGCAACCGAAGGGTTTCGAGGTTGAGGGAGAAGAGGACCATGTGTGTCTTTTGAACAAGTCTCTTTACGGGCTCAAGCAATCGCCACGAAAATGGTATATAATTTGACTCCTTTATGGTGAGTATTGGTTTCAACCGTTCGAATTATGATAGTTGTGTTTATTTCAAACGGTTGTATGGTGGTGATTTTGTTTATTTGTTGCTCTATGTTGATGATATGTTGATTGCATCCTCTAATTCGGAAGAAATTAAGAGGTTAAAGGAGCAACTTAGTACGGCATTTGAGATGAAAGATTTGGGGGCCGCTAAAAGAATTCTCGGTATAAAAATTACAAGAGAGCGATCCAATAAAAAATTATATCTTTCGCAAAAGAGTTTTGTCGAGAAAGTGATACACTGATTTGGCATGGAGAAAGCGAAAATTGTTTCAACTCCTCTTGCAGCGCATTTCAAGCTTTCGGCCGCTTTAAGCCCGAAATCCAATAATGAAAAGAGCTACATGAAAAATGTTCCTTATTCGAGTGCGGTTGGGAATCTTATATATTTGATGGTATGTACTCGACCGGATATAGCTCAAGCCGTTAGTGTGATAAGTAGGTATCTTTCTTGTCCCGGTAAAGGACATTGAGAAGCGGTCAAATAGATTTTCCGCTATTTGAAAGGTACCCTTAATTCTCATTTAGAGTTTGGGAAGAATGATGGAACATTAACGGGTTTTGTAGATGCGGACTTTGCGGGTGATCTTGATAAGAGGCGTTCTTTAACGGGGTATATTTTTACTCTTGGTGGTTGTGCAATTAGTTGGAAGTCAACACTCCAAGCTACCGTTGCACTTTCAAGTACCGAAACCGAGTACATGGCCATAACCGAGGCCGTCAAGGAGGCTATTTGGCTCAAGGGGTTTGTTGGTGAGATGTCTTCATTAGAGGATCCTATTACGGTGCATTGTGATAATCAAAGCGTCATTCATTTGACCAAGGATCGTATATACCATGAGAAGACGAAGCACATCGACGTGAGGTATCATTTTGTTCGCGATGTGGTGGCGGATGGTGAGGTTCTCATGAAGAAGATTGGTACCGAGTCGAATCCAGCTGATATGCTTACGAAGTCTCTACCAATTGATAAGTTTAATTTTTGCACGAGTTCGGTATCGGTTTGTATCTAACATGTTGCTAGTGTATCTTTATATTTTATGTTATGTTTGTTTTTATTTATTTTGATACAATTTGGTTCAAGGTGGAGATTGTTATGTTTGTGACTCAAATTGCTAGTTGGGCCCAATAGACTAGTAGTTAGATTTATTTCTATGTATTATATAAAAGACTATATAATATAATGAATGATAAGAACTTCTCTTCCAACATTGAACTTTCTCTCTAATCAACTCTCTTCACCATTAAAATCCTAGCTTCTCTCTTGCTCAAATCCTTACTATCTCTCTCGATCTCTCTCTCACTATTCCGCTTATCCCTAACAATATACAATGTTATAACAATAATTGAAAGCGTTTAGGAATTAATTAAATGAAGATTTATTTGAATTATGCTTTAATTTATTTCTATTATTGTACTTTTATTGAATATTTAATTTATTCTGATACTACTTTTTTAATTAATTTATTTCATTTTTATATTCTTATAATTTGAGTAAACTTTTTATTTATATGATTCGTATAAATCCAAAAACGCTTACTCAAATTATTTCGTAATTTGAGTTTGTATTGTATTTTGAAAACTCAAAAAAGTATGTTAACACTTATCTTGGAATTGAAGAGAATTTTTTTTAGACAACAGATAAATTATCCAAAGAAAATTATTCATATAAACAGACACAATATTTCATAAAAGCAAATAGGACATACCAAGTTGCCTGGTGTTGCCATTCGAGCTCATGGCTCCGGCTGAAAATTCGTGTCCCTTCAATCAATAAAATCACCGTCACGAACCAAAAATCTTTCTCCTCAAGCATAATGGCAAAACCTCCCAACAAAACCACTGTCGCCCAAATAAACCCTAACGCCCCGAGCCCGCTCGCCACCTTCTCCAACACAGCCAACCTTTCGGAATATATTAAAATCAATAAGTGGTTATTGTTAGTTATAGAATATAGTTAAATAATAAAAGTTCCTTAATTCTTTCTTTCTTCTATTGTACCACAATCACAACCTTAGTGCGAAAATCGTCAGTTTCTTCTCAGGAGCACGATTATAATTTGCTCTCGCATTTTCATTAAGACTGGATGCCATGGGGCTCTCATCTTCATTACTTTGGCTAGTACGAGGAGGAGAGTGAGGCTCGAAAGGAGACAGCAAGCTTGCTATGCTTGGTTGATCTATGATTTGTACACGAACAGAAGAATCTTCAGCCATTGTTGAATATCTTGCATAGATATGAATGGACAAGTTTGTATATATAATATCTGTAAGAAGTGTTTGTATATGTGGAATTTAACGAGTGTGTTGCTTGCGGGTTGAGAGATGACGTTTGAGAAGAGAGTAAGCAATGGAGAAACGACGTGTTTTGTTTGTTTGCTTTTATAGTTTGAGTTTGTGAAGGCGGTGGAGTTTGCGTGGGATTTTGTACGGGGAAAATTTCTGAGTGGTGATTGTCCCCAAGGCAAGGGATGACGTTACAATATCTTGATCTTAATATTAGCTGTGTCTAGAATGTCATTGGGTAGAATTATTTTGAAATTCCAACTTTTATGCGTAATTATTTTTTGTATAGAATGAATGTAACTTTTGTCTAACAAATAGATATAGAATTAACTTATGTCTTATTATATTTTATTCTCAACTATTAAGTTAAGAGTCTATTTGTTTATATGCATGATTTTTATAAGTTCTTTAGATTGAAATTTATATATTTCTAGTCGATTTGATAGATGAAGTGAGTCAAATTTTTTTTAAATGAAAAATAATATGTAATTTAACAGATGCAAACAAAATAGAATAGACACAAAATATGGAGAAATAAAAGAAAATTAAGATAAAATATACAGATAAAGTACTGAATAAATTGAGTAACAAATAAAGTAGAAGATTAAAACACAGTATAACATCATATAATTTAAATATTAAAGTTAGAAAGATGGTTGAAGCGATCTAAAAAAAGATGGTTGAAGATGATATTATTATCGTCCAACATCTAACATCAC
Organism: Juncus effusus; assembly: GCA_027726005.1. Classification (NCBI taxonomy): domain Eukaryota; kingdom Viridiplantae; phylum Streptophyta; class Magnoliopsida; order Poales; family Juncaceae; genus Juncus; species Juncus effusus. Next base: position 7,789,211 of record CM050896.1, on the reverse strand, counting down.
ATAATTTGGTTATAGTACATGATGATTTAATAACAAATAATAACGGCGTATTTAGTCGCGCTAAACGATAGACCAATCGATTTACATATCATTTTTAGTTTATTATGTTATTTAATTAGTATATAATATTAGCAGTTTTGAGTAACATGATTCAAATAGTCTTTATATAAATACTTTACTTTATATTGTTCATAAATATAATCTAAAACTTAATCAATAATCATCTACTAGTGGGAAATCTAAAATTCAAATAGTTCAAAATTTGAGAAGTAAAATATGATTCTATATTAACTAAAATTGCAGAGGATATACGAACTGCAATATCTTTGTGTTGTATCATTGTATGCATGTGACGTGAAGACTTCGGATGGACCCGATGTTATAATGGATTTAGAAAATTCGGATCTGTTTCAAACTTCCAGGACCCGTCGAGGCGTCAAATATCAAATATTTAGCAGCCAAGCGTAAATAGTAAATATACCAGCTTGTAAATACTCCTAAATTGAATTTCATCGTGAATTTATTTTTGTAGTTGAACTTAATGATTATAATCAAACTATCAAAGCATTATTGGATTCAAATATGAATATAAATGCAATCGACCCGCTGAAACGTTGTCCTGGATTCAGGTGCAGTGCAGCAAAGAGTCCAGTTGTGCATTAATGACAGCAAGAAGCTGATGTTTTTAACGGGCCAATTTACATTCGGACTAGACCCTACTCGCATAAACCCGTTTGATAAATAACAAAATGTGCATTCATACCATCATTCTATTTCTATATATAATATGGAAAATTATTCTACGACCCCTTATTTCCTCTCATATTCCCCTTATACACAGGCCCGGCCGCAAGGTGTTGGGGGCCCATGGCCCAACTTAGACTAAAGATTAAAATATAAAACAAATGTAAAATAAAACAAACTCACACCTCCCCCTTATATTTGCTCTTTTAACAGATTATACAAAGAATAATGGGTCTTTTAATTAACAAAAATCTATTTGAAACTATTATTTGGGCCCTATAAATCCGGAGGGCCCATGGCCTAGGCCTCGTTGGTCTTGAATTGGGGCCGGCCTTGCTTATACATCATTCAACGTCATAAGTAGGAATTGAGCATGAATTTTCTGGTTTAAAACCATGTGGGGCCCACGCACAGGTGGTATTACGGAGGTATCCATTTTACTCCCCCTGTATTACCACCCCTGTAATGAATAATGATTCCGTCCCATCCCATCACCACTTCCCTCCCATCTGATCTCCACATTCAGTCCATTTCGAAATGAAAGAAACAAAACAGTGAAATAAAACCCTAGCTCCCATGGCAGCTCATCCTTCCATCTCCAGTTCATCCTTCAGTCCACTTCTCCTAGGAAAATCAGAATTAATCGAAGGGAATTAGAAACCCCCCCTCCTCTGAAAGCCATTCCAACAAGAAAGAGAGAAAAAAGAGGCCCTAAATCAAACATCCTTTTTTGCAAAATTGTCTGGGCTGGTGAGAATTCGGTGGTCGTGCTATCGCAGTTCAACAGCGTTAGGTAGAAGTTACGTGTTCATGTAGGCTGGTTCTCCCTCCAAGAGGTTTGATTAATGAAGCGCTGATTGATTGATTCGTGTTTTTTTTAGTTTTTTGCTTGGATGGGGGACCATTATTTGATGAATTAGGTATATCTTTAAGAAGGATTGGTTGAAAAAATGGCTTAGTAATACAGTTTTAGGTTAGTTGGGAGTAATTTTGTTTGATCACCACCCTTATTTTGGTTTGAGTTGCATGCTCTTTTTGTATTTGCTGTCACTAATTGATTGTTTTATGAAATCTGGAAAGTACAAATCACCACCCAATACGATGTATCGCTTCACATCTGTCGGCTTGTTTTTAATCAGATAATTTTGTTGGGCAGGAGAGCAAGGAGAGTATGGCGTTGTTCGACCGATCCGTGTTTGCGATTCTTCAGGACCCTGTACCCCACATTGGCCCCAAATTCTGCGACTCGATTAAAATAAATAAATGGCCAATTACCATAGCTCGATGTATATGGGTGGACTGTCAAGTTTGTAGTTCTAGTTGTAAAAATAAAGAGAACGAGGAGCCCTAACCCCCAAATCGGTCCTGATTTAGGTTTTGAACGGAATTCTTCAAGGCGCCAGGGTGTTTGATCAATTACCACCTGGCCGAGTAGGGCAGTGGCTGGAGGCTGGAATCGGTATCTCCTTGAAGGCGGTAAGTGCTACTGTTATTAATCAATCTGTCCATCAAACTATTTTTAATTTTTATTACGTGTTACTTGAGTTGATTTTCTGACATGTGAAACAGAAAGATTTTGGGAAATAGTCCAATCGAAACCTTAATTCCCGATTACCACCCCCCATATTTGATCTTCTGATATAAAGAGCGCCATAATTGAAATGATAATTTCATTCTTTATCACACATTTGCTTCGTGGTTTTACTCTCTTACTTTTTTTTGTATTTTATTTATTTATTTTCTGATTTTTTTCCTTCTTTACTAAGTAAGATTTCTAGAAATCAGGATTCACGTATTTGCTATTTTTTTTCTTTTTATTTCCAGAGACTTTTCTAATTATTTTGACATTTTTTTATGGTAATTTCTTCTTTAATTTTTTTATTTTTTTATTTACCTTAATTGCCAACTTAGTACCATTAATTTCTAATTAATGGCATATTGTGCAAAATTAGTGGGTTTGATTGCTAATTAGGTTTTAATGGCTGACTAGGGTTTCTTTTCCGGAAACAATGCCTTGTTTTGCAAAATCAGTGGGGTTATTTACTAATTAGAGTTAAATTTGTTTTAATTGTAGCTGAAACTTCATGGTAATAGGTCAGGCTGCAAGAAGCAAGTAAACATGGCAGTGCTGGTACAGACCTTTTATGGCTTGAAGTTGGAATGATTTCTTACTATTTTATTCAATTTATTCATAGGTTTCAGATTTGTAAAAATTAGTAGAAATTAAATGTTGGTATGCAATACCTATGAATGTATTAGTAGAGAATATTTTGTATGGAATGTTGGTGTGAATTTGTAAATCTGAAATTTATTAATAATTTGCTTGTCTTCAATGATAACTAAATAACCCCTTATATGTAATGACTTTTTTAGTGGTAATATCCGAAATATCTTAATCACAGAGTAATTAATGAGAGATTTGTATTGTCTATATATATTTGAATTTCGAAGTTCATATTATTATTTTGAAACTTTGTTTCCATCTGCCAACCTAATTATCAGTAGGAATCTATGAAGGGAAATAAGTAATTTATTAGCAATAATTGATGAAATAACTTCAGTAAAAGATTGTAGAAAGAATATTTTCAATTGTCAAGCAAATTAGTAATGGGAAATTCGAAAATGGCAATAAATAAGCTATTAATAGTATGTCTTCTTCCACCAAACCCTAAACAGAAAGTAAAAAAAAAAAAAAAAAATAGCCTTAATACAACAATTATAATTTCAATAAGTTACAATATTAAACACCATTACAACAAAATGAAGTAATTCATTCATTAAAAAATCACCACAAATACAAGATTGCATTTTAAAAAAAATCACCATAAATACTCATATTAATCTTCATTCTTCACTAACAATCTCTTTGAAATATCTGAAAATTTGAAACAAATCAATTAATGCAAATTTATAACAATTTATTAAAACTAAATAGTAAAAATTGGATGGATTAATAAATATTATCACATTACTAACCATATAAACACAAAATCTGCAAGTAACACGTCAATTACCATTACGAAATCAGAAGACCCTTCATGTTCTGTAAATGACAAAAAAAAAATTATGAAATGACCCCTCAAAATCACCGTCAATTTTTCGCTAGTTCTGGAAAATTTAAATTTTCACTAGTACATTAGCAGTATTTCTTATTTAATTTTAGTAAATCATTACATTAGCACTATTTCTTATTTAATTTCATTGAAAACCGAAGCACTTGAATGTACTGATAAAATAGTAGTTTATTTGAGATAGCCTCGGTTCAGTCGTGGATCCTTCAATCACTGCCAGAACTGCCTTGCCATCACCTAGAAATTTGGCAAATTCCATTGATGGCTCGGAGAATCAACAGAGTGAATTAATTGAAGACGAACTGTCTGAATTTGTTCTGAATTGCCTTGTGTTTAACTGATTGAATCTGGACAGAGCTCCATTTTCAGGAAGTTCCAATTGAATTGGAAGGGTAAACTGAGAGGCGGGAATGGAGTTCTGATGATGTCGAATGGAATAAAGAAGGAAGGTAAGGAGCTTGAATCGATTTCTGATAAGGTCGAATCGCTGAAATTAACATAGGAACGATGCAAGGAATTAGTTGGTAAATTGCCAATTAGAGTACCAACTTGGTATTAATCCAAACATTACGAACCCACATGATACAAACAAATCTATATACTCTTACTTCTAAAAGATGAGAGCACTAATATCGTATTAATCTAACTGACAACAAAAATCAAGGAATAAAAAAACGCCGACTGCATGTCAATCCTGATGAACATGGCGGATTGTCTGACATTTGCGGAAAACGGAAGCACGATTGCAAAACCCGAAAAAGGATGCTGCCCTGGTTTTAAAATGGTGGTGGAACAAAAAGTAGAGTGTCTTTGCGTATTGTTTACGAATAGTGCAGATTTGGGAATTACGCTTGATTTCACAAAGGCTCTTACTTTGCCTTCGGTTTGTCATGTTAAAACTCCTCCGTTCAGCCAATGCAACAGTAAGATCTTAATTAAATTAAAAATCAAGATTTTTTGTTTAGAAATTGAATTCGTTCTTTTTTTCTTTGAGTTATGTTCATTGTTCTTTTATTTGTTTTGAATTTTTAGTTACTCTTCCAGGGGTGTCTTCTCCGGCTACTCCTCCAGGCATGATACTTAGAACTTACTGTTTATTAATTACGCATCTAGATTTGTACTATCTAAATAAATAATAAGTTTATATACTTCAAAAAGAAGAGAAATTCCATATTTATTACATAGAATAATAAGTTTATATAAAAATGAAGGCTTTTTGTTTAGAACTTGGAATTTCTTCATTTTTTTCTTTGATTTATGCTGATTGTGCTTTTATATGTTTTAAATTTTTAGTTATTCTTCCAGTAGTGCCTTCTCCTGCAACACCTCCAGGTAACTAAATTTTAAATAACTGAAAATTTGTGTATGATATTTAGAATTTATTATTCATCGATAACGCATCAAGATTCATGCTATTTAAATAAATAAAAACATTATATACTTCAAAAAGAAGAGAAATTCCATATTTATTACATAGAATAATTAGTTTCGATAAAAATCAAGGCTTCTTGTTTTTAAATTATTTTTTTTCTTTGATTTACATTAATTGTGTTTTTATTTGTTTTGAATTTTTAGTTACTCTTCCGGGTATGTCTTCTCCCGCAACACCTCCAGGTAGCTAAATTTTAAATAACTAAAAATTTGTTTATGATATTAAGAACTTGTTATTTATTGATTACACATCAAAATTTGTGCTATTTAAATAAATAAGAAGTTTAGATACTTAAAAAAGAAGAGAAATTCCGTATTTATTACTTAGAATAATAAGATTATATAAAATTAAGGTTTTTTTTGTTTAGAAATTAGAAATTATTTTTTTTCCTGTGATTTATATTAATTATGCTTTTATTTGTTTTGAAATTTACTCTTCCAGGCGTGTCTTCTCCTGCAACACCTCCAGGTAGCTAAATTTTAAATAACAGAAAATTTGTTTATGATATTAAGAAATTATTATTTATTGATTACACATCAAGATTTGTGCTATTTAAGTAAATAAGAAGTTTAGATACTTAAAACCGTATTTATTACTTAGAATAATAAGATTATAAAAATTAAGGCTTTTATGTTTAGAAATTAGAAATTATTGTTTTCCTTTGATTTATATTAATTATGCTTTTATATGTTTTGAATTTTTAGTTACTCTTCCAGGTGTGCCTTCTCCAGCTAAACCTCCAGGTAGCTAATTTTAATTAACTAAAAATTTGTTCATGTCGTTTAAAACTTATTATTTATTGATTACACATCAAGCTTTGTGCTATTTAAATAAATAATAAGTTTATATACTTCAAAAAGAAGAGAAATTCCATATTTATTACCCAGGATAATAAGTTTATAAAAATAATCAAGGTTTTTTGTTTAAAAATTAGAATTTTTTCTTTGATTTGGTTAATTGTGCTTTTATTTGTTTTGAATTTGTAGTTACCCTTCCGGGTGTGTCTTCTCCCGCAAAACCTCCAGGTAGCTAAAATTAAATAACTGAAAATTTATTTACAATATTTAGAACTTATTAGTTATTGATTATGAATGAAAATTTGTGCTTTTTAAATAAATAATAAGTTTATATACTTCAAAATGAAGTTCTAATTATTACGTAGAATAATAATTTTATATGAAAATCAAGATTTTTTTTTTTTAGAAATTTAAGTTTTTTTATTTATTTATTTATGTTAATTGTGCTTTTATTTATTTTAAATTTTTAGTTACTCTTCCGGGTGTGTCTTCTCCCGCAACACCACCAGGTAGCTGAATTTTAAATAATTGTAAATTTGTTTATGATATTTAGAACTTATTATTTATTGATCACACATCAAGATTTGTGCTATTTAAATAAATAATAGTTTATATACTTCAAAACGAAGAGAAATTCCATATTTATTACATAGAATAATAATTTTATACATTAATCAAGGTGAATTTTTTCTTTTTCGTTGATTCATGTTAATTCTGTTTTTGTTTGTTTTGAATTTTTAGTTACTCTTCCGGATGTGTCGTCTCCGGTTACACCTCCAGGTAGCGAAATATTAAATAACAAAAATTTTAGTTCAATATTTATAACATACTATTTATTGATTGTGCATCAACATTTTTTGCTATTAAAATAAATAATAAGTTTATATACTTCATAAAGATGAGGAATTCCATATTTATTGTATACAATAATAAGTTCATATAAAAATCAAGGCTTTTTATTTAGAAATTGGAATTTTCTTTTTTTCTTCTTTTGATTTATGTTAATTGTGCTTTTATTTTATTTTTTGAATTTTAGTTACTCTTCCCCGTGTGTCTTCTCCCGCTGCACCTCCAGGTAGCTAAATTTTAAATAACTAAATTTTCTTATATTAGTCATTGATTACACATCAAGATTTATGCTATTTAAATATATAATTAGTTTATGTACTTAAAAAAGAATAGAAATTCCAAATTTATATAGATTAATAAGTTTATATAAAGATCAAATCTTTTTGTTTAGAAATTGGAAATTTTTTCATTTTCTTAATTGGTATGATAATTGTTCTTTTATTTGTTTTGAATTTTTAGTTACTCTTCCCGGTGTCTCTTCTCCCGCAACACCTCCAGGTAGCTAAATTTTAAATAACTAAAAATTTCTTCATGATATTTAGAAATTATTTATTGATTACGCATCAAGATTGTACTATTTAAATAAATACTAAGTTTGTATACTTCAGAAAGAAGAGAAATTCCATATTTATTAATAAATAATATATCATATAGATTATAAAAAATAAAAAATAAAATACTTCATTAAATATATTAACAAATAAAAAAATTAGCATTTTTAAATATATACCTTGTCAATTTATTAAAACCTTACTTGAATTACGATTTTTCAGCTGCATTAGCTCCTTCAGATGGAGACAACTCCTCGACCTCAACTGGAGAGGATTCTTCTCCATCGATATCCATGGCCGCCGTGCAAATCAAAACTCATCCATTTACAACCATCACGATCGCTATTTTCGCTTCTATGCTGATTTTTTGCAATTCCATCTACTGATTTGATTATTTGTAAATTATGATTCATTCGTAATAATTATATGTGAATTTGTATTGTATGTTTTTTATTCAAAATAAAAAGTACTTGGGACCATGTTCTAATGATAAATTATAGCATTTTCGGACTAGTATATAATTGCAAATATGATTAACAAATTAGAAAAGACAAATGATATGGGCAGAAAAAAGTTTGGTAAGGACAGGAAAAATTATAGTAAAATGACATTTTTATCCTCTTTCTATATGTCAATTAATTGAATTAAAAAATGTAAGAAAATATTTGTTGATTCTTCTCTCTCCAACATTACTGCCATTAAAATTCAAAAATCTATAAAAAACAACTAACTAAATTTGTGATATGTTTTAATTTTTTGTAATATTAATGTTTATGTTCATGAGATCATTAATTATATTAATATGTTCCTCCAATTACTAAGTCTATTTAAAAAATAGAACGTTGAATAATATTACAAATGATTTAAATTAAAAAAATATTTCATTATTTTTCAATTTTATTACGTGGGTTGGTAGTTGGATAGCTGCTCTATAAACAAGAAAATGGGCGTTAAAAACAAAAATGACTAATTCATATTTTTGTTGATTCATTAAATAAGACAAATGCGAAATTGAGCAAGAAAAATGTTATGGATAAATTAGAGATAATCATATTATTAGTGCATTTATTATCCAATTCTTTATTTCCTTTTTAATTCATTTAATGAACATATACAATAAGGGTAATAACATCATTTTCTAAAATGATTTCCTGCCTGTATCAATTATTTTTCTGCCCATATCACCACCCTTAGAAAATTATAAATAGTTACACAATCTACCTGAAAGATAGAATATAATATTTGCAATTAATAACTAACTGCAAATAAACTTTGAGACTAATATTTCATCACAAATTATCTTCGTGATTTGTTGGAATGTTGACATCTGTCTAAATTTGTAGTTTGAGAGAATTATTACCATGTTGTAAAATTAAATGTATTTTATATTTTGTAGATGTTTCTAATAATATTATATGTAATGTTACATCCAAATTTATGCTAGGATAATACTCGAACTTCGCTGTGAATATTGTAATTTTATTATTTATTTCATTCAAAATAAAAGTTTGAAATGAATGCATAGTACATAAATAATATATAATAATTATGTTGAGTAAGTTGGTTATGTATAAAAATCATTTTGAATAACATCAGAAGATATTCTATCCATTTATTATTTATTCAAAAATATTTTCTATAATATATCTAATTTCGTAAGGTTAACTCTATACAAATAAATTTATATATGAGAAATAAAATAACATAAATGATACATTTATAAAAAACAAAAAATAATTATCCACTAAATATTTTGGATAATTAATTTATGATCTCAATTTATATTTGTATTAAGATTTGTAAGATTAAAAGATCATCATTTTTTATTGTCTTTGATTTTTTTTTTACGCTGTTATCTCTTGACATATTATATAAGAAAAAAATCAAGTATTAATGAGGCTTAGATGAAGGAGACCAAAATAAAAATAAAAATACAAGATAATTTATTTCATAGATTTAAGTTGAAACTACATAAAATTTAATTATAGATGATTAACTTTAAAATATAAAAATAATAATTATATTTAACATGATGTTGTATTCTTGTTTTGTCTGTATTGCTTCTTGTTTGCTTTATCATGTGAAATCCTTATGATAACAAAGAACAGACGTTATTGCCACCAAAATAATTCATTCAACAATATTCCAATCCCAATCAGCCAAGAAACTTGAAAGCTAAAGAACTCCCCTCAACCACATTATTGGTTGGTAAATCGAACCCAAAATGTTGAATTGTGAAACCACACCAAAACATGTCAGTTCAATTCATTATGACCTACAAAAGGAATTAATCTAGACCGTCCATCTAGCATGATCTAGCATTTCGGAAGATCGGATGGTGGAGGAGGCAGCTTTTGATTAGGGAGGCTTCCATCCAACACAAGCCATGCCATTCTAAGTCCCCAGCTTGTATGCACCTCCAAGTGACAATGCATGAACCACACTCCTACATATACAAAATTAGCCTTTTGATACTAATTCAAAAAGAAAATAACATAATAATAATACGGAAAAAAAAAAAAACTCAACCTGGATTATCAGCGAGGAAACGGATGGCTACCCAACCGCCAGCTGGCACTCCAATAGTGTTCCTCTCAACCGGGTCCACTAGATTGAACCGGGCCGGGTCTTTAGCCGGATTATAATTTCCAAAACCTTGACCAACAACAAAGAAATTGAAACCGTGGAGATGCAATGGATGACTCTCGACACCTAAAATACTTGTGTCTTGCATCACTAACTCTACACTTGTATTGAAAGGAAGAACCAATACTTTTGTGTCATTTGTCACAAATGTGTTGTTTGGAGGAGTGCCCGTATAATTGAATGGCATGAGAGGCATAATGGGGAAGTTTGACGCATAAACACCTCTAGATTTGCCAGAGAAATGCGATTGGAGAAGAGCTGTACTTGGCATCACGAATGATACATTATTTATCGAAGCAGCAAACCTGGTCCCATTCGGGCCTTGACATGTTTGGTTTTTAGCGCACGGGTTTAAACCGAGTCCGACTGTGAAGAAGAATTTTTGGTCCACAGTTTGTGGAACATTGGCTGGAAATTGAGCATTTGCCAAACTTCTCAGCTTCTTGGCGAAATTCGTTACAAAAGAAGTGTCGTTAATGGCTGGTAGAATGGGTCTAAAGAGAGGAAAGTTCTTATTAAAGCTATAAGAAGACAAAATTTTCGGGTTTTCATATTCAAGAATTCCTGTAACAGTTGAGTTGTCAAAAGTTGCCTGACCGGAAACATATGGCCTTGCCTCCATGAAGAAATTAGCATTGGGATAGTTGGAATGTGTTGTTAGAAGAACATTGGTGGTTTGGCCTGGTGCTATGATTAATGTGTTTGTTTTAAATGGTTTTATATAAACCGCATCGACTTCCACAATTGTGAGAGAATGGTTGGCAATTGAGAAGAAGAGCTCATCATTCAGTGCAGCGTTGATTAGCCGCAAGAGATATGTTTTCCCGGTTTTGACTTTCAGCTCGAATGTGTCTGGAATTATTTCAATTAATTACAAAAGGTCAATAAATTACCCCTGATATGTCATATGGTGGTAAAAAATGTAGTTCATTTATATTCATCCAGTAATAACCTTGAGCAGAGCAATTGTATAGAGGACCTGGGAGCCCATTGATGGTATATGCATCAGAGACATTTGGGCCGCCTCCTGTTTGTAAAGCTTGCTTTATCACCAGCTCTGTGTCGGCTTTCCACCATTCACCTTAATTACACATACACAACAAACAAAAGTATTTAGTTTTCATGGCAACAAGACTATATATAACTCTAGATATAAGTTCAATGACGGATAAATGTACCAAAAATAAGAGGGACTTCCTTGTAGGGCTTAGTAAAAGGGTAAGGAACACCAAGCTTAGGAAGGATGACGATGGGCCCGTAAAGAGTTGCACGCAACCAAGAGATATGTGCATGCCACCATAGAGTTCCTCTTTGTCCAACAATGGTGAAATTGTACACGTAGCTCTGGCCGGTCTGGATCGGACATTGAGTTATATAGGCTGGTCCGTCAGCCCATGCGCTCCTCAATTGCCTGACTCCATGCCTGTTTAAATAAAAGAGAGAATGTAATACTAAACAATTACAAACATATATAAATTAAAATGCATGTAAATGTGTATAGATAAATTTTTGTATTACCAATGTAAGGTGATGTTGTGAGCAACATGGTTTACCACCCTTATGACAACTCGATCGCCTTCTCTTGCTTCAATCTTTGGCCCTGGAAATTGGCCATTTACAGTCACGATGTTCTTGGTGTTACATAATCTTGTTACATTTGCCATTTGTACCTACATAAGTCATAGTAATCAAATATTATCAAATTTCTTTTTTTTTTTTGAAGTAGAATATTATCAAATTTCAAAGAATTAAATCAGGGAGTATATTAAGAAATAAAAGCTAAACATACATCGAACTGGTAGTGCCTGGTAATGACGGTTTGCTGAGATTCTGTGATACTAGGGAATAAAAACAATGTGATGCATGCAAAAATAAGTGTAGTCATGAGGAGAGGTGAAGGCACAAGAGACACAGCCATTTTTTTTTTTTGAGAGAGAGAGAGAATGAGTGAATGTGTGTTCTGATTGAATGAATGATTGTTGGGGGCTAAAAGATATTTATTTATAAGGCTAGGTTGAAGAATATAATATTTGAAGATGTTTGCATAAATGTTTGGTACTTGGAAAAGAGTAGGAGATCAAACAAAGATAAGCTGGTCAGGGGTTTGCATAGCTTAAGAGTGGAGTAAAGTCAAACCCAGCTAATTTTTAGTTTGACTATTATTTTAATTTCAGCACACCTGCCTTAGTTCTGATTGATAGTTCTAACTTAAAGATTTGCTTTAATTCTAACTCTTTGGGGGTTGTTGAAAGAAAATTTAGCATATTATTATCATTTTTTTTTATCATATATAGTACTCTTTTTCTATATTATTTTTTTGAGACTCCTCTTTTTTCTATATTCATACTTCTAAAAGCCTCCAAGAAAGAGAAGGATGCCTGAACCAACTCCTTTTCTTTAAGCTACCATGTCATGCATTTTATACTATTGAATAAAGGGAAATTTAGAATACTAAATTATTAATCTAACAGTAAATCCATCAAGTTAGTGATACTAATTCTAGTAACAAAATTTAACCAAATTCATATATTGCAGAGCCGTTCATCCTTCTGTTGATGTCCCTTCGGATAAAAAATACAATATTTTTTTATTCAAGTAAAAAACAAATCTCATATCGGCTTATATATTTTGTTAATTAAAGATTAATTCAGGTCTGATTATAAATTTATGATTAGGAAAAAGTCTGATTTTGCCTATAAACCAGCAGTGACCTCGTGATTATCAGCAGCGGAAATAATAGTGCAGCAATACGCTCACACTAGCCCAAGAAAAAATAATAATAGAAGAAGAAATGATTGAACAATGGAACTTGAAAAATAAGATAAATTTCTTATTACAAGAGAAAGAAAGAGATACAAAATATTCTTGTTGTTGGAATGAATAAAATTCTACCCATACCCCTTTATTTATATGATAGTCATATCTAATATAAAGAAATAACCCAAAGAATTACTGCCCCAATTAACACCTATACATGGAAATACTAAACTTCCTTGTCAAGAAATCTAATTCATGATAATACCAAACTTCTTTGTCAAGAAATCTTATTTCCAAGAAACATTTTTCCTAATTTGTTGACTGCCTTCATAACATACAAATGCATCTTTATATTTTAACACTCCCCCTTAAAGTGCATTTGGCCACGAGCCCCAACTTGGCTCGCAATAACTCGAATGATCCTTTGGAGAGAGACTTGGTGAATATATCAGCCACGTTGTCAACGCTTCTCACCTCCTCAACTCCAATAATTCCATCAAGCACCTTTTCACGAATGAAGTGATGCTCGATCTCGATGTGCTTGGTTCTCGCGTGACACACAGGATTGGTCGCCAACTTCAACGCACTCTGATTGTCACCTCGAATAACCGTAGGACCCGTAACCGCATTGTAAACATTCTCGACCATAAAAAAGAAATATAATATTATATATATGAAACAATTATGTATACTATACATAGAAAAATGTAACACGATTCATTTTCTTCAAAAAATTGTCACCACTATTTTTTATATTTTTATATTTTTTTTATATTTTTGTAGTGGTTAAAATGATATGGATTATGTATTAATTGATAACATACATTTTTTAGAAACCCGTAATACATTAGGTAATATAATATAATTCTCAATGCACTAATTTTTTTTATGATATGATAGTTCTCACATAATTGGAGATATAACAGGAAACATTAATCTAGCTGATTATGTGATATTTTGGTAATAATTTTTATTAAAAGATAAAATTCGAGAAATATTTTGATTCGACGAGATGAGAGAGATCTTGTGAAAGCTCAAAAAGAAGTGAAAAATAAGGTAATAGTTAATGAACGTATCATTTGTTACATGTTATCTTATATAGTCTATATTCACATATTTTAGTGAGAAAAAAAATTAAATTAAAACCATAACAATATGGAATTCAAAATGAAGAGAAAATTCCAAAAAAAATATATTTGACGATTTTAACTTGCGAAATAAAATATTTCATTAAGAATTATTCTATTTTTAAAGAAGAAAAGAAAACATATTTATTAATGAGTGAATTCTTCATATTTTATTTGTATTTATATTTGAACATAACTTTCTACCATGATTTATTGAAACCATCTGACTAAGATATGATGGTCAGAAAGAAATTGAACGATTCTCACTAAATCGAAGATGGAACACAAAACACCAATCCAACTAATTATATGATTATATTTTAATAACCAAACACATATTGCCATAATATATCAATAAGTTTGAGAAAATGATAGGTTAAGATTTGCCAAAAATTTTGATCGAACGGTCAAAGATGAAATGACTCAATGGGAAGGCTCAAAAGAAGTGAAAAATAAGAAATTGGGGTTAATTCGAAATTTGGGGTGTAACTTATTAGATCTACTCTTTGAGCCTATCACAACTTATAATATACAAGGGATACCTTCGCGCGTTGCGCGAACTTTTTAGATCAGTTTGCAATGACATAAGTTCTATATACAAACTAAAAAAATCATTAGAATCCACTTGAAGCTGCATAAAATTAAACAAATATTCATTGCATTGTCTTTTCAAGAACTAACTTAACTAACGATATCATATGCTAACCAAAATAGAAAAGCAAGAGATGTAGTCAATTCTTGCAACTCTTGCTTCTAGTTTCACCTTCCATCATCTAACATTCTATCATATTAAACAACAAAATACATGCATAAACCAAAACCCTAAAAACAAAACAAAATAAACAAAGAAACTAATACTGCCTAAAAGTAAGATTCAACCGGCCAGGTTGGAGCCGAGTCTCCTCAACTAACCACTCGGGCCCGCTATTCAGCTTCACACTTGAAACCCCATGAAACAAATTACGCGATTCGCCACCGAATATAAGAACGTCGCCCGATTCGAGCTCGACCCGTTTGACCCGCTCCATATCTCTCTCCTCCCCGTATAAAAATTCCGCTGAGTCACTGATTGAGAATGAGATGACAGGCAGGCCCTTTGATAGACTATCTCTCGTTTCGTCTTTATCCGACATATTTAACAATGTATTTTATAATTGTTATTTTTATTAGGGAACTCTGAAGAAAAAACCATCAGTATGTCTAAATTGCAAAAAGGCCCCTATAAATAAATCTTCGGTTATCGGTTAGACTTGTTAATACATCACCTTATAGGAATTTTGGGTGGGCTGCAAGTTCTGATAATTAGGGGTACTTTTTGCAATTTAAGCATCACACAGGGGCTTTTTTGCATAATGTCCCTTATCTCACATTATTTCTAATTCTTAAACCTACCTGATGAAGACTAAGTTTGTCATTGACTATACAAATATCAGGAGACATGCAAGGAATCTTTCTCTCAACATCTATTATCTCTTCTTTATTTTCCCTCTTCAGAAAAACATGCTAGGCTCGAATAGCGTCACCAACCAATTTTACTAATATGTCCGGAATTTTGGGCTGAATCGCACCGTCAAAAGAGCGGTAGTTTTTATAAGAACTTGAATTTGGGTCCCAATGTTTTCCTAAACACATCATGCCAAACTAAAATGCAAATCGTAAATTCGTCAAACAGCTTTGTGCATTGATATGTTAAGATAAAAGATAAAAAAAAAAAGAGAGATTTTGCGTATAGCAAGTTTAGGTCAAAGATCACCTTGTATTTGTCGGCAAATCAGCAAGTTCTCCAAAGATTATGGAGACATTATGATTTTTATCCTTGGCCGTTTCACTGGTATAAAAGAGTAGGAAAAATTAGTGTAAAATAATCGACTATGTTTGTGTAGAAAAAGGAGAGATTTTAGCCTGAATTGCACTCTATCAGAAAATAGAGAAAACAAAAAAGAATTTCCTTGAAAGTGTTGGCAAAGCAGAATGTTTTTCAATCATGGAGACATTTTTCTCATCAGTGGTTTCACTTGAAAAAAGGAGGCAAAATCTTAAATTAATCAACCATGTTACTATATATAAAAGAGAGAATTTAGATAAGAAGTATTTCCTCCCATCCAAAACCACAATTGATCTACAGTTGCACATGAATTAACCATAAATTATCAAATTATGAATCAAGTAACTGTCAATTGTGCAATTACGCCTCAACGAAAAGTATAACCCTTCCTCAATTCATCCAAAAAAAGTAAAACCCTTAGATACATGCTAAAAGAATTCATAATGCAAATCAACGAATCGCATCAAAATGAAAATACAATCCCATCTAGTTTGTCCAAAGCACAAAATAATTCCCCTTTCTTGACATGCTTAAACATACCAGAGATTTTAAAACACTAACTAGTTAGCTACAAAATCCCTCATTTTACTCCAAACAAAAACTATAGGATCCGTAGAAAAGTAATCTGAATAAATCAAAGTAATTCCAAACTAAAATGCCTAGTAATTCCAAACTAAAATGCTAATCAATAAGTTGAGAAATTAACATAACAGATAAAACAAAAACTAAAGCACTTGACTGGAGACAGTGTTAACACGCGCTCAGACACGCACTCAGATACAGAAAAAAAACGTAGAATTTCATTTCAGTCGATACAATATCCACAACATTCCAAACTTTTTCTGAAAACACAAATCAGAAAGTAAAACCACCTCAACTTAAACAAACGAAGAAAGAAGAAGAGAGACATACTGGGAGAGGACGTTGGTGGGGCGGAGGCTGGAGCCGATCGAGTCGAGCAGCGGCCATGACTCCTCACACTGGAACGGGCATCCAAGCTGTCTATGTCCAACTCCCGCCTGAAAAGGGGACGCACGGACGTACAGGAGCTTGAGCTTGAGGTCGAGATCAAGATATTAGAGTTAGGGTGATTCGGCTAGAAAGAGATGAGAGAGGGACGCCGTCGGAGGTGCAGACAAGCCGTCGTCGAAGTCCTCGTCGGCCACCACGTTTGACGAAGAGAGAGAGAGAGAGAGAGAGAGAGAGAGAGAGTTTTGGCGAGAGAGAGGGAAGGGTCTGGAGAGAGAGAGAGGGAGAAAGAGCATGGAAAGAGAGAAGGGTCTGGAGAGAGAGAGAAGAGAGACAGAACAGGAGAGGAATTCACACCGTATCCTTGATAGAACAAAAAAATATCAAACCAACCAATAACATTTGACCACGTAAGCAAGTATACAATAACTGTCACAAAATATCACAAATTCAAAAATCATCAAGGGCTGTGATTCAGGCATGTTTTTTGATCCAACGGTGCTGATTAAATGTACACTGTGTCTGCTTCTTTGAGCAGAAAAATATTCAAAATTAATACATATGAATAATGTCAAAATTGTTATTGATGTTATTTTACCCTGGTTGAGTTGCTTGGTCCTTGATGGATTTAAAGTAGGTTATTTTTGAGAAAATGAATTTTTGAAATTTTATAAATCTATCATTTGGCATTAATTTCATTTTTTTTACTTTTTGTTTTTTAAAAATAAAAAAAAAATTCTATTTCTTGTTTTACGTTTTCATTTTCATAATAAGTAATTTGGTTTTTAGAGTTGACAACAAAATTATACTAGCTTGTTACTTCATCAAATGTACAATTTATAAATGTCATATCAATTGGGGATTTAATATACAATTTTTTCATGGCAATACAACGTTTAAATCTCTAATATATTGTTTTCCTTGTCAATGTATTGTTTCAGTTTTAATATATTGTTTAAATCTATAAATAAAATTACTTGTGTCAATATATTTTTTTGGTGTCGATATACTATTTTGAGTTTTGATTTAAAGTTTTGTGTATATATATTATTACAAGAAGATAATCGCGTTTTGTGCGACATATGCAATATTGTATGGTGATGTATCTTTGAAGTTCACTTTTCAGATTTAAAACATTTTAGTGTACATGATTATATAATTCTAGTTGACTCGAGAACTGATGTGCACAAACCTTGTAGATACAAAATGATTAAAACGATGGTGACTCAGTTTTTATTTTTTTTTTGTATCCTTTATTTTCTTTTCTAATATATCTTGAATATTTTGAGAAGAGTGATTTAGTCACACAAAAATTAAAAATTATCTAATTTGCATTCTTATTTGTTAATAAAATGAAATAAAAAAAGAAGCACATTATAAAATCGAATTGAGGCCCAATTATCTAATATGTGTGCTCATTAATAAAGATGAATAGAAAAAAAGGAAACACATGTAAGAGGCCCTAAGATGACAACAGACTGACATGGCACATTCCTATGCGAGTACTGTAGAAATCTTCTTTCAAAATTATATATATATATATATATATATATATATATATATATATATATATAAATTAGTGTCAATATACTACTTTCACTTTAAATATAATTTTTTCATATCAGTATATTCTTTATGGTCTCAGTGTAACATCTCTGAAATAAAATTAGAAAAAAAAAAAAGAGATTATTCCCACCTTGAGTATTAACTAGAAAACCATGTTCCTTAAATGGCTAGAATGTTCTACTACTAGAACCACCCAGCTTAAGCATTTTTAAAGCTAATGTGTTTGTCATGTCTAAGTTGTTATGGACACACTTAGTATATCAATATATCATTTTCAATATCAATATATTATGTTCAATATTTAAATATCATTTGTAGTGTCAATATACTGTTTTCAACTAAATATAAAGTTTTCAATGTCAATATATCTTTTAAAGTATAAATATATAATTTTCAATATTAATATATAATTTTCAGTGTATGAATATATCATTTTCAATATTAATATATGATTTTTATATATCATTGTCTGTGGTATGTAATGCTTTTAGTGTCAATATATTGTTTCTGTACGAATATATCTTTTTCTATATAAATATATTATTTTTAGTGTTGATATAGCACTTTTAGTGTGAAAGTATCGAGTTTTTAATATCAATATATTGTTTTCAGTATCAGTATATATATCAATATACTGTTTACAGTATGAATATAAAATTTTCTGAGTCAATGTACTTTTTCCGTGACATTATATCATCATTATCGGTACATTTCTCAGTGCAATGTATCATTATTTTCGTGTGATTTGAGACTTGTTTGAATATGTGATAATAGAAAATAAAAAATAAAATACAACTTTTTCTTGTTATCAAAATGTTGTTTTTTACTATTTGGTCGAAAAAAATGAAAACAGTTAATTGCCCAAACATATTTTTATTTTAAAAAAAAAATAGGAAATAAGAAACGACAACAATTACAAGCGAGGCTTAAGAATTCGATTTTCTATATTAACTTTTCTCAAATAACACCTTTTAGATACTATTTTTTCTATAATTTAGATATGGTTATTTTATTACATTTGTTTGCTATGTTTCCTCTATTTGAGTCATTTTGGCCTCTTATTTTTTTCTTTTTTTTTGATACTATATTTCTTGATACAATATTATTTTTTTTGTCTTTTTGAAGGTTTTGTGTTTCCTTTATTCTGAACAGTAAAACAATATTAGAATGAGAAAATAATAATAATATATGCCAACATATTGTATGGTTATATATTACTTTGTTTCTTTATATTTTAATTTAACTTGTTAAATTTGAAAAAAATGTGGTGGGAGATATTTTTGTTCAAATAGAGGTTTTAAACCATGCCTTGTTAAACTTAAACAATTGATTAAATTTTACTTTATAGATATTTAAAAAAAAAACTCAAAATATAAAAAACTTTTCAAAATGTTATCAAGATATAATAGCCTTAATGTTATTTTGCTTTATGATAATTTTCATATTCTATTTTTTCATTGTTAAATTTTGCTATTTTCTTACTTCGATATGTTAGAATTTTTTATTTATTTATAAAAGAAAGTCTACTTTCTATCAACTATTAGTTATCTTATATTTTATCCATTAACTGTTTAATTAAGTTTGTTAAATTTGTCCCCATCTATTCATTAGCACGTGAATTTAATTATTAAACATTGAAGTGCCATGTTGTCTGGATCTTAATATGACCATACAATGAGCTTTTAACTGAAGAAAATAAAATAAAAATAATAGTAAAGTATTGTAGACAAGGCATATTTGTCACCGAAGTTTTTTTTTCTCTCTCTTAAATGTCGGCCGACACGTGTCAACAGGTATCTTCTTATTCATTATGCAAATATGCAGTTGAACCACTAAAAGTTAATAAATGTCTGTTTTATTTTTTCTATGTATTATTATTTTTACTCTCAAGAGAGATAAATAGAAATAAATACGCATATATAATTTATAAACTTCTTAATTCATCAAAAAAATAATTTATAAACTTCTTATAAAATAATAATTTTATATGACATATCTGGCCTTATGATATATGATATATTTAGAACCGAATCTTGATCACATGGTCAAAATATTTTCTCAACACTAAATAATCTTGCATAGAAATTAAAAGAAGTCAAAGACATAGAAATATAAATTTTGAAATTTTATTCACTATAGCGCCAGTAACATATGCTAATGCTTCAAAAATTTACTCCCTCAAGTCCATATGAAAATCCGCCATTGAATATCTTAATAACGATAAAAATGACTCAATAAATTTTTAGATGTATAACATAAATAATAATGCTGAATCGATACCGACAAATCATACAAGCCATTTTCATTCAAGATAATGAAAAAGATTGCCTAAAATTAGACAACGAGAATGCTACTACTGTCAGTTTGTTGATGATTTATCATGAAATATTGCTTATATATCAAAATATATCAGTCTTTACTCCTAGAGCAATTAATAAAAAATGTGAAAAATGTTGAAAAAAAAGAATAAGAAAAAAAATCATGGGTCGTATCTTTTTTTTCTTCTTTTGCGTCTAAATCCATGCGTCATATCTCAATTACAAAACAATTCATGCATTATTAGAAACTGCAAAAAGAACCTCCATCTTTGAAAATTCAAGAAAGAGTTTTAATAGTCAATTTTTAGCTAGTAATCAAGGAAACCAAACTAATACATATTAATTAATATCTTTTCCAATTCATGTCTTTTCTATTAATATCAATACATCTTTTAAAACCTCTCATTGCATAAAATATACATACAAAATACATAAATGCACATTACACACAGTATCGACCACATATTAGACAAAAACTGTCATAGACACACGCATGCACATACAACAATAATGCTAATTCTAAACAAGCATCTAATGACTTAAGAGTACTTTTTTCTTTCCTTCAAAAAAAAAAAATCAACTAAAACACAATTCGAACCCGTATCTATTAATTCAGAAGCACTCCGACATACTCTATGTACTACAATTTTTTGTGTTTCACTTAAACATAAATATATTTTAGGGTCTCCTGCATGATGTGAAAAAATAATATATAACAGCAATAAATATATAAAATTAAATAAATAATACATAAAATTCATTATTTTAAATAATATGTAGAGACAATAAATATTATATACGTAAAATATTATATAGAAAATAAAAAAAATATTGAAAAGCGCAAAAAATAATAAACCGTCTCGATTTCCAATAATACAGGGTCTGTTGTACAATTCATACATTAAAATTCCCAGAAAAAGAAAAAGTTGAGGGGCTAAACTAAATACCAAATCGATATTCATTCCCTTCTTTTATGCTTACACACCAAGCAACTGTCAATTTCAGTCCCAATTTTCCAATATATTCCCACTTTTCTCAGTAAACAAAACCTGCGAATTCCGTCAGTAAATTAACTCACTTTCTTTCTTTCTTTCTCCCTTTACCTTTCCTCCAACAATTCAGACGAATTTTCCTTCATTTTTGAGCCATGGCGATGGAATTGGGGACTTCGACGTCGGATTATTCATCGATTGTGGCGATCAATCTGTTCGTCGCGTTGCTTGTGGCTTGTATCGTGATTGGCCATTTGCTTGAGGAGAATCGGTGGATGAATGAATCAGTTACGGCGCTTATTATTGTTAGTCTCTCTGTTTCTTCTTTTAATTGTCAATTCTCTATGTATTATTGCTAGAATAGCTATAGATAATTATTAGGATTATACTGGTATGGTATGATTGTACTGAATTCCTTGTTGTTGGTATTTTTATAATTTTGTGTGTTAAATTGCGTTATTTAGAGTTTATTGAGCTGTAATCATTATTGAATTGGATCCCATGGACCCATACTTGATTGAGTCCTCTTTTTTTTTTTTAATTTCTTTCTTGGTATTTAATTGCATAACTCGTGTGGACTGAAATTCCCAAAATCATTATTTATTAATGTTAAATTGGTTCCTCTTTCACTTAGGAAAGTTTCTAATTTTGTATTAATAAATAAAATGTTTTATTTGTGTAGGGTTTATGCACTGGAGCAGTGATTCTTTTGACCACACAAGGGAAAAATTCACATATTCTTGTCTTTAGTGAAGATCTTTTCTTCAATTATTTGCTTCCACCAATTATTTTCAATGCCGGGTATTTTTTTCTTTTTTTTTAATCAAATATTACCATTGTCATTTTAATTAAGTTCATTCAGGAAAGCAAGAAAAAATAATATGCAGTCAATCAAATAAGATAGGAGAATAATAATAAGCATTCGTGTTTGAGTCTAGTATATTTTATACATACATGAGTGTTATAAGAAAATTTAAATAAAGAATGAAATTCTGAAATATATTTTTGTCAGATTTCAGGTGAAAAAGAAGCAGTTCTTCAGAAATTTCATGACAATTATGCTGTTTGGTGCAGTTGGGACCCTCATTTCGTTTGTTATTATTTCTCTAGGTTTCTTTCTTATCTTTCTTTATTATCAATTTACCATAAAATAATGTTGTTTCCTCATAAGGAAATTTCAGCTAATTTTATGCTTTTTTTTTTTTTGACTAAAAGTATAGTATGTGATATTTATTACTAAGTTTGGTGCCATGTGTACAGGAAGCAAGATATATTAAATATTAAGTTGAAGGATGGAAAAGTTGACTTGTTTCTTTTTGTAATTTATTTATGTGGTTATATTTAAAACAAACTGACGAAATTCTTCCTTTATTTATTTTTCTATTCAGGTGCTATAGGTTTATTTAGAAGATTTGACTTAGGATCCTTGGAAATTGGAGATTTTCTTGGTATGTTTATTTTTTAATATCTAAGAATTATTTTTATATTTAACTAGTCATGTGTTGGACGAGTACACTACACACAGCTAAGGAATACTTATATACCTTTTTTTTATTTTAATTAATTTTGATAAAGACCTTTTTTAAACCTAGTTTTGAACTGGTTAATTTCTGTATGAGGTTGAATTAGAATTAGACTGCTTTTGTTATTTATTATTATTGTTATTATTGCAGTCCAATTAAAGTACAGGGACTAACCATGCATTTATCAAAAAAAAAAAAAAAAATCAAATCCATAAATTCATTGAACAATTCCTTTATATCTTTTTCCCTTTTGAGCAATTGGTGCGATATTTTCAACGCTTTATCTAACGATTCCTTCATATATTTTTCCCTTTCCAGCAATTAAAGTACAGGGACTAACCATTAACCATGCATTTATCCCAAAAATATATATGAAATCCTTCAATTTACCTTTAATAAATAATTTTTTTTCAGCAATTGGCACGATAATAGTAGTAATGAAATAATAATAATAATAATAATAATAATAATAATAATAATAATAATAATAATAATAATAATAATAATAATAATAATAATAATAATAATAATAATAATAATAATAATTTCTCCTTTTTTCTTTACAGCAATTGGAGCGATATTTTCAGCAACAGACTCAGTCTGCACTCTCCAAGTGCTAAATCAAGACGAGACTCCTTTACTTTACAGCCTCGTCTTTGGCGAAGGGGTCGTGAACGATGCCACCTCAATCGTGCTTTTCAACGCCATTCAGAATTTAGATCTGAGCCATTTCGATGTCTTTTCCCTTCTTAGTTTCGCCGGCAGTTTTCTGTACCTCTTCGTGAGCAGCACCCTGCTCGGCTTTTTCGTATGATTTTATTTTAGTGATTTATTTTATTTATTTTGGTTTATGTGGGAGCGAAATTTTGATTATTGTTGTTATTTTAAGGGTTGGGTTTGAATTATTCTTTTTTCTGTTTTGTAGGCTGGATTGCTGAGTGCGTATATCATCAAGAAGTTGTATTTTGGCAGGTTTGTGGGTGACTAAGAATATGTGCATATGTCACATGTCTTTGTTTCATTGTTTTTGAATAGATTCGTTTTCTTACATTTATAGTGGAAACAGTAATTATTGTTGAAATAAAACAATTCTTTTTTTCTTTTTCTTCTTATTTAGGCATTCAACTGATAGAGAAGTTTCCATAATGATCCTTATGGCATATCTTTCTTACATGTTGGCAGAGGTGCGAAATATATATGTTAATATTTTTAATTTTGTATTAGAGAGTTTACCAATTTAAATTAATTATACATCTAACATTTTATTTATTTCTGATATTATAATGAATCTATTTTGCAGCTTTTGGATCTGAGTGGAATTCTTACTGTCTTTTTCTGTGGAATTGTGATGTCACATTATACTTGGCATAACGTGACAGAAAGTTCTAGAATTACAACCAAGTAATTGTTTTTTCTATTTTAATTAATTATTTGTTTTTTTTCAATTTATGCTAGTTTCTGTAAATTCATATTTTTTTTCCCCATTTTTTTCAGGCATTCATTTGCAACGCTGTCATTTATTGCTGAGACTTTGATCTTTCTTTATGTTGGTATGGATGCATTAGACATTGAGAAATGGAAATTCGTCAGTAGTAGGTATGATATACCTAATTTAATGAAAATTCATGACCTAATTTAGTTAAGAATCTTACGCTATTTTAATCCAAATGTGCAATTAAGCCTCACAGTCTCAATTTAGCCCAATTTTGCTCAATTGACCCTCAATTTTCGCAAATCCATCAATTTGCCCTCAAACAGTAACATGCTAATATAAGATTAAATTTTAAATCTTACTTAATTACCAATAGTTTCAAATGGAAGTAAATTAATGAATTTTCTCTCTCTTTTCAGCCCTGGTAAATCAATTAGCTTAAGCTCAATTCTCTTAGGGCTCGTAATGCTTGGAAGAGCCGCATTTGTTTTCCCTCTTTCTTTTCTTTCTAACCTTAGGAAATCTACAAATGTGAAAATCACATTTAGACAACAAGTAAGCGTTTCAAATTTCATATCAATCACAATATAATTTTGAGTCTAATTGATACTTTAGTATAATATTTTGATTAACTAACTTTTATTTTTTGAAAGGTTATTATTTGGTGGGCTGGTCTTATGAGAGGAGCTGTGTCTATCGCACTTGCTTACAATAAGGTATAGAATACTAAAACCTCAATATTATCTTTTAGTAAATTACCAATTTAGTCCCTAAATTTGATCTTATTTTGATAATTTGAACTTAACAGTTTACTAACTGGGGACACACTCAACTGCCTAGCCACGCGATTATGATAACCAGCACCATTACTGTCGTCCTTTTCAGCACTCTGGTATGCATTAAATGCTTCTAATCAAAACCCTAAAAAAGCAAAAAATAACAAATTTAAGCCCTTTAATGGTATAATTAACCAAACCAATATATTTTTAAGCCCCCTTTAATGGTATAATTGACCAAGCCAATATATTTTTAAGCCCTTTTAATAGTATTATTAACATTAATAGGAAAAATAAAGAAATTTTACGCCCTTTCATTGCTTTCAATCAAAACCCTAAAAAAACAAAAAAAAATAAACAAATATTTACTTCTCCCACTCTTATCCTTTTTCAATCATACCACTAACCAAACCAACACATCATTTCTAATTCCAATTTTAGGTATTTGGGATAATGACAAAGCCTCTAGTGAGATTCCTAGTCCCCAAACGTCACCTAACCCGCGACCTAAGCATCAACTCCGACCCCCCGACCCCAAAATCTCACCTCACCCCTCTCCTAACCAACCACAATAACAATCAAGAAAATCAAGATAATCAAGAAAATCAAGATAGTCGAGAAAATCAAGATAATCAAGAGAACGGAATATTCCCTTCTGCCGATCGGAATATGTTCCGGCCGGCGAGCCTGCGCCAGATCCTGGCGAGCGGGACCCGCTCCGTGCACCACTACTGGCGCAAGTTTGATAATGCCTTTATGAGGCCGGTTTTCGGAGGCAGAGGTTTTGTGCCCGTTGAGAGGAGCGTAGATGAAGGAGAATTGTTGCCTTAGATAGTTTGTTGAGCTAGTTAATTTGGGGTGTTTATTTGTATATTTTATTTTTGCGTTGGTTAAATTCTGCTTGATTTTAGAAGATGTGTATGTGTAGGTGTGGTGTGGTATTTGTATTTATTGAGACGATATGAGTATAGGGTTTGCTGATGTGCCTTTTTCAGATGGATAGAACGTGAGGGCAGTTTTGAGAATTGTGCTTGTCAAGAATTAGGTTATGCAGCTTGTTTAGTATATATTTCTTACTTTTATCTTTTTTTCTTTTCTTTTTGTGGTTATAGCTCCTTTGAGTAGATATATATATGTGTGATGTCTATGTATATTGAGAGGAGTTCGTATTAGTGTACATGTGCATTTTTTTGTGGTAAATACTATAATTTTTTTTGAAACAATTATGTGCATTTTTTTGTGGTAAATACTATAATTAGAATAAGTTTGGTCTTCGTTTTGCATTTTCTTGTATCTTGTTAATTGTTGTTTTTCACAGTTTATGTGATTTTATTTTTGAGTTCTTATAAGATATTGTTTAGTTATTCTTTCCATAAGGCCTTTGCACCATTATTTACCTTGGCTAATTCACCGCCTTGCTACATTATTTAATATGTAATCTTTCTCATATATACTTTTTTTATTCTTATACACCTTTTTTTTACCTATATACTTACGGATCTTTATTTAAAAAATATGATTATGACGATGATCTTCCTTTTGTATCAAACATGATCCTTTTGCACGTATTTATATATCTTTTCATGTTTATATGCTTTTTTTAAATATAAATTATTTTCTTTCAAAAAAAAAAAGAAAAATTCTATTAAGATTATGCATGTATATATATATATATATATATATATATATATATATATATATATATATATATATATATATAAAAAATATGATTATGACGATGATCTTCCTTTTGTATCAAACATGATCCTTTTGCACGTATTTATATATCTTTTCATGTTTATATGCTTTTTTTAAATATAAATTATTTTCTTTCAAAAAAAAAAAGAAAAATTCTATTAAGATTATGCATGTATATATATATATATATATATATATATATATATATATATATACCTTTTGTATGATTTTGTATACCGACTTTAGAAAAATATATATTGCTTTTCTAAGGCTTAAAAAAGAAGAGTCAATGCACGGAGCTCTCAAATCATCACTACATAATCTTATTTTATTTTAATGAAATATTGTCCAAAAAATTTCGATACAAGAAAACAAAGTATTTACGGGTCGTTGTGAACTTGGCGTTGGACCGATATAATATTACTCGTATTTGGGCCAAGCATATATCCCTTTGAATTGTATCCGTTGTAAAACCATCAAAAAACTACACAAACCCTTCCAAGAAGTATTTAACTGTTTTCCTTTGTGCACAAAACACTTCAAATATTATTTTATTTTTTTTTGGAAGGAGAACACATCACATATTCACCAGAGAAGTAAAAGAGAAAAGAGAAAAGGGAAAGGAGAAAAAAAATCGAAGTTCGCCACTTTTTCACCATGAAGTTCATCTCTTGTCTGAGAGTTAAAGAGGTGGAGAAAGAGAAGAAGAACAAGAAGAATGGAGATGCTGGAAGGAAAATAGCTGAAAAGAAGACCAAGTCCGGCTATTTACCATGGTTGGTTTCGTTTCTGATGTTAATCGGTTGTATTGAGCTTCCAGAAGATGAAAATTGACAGAATTTCTTTGTCAAATGCAACAGTATTTTTGTAATAAAGGTTTAACCCTACCATTGAAAAAATAATCTTATATACATGATTTGAATTATGAATGAATAGTAAATCATGCTGTTGATGTTATAAGGGTTGTCAAAAATATGATTATGACGATGATATTTTGGAAAGTTCTTTCATTTGTTTTGTTTATTATTATCTTTTTTGTTTATTTTGGAAGTACCATGGCATTGGTGTGTTAAATTGTTTGCTGCAGCTTTTTTTTTTTATGATGGTCCTGATCTTTTTCAAAATAATCAAATTATTTTCTCAAGATATGCAAATTAAGACAATTTACTCATAGAATAGTCCCAGAATACAAAAAATGAAAATGTGATTAATTACTTAATTAATTTTTTTGTCTCAGAAACTCAAGATATCATGTTTAACCTTATGATACGTGAAATAAGACCTTTGCACCATTATTTACAGCCACCCATATTATTTACTGTAAATATAATATTATTAAAAATCTAGGAAAACGTCTGAATTCCGCATTTTTTGCCCATCAACTATTTTTATTCATTTTTTAACATTTAACTTTTCCGGTTCATTTTAATCCTTAACCATTGATTTAGTTCACCCCCCTTATT
The DNA here is from genome assembly GCA_027726005.1 of Juncus effusus. Lineage (NCBI taxonomy): Eukaryota > Viridiplantae > Streptophyta > Magnoliopsida > Poales > Juncaceae > Juncus > Juncus effusus. The sequence goes on along the minus strand of CM050896.1, from coordinate 7,760,675 downwards.
TTTTTATGGTGATTTTTAATCGTAAAAAATGTTATATATGTGAAAGTTAGCAGAAACATTAGTATTCAACTGATGGTTGAGGAAAAAATGAGCCGAACATCAATAAGTTAAAAATGGAATAAAAAGGTTGAAAAATGAAAAATGAGGGATTAAAAAAGTTGAAAAGCATGTAGCAAATTTAGACTATTTCCTTTTTCAGCTCTTGAATTTGTTTTGGCAATGTCTCAAAAATTCTGAAACAATGAAAAATGAATTTAATTTAAAACATGATCATGTAACAAAGGCAGAACTATTGATATTTTGCTATATTGCAAGCTATGTTGCATGGATATATAAGGATACGAGTGTCGCATCCAACACGATAGGTACGGATATGGGTGATATGACAATTTTAGAAAATTCAAGATGCAATACATCTATTTTATATATTATTTTATTAATTTTATTTTATATATTAGTTAATTTTATATATACTTAGATATCAGTTTTTTATGTAGATGTTAAAATTTTGTTATTACAGAAACATCTTAATGTAAATTTTTTGTTTAAATTAGTATCATAATTTTAATTTATTATTTTATATTTTAAGTATATATGTTCTTACATCAGAAGTATCCGATGTGGATATGATAAATATCTGTGAAGCATCATCTATTATTTTGGATAAAATATTAAGATATGCGTATGTGGAGTATCTGATGCAGTATCGAAGTATTGGTTACAAGTATCGGTATTCAATAGAATATCTGATACGGTTGGATTTTGAAGTATTCGTATAACATACATTCGTAAGTCACTGGCCTTGTGCACACATAACTACAACAACGATCAAATAGGATTAACTTATAATTTCGTCTGATAATAGAAAAAATTGCTAAGAGGCTTCAGGGGTGGCAAAAAAGTTTTCTTTCAATAGGGAGAGATTGGTACTTGTCAACTCAGTGTTGACTACTATTCCTGTTTATTATATCTCAGTTTTTTCTTTTCCAAAATGTGTGATAAAAGAAATTGATAAAATAAGAAGAAATTTCCTGTGGAAAGGAAATAAAGAATCGGGTTATAGTCTACTTTCTTAGAAGAAAGCATGTAGACCGAAAGAAGTAGGAGATTTGGGCATAATTGATCTAGAATTATTTAATAAAGCGCTTATGACCAAATGGTTTTGGAAATATTTTCAAGAAAACGGATCTGATTGGCAAAAGCTAGTAAGTCCTATACAGTTTGCAAATCCGGATGAAAAGAGGAATTCAACCCAAGATTCCTTCTTCTGGAATGATGTCTATAAACTATTGAATTTCTTTTTTGCTAGCACAGAATTTTCTATTGGGAATGGACAAATGATCAATTTCTGGGATTCAAATTGGAGTGACGGAAGACTCAAATTTGCACTACCATTGGCGGAATTTTATCAGTGTGTTCAAGAAACAAATCTTGCAAGAGCTTTGCACGTAAGAAACCCATTATCAAACAAGGCAATGCAAGAGTTATTAGAAATGCAAATTAAAATCAATTCCCTGAATCTCGTAGCATCAGGAGATTCAATTAAATGGAAATGGGAACACACAGGCCGTTTTACTACCAAAAATGCTTACAAAGTGCTATCTAGAGGTGTTCATTCTGGTAATTTATTGAAGAATGTTTGGAAAATAAGAGCACCATTGAGAATGCAAATATTTATTTGGTTAGCACAACAAAATAAAATTTTGACAGTCGATAATATATTAAAAAGAGGTTGGTCCATAGTTAATCGATGTGCACTTTGTAAAAGGGAAAGCGAATCGGTGGAACATTTGTTACCAGGAGTTGAGCACATTACAAAATCATGTGGTTGTATTACAACAAATTTTTGAAGGAGGAGAATCGATGAAGCTAAAACAATTATTAATATTCTTCTTCTTTGGAATTTGGAGGGAGAGATTCAATAGAACGTTCACAGAAAAGTACTCGAACCATTGGGAGCTAGCGACACTGATTCTACAGATTCGAAGAGACTTTATTGAAGTTACTTCCTAATATTTTTTTCTTAGTTTCTCTTTCTTTTCTTTCCTTTGTTTTTTCTTTCTTTTTTGGTAGTTTTTGGTGAATTTGTATAATTTTTTTTTCTTCTTTTTGTAAATGATTTTGTAAATAATTTTTATTCTAATAAAAATTGGACGCAGGATTTGTGAGCCTGCTCCAAATATTCAAAAAAAAAAAAGGATTAACTTATAATTTCTCCCAATAAAGTGATCATATAGATTAACCCAAATTCTTTTATTTTTTCACTTTCACTGAATCACTGTTTCACATATTACTGAGCATTCTCATTTCTCAATGTTGATTATTTATTTACAACTTTATGTTTTATATAATCAACAACGAATGTTACAGTTGAAATTATCGTTTAATGAAATAAAATATCACCAAACCACTTCTAGTAGAGTGATAAGGCACCATTTCATTGACCCAAAGGTTATGTGTTCAATATTTAATAAAGTGAAGTTTTTTTGAATATAGATAAGAGATTTATGAGTTCTTTCTATAAATTAAAAAAAAAATTAAATTAAATATCTACTGCACGTCACTTGAGAAATTTCCAAATAATTGAGCCGAATGATAAACCGGCCCATAAATCCAACGGTGTGCATCACTTAACCGTTGTAGCATGCAGGAATCCTGCCAGTCTCTTTCAAACTCCATATATGTACGCGTCCATTAATCAGGAAATCAAAACTCAAATCATACTGATTTCTTATTCAAAAGTCATAACTACTCACATCCTTTCATCCCTTACGTATTCTCCAACACCAAATATTCAGTCCTTTCCTTCTATCACGTTTCACCCACCATATCATTCAAGGTTATTCAAGATTTATTTCATATCTCTCTCTCTCTCTAATAAGACATCGTTTAAATCATTTCCTTTCACAGGTTTTCAGTAGGGAAAGATAAAATCCAAAGAGAATGGAGATCCTTGTGCTCGCTTCAACAATCCCTCCTCCGATTCTCATTGGAAAGTTGGTGCCATTTTGTGCCCCACCAGCAATCCTTATGCATGGAGTATTTCATCCCCCAATTCATATGAGGCCACTTATTCCAATCTCTCCTCATATTCCGTTTTTTATGAGGGTAGTCCATGTTCCATATCTAGAGATTGCGAACCCTCCTTCCATTATTCTTCGTCCCTATGAAGTATGAAGAAGAAGAAGAAGAAGAAGAAGAAGAAGAAGAAGAAGGAAAAGAGGTGGGTGATATTCTCAGTTTACTTCCGGACCCATTTGATATGAAATTTAGTGATTGTTAGGACTATATGGGAGAATTTGTAATAGTAACTTTGTTTTAGACTATTTATTATATTTAATGCAACTTTGTATTAGATTAGACCATTTCTTAAAATTTATGCATTATCTGGATAATATTATCTTTTCAATTTTTTGTTTTGTTATTTTTTTTTTCTTCATGAGATTTCATATTTACCCAAGTTCTAAAAACTCGACATATCTAATTTTACCCTCCCATAACGGACAATAATCATGCTTACTCTTCCAAAATAAAAACACTATAAATTTATCCACTAATTACCCATATAATTAATATTCTTATTGATTTTTAAATTAATCACAATTTTATCATAAAGTAATACTTAAATACTAAATTCAAATTATATATTAGAAGATTAAATATGTAAATGTTTGGAGTGGAGGAATTAGAGGGAGGGAGAGAAGATGGTATAATGGTAATTTCTCCTCATCGTGTGCATCGATTGCCGGCATGGCTACGGTTGTCCGTTGAGAGTCTATTTGCTTGAGTCGGGCTTCGTAGTTCCGGAAGTAACTGATTAGATCTTCTGGACCGATCTCTTGCGTCGCCATCATCGTCTCCAATGAAACTCGAAGCGCTCCCCATCTTTGCAGCATTCCCCTGATTAATTTTCCTATAACTCGAGAATTTGTTAGGATCTCTCCTAAAGCGGTGAATCTGTTTCGGATATGCGACATACGAGTGTACATATCCTCGACGGATTCACCTTCGATCATCCGGAAACAGTCAAATTGTTGTTCGAGTCCCATTAATTTGGTCCTCTTCATTTGACTATTTCCCCTCAAATCGAATTAGGAGGGCTCGCCACATTTGATGAGAATTAATACAACCATCCGTTATAACCGATAAATTATTTACCATATTTGTGAGAATTAAATTTTGTGCCATTATATCAAGTGTGATATTTGTTTACGTTGTATCGGTATGGTTTGTGGTACTATTGGGGTATAAATTCTATGGTAAAATCATTTTCTACCATCGAGTCCATGTAGTTCATGTAGTTCGAAGGGCTGACGAAGTCCATATAGTTCGAAGACATTCACCATGTATCTCTTCCAAACATTCCAATTTTTACCATCGAGTTTCTCCAAGATGTGTAGTCGATTAGTCTGAAGCGTCGCCATAGATCAAAAATACACGTTGTTTCAAATTGGAATTTGAAACGGTCTGTATTTCTGCTCTGATACCAATTGTTGTTCACTTAAAGCTATAAGGGGGGTTAAACTGGCCTAAATGTGCAGAAGCGTGCAAATTTTGGACTTTTTACGGTTTTTACTTTTTATTTGTTTTTAAGACTTTTGGATGATGGTTGTATGAATTCTAATTGACAAAGTAAATTAAATAAATAAGAAGGTAAATTAAACAAGAAAAGAAATAGATACCGGCGAGGTGGTTGCGTAAGCCTTAACCACCCGTTGACTCGCTAGCAGTCCTTGCCGCGTTCACGAGCGCCTAATCTCCGGGACTTGCCCTACGGCTCCGATAATCACTAATCCGAATAGCGTTTGTTACACAACCTCGATCCACCGCTCGTCTTACAATAACCCGTGACGAAATGATAGAACAGAACTTACAAGATTTCTCTTTCAATCTTTCAGCAACAACCAAACAATTAATCGCTCACTAAATTTCCCTTAATCTCACAAGGAATTTGGAGTAATATTCTTAATCACGAAAGAGAGAGTTTTTGCTCAAATTTCTCAGAAAAAAGTCACCTAAAATGAGCTAGGGCCGGCCATATTTAAAGAGGGAAGGAGAGACTGAACAAACATGAAAACTGCCTGCCCGATCTGTTTAAATGGATGTGACATCCGTTTAAACGGATCAAGTAAAATAGGAAGGCAATCAATGCGAAATTCAGCTCAAACGGTAAAAAAAAATCTTCAATCCGTTTAAACGGATGTCTAATCCGTTTAAACGAATCATCACTGTCAAAAACAATGCTGAAAAATTGTGCAATCTGTTTAAACAGACTGGGAGTCAGTTAAACGGATCAGCAGTAAAAATAAGTGCAAAACTCATTCTTTGGTGATTAAAATAAGAACTCAAGGAAATACTAAACTAACTAGAAAACACTCAACTAAAAGCTCCAGTATTTGACGCGTCTTGAGGTCTTCTAGGTCTTCTAAAGAGATTGGAAAATGTCCGCTTTGACATAGTCTTGAACTTCTTTTAGACTAATTTTTATTCATTAAAAACTCAAGAAGGTTAATAGTACGGAATTGTTTTAAATATCATCAAATTGAGAACAACGTAAGTCAACACGAAAAAATAAAACCCTACTACCTACAGGCCAGAAACAAGTAAATGCATTGCTTAGATGTCTTTTTTTTTAGTTACTCCTACATTAATGCGAAATGTTTTGGCAAAAAAAAACGTTATTTAGATTCATAAGAATTAATTACCATCAACTTCTTAGTAAAAAAGAAATAAATAAATGCCAATATTTGTGTGAAAAAAAATAATTTGTTTGGATTAATGATAATTTATTATCTTCAAGGACCTCCAATAATGATTTTTTCCGTAAAGAAGGTGAATATGGATTTGGAATGAAATTTCTACCGGTGGTAAGTAGCTTATGGTGGTAAGTAGCTCATATTTTAAGTAGCTCATGGAGTATTGGTGGTAAGTAGCTCATATTTATATTCATATTCATATTTTTGATAAATTCGAATTTATTTTAGATTTTTTGTTTTATTTTGTATCTAAAGGATCTGATTCCTGTTCTGGGTTAGCAGTTCTATTCTTTTAGATGAAATTGGGAAAGCTCTGGAAGAGATTCACCATTGTTGGTTTTCTTTTCACATTGGCTGGTAAACCTAACTTCTTCTTCTTATCTTAAGCAAGCGAGACTATTTCTCAGCAAAAGTAAAGAGACCTTCAACTTCTCTTCCATACCTAGGGGAGCCAGGGGCAGGGTGGTAACGTTCTTTTACTACTCAATCCGGTATGTAGCTACCACTCTGATGCTGAAGAAGAGGTCCTTCTGGCTGATTAGGCATTGGGGCCGGCTACCTAATAGAGAAGAGTGGGTATCATATATAGTTTCAATGGTTTTATTGTGGATAGGTAAGCTGCTGCAGATGAGTTTTTGATGGAAAAATCTAGGTTAGGTATGCATGAGTAGTAGTTATTGCAACGGACTAGGAAACATAGTCACCTTTTGAGCTAGCGAGGAGCAGAATGAACTGACTGGCATCCTTCCACACCTCTTGGTCTGTGATCAATCCTTTCTATTTTCAGCCGAGAAAGTTGATCCGCGAGACAAATAACCTTCAGCAGTTGACTGAAGCAGTATATTGTTGATTAGAGGCGGGCATCTTCTTCTTCAGTTTTAGATCTTGCCTCCTCTAAATAGGAATTGAAATCGTCTCCTTTCAAATGTTATTATATCTCGCCCCGGAATCTGACGCGATCCTAAATATTTTTCTTTTAAGATGAATCATACACGGTGTCTATTTCAATAGTGACCATTAGATGAATATTTAATGGCTGAAAATTTGACTTTTACATTCCATCTACACGTGTCAACTAACATGGCTTTGTTATTTCCACCCCTAATTTCATTTTTTTTCTGAGCAAAGCGATACACTGCCTCTTTTTTTCTTCATCGTAAAAGAAAAGAATTTACCCTCTCTCTCTCTGCCCCGGCCCCGGCCCCTGCCCCCCCTCTCCCTCTCCTCCGCTCTGTCTCTCTCTCTCTCCGCCATCTCTCTGTTGTCCATCGTTGTTCTCTCTCTGATTTGGCCGGCTGCCGTTTCATCTGTCACTCTCCGCCTCGGCCGGTTGCAGCCGTCTTTCTGACTCGCCGGCCGTTCTTTCTCCAGCTCCGCTTCTCAAGTTATCGACAGATAATTTCACCTCCAGTTAAAATCTACACCTATTTGGAAGATTTTGTCAAAGGCAAGTTTATTTTTTCGATTTTAATCTCTCAATTTCTAAGAATGTTTGGTTTATGGTTGCATATCTCATCAATTTAGCTATTAATTATGTGGTTTGTGTGACTTAAATTTCTGGACAATTGGTTAGGCTTTGAAAGAGAAGCATATCCTTATCTTAACATGTTCTATTTCATTTATCCCTTTTTGTTAAAATTGATGAAATCTTTTCTAGAAATGTTGTCTAACAACTGTTTGTTTTAATGCCCCTTTCATATTTTTTTTTTGAAATTCCTTTTCACAACTTTTGAAGCAAATGAGAGAAATAAAAATTTGATCAAGTATCTTTATTTTTTTCTAATAAGGAATTAAAGATGATTACTAATTAATTAGTTTCATCTTTTTGAATAGATAGTAAAGTTGGCTAGTTAATTAATTTGTAATAGAGTAGAAGAAGATGGATGATATTGCTGAAGAAGAATAGAAGAATCTGAAGAAACCAGTAACTCATTGGGTAAAGGTGATTGTTAGATCTTTATGTAATCATTTTTCCTTGAATTGAGTACATTTTTGCTAATAAAAAGAAACTAATAATCTTAAAAATAAAAAAAATGTTGTTTTTGCATGTTGCGTTTCTAATCTCTATTAGTTAAATTTGGTTGAAACTTCGACTTTCTATTTGTCTTATTTCTTAACATGTAAAACCCTATGTATTTCCACCATAGAATGAAAAAGATACGAAAATCTAAACAGTTCCCACAAATATTTCATTTCATTAAATTAGTTATTTTATTTTACATGTCGGTAATTTCAACCATAGGGTCAGTTGAATCATTAATGCCTTTACACAGTGCAATTGCTTCAGCTCGCCAAGTCATTTATTGCATATGATTCTTCTTACTGGAGCTGTCTCTCTCAAGGTTTGAATGTCCTTTTTCTTTTCTTAATTTAATTTTGTTTTATTTTCAGTAGATTTAAATTGATAAAAAACGAAGAAGGGTATTTTAGACTGTGTTTTGAATTGTTTTCCTTCGATTTGAATGTTAAACTTTATCGATCATGTCTTTTTTTGTGTTTTTTTCTAACTATTTTTTAATGTGTTTGTTGGTTTAGGTTTTAATTGTTAGGATTTTGATTTTTAATGGGGGTTTGTAAAGTACGAAAATATGTCTAAAAATTATATAGATACGCCTATAGGATTATTTATTTACATAAACATGATTAGACTTTCAATAATTTTTTTAGAGTTCATCTAGAGTAAAATATATTTTTCTAACTTAATGATAGATATAATCAAAACCATTAGATTAAATGAGGTATTTTCGGTATATGTGGTATTAATTACAGAGACTCAATCTTAAATTCATTTTCATTTTATTTTGCCCTCTATTTCATTCAATCAAAAGGGACATCCATTATATTCTTTATCTCTCCAATCGCATGTCATATATGGAAGCTAACTGAAAAATCTGTCAGAGTCTCAATCTCTTCCCTGTTTAGAAAGACAAAGACAAACAATTATATAAAAAAGTCTAAATATGACACATAAAACAACAAATTATATAATCATGTTGTTTGGTTTTTGCTATCCCTACATTGCTTTTAGAAGCGAAGCAAAATGTTATATCTCCAATTTTGAAAAGAAAAAAAGAGTAAATATAAATTTCTAACTTGAGGGGCCTTTGATCATAATTCCATCATTTATTTGACTCTTCATAACTGCCCATTGATTGACCATATTCTCTATTCTTTATTTACTATTTCTTATTTAGTATTCCAAATAAAAATGATATATAAATACCTGACTTTTAGGGACCTTTTTGAATACTTACATCACTAAATCATATCCCATTGTCATTTCTCATTTGGTGAGTCACATTGCTACTGACATTTGTTTCTTTCAAAAATACAATTTGGATTAAATACAATTTGGATTAAAGTAAAATATTTCAACTTTGTGGTGCCTTTGTGAATAAATGCCAATTAACTCCTCATTAATCCGGCCATTCAAAAACCCACGCCTTCATTTCCTATCTCATTTAATCTATCAAATTCTAAAGTAAATAAATAGAAGGCCTTTTTTTCATCTTCAGATGCAATACGTTTTTCTTCTCCATTTTCATTCATATACGCTTTCGAATTCTGATTCAACCTTTGTGAGGTTGTTGTTAGTCGACCAAAGTTTGATTATGCATGTTATGTAGGAAAACAAATTGCTTTGTTAACTGATCGTATCGCTCCAATGAGGTAACTTAACTTCTTCTAAGGTTATTATTTTTGTAATGAAATTTGTTATATATAATTAGCGTTTTTAATTTAGGGATGGCGAAATCATGGCTGCTTAGCCGCACACGGGATGGTGAAATCATGGCCGCTTAGCCGCACACGGGATTTCGAAACCGTGACCGCATAAGCGTATATGGGATAGCGAAATCATAGCCGCTTGATAATAAAAATATAGCCGCATGTGGGATAGCGAAACCACGGCCTTGATAAGATTATTTTTAATACTTAAATTTATTATATTATTATTTTTATATAATTAAAACTATACTTTCACAAAATGGTCATATAGAAGCTGCGTCGTAACCGAACCAGTTACTTAGCTAAATTTATTAGCTAATGATTTCTACTTGTTTTGTTTTTCTTATCGGCGTAGGTACTTGACAGAATGGACGGGCGATTTTGTGAGCTTAGATTCGTTTGAAACGACTTAAATTTGGTCTTAGCACGACTAATAGGTCGTGTCACGGTTACATCCGGATTCAAGGTGTAACACAAAATATTATGACTGATTCCAGTTGTACCACCCTTCTTCATTGGAACAATTTCAACCAATTATGCAAACCTGGATAAAGTTACACCTGATAAAAATAAGCATTCAAAATTGAAAAAGAAATCTCAGATTGATTAAAGTAATACATGAAACTAAAGTTAAGGAGATCCGTCGGTGCAAATTCATATTCAAGCCACCACTAAGTCTAAAACTTTAGACCTTAACAATACCATATTCATATTCAGTTCGCAATTGAAATCACAAGTAGAATCTCGAATGCAATTCTATACAATCAATTAGGTAGTTCAGTAATGAAATTGAAGACTGACCAAACTCATGCAACAATTCGTACTTAGTAGAAGGATCCTCATTTGCAACAGTACCAAGCATTAAACTGACTGAATCTTTTCTTCTATTATTCTGAGCGAATCTCCCTTCATCCCAGGCCCGGTCCCAAGCTAAGACTCAGGAGGCCTGGGCCTGGGATCAAAGATTATTAAGTAAATAAAGCCCAATCCAACCAGCGTGTACCTCTCAGCATGCGTACAACTCCAATCAGCGCCAAATTTCGTTCTTCACTAGAAGCTTTTCTCCCTTTGAATTGTGACTCATCGAGTCGAAAAGACAAGGTTGTGACGGCTACGCGTAGCCAATAGCAGCTCCAGACTAGATTTCGCTCGAGCTTTGCCTCTCTTCTTCTTCTTCTTCTTCTTCTTGTTTCTGTTCCCTCCTCCCAAGCTTCTATCTTCAATTCTTCCTCTTTAATGGAGATTCCAATATGAGAGAAGGTAGACCGTGTGAGGAGCTAGATGGGAATTATTAGAGAAGAGATATTAGTTCTTTTTTTTTCTTTTAATTTATTTGTCGTCATGTTTACATTCTTGTTGAATATGACTTCTTGTAAATCTTTAGATTCATCATTCACTTGAGATTAACCCTTTTTGCTCACTAAATGGATGAATTTGGTATTTAATTTCTTATGTGGTGTTGTATTTTTTGGTTCCTTTTTTGTGAAGATATTTATGAAAATGTTAAGAGAGAGATCATTGGTTAATTATGATTGATTAGTATTGATTGAATGATTAGTTTTACAAGGAGTACTCTATTTATAGAGTTAGTTAATTATCTAACTTTATCATTAACCTATCTAACCTTATTATTAGTCTACCCTTATCTATTCTACAATCCAAGCCAACAATCCAATCCTACTATACATGAACGCACTTATACATGACCTACTCTAACGCCCTCCCTCAAGACTAGCCGGGTCTGAACACGGTGAGCTCGCGTAGTCGATTGAAACGAGGTGTTGTGAGTCCCTTTGTATGGATGTCCGCAATCTGATCTTTGGTGCTAATGAAGCAAACTTGTAGAGTTTTAAGCTCAATTAGTTCGCGTATGAAATGATAATCAATCTTGATGTGCTTCATACGAGCATGGAACATGGGATTGATTGCGAGATACGTTGCACTAATATTATCACACCATAGGATTGGGACTTCCTTTTGAAGAATATGGAGTTCGTGTAGTAGGAATTGGATCCACACAAGTTCCGTGGTAGCCATCGCAAGGCTACGATATTCCGCTTCGGTGCTAGATTGAGCTACCGTTGCCTGTTTCTTTGCGCTCCACGAAACAAGGTTTGGACCAAGAAAAATACAATATTCGGTCGTAGACCGTCTGTCATCTGGGCAACCAGCCCAGTCTGCATCTGAGAAGGCCTTAAGTCGTAGAGAGGAGGGAGAGGATCGAAGGAGGAGATCATGTGTTATCGTGCCTTTGATATATCGCAAGATGCGCTTAACTGCTCCCTAATGGTGAGTGCATGAATTGAGAGACCTTATTTACCGCAAAGGCAATTTTTGGTCCTGTGATTGTCGCATACTGAAGCACACCAAACGTGCTTCGATAAAGTTTCGAATCCTCCATTGGGTTTCTTTTGAGTTTTGAGAGTTGTTCTCCTGCAGCCATAGGAGATGAACACGATTTCGCACCTTCCATCTTGGCCCTTTTAAGAAGGTTCAAGATGTTTTGGGGTTGAGATAGTAGAACATTATCTTGCATCTTTAGTGCCTCAATGCCTAGAAAGTAGTGAAGAGAGCTGAGATCTTTCAAGGAGAACTGTGCGTTGAGGTCAAGTATAAGTTGTTCAACTGAGACAGGATTGCTCCTGGTAACAATAATGTCGTCCGCATAGACTAAGATCACGAGAAGCTCGTTGTTTTGAAACCCAATGAAGAGAGAAGTATCGGTTCGGGAGCCTACAAAGCCAAGGTTGACAAGAGTACTCTTTAACTTTGTAAACCAAGCACGTGGTGCTTGTTTACGACCGTAGAGAGCCTTCTTGAGGAGACATCTACAAAGTCTGAAGGTTGTTGCATGAACACCGTTTTCTCGAGATCCCCATTGAGAAATACATTATTTACGTTGAGTTGTACCACTGGCCAGCCTTTCAATAAGACAAGTGTAAGAACTACGCGAGTAGTAATTGGTTTAACCACTGGGTTGAACGTCTCGGTGCAGTCAATTTCTTTCTCTTGGTGATAATCTTTTGTAACTAGTCTCGCCTTGTAACATTCTACCGATCCATCCGCATTTCTCTTCACCTTGAACACCCATTTGCACCCAAGTAGATTTTGAGAAGAATGAGAGGAAACAAGATCCCAATATTTTTTTTTGAAGTAGAGCATTAAACTCGGTTTCCATGACGGCATGCCATTTTGGGTCCTTGTTAGCATTAGTAAAGCATGTGGGTTCTCTTTCTTGTTCGGATATAGTGGTTGGAATGGGGGGTTGGTGGTTATATACGCGACATGGTCGGGAAATTGTCACGTTCGTCCTGTGTTGTCACGCGTACAAGTTACCATTGGATGAGAGGATTGTGGACGAATGGAAGAGGTAGAGGGGGGAATATTATCCGCACTCGAGGGTTGAGAACTTTCAAGTGAAGGAGTAGAAGCCTCATTAGAGGAGGGAGAACTCTCGTGGGAAGGATTTGAGCGGAGAAGAGTGAGAGTTGTTTGAGTTGGTGGAGGGGTTTGAGAGGATGTGGGAGGTTGTTCATGCATAAAAGGGAAATAAGTCTCATTGAAGATTACGTGGCGGCTTACATAGATTTTGTTTGTTAAGAGATGAAGACATTTGTATCCTTTTTGATTTAGTGCGTATCCAAGAAACACACATGGGAGAGATCGATTTTGTTGCGAATTTTAGGGTTGTGTATATGGAAAACACAAGCACCCTATAACTCGTACGAAGTTGTAATTGTTTCGAATGGAGATTTCTGCGGGTTGGCGGTATTTGACAATCGGTTAATGAGATAGACAATCTTATAGAATATGTCATCCAAAAACCGAAGTAGAATAGAAGCTTCTGTCATGGTGGAGAGGGCTAGTTCGACGATGTGTCGATGTTTTCTTTAGGCAAGTCCGTTTTGCTCAGGGCTATAGGTACATGTGGTTATGTGAGAAATGGAGGGATAAAGATGCGAAATGGGTTTGAACTCTGTCCCACCATCGATTTGAAGTGTTTTTATGGAGCAAGATAGGAAGTTTTCGGCCTGAGCTTTAAAAAGACTAAAAGCTTGGGACACTTGATCTTTTGAGGCAAGAAAATAAATCCACGTGTAACCTGAGTAATCGTCCGTAAAATGCACAAAGTAGCAGACCCCCGAGTGGGAAAGAATCGGAGCTGGTCCCCACACATCCGAGTGGACCACTTCAAGAGGCTTTGAAGAGCAAGCCATACCTTGATTAAATGGCAATTTATGCACCTTCTCCATACAACACGCATCACAAAATGCCAACTTCTTATTTGAGTATATTAACATATTTGCCTTCATTAGATTTTGAACGAGAGGAAAGGAAGCATGGCACATCCTCCTGTGCCATATATCCGCCAAGACCTGCTCATCAAGAAACGTGAAGGGTTTAATTATTGGTGACGGTCTTTTGAAAAGACGATAGAGACCGTTTTCAAGAACCGCACAAAGTAAAATCTGTTAGAAGCACTATCTTTTATCAAACATGTAAAAGGTTGGAATTCGAGAATAATATTGTTGTCTCGTGTTAGTTGTGAGATGATAATGAGATTTTTCGTGATTTGAGGTACGCAAAAAATGTTTTTGAGTACCAACGAACCGTTTGGCAATTTAATAACCGTCTCGCCAATATTTTGAATTGGTATGCTTGCTCCGTTACCGACTCGAATGAGGTCTTTTCTCGAATATGGTATATGAGAGGAGAGGTCGTTTAGGTAGGCCGTCATATGGTTGGAGGCGCCTGAGTCAAGAAACTACCCGTCCAATGAACCTCTAGGCGGTTCCACAAGAAGAGTGGCTAACTGTTTTTTGGTCAAACCTTTTTCGGCAATTGAGCACAGTATGATTAGGTTTTTCACAAATTTGGCACCTCACAACAACATTTCCACGATCTTCACCTTCTCGCTTGTCACCTCCACAAAATTTATTTAATTTCTCAATTTGCGCTGCGAAGGCTTCCCGAAGTGTTTTAAAAATAATATCTCGAGTGGGCCTGAAGTCCAAAACTGAGCCCACCTGAGAACTGGTCGGATAGGCCAATATGTGGGCCATGAGAAGATGTTGCTGAGGTGACTTAATTTGGCCTGGAAAAACCTGGCCTTGGGCTGAGGTAATATTTGGGCCTGGCTGAAGAATAGATTTATATTGGGCCAATAGTTGACCCGTTGGAGGGAATACTGGAGCTCGAGTAGATTTCGAAGGAATGGGGAGAGGGACGAATTGCCTCGGTTCTATGAATCCCATCGAGAAATCACCATTTGAGCTTGTCAGAGCTGCACTCTGCGTTTCGCTCGATTCTCATTTAGGATTTTTCTTTCCAAACTCCCATCTAGGGTTTTTCGTCTCCGATTCCCACGGAGAATTCTCCATTGAAGACTCGCCTGTGCCGTAGTTGTCGCCATGGTAGCTCATAGAGAGAAGACAATCCTATAGAAGGAGTGAAATAGAAAAGGAGAGAATTGACCTGTTGTCTTAAAACACCGTGAATGACTGTCGTACAAGACAGATTCTTGAGTCATAGTACTGACCAGGCGATTTATTTCATTAGTTCTAGCAATCTTGAACTGAGGAAAGAAGGATTGAGAAGAATTACTGAATCAGGTTTGAGATGAAGTTTGTTTTCATGTTTTCCTTCTTTTCTTTTTCCGGTCAGTGATGAATCAAAACAAGATTCTGCCATCGAGGCATGAAACAGAGGTGAGGAACCCTGAACAAGATGCGATGCTCCCTATGATTCATTGCCACGGTGAATTGTTGTCTAATCTGAGGCTAAATCAGGTGCAACTTGATAATTGCATCTGATGGTTGACACACTTCTCTTGACACAAAATTGAATTTCCTTCGTCTTTGTTCTGAATTGAATTGTTGGACTGATCGGATCAGTTCTAAACTGAATTCGGTCAGTTCTGGGCTGAGATTTGTTGGAGAGATTTAATCCGAGGCAAAGAACCGATAAATATCAGTTCTTGAACCTTCTGCCTTGTTGGAAAGATCAGTTCTCAACTTGATGCAATTCAATATTTCCAATTTGAGTTGAAACATATTTGAATCACCCCGTACACACGCTTCTGAATCACCTCAAGTCTGACCTGAATTCGACGAATTCAGTCAGAAGCTCCTCTGAATCTCTTCAATTCTGACCTGAATTCGATGAATTCAGTCAGAATCTCCTCTGAATCTCCTCAAGTCTGACCTGAATTCGATGAATTCAGTCAGAAGGTCCTCTGAATCTCCTCAATTCTGACCTGAATTTGATGAATTCAGGTAGAAGCTCCTCTGAATCTCCTCTGAATACTCTTCTTGACTGATTCTTGAAGAATTCTGTCAAGATTTGATGAGATTTTTTCAAAGAGAACAGTTCTTGAATTAGAGGCGCCAAGTTGCTGCACTCTCGATGAAGAGAATTAGAAGAAAAGAAGAGAATTAGAAGAAAAAAGAAGAGAAATTGTGAGAATTTGAAAAGCGGAAGCAAGAATTTGCTCTTGATACCATGTTAAGAGTAGATAGATAGATAGATAGATAGATAGAGAGAGAGAGAGAGAGAGAGAGAGAGAGATCATTGGTTAATTATGATTGATTAATACTGATTGAATGATTAGCTTTACAAGGAGTACTCTATTTATAGAGTTAGTTAGCTATCTAACCTTATCATTATCCTACCTAACCTTATCATTAGTCTTCCCTCATCTAGCTGTGTGAGGAGCTAGATAAGAATTATTAGAGAAGAGATATTAGTTTTTTTCCTTTTAATTTGTTTGCCGTCAGGTTTGCATTCTTGTTGAATCTGACTTCTTGTAGATCTTTAGATTCATCATTCACTTGAGATTAACCAAATGGATGAATTTCGGATCCAATTTCTTATGTGGTGCTGTATTTTTTGGTTCGTTTTTCGTGAAGATATTTACGAAAATCATAGTTACAAAAAGAAGAAAGAACTAATTTGATTTTTATTTTTGAAGTCTTTTTGTTCTCAAGTGAATTAATTGTTGATAAAAATAAGTGCTCAATTGCACAATCTAGTATTTAGAAGAGAGGCTAAATTAAGGGTTATTAGACATTTAAGGGCTAGTTAAATCCAATTTTTCTCTTGAATCTTACAGAAATCAGGCCCAATTTGAAGTTTTATTAGACATAGTTTGATATTAAGGAGAAAACTGCTACCAATCTCAAGTGAAGATGCCTTGTACAAGCCAACATGAATTTTATGAAATCTAAGATGTAATATGCACTTGTGTATATTCAGATGCTTAGAATTCCTTTATGTAAGATGCTCACATTGTTTCAAATCTTTAAGTATAGTCTCTATGATATGTACCGGATAGCACAATTGGTACCATATAGTTTTATGGAGTCAATTTGTATTGCATAATGACTATCTCACTATTAGGGTACGTTTACTTCGCGGTAATGTAAGATTACTATGGTAATCACATTCATAGGAATGTGATTCCTTAGAATCACTTTACCATGATAAGAGAATATTTTTTGTTACTTCACAAATTTAGATTTATATGAATGTTAATTATTTGAACTATTTTTAAATATGAAATGACTAATATGTCCTTGATACTTGTATAACAAATCAACCATATTTAATTATAAAATTTTACTAACTCCATATAACATAATTTCTAAATAAATATTTTTTTCTATAAAATTGTATGTATTTCTAAATAATTTTTTATTTATAAATTTTTTTATTTTAGTTGAATTATCTTTTTTTAATTAAATCATAACAACTTTGTAATAAATTAAGAAAAAGAAAATTAACAACCCATTTTTTTTAATAACTATTTAATGAATACAACATATAATTTAATTTCTGAATTTAAATATTTAAATATTATTATTATTATTTAGTTATATTTTATTTCTATAATTAAAATAAAATTAATAAAAAATAATAAAATAATGATAGTCATATTAATGTAAATAATAAATAACATAACAAATAATGACATTTTGGTAATAAAATGAGAATGTAATATTATCATCTTTTTTATGGGAATCACATTTCCACAAATATGACAATATCACTTTGTCATGGGAATATGATATTCCTGTCAAATAGAATTCCCATGTCAAAATAAACATGATAATGTGATTCCAATACCCCAACATTCCAAGGAAAGTTCAACTTTCCCATAAAGTAATGCACCCTTAAAGAACATCATAAAATAAAAGGTAGGAAGAAAATGATACTAAAGTGAAGAGGAATTAACATTTTCAAGGGCCATATTTTGAAAGTGGCCTTGGGTCCAAAAACCTTGGGGACGGCCCCGCTTCATCCACCACCACTCCGCACACAAATCCCTCGGCGATCCAAATCCTCCTCTCATTCCGCCTCCTCCAGTTTGCCTGATCACTATGCCTGACACCGATCCGGATCCAAATCCCTCGGCGGCAGAGTCTATCCCAACCGTGGATCGGATCATGAATGTATTAAATGAATCATCATCCTCATTATCGTCAGATCCGCAAATGGCCTCGCTACCGCTTCCTGACGTTGTGCTACCGGGGAAGAGTCCACTTGAGGGAGTTTTGCTATCAATGGTGTGAGGATTGTACTAGAGAGGGAAGAGTCACAATGAAATTAGAAAAAAAAGAAGAGAACTTAATTAGATATGAAATTACAATTTTACCCTCTTATGATTTATTTGATATAGAAAAAAAAGTCTACAATACTCCTACTTATCTGTACTGTTCGTCAAAACTAAGATTTTCGGTGTGAAGTTGAAGTACTGTATACAAGCTCATTATGTTTATCAGGTCCGGATATAGAGTGTCAGCACTTTGGAGCGCCAGCACCGCCAATCCTCTCACAGCAGGCCACGTCGTGCCATGTAGCGTCCCAAATAAGCGTCTTCATGAAGCTTCCTCCGCGCGCACGTCCTAACTTGTTCCAGCGGCGCATCAGACCCCCACGGCCCTCATTGCTTCTATTGTTTCTTTCTTTCTTTATTTTACAACCCACGGTACAAAAAAAATATAACATTCTACTAAAAGATATACACAGTAACTAAAAAGACATATTAACACAACTAAAAGATATATGAATTCAACAGAAATATTAAAGGTATAACATTCCACTAAAAGATATACGCAGTAACTAAAAAAAATATATTAACACAACTAAAATACATATAAATCTAACACAAAATAAAAAAAAAGGTATAACATTTCGCTAAAAGATATACGCCTTAACTAAAAAGTCATATTAACACAACTAAAAGACATATGAATTCGACACAATAAAAAAGACATAATATTCCACTAAAAAAACATATCAATCCAACACAGTAGAAAATGTATAACAATCCACTAAAAAGACATAATCCGTAACTAAAAAGTTATATATCAATACAACTGAAAGACATACTCCGTTATTAATCCATTGATCATGATGGCTATGCAATGTTGTGTTAATGATGGCTGTCTCTGTTAGTTTTCTGTGAGGATGAATGATTTTTTCAATTGAACACCCAAAAATAAAAAGAAGTTACTAGGAGTTAAGAGTTAGAGCTCATCATTTTTTTTTAATGAGAGCTCATCAGTTATTAGCAGGGCCAAAATGAAATATTTCTAGAGACCTCATCATTGTAAATTCTAGTTTCATTAGGAGTTAGAGCCATAGTCCCCTTGTTCTGTTTGAAAGAATTATGAAACCAACCAAATGTAGGACCCAAAAAGCAGATATGATCTCTGAAGTTTAATTTGAAATACTTTCTCAAAGAAAGAAAAAAAAGAAAAATGATTATAGATGTATAATGAAAATAGAATATTATAGGTTTATCATACATGTAAATAAAATCTAACTTTAAATAAAGATATACTGCAAATAATATATACATATGCTGCATATAGGTTTACTAAAACTGTATAACGAATTATCGAAAAATATATGGCAACATAACATATACTCTGTAAAACAGTATATAAGCATTTGGGCTGGACCGAACAGGCGCATCAGGCGTGTTGGACCCATCTGGTGTGATTCCTTAACCTCTATAGGCCTAATACAAAGTCAGCAGCTGTTGTAATATCTTCCAGCAGATAGTTAGCATTTTTTATTTGTATTGAGAAAATTAGCCGAAAAAAAAGTTTGCACGTTCTACAATTATATAGGCCCACCTTCCGTCGCCTCCTCTCTTTAATAACATGAAAAACAAAAAGGAAATTGACAGATAAAAATCAGACAAAATAACAAAATTAATTTCCCCAACCCAATATGACAGCAAATTATGTCATATAATTCAACAAATAAAAGTGAGACATGTGTCGTACTTTATTCATGTGAGAAATATGGGCATGATGCAAATTGAGCAACATTTGTAGAGGAGATAAAGAACTTTACATTGCAAAGAAAGATTCCATAAAAGGTCTTAACCAAAGAAAGGACCTCCCATGTATTTACCTCTCTGATTCCCTCTCCCCTTTTGGCCATAAACACGGCAAGGTGCAAGTGCAACGCGATGCTTCACTTATTATTTCTTCAATCACAAAATCTTAGATTCTTAGCGCACTGAAATCAGTTATAGACTTGTATATAAATACAAGAGAATGAGGGTTACCATATCCAAGACAAGCCAGTAATAAGAAACTAAGAGCAACTAGAATAGATCGTAACTTTAAATTTTGAGTTGGTTGTCAGCTAGAGTTTCTCTCAAGCACTTCACGCAGCCAAAGGAATGTTATAAATACAAGAGCTGTGTCGGCTGTGTGAAGTGTTTGGGGGAACTCCAGATATCATCTAGCATTTAGTCTGATCATGAAATTTGCGAGTATTTGTTTTAGGATGAGCCGGTTTTCTCCTAGAGTTTCCTTCCAAACCACTTCACAAAAGCCTCAAAAAGGATTCAATATATATTTATGTGTTAATGTGAAGTGTTTGGGTGAACTCTGGGTGTTACCCGACAAAAACATTATTACCAATAATGAAGATGTTGGCGACATAACTTATTGGTTTGCTTATTTATTTTAATTATTTTTGTTCTAACCTTATTTGATTTCATATTTTTGTTCTTCTGCATGCAAAGCCACGAGAACTCGAAACATGCAAAAGGAGATCAGCAAAATGAAGACATTGAAGAAATGAAAGAAGTCAAGAATATATCGCTTTGGGAAACTGCGACTAAAGAAAATATTGTTACAACCTGAATCCGGATAACCGCGACACAATTTATTAGTCGTGCTAAGCGACATACACCAAATAAAATATAATTTATAACTCAACATACACTTAAAAACAATAAACTAATATCGTTGTCCAATAATCATGATTCTCTGAACTTATAACTCATGATGCATTAATTTTTTTGCTCGAGCCGTGTGCGGCACTTTTAATTATCTGGCGGCCACGTCATCTCGAGCTGTGTGCAGCACTTTTAATTATCTGACGGTCACGACATCTCGAGTCGTGTGCAGCACTTTTACTTATCTGGCGGCCACAGCATCTCGAGCCGTGTGCGACACTTTTAATTATCCCGCGGCCACGGCATCTCGAGCCGTGTGTGGCACTTCTACACTTTGGTGGCCATGACATCTCGAACTACGTGCGGTAGTTTATATTTTTGGCGGCCATGACATCACAAGTCATATGCGGCACTTGTAAGATTAGCATTGCGCATCCCCAAAAATTCATAAATCATAGTTGTTATCCACAACTCTATCAGAACTTTAGTCTATAGTATGTATTATGTAAAATATATATATATATATATATATATATATATATATATATATATATATATATATATATATATATATATATATTAATATATATATATATATTAATATAATAAAGAATAAACTCTCACAAAATGTATCAGTTCAATCTAATTATGTGCTTTCTTTCATTCTGACAAGATCTCGCTAAATATTTATACTGATTGAATCAAGATAAAATAGACTCATTACCTTGTTAAGATTGACTCTTGGAGTGTCTATCCTACCCGTGGCCCCTTTGCTCCGTCCCAGAAATTTATCTCTACGCAATTCTTTGTAGAAAAGTAGAATATAGAATGGACAAACCACCGAACTAGAACTTGGGGGGTTTTTATGTACCTCATTCAGAAACGGCAGCAACAAGAAAATATAGCGTTTATTCTCACCTCAATTACTTCTATTTACACCCTTAATTATTCATATAAGGTAACAGCTAGGGAAAAGAGACGAGAAGGGTCATTATGGAATTTTTGTTTTAGCCCTTCCAATTAATTTAATTTCTAAAGTATGGTAGCCAATAGACTTTAAAGTTCTTAGAGATTAATATAACAAACCTAAATTCAGGAAAAATGAAACAATTACCCAAATATCTTTATTGCAAAAATTATTAAAATTTTAGGATTCTAACAAATATCATGAACACTTTCATTTTTTTTCTGCTTTCACGTTAGTTTATTGAAGTATATAATGGATGTAACCTCAATTATTAATTCTCTTTGGCACAATGCTTAAATGGAGAATAACGGACATTTATGGGTTTTTTTTTATTTTTTTTTGAAAATGGACATATATCAAATTAGATTTAAACATTAGTCATTGTGTGTTTATTATAGATAACATATAGAAGTTTAACTAATTATTTATTTAAACATTTAAAGACTCTACAAAAACAAAAATAATATAAAAACTCATAATAATCCCGTCATCTTTTAGTATTATTCAGCCGAAAGATCCAAATTTACTGTTACCGTTCATTTAAGAATGTCTATTATTCTAAATATAGTATGTTATGTATGTGCCCTTGATACGAAGTCAGAATAGTTGGGTAACCTTGAGAAACCGATGAAAGATAATAAATTTCACGATTACTTCCCAGCACATTTATACGAAAGACAATAAATTGAACGATTACTTCCCAGAACATTTATATGAGCGGCGAGTATGAGTATTTCAGTCTCGTTTGATTTGTGTTATGTGAAATTGCTCTTTTGGTTCAGAGATCAGAACCCTAAACCCACCATAGAAGGATTGTAACAGAGATCAGAACACTCGCATCCTCCTGGATCACGGTCCTATGACACCGCAAAACATGTCCTCTATTTTCACTACACTGTTGTTCTGTACTTTCATTTTATACTCATGTAGCTCTTTCACAAAGCCTTTACAAGGCTTTAATTCCATGTAATCAACATTATTAATATTATTAATATAAATTGAGTAGAAACAGGCATTTTGCCTGCCACTCCTTCAAAAAAAGAAATTGCTCTTTTGGTTCACTTCAATACTTTATAGAAGAGGTGATTGTAAATTATATAACAATTTCATACATTCCATTTTATACTACAAATTGTAGAGTAAATCTTATTTTTGCCCATACAATTTTTTTTAAAATTCAAACTCACTATTAATGAGTTGAAGGACTTACTAAATAGTGCTAAATCTCGCACACACAATTTGTATTTCTTTATTTGTTAATTCACAGTTTTTTTTCATGCATGGTTATTAAATCTATATAAATAGTATTTCTGACAAACAAATAAATTGACAAAAAAAAAGTGACGATAACCTTGGTTTGGCACGATTTTTTATCAAACTTCATCTAGCTAATTTTGTCTATCATGTTCCTAATTCAACCCAGATGTGCATTTGTTCTTATAAAATAATTTTTTTATTTTATAGAGAGGTCTCATAAGTCTCACATCTATATTCAAAAAAATTGACTATTGTCAAGTTTTGAAACCACAATCTTTGAGTTAGTGAGATGATGTCTAACCACTCCTACTAGACGAGCTTTGACTTATTCATATAAAAGACTTGCTCATTTGTTGAAATAAAAAAAATGGAAATCATATAACAATTATCGAGCAACTTTTTAGTATAGTTTTTAAATTAAATTCATTGAAAATAAAACATACACATGCTATTAAATTTTGCATACCTCCTTCAAAAAAAAAAAAATAATCAATTTCTACAGATAACCAAGTTCACAGAAAAATAAAATAAAAAAGAGTGAAACACAAAATGTATGGCAATTAATACAAAGATTAATTCCTACAGGAAGGAGTAGTTAGTAGTTAGACGCGAATAACATAAATTGGAATCAAGCTCATATTATTCTATTTCAACCTTTATTTGAACATACATGCTAGATCGATGCAATCACACAAGAGAGACAAGACAGAAACATTAAGATATTTCAGTATGGCATCCTTAGTTTATCTAAAAATAAATCCATCTCATACATGAGAATTAAATAAAAATAATAATAAGCTATTGCTCGAAGCCTTCAAGGCTTGAACCTTGAAATGAAGTGACAAACAGGGACCGAGCCAAGAATATATCATAGGGGGGCCCGGGAAAGTACCATAGTAGAAATAAAGAACGAATAATTGTCTCTCTCTTTATTAACCATGATATTTTTTGAAGTAAAAATGAAATGTTTATCTACCATCTATACATAATTTGTCGAAAAAAATTTAGATAACTAATGGTTAATTCCATTTCTATTTATCTCTATTTGCCCTAATTTAACACTTTATATTGAATTTAAAGAAAGTTTAACTAAATATTTATGACATTTCAATTATACATTAAAAAAATAGTTCAAATAAAAATATAGAATATTATAGGAATATTTATGATCTTTTCAAATAAAAATAGTTAAAATTAAAAATATATAATATTTATGATCTTTTCTAGTTACGTTATGTTCATGCACATTATAGGAAGTTTTTTATTAATATTCAAAAATAATATACAACTAGTTGAAAAAAGTAAAATAGTTAAGTTTAAATTGTATGAAAAAAATGTAGAATATATGGGAAAATTTTGTAACATATGTAAGTTGACTTTGTCAAGTATAGCCTAGATCAGGCCACAAGGCTAACTTCGGGTCTTTCTCTACTCAGAGTAACTCCATGTAATGAGTTTCTAAAATAAATTGAAGGGTTAACAATACTAGTATGATTTGTTTGTTTATTTAATTTAAACCACAGAGAATCAAAATCTTTACACTTAAAAAGGGGCACGTTTCTCAGCTTTTCTCTTTGATTAGCTTTCTATTTAACTAATACTCTTGTTATTTCTTTATAAACTCACCATGACAAGCATAAAGGGGGACAAATATTAGTACTCAAGGACTTAATAAAACTTCTTAAGAGGTAAATTTTTTTTTCCAGATTTATGGGGGGCGGGGGGCGGGGGGCAAGACTCCCCTTGATCCCCCTTATCTCCGTCCCTGGTGACAAACAGGGGGAACTCCAGACATTTTACTCAAGCATAAGATAAACTCTTGAATGTTCTTCTTATTAAGATGGCTGCTGCTATCGGGCAGTTAGGGGCTGTACGGAGAGCAAAAAAAGAAAAAGAAAAAAAGGGGCGATTTTGAATACTTTGAGGGGGAGGCAAACCCTAACGGCGGCGCCTTCCCCTCCCGACCACCCATCTCTAACGAATGTCTTCTCTTTCTCTCCTTTATGCTCCTTCTATGGTGAGCTTCTCTACTCCTCCTCCATTTCTTTTCTCTTGTCTACCCACTCTTCTTTGTGAGATTCGAAACCCTAGCGTGGCGGCCTGAGACCTCACTCATGTCCGACCTGAGACCTCAATCAGTGGCTTCTCGGTCGAGGCATCTCGATTATGGAGTTGTACTCTCTCTTTCTTCTCGATCTGTGTGACACCTTCGAAACCTAACCGAGATGGCGGCCCTCCTTTCTCACGGCGTGTGATCTCTTCTCCTGTAATGTGTATTTTTATACACATTTTTAGGATTTTTAAGATGTAAAATTCACCCTTAAATCACTTAAAAAGGATGAAAAGTGTTTAAAATTAGCAAAAATTATTTTTGAAACTCTTGTTACGCTTTTGTGTGATTTTTCAGGTAAATAAAACTAAGAAAAAGATATTTGGAGGACTTATTTAAAAGTCAACTTCAAATGAAAGACCGATCTATAAATCCTGGGCCAAGGATGACCGAATTCTCAACAAATCTCCGTGAAACCCCGACACACGCCTCTCCAATTCTCTTACAACCCTTACCCACCACCATCCAAGCCCAAACCTACAAAATCCAAAAAAAGACGAAAAGTCAAACCCAGGAAATCGCCTAGTTGATCAAAACTCAACTGTCACCAATGTTACAGAATGCGCTAGGCGCTAGTCGGGCGGTCAAGACCATCGAGGATTAATCGGGGATTAATCGGAACTAGGCGGATTTATATTTTTTAGTATTTTTATATATTATATATAATTTTTGCGTTGAATTATTTATACTATATTTAATAACATTAACACAACATACAAAATATACAAATAAAATGCAAAATAAAATTCACGACTTTGTAAGTTGTAACGGTTAATTCATAAAAACCGTTACTAATTACACTATTAGTAACGGTTTTCATCAAAGAACCGTTACCGAATTGCCAAGTTCTTTCATAAAAACCGTTACAGATATATTTGTAACGGTTCTTTCATATAAACCGTTACAGATTGTATGCATATTTGTAACGGTTCTTTCATAAAAACCGTTACAGATCTATATTTGTAACAGCTTTTTTCATATAAACCGTTACAGATTGTATGCATATTTGTAACGGTTCTTTCATAAAACCGTTACAGATCTATATTTGTAACGGTTTTTTCATATAAACCGTTACAGATTGTATGCATATTTGTAACGGTTCTTTCATAAAAACCGTTACAGATCTATATTTGTAACGGTTTTTTCATATAAACCGTTACAGATTGTATGCATATTTGTAACGGTTCTTTCATAAAAAAATTGGGCTGGGCGGGTCTGGGCGGGTCTGGGCGGTCGCTGGGCGGACAAAACGCACAGAAGGCCGACTAGCATAATTTCTAGGCGTTTTGCTCGCGCCTAGCGCCTGGGCGGCGCCCAGGCGGCCGCCTGGACCGCATTTTAGAACATTGATTGTCACAATAGGGGTCAAACTGGGTACCAAATCGAAGAGCGCGACGAGATGAATCCAGCGATACAAACCGCGCATTCAGAAGCCTTCTAGAACTCCCAGAAATTACAAAAGAAGATCTGATAAAACCAGGTCAAAGTCAACCTTTGACCAGGTCAACCCTTCTCTCGACCAATCAGAATGAGACACATGTCCCATCTTTCTACCTTAATTTCCCCAAACTTGTACGAGGATCTTTTTTTGTTTCCAATCAGGAGCTGGAACGTGTCACTTGTTTTTTTATTAATTCTCCTCAAAATTCAGTGCAACGAACTACAAAGAAATTAACCAATGCAAGGCAATGTAATATGTATTTTTATACACATTTTTAGGGTTTTTATCATATAAAATTCGCTATTAAATCACAGAAATATTGAAAAAATGATTAAATTTAATCAAAATTATATTTGAAACTCTTAATACACATTTGTGTGATTTTTCAGGTAAATAGACCAAGAAAATGATATTTGGAGGATTTGGCCGAAAAGTCAACCCCAAATAAAGGGTCGATCTGTAAATTCTGGGCCAACGATGCCCGAATTCTCAACAAATCTCCGTAAAAAATCCTACACACACATCTCCAATTCTCTTATAACCCTTACCCACTAACCATCCAAGCCAAAACCTACAAAATCCACGAAAAGACGAAAAGTCAAACGCGGGAAATTGCCCAGTTGATCAAAGTCAACTATCCCAAAAGTGATCAAACTGGATACCAAATCGAAGAGCTCGATGAGACGAATCCAACGGTACTAACCTCGCAAAAAAAGGCCTTATAAAACTCCCAGAAATCGCGATTGAAGATCTGGTCAAACCTTGTCAAAGACAACCTTTGATCAGGTCAACTCTTTTCTGGAGCAATACAAATGAGACACGTGTCTCATTATTTACTTCAAAACTCAGTCAGAACAGAAATCAAGCAGTGTACGAGTATTATTCTTGGGCCAATCAATGGCTGACACGTAGCTTAAGCAGTTGGATTTGGATTAAGTGAAGACACGCGGCGACTTGTGATTTGGGAACATTATGATGTGTCAGTACGAGAAACGTACTATCATCAGCATGAGAATCTTACTTCACCCAATCAGATCATGCCGCGTGGCAAAACGCGTTAGAGAAAATGTGTTATTCCTTAATCGGTTGTCTTTCACCTCCGTTCCACTCTTTGCTGGACACCTCCGGTTGAGTTATAACATGCTTTTGTGAAAGAAATGGGCCGTCCGGTGCTTCGAAATGGAGAGCTCATTTGACGCGCTTCAGGAGCTGATCAGTACGAGAATCTTTCATCTCTCCGTTTATTTTTGGAATGGAAGCCTCTGTTTACTTGTTAACGAAATAATCAGTACGAGGATTAAATGCTCCCAAATGGCAGATTGACACGTGGCATGAGCGTTAATTACCTGGACAATCAGAGTGTGCCACGTGTATAATCTGTTGAAAGTGGATGAGATTGGGAAAAATTGTTAAATACACCCAGAAAATTTTACCCAAGCAGAATTTGAATAGAAAAGAAGGAAAAAAAAGTGCTACACATCTCCCAAGTTACTACCCCGAAATAAATCTAGATCAAGCTAAATTTTTAGTCCCACAACCCTATTTCCAAATCTTTTCTAGGTTAAATTTTTCTATAAATTAACCATTCTTTCCCTCTCTAAGCATCCGTCATTCATATATCCATTACCAGATCCATTCTTACACACCATTTCTACACCATCCGCATTCTTCTTCTTCTTCCACCATTAATCACCTAAGCTCAAAACCCTAATTTTAAAGAGTAGAAAGAGAGGTTGAATTTTTACAAGGAGAAAGACGCTTGTTCTAGCTTGAGCAAGGATTGGAAGGGAGGCGAGATCAATCAAGAAGGAGGGGTTCTAGCTAATTTAGGGTTTGATTTTATTCTCTTTAATTTTTTTCGTTATTTCTTCTTCTTTTCTTGAATGAGTATCATGTTTCAATCTTGTGTAAATATGGGATTTATGAACATGAGTGAGTAGATCTTTAGTAGGGATGTGATGATTTGTTTAAGTTTGTTTGAAACCTTGTGTTAATTGATTTGATTTGGCGATTTGTGAAAGTTGTCATGAAACGTTTTATTGAATATTTGATTTAAATACTTGGCTAAGTTTTTTACATTAAATCTATAAATTGTAAATGTTTTGTGACCAATTAATTAAATAATTACTTGGCTGAGTTTGTTTAATTAATTGAAGTTTTGGTTGGATTTAGTATTTGAATATTGAATTGGCTGATTTGTGTTTAGATCTAAATTAAATCATTAATTGGGTGTTTTTAGCTTGAAGCACTTGAACTTATTTTGCAAATCTTAAGATTGAAATATTTGATGGTTAATGATAATATGCTTGAACAAATTATCCTACAAGTCCCTACCTTTAATTAAATATTTGAAAAATCAAAAATCTTACTTCTTTCTTTTAGTTCCTTTTATATTATTTCAAAAACAACTCACGGTAAATCTTTAAAAACTAAATACTAGAACTAATATTTGATTAATTAGTTGAGATTTAAGGCTACACCTCCTAGTGGATCGACACCCTAAACTCGCACACCACATATACACTTGTGATAGAATTAGAGATTTTATAAATGTTCTGTTAAGAGTGCGAATTCGTAAACGACACATTTTATACATTTCTTACAGGCGACACATGGCAAAGTCAGACCCCGTACGGCACAAAACAAAACTCGTGTACCATCTCTCAGTACAAGATTCTTCTCCGCTCCAGTAGGAACTCGACACATGTTAATACGTGTTTTGAAAAATGCATTGAATTTAACTTTTCTAACACCCCTCCAGTTTCCCTGTAATTGGACACCTCTGTTCCAACAACACATGTTTTAGTGACTATTGGACCCTTTGGTGCAAAGGAATGGAGAATAGTCTTGATGTGCTTTCTAAGACTCTGACGCCTTGAATCGAATCAGGCCATTCCATGCGCGCAACGTGGAAAAACGCACTTTCTTTTAACAGCCGGATTTTCTTTTCTCCTGTTGCCGGACGACTAGATATCATGTATTTTTCTGTATACTGGAGGCCCGCAGTGGAATGAAAAAGAGAAGCGATCATACACGTTTTATGCAGCTCTGTATCGCGTCAGTACGAGGTCCAGTCCTAGATTTCATTCATCCAATGAAATGTTGACGCGTGGCGTCCTTTTCTTAAAAATCGAGTGAGTCAGTACCAGATTAATTATGCTTCCCAATGGCTGATTGACACGTTGAAAGGCTTTTTTCCTCTTCTCCAATCAGAGAGTGTCACGTGTCTAGTCTGGTACTTCAGAGAGAAAATGATAAATACCCCCCCAAGTAGTGTACCCACACGATTTTAGTAAGAATTTGAATAAGAAAATGAAGGGAAAATTGTTAAATACCCCCCAAATTACTACCGAAAGCAAAAACCGGACCTAACTAAGTTTTTAGTCCCACAACCATATTTTCAAATCTTTTCTAGGTCAGATCTCTCTATAAAATGGCCACCATTTCTCTCTCTAAAATAAAATCCATTCTTGCACACCATTATACAATTTATATACTATCCATATTCTTCTTCTTCTTCTTCTTCTTCTTCTTCTTTTTCTTTCTTTTTCCACCATTAAAATCCTAAGCTCAAACTCTAATTTTAGAGAGTAAAAAGGGTGATAGAAATTTGTAAGGAGACGAAAGCCAGATCTAGAAGGAGCACGTGTTGAAAGGAGGATTAAATCGGGAGGGGGGGGGGGGGGGGGGGGAGGGGGGCTCAAGTTTGATCCTCACTTAGAGTTTGATTTTTCTTTATTTATTTCTCTTTTAATGAATGAATAAAATGTTCCATGTGTTTGTAAATATGGATTATGAGTAATCATTTTTAGTAGGGAAAGATTTTTTGTGTGATATTTGTGATGAAATCTGAAGTGAAATTTTGCATTTTATTATGGTCATAAAAAGATTAATTTTTGGCACTTTCAAATGAGATTTTAGTTGAGTTATTTGGAAGGATGACTTGATTTAAAATATATGTGTGTTTGTGTTAAAGATTGTTTGATCATTAGGAACTTAAAAGAGTTTCTTGTTTGATTGAATAAGGTTTTAGATCAAGTATATGAAAAGCTTGAAAATGAAATTTTTTGAGTTAGATCTAATATTTGGTTTATGATTGATTTTTGGAAAGAAGTTAGTCGAGCCTTACTTTTTAAACCATTTAAAGAATTGCTATATGTTGTGATTAATGATTCACGTGTTATACAAATTATCGTAATTTCCCTACTTTTGTCTTTTGAAACTTTTAAAAACAAAAACTTTTATTTCTTTTAATATTTTCTAGCATCTTTTCTTATATTATTAAAACAACAACAAAATACTTGAACTTCAATCTTGCACTAAGAAGTAAAAGTTTGATTAATTGGTTAAATCGTAAGGCCACATCTCCTAGTAGATCGACACCCTAAACTCTCATTCCACATATACACTTGTGAAATTAATTAGGGTACTTATAAATATCTTTGCTAAGATTATAAATTGTAAAACGACACGATTTACACATTCTTACATATCTCGAGTCCTGCTTTGTCTGGAAGAATCTGTCTACGGCACCGTCGGCGTTCTTCTCCTCCCCGTATCCGTCAAAGGATTCTTCTCCCCTTTCTCTTTCACCTTTCTCTTGATAGAACGGGTATTTCAGATCCGGTAAATGTTTGTGCAGCTTCTCCGCTCCTCTATCCCCGTTGAGCCGTTGTCGCTGCTGATGCCGACGGCTGGTCCGATGTGAGATCTCTGTTTTCCTATCTCTTGATCTTTCACTCTCTTTCTCGTGGAAATGTGAGACGGTGCCAAAATCAGCAATGTGCTACTCTGGCCCGCTGGTGAGATCCCGCTACTCTGGTTTGCTGGCAAGAATCTCCCTCATGGCGACACTTCTCTTTTCTTCTGTCTCTTTCTCTCTGAGTATCGGTGCCAAAACCATAGCCTAAAAGTGTCGCCGCCGCCCTTGCTTGCTAGTAGAATATCTCTCATGGTGTCCCTTCTCTAACCCTCTCTTCTCGTTGATTTACGTGCTAACACCGAAACCCTAACCTACAAGGTGGTGCTTGTAGGATTAGTGCCATAGACCAAATATATTTGTGCTAGAAAATGGATTGTGTATTAAGATATTATTATTTATTCAATAAAGCTTGTTTCTTATATATTTGTATGTATGGGTTGCCAACGTAGATTTACATTCCTTATATCAACCATGAATGACACTTCGGGTTCACGTCATCAGAATACGTGATTCTGATAGTAGAACTGTGAACCAACAAATGACATTCTAAACCGTCCCTAGTGATATGTAGGATGTTTATAGAGATAAACATACTTCAAGTAAGAAGCTACATATCCACACTAGTATATTCACAGACCGGATGATCATGTTCTGCTGATCATGGACATAGGGATGTCAAGTCTGGAATATAGGTACGTGTTAGAGAATACGTACTGGACTGACCACACTATGAGAATATGACTGCAATTTCGTCAGGAAGTAGAGATGGAGAGATGGGATGTTTGGTGGAGGTGTAGGCGACAAAGTCGGTGTGTTTCTTAGCTTTGCGAGTGTTATCGCGTGTTCGAGTGACCATGGGATGAGTTGATGGTTGTGGTTCGGGAAGAGAGGATGTGGAAGAGGGTGGTGGATTGTTGTGCGAAGATGGTGTTATGATGGGATAGTTGTTTTCAAGAAGAGAGGGAGTAGTATGTTGAGATGTATGTGGAGTGGAGGATGACGGCTTTGTCGAGAGATGTTGAAAGGGAAAATGAGTTTCATCAAACACAACATGTCAACTAATGTATAAAAATCACAAATTCCCCTCCCTATCTAGATCTACTCACACATATTCACAAGAACGAGAATTTGACAAGATTTAATCATGATTACTACAAAATTGAGTTCTTGTGTTCTAAAATTCAAATCAATCAATTAAAAGAGCATTGGATTAAACCGAGAGTTGGAGGACCAGCCGGTAGCTCCCTTGAGTTGATTTGAAGCTCCAATTACCCCTTGATTCAAGCTAGAATCGACCAATTCGAATTTTCCCCAAATCAGCCCCAAATTGCGCGATTTCACTCAAAAACGAAAATTAGAGCTCAAGAAAGCTTGAAACTCATTAATGGTGGTTCTAGAGGTAGAAGAAGAAGAATGGAGAGTGGTGTGTTGAATGAAGAGGCTTGAGGGGTGTTTTATAGGCTGAAATGGACTTGAGAGTCCAATGGCCTGTTTTGAATGAAGATGAGAGTAGGGGACAAACCGAAGCTTGTGAGTGGCTCAGGTGGATCAATGGGTTGTACTGAGGATCTGGCCGAAATTTCGTTGAATTCGGTTAAGAGTTGAGTGATTTTTGGGCGGAAAAATTTCCCTCTGTTTTGGGCGGAATGCTTGAGATCCGATCGAAATATTTGAAACACCCACTGGTCCGCGCGAGAAATTTTTTTTTTTTTTTTTTTTTCGCTGCTTCCAATCTCATGATTTGTTTACTAGTTTTCTTCATAATTCAGCACCCATTCTTGATCTAGAACTCTTCTACTCGCTTTGACGAATCCGTAGAACTTTGAATCGTCGAAAACCGGCAAGAATTCATGGAGTTATGCCACTTTGAAGTGCT
The DNA here is from genome assembly GCA_027726005.1 of Juncus effusus. NCBI lineage: Eukaryota > Viridiplantae > Streptophyta > Magnoliopsida > Poales > Juncaceae > Juncus > Juncus effusus. Next base: position 7,727,637 of record CM050896.1, on the reverse strand, counting down.
ACAGCTCAAATTTCTGCCATTATTCCGTTTCTCTTCAAACAAACATCTCAAACTCTTGATCCATTGCCTCTTAGCACTAATTTCCACCTCAAAAATCTTCTCATGTTCCTGACAAACCTACAGGAACAAGAACCATGCAAAACTGTTGAGTAAAGCTTGAGCTTTGCTCAAAAAACCAACTCAAACTCCATTTCCGAGCTGCTGCAGCCATTGTTGAGAAACGGAGCTCAAACTCGAGATTTATTCAACGAAAAACTCAATCTGAAAACTGGAATACCTTCTCAACTATCATAGGATGCTTCACACGAGATTTCAAGTTCTAATTCTCCCTAATTCCATCAGAATTCGCTATTTCATCATGGTTGTGAAAAACTCGAAAATCACCAAGTCATGATTCAAACTCGTATTTTAAATGGTTTTTAAACCCAATTGAGACCTCACACATCATTAAACTACCTCCTTCAAACTCTCCAAATCAATAAAATATTATCTTGTTTGAAAAATTCGAACCAATTAGATTTGAACAAAATTTTGACCGTTAAAGCTGGAATTTCTTGAACAGTTACTGACACGATTTCAAACTAAAATATCTCTCTTATTTCTTCATCATTTTGGGTGTTCTTGGTATCCATGGAAAGAAGAAAGATAGAAGAAGATAATGAAATTGGTTTTGTGTGAAATGGAGGTCTGTGGAGTAAAATATGGACTTGAGAATTTTCAGCTCGAATTGAGTTATTTCAGCAAAAATAGAATTCAATTTCATTGAACACGTACTTCAAACTTGATTATCTCACTCAATTCTTCATTACTTTTTGAGTTCTTTATATGGTTGGAAAGAACGGAATAAGAAGACGAGATTGGTGTTGGAATTATGAAAAACCGAGGTCTGTGCAGTAAATAGTGAGCTCGAGAATACTGCAGCTCTTTTCGCGTTTTGCGGCCAACTCTGGCCGTTCCAGCGATGATGAATGATACGGTTGTGCTTGTCTTGTCACGACGAGTCAAATGGTGGTGAGTTTGTTCAATTCTGAGCATTTCGGAAAATCAGCGGTTTTAATTGAGAGGAGTTGACTTTGACTGCGACGGTTGACCAGAATTTTGACGCGTCATTTTCTTTCGCTATTCTTTCGCTGCTAGGTTTATTTTGAGGAGTAAAATGATGGTTAACATCCGTTTGATCGGAACGTCACATTCCGATACGAAACGTCATAAGAAACGTGGACGTTTCTTCTCTGTTTTGAGACCGACATGGTCGGTTCACGTATCGGTTTGGCTAAAGAACGTCATGAGACAGTGGACGTTTTCATAACGTTTTGTGGTCGTTTCTTACTCGTTCCAATTTTTGCTCTTTTCCACCAACGTTTTCCATCGTTTAGGGTTGGAGAAGTATGTGTATGGTCCAATTCTTCATTTTATGGCATTTTCACCTAAATTTTACACAAAAACATATTAAGAGATTTCAACTTATGTTTTATGAATTATGAGCATTTTTTACACATTTCCACTAACATTTTCCATCGTTTAGGGTTGGATGCCGCTAAATCTGAGAAATTATACACTTAGTGATTAATGATTGTTACACATCATAAATTTCCTATAAATCCCTATTTTTAAACCGAAAATCAAACCCTAATCCAGTTTCTGTCTTGCTGTTGTTCTTTCTCTGTTTTTCAGTTTTTTTCCCTTAATTTCGTGTCAAATTCGGATCTGGAAAATTAAATTTTGTCCAATTCAAATCAAATTTTGTCCAATACCGATTTGTAATATGTGAGATATTAATTTTCTAAATTTGTAATATTTTCTGTTTTTTATCTTTCTGTCCAGATTTACTGTTTCTTTTCTTCGGAATTTTTAAAAATACAAAAACAAATATTAAAAAAACAAAAATAGATTTACTTGAAATATTTTGTAGTGCAGAATCCAAATATGAATTTTAAAATAGTAGTTGTTAAAACAGATCAGGAGATATTACAACTTTTGTGAGTACTGATCTGTCAGAACCAGTTTCTGATCCAGATCTGAGTTTTCATTATAAATCTCAAACTACAAAATATAATTGTACTAAATTTTAACCGCTAATCCACAACTTGATAATTGAATTTCTATAAGATTTTTTTGGATTTTTGAAGCTTTGGAGATTTTTCTATAATTTTCTGAAGTTGCTGCTGAACCGATTTTGAATCTGAGATAAGTTCTGGACTGAACTGCAAATAACTAGAAAATCTTTAATAAAATAATAATAACAGTAAAGAATCACATCGTAGATATCTCTTTCTAGTTTCCAACCGTATCTCGTGAGTTGGATTCGGAGTTTATTTGATCTAGTTACGAATTAAAACACCAAAGTGTGACGTGCTGAATTTTTACGATAAGGCTAAAAAGAAAATTTAAGCTTGGAAATTTACCTAATAACCCTTGAATTAAAAGATTTTACACTAAAGATAAATCATTGAGACTAGTTAATTCTTGAGGCCACACCTCCTTGTGTTCGACCCCTAAACTCCTTTACCGCTCATACTTGTAAATTGATTAATAAGGAAATATAAATTATTTTGTTAAATTGTGTGAAATATAAACGACGATTTTACCCGATTAACAAATGGCGCCGTTGCCGGGGAGGCGGCTTGCATCAAGTTTAAACTAACCCATCTCATATTTTCTTTAGTGTTTTTGTCTCTTGAATTTTTGAAGGTTTATGAGAAAGACGAGATCACAAGGTGAAGTACACACTCCTCGCAAGAAGGACATCAGCAAGCATCTAAGAGAGATCAAGAGGAACAGGGCGCGAAGCGAGCTAGGCGCAACTTCGTAAAGCAAAGGAACGCTACAAGAAGAGGCTTCTCCTTTCACGCAAGGGCCTCGAGTACGACAAGAAGAGCTAAACCAAGTGGAAAAGCCACAAGAAGAAGCTCAAAATCAACCACTGGTCGTCCCGTCTTCAACTCCAAGATCCGTTTCTCCGTCTTCTTTTTCTCATTCTAAATCTATTTCACCAACATCATCATCATCATCTTCATCTCATTTTAAAAATCAAGAAGTTGAAAAAGAATTTAAAGAAACATTAAAAAACGTACAAATGGCTCAACAAAGAACATTAGGGGAATTTTTAGAACACAAAATTCAAGAAAATCCTGGAAACATCGTTATACCTAGAGTACTAAATTTTAAGATAAGTCCATCCATGTTAAGTGCTTTACCAACATTTGAAGGGCATAAAAATGACAATCCATATGCACATTTAGATGAATTTCATATGAAATGCACTGCATTATTTGGTAAAACTAACAATCTGGACAACATTAAGTTGATCCTTTTTCCTCATACGTTAGGAGCTGCCCCTAGGGACTGGCTAAATCATTTACAGGGTGGACCATTCGAGACATTCGACGATGTAGCAAAGCGCTTTCTTAAGAGATACTTCCCAAGCACACTAACCGCTAAAATACGCAAGGAGGTTACAAACATTCAACAACGAGGCGACGAAACCCTTCAAGAATACTACGAGCGTTTCGTAAGATTGTGCGCATCATGCCCTAACCATAACCTCACCGAGACCTCGCTACTTGGCCAATTTATCCAAGGGATGAACGCGCTAGAAGCCCGTCTTCTCCAATGTTCGGCTGGAGGATCTTTCAACGATAAAACTCCTGCCGAAGTGCGTACCCTCATCGAAACCATGGCCGAAGAAAATCTAGGACGCGAGGGAATCTTGGGGCAAGTAAACACAACAAGCACAGTGGATCTCAAAGCAATGGAGTCCCGCATCACGGCGAACTTCAAAACAAAATTCAACAAAGTGCTTAAAGCGGTAGGGGCAAAAATGGAACCCACACCATGCGAGTTTTGCGCAAGCACGGATCACGCAACCGATGAGTGTGATACCCTTCAAGACGTGAACCATGTGGATGGTTACCAACGCCCTCAATACGCATATGAACCTTGGAAGAAAAACCCTAATCTCCGTTGGCGCGACAACCCTCAATTTCAACAACCCCAACAAGGTTATCAAAAATCTGGAGTTTATGTTCATCCTAACGCGCAATCTCAACACCAACCTCAACAACAACAAGCACCTCAACCTCCAAACCCTCAAGCTTCATCTTCAAATCCCGAATTTGCTCAAATTCTTGCCATGATGCAAAGGATGTCGGGATAAATATCGGGGAAAACCTCGCTTATAAACAACATCAAGGACGAGTTAAAAGGGAAAATTACCACGCTTGCTCAAAGCCAAGCCACCCAAGGTTGACAAATGCAAAACTTTGAAATGCAAGTTAAACAAATCGCGAGTGAAGTAAATATGCTAAAGGGGCAAGTAGGGAACAAGTTACCTTCTCAAGGGTCGGACCCTACAAATCTAAAGCCCATCAATGCGATCCAATTGAGAAGTGGGAAGCAAGTGGAATTCCCGAGAGAAGAGGAGGAAGTGGTGGTACAAAGGCCAAGGGAAGACACGTCGAGTACAAAAAAGGTACAAGATGTTGAATATGGGAATAGTAATGAGGGGAAGGAAGGAGGAAAAGATGGTGAGGAAAAGGTTCAAGAGAAAGAGAAAGAGACACCAAAAGAGAAGTCTCATACGCCAAAGGCGCCTTTTCCGCATCGCTTCGCGGTAAACACTAAGAAAGATGAACTCGACAAGGATATTCTTGAGGTGTTCAAGAAAGTGGAGGTGAACATTCCAATCATCGACGCGATCCGAATGCACCCTCTATATGCGAAGTTTTTCAAGAACCTCTGCACAAACAAGAGGAAGCTAAAGGGAAATGAAACGATAAACCTACCCTCGGTGATGAGCATCAACACACGAGTGGCTCAAAAAGAGAAAGACCCTGGAGTGTTTGCTATTCCTTGCACCATCGGGCTCCAACAACTCGCGAAGTGTATGCTTGATTTGGGCGCTTCCATCAATGTGATGCCTAGGTCTGTTTATGAGACCTTGGGTTTAGGCGAGCTAAAAGACACGCGTGTGATGGTTCAATTCGCCAATCGCTCTGTAGCCCCAGTCTTGGGTGTTGCGGAAGATGTGTTGGTTAAGGTGAATGGATTGGTATTCCCGGCGGATTTCTACATACTCGAAATGGGTGACAACGCCGACTCATTCGCCATTCTCTTGGGAAGACCTTTCTTGAGGACGGCTCGAACAAGGATCGACTGCCATTCGGGCACGTTATCCATGGAATTCGACAACGAAAAAATCACCTTCAACATTTTCGACACGATCAAATACCCTGACGATTACAACGTGTCTAGCATTTGCGTCATTGACGAGATTGATGAGCTTGTTGAGGAACATCTTGAAGGGGAGTATTTAAATTCATTAAATTTTCTTAATTCTGATTTTGATGATTTTTGGGATGATTTAGAAAACGTAAATGTATTAGAAAATGTGGATGAAAATAATTTACTACAAGTTACAAAATCAAGTAAAAGTGATGTAGTGATAGAAGAAATACAACATGAAAACTTGCCTAATCTGGAAATTTGTAGGAAAGAAGAAGTTTATTCTTTTTCACGTCCAACTTCGAGCGAGCTTAAAATTTCAGGGAAACGAATGCCTCCATCAATCGAGACAGCACCCGACCTGGAACTCAAAACGCTACCCGACCATTTCAAATACGCCTACCATGGACCTAAGGAGACTCTACCCGTCATCATCGCCTCCAACTTAACACCCGAGCAAGAAGGTCGCCTAGTCGACGTTCTCAAGCAACACAAGAAGGCAATTGGGTGGACCCTAGCCGACATGCCTGGAATTAGCCCTTTGACATGTATGCATAAGATCTCACTCGAAGAAGGCTCTAAACCCTCGAGGGAAGCTCAAAGAAGGCTAAATCCCGTAATGATGGAGGTGGTAAAAAAAGAGCTTCTCAAGCTTCTTGATGCTGGGATCATTTACACGGTGGCCGATTCGGAATGGGTATCTCCAATTCATGTGATTCCCAAGAAGACGGGAATCACAATTGTGGAAAATGCCGAAGGCGAGAAGGTGCCAACGCGAGTGCAAAATGGATGGAGAGTTTGTATCGACTATCGGAAACTTAACACGGCAACAAAGAAGGACCACTTTCTTCTTCCCTTCATCGACCAAATGCTCGAAAGATTAGCGGGGCGACCTTACTATTGCTTCTTGGATGGTTATTCAGGATATTTTCAAATCACCATCGACCCCGACGACTAAAAGAAGACAACCTTCACGTGTCCCTTTGGTAGATTCGCCTATCGAAGGATGCCGTTCGGGTTGTGCAACGCACCTGGTACATTTCAAAGGTGTATGATCTCTATTTTTTCTGAATATATTTCTAAATTCATTGAGGTATTTATGGATGACTTTTTCCATTTATGACAACTCCTTTGACGAGTATCTCCATAATTTGGGCCTAATAATGGAAAAGTGTGTGGAAGCTAATCTTGTCTTGAATTTTGAGAAGTGCCACTTTATGGTGAGCTAAGGAATTGTTTTAGGACACTTAATCTCAGAAAAGGGCTTGGAGGTTGATAAGGCAAAAATTGACGTGATCAAGACGCTTCCATATCCTCGCAACGTGAAAGACGTGCGCTCATTCCTCGGCCACGCGGGATTCTATAGGCGTTTCATTCGAGATTTCTCCAAGATCGCCCAACCCATGTGTCGCCTTCTTCAAAAGGAAGTGAAATTCGAGTTCAATGACACGTGCAAGGAGGCATTTAACATTCTAAAAGGGAAATTGAGCGAGGCTCCAATCATCAAGCCTCCCGACTGGAATCTTCCTTTCGAAATCATGTGTGACGCTAGCGACTTGTGCGTTGGTGCCCTCTTGGGCCAACGTGTTGGTAAGGATCCTCATGTTATTTACTATGCCTCTAGGACCCTAGACGAAGCCCAAAGAAACTATACAACAACTGAAAAAGAATTATTAGCAATTGTTTTTGAATTGGAAAAGTTCCGCTCATATTTGGTCGGGACGAAGGTTGTTGTGTTTTCAGATCATGCGGCGCTCAAACACTTGATGAAAAAGAAGGAGTGCGAACCTCGACTTCTCCGATGGATCCTTCTCCTGCAAGAGTTCAACATGGAGATTCGGGACAAGAAAGGTGCCGAAAACTTGGTGGCCGATCATCTTAGCCGACTCCCGACAAAAGAAGGCGACATACTTCCTATAAATGAGCTCTTCCCCGACGAACAACTTTATGCCATCCATGGTGTGACGCCTTGGTATGCCGACATCGTCAACTACTTGGAGACCCAGGAGCTACCAAGCACTCTCTTGCACGCTCAGAAGGACAAGATAAAAAGCAACGCGCGTTATTATTTTTGGGAAGATCCTCATCTCTCCAAGATTTGCTCTGATCAAATGGTGCGCAAATGTGTGACTGACCATGAAAAGCAGTCGGTACTCTCTTTTTGTCATACTTTGGAATGTGGGGGACATTTTGGGGGGCAACGTACGAGCCACAAGGTGCTTCAAAGTGGTTTGTATTGGCCAACTCTTTACAAAGACGCTCATTCTTTTGTAAAGAGTTGCGAAAATTGCCAAAAGACGGGCAGTCTAACCCGTAAAAACGAAATGCCTCTCAAAACGTTATTGTTTTGTGAGCTTTTTGATGTTTGGGGGATAGATTTCATGGGCCCCTTTCCCCAATCACATGGTTATCTCTACATATTGGTGTGTGTAGATTATGTGTCAAAATGGGTGGAGGCAGTTCCTACAAGGGATGCCAACTCTAAAACGGTGATAGAGTTTCTCAAAAAGAATATCTTTCAGCGTTTTGGAGTCCCTAAAGCCATCATTAGTGATAGGGGCTCCCATTTTAACAACAAATACATGGAGAATTTGTTGAAAAATTACCATGTACAACACCGTATGTCTATCGCTTACCATCCCCAAACTAATGGACAAGCCGAAATCTCAAACAAAGAAATAAAATCAATCCTTGAGAAAGTGGTTAATCCCTCTCGCAAGGATTGGAGTCAAAGGCTTGGGGATGCGCTTTGGGCCTACCGGACCGCGTACAAAACACCAATAGGAATGACACCATTTAAACTTGTGTATGGTAAAAGTTGTCACCTACCTGTTGAAATAGAACATAAAGCATATTGGGCTCTCAAAAATGTAAATTGTGAGTACCCAAAAGACGCGGGAATGCGTAAATTACAAATTCAAGAGTTGGTGGAAATTAGAATTGAGGCATATGACAACTCTCGAATTTATAAAGAAAAATTGGCCACCTACCATGACAAGATAATTAGACGAAAAGAATTCAAAGTGGGAGATAAAGTCTTGTTATTCAATTCTCAGTTGAGGTTACATCCCGGGAAATTGAAAAGTAGGTGGATAGGGCCTTTTGAAATAACAAATATTTTGCCCTTTGGAGTCTTTGAAATATTTAGTAAAATGAATGGAGCATTCAAAGTTAACGGAAATCGACTCAAGGCATTTTACGAAAATCACGACTCAAGATGGCTAGATGAGCAAGAATTCGGCGAGTACCCGAGCGGGGAAGGTGCGAACGAATGAGCGAAAACGCGTCGAGCTCAAGACGTAAAACAAGGGCGCTGGCGAGAGGCAACTCGTCGTGTTAGCTCGTATTTTTCCTATCTTTATTTTATTTTCTTCTTTTTACAAAACTTCTCTTTACACTTAAACATTTTCTACGCAAAAGTTTAAGTGTGGTGGGGGAAGTTTTGCACAAAACCCCAACACTTTTTCAATTTTCCCAATTTCCACAAGTTTTCTCATTTTTGAACTTTTTGTTTGAGGACAAACAAAGGTTTAAGTGTGGTGGGGTGGTTTTGTGCAAAACTAAGTTTTGTTTTCTTGTTAAAATGTGAAAATTCTTAAAAATTGGAAAATTTCAAAATTTCAAAAAAAAAATAAATAAATAAATAAAATAATAAAAACTCCTAAATACCATAAAAAAAATTAAATTTTTGCTTGTTTTTCATTCATTTTTGTTTGTTTTTGTAAATAAATTTTGTGTGTTTTAAAAGCAAGAACTTTAAATGAAAATAGTAAAATGTTTTGAAATGGAAAAATGTTTAAAACTAAGCCCCTTCAAGCGAATTTTTGAAAACTACTTAGGGTTTTGGAAAATGATGAAAAGATTTGAAAATTCAAAAAAAAAAGAAAGATTAATTATCGTCATGAATGCCATATTTTCCACCTCATCCCATGTATAATATCCATTTAAAAAAATTCATAAATATTTCACTTGCCCCTTTAATGAAATTATAAATCATTTTCTTTAAAGTAGTGATGTGATTAAAACTTTTGAGAAATCAAACCTTACTTTTAATACCACTAGTTTCGCAAAATTGTTCTAACTCAACCTATCTTTCATGGCATAGCTAATGACTCGTATGTCCATCTCTAATTTTCGAACTAAAAGCAAGTGACCGAAATCATAACCTGTTATCTCTTTACAAAAAGAATTCAAAAATGTGAAAAATTATTTTTAAACCCTTGAAGAAGAAAAATTTTACATACCCACAATAGAAAATGAAGGAATTTTGTACGTGCAAAGCACAGCTTGTCTTTTGATAACATTAGTGGATAGCATACCAACTTTTACGTGTTTATAAAAGAGAAAATTGAGTTAGTTGGAACTCTTGGGGTAATTTGTATAAATTCACCATTTTAAATTTAGGGAGAGAAAGTATCAAAAATAAAATTAGGGCATTGCTTTTTGGAAAAAGTGTTCGTATTTGAAGGATTGGGGAATTTTAAATAAATTTGAATTTGAAATTATTAATGGATATTCATCGACCTTCGTGTATTATTATAATAATCAAATATTAGTATAAAACATTCATGGCAATAACTAAATCTCTTTTCAAAACTTTTTAAACTGATTCTTGAAATCTCGTGTGAAGCATCCTATGGTAGTTGAGAAGGCATTCCAGTTTTTAGATTGAGTTTTCGTTGAATAAATCTGGAGTTTGAGCTCCGTTTCTCAACAATGCCTGCAGCAACTCGGAAATGGAGTTTGAGTTGGTTTTTCGAGCAAAGCTCAAGCTTTACTCAACAGTTTTGCATCATTCTTGTTCCTGTAGCTTTGTAAGGAACATGATAAGATTTTTGAGGTGGAAATTAGTGCTAAGAGGCAATGGATCAAGAGTTTGAGATGTTTGTTTGAAGAGAAACGGAATAATGGCAGAAATTTGAGCTGTAGCACTTCAAAGTGGCATAACTCCATGAATTCTTGCCGGTTTTCGACGATTCAACGTTCTACAGATTCGTCAAAGCGAGTAGAAGAGTTCTAGATCAAGAATGGGTGCTGAATTGTGAAGAAAACTAGCAAACAAATCATGAGATTGGAAGCAGCGAAAAAAAAAAAAAAAATCTCACGCGGACCAGTGGGTGTTTCAAATATTTCGATCGGATCTCAAGCATTCCGCCCAAAACAGAGGGAAATTTTTCCGCCCAAAAATCACTCAACTCTTAACCGAATTCAACGAAATTTCGGCCACATCCTCAGTACAACCCATTGATCCCCCTGAGCCAATCACAAGCTTCAGTTTGTCCCCTACTCTCCTCTCCATTCAAAACAGGCCATTGGACTCTCAAGTCCATTTCAGCCTATAAAACACCTCTCAAGCCTCTTCATTCAACACACCACTCTCCATTCTTCTTCTTCTACCTCTAGAACCACCATTAATGAGTTTCAAGCTTTCTTGAGCTCTAATTTTCGTTTTTGAGTGAAATCGCACAATTTGGGGCTGATTTGGGAAAAATTCGAATCGGTCGATTCTAGCTTGAATCAAGGGGCAATTGGAGCTTCAAATCAACTCAAGGGAGCTACCGGCTGGTCCTGCAACTCTCAGTTTAATCCAATTCTCTTTTAATTGATTGATTTGAATTTTAGAACACAAGAACTCAATTTTGTAGCAATCATGATTAAATCTTGTCAAATTCTCGTTCTTGTGAATATGTGTGAGTGGATCTAGATAGGGAGGGGAATTTGTGATTTGTATACATGAAATCTTGCTTTATAATCTTGTAATTTTGCTGAATTTTGCTGAATAGTCATGAACATACACATTTTTGAATAAATTGGGAAAAATTGCTTAGCTTAGTGTTTTTCATCAATTGATCTATTAAATCTAGATTTTATTGTCTTGTTAATCATTTGAAACACTTAGCTCAGTATTTTGTGTGATTAGTTTGGAGTTGTGAATGATTTAAATCAAGTTTTGTTTTGAAATGGCTGTTTTGGAATAAACTAGTTCTTGAGTCAATTTCTTGAGTAAATCTTAGCTTACATTGCTCAAATCCATCATCTAAATCTGAGAAATTATACACTTAGTGATTAATGATTGTTACACATCATAAATTTCCTATAAATCCCTATTTTTAAACCGAAAATCAAACCCTAATCCAGTTTCTGTCTTGCTGCTGTTCTTTCTCTGTTTTTCAGTATTTTTCCCTTAATTTCATGTCAAATTCAGATCTGAAAAATTAAATAAATATTTTTACAATTTTTTTCTCATTTAGTAAATAATTTTCAAATCAAATTGTGCCCAATTCCGATTTGTAATCTATGAGATATTAATTTTCTAAATTTGTAATATTTTCTGTTTTTTATCTCTCTGTCCAGATTTACTTTTTCTTTTCTTCAGAATTTTTAAAAATACAAAAACAAATGCTAAAAATACAAAAATAGACTTACTTGAAGTATTTTGAAGTTTAGAATCCAAATTTAAATTTTAAAATAGTAGTTGTTAAAACAGATCAGGAGATATTATAATTTTTGTGAGTACTGATCTGTCAGAACCAGTTTCTGATCCAGATCTGTGTTTTTATTATAAATCTCAAACTACAAAACATAATTATACTAAATTTTGACCGCTAATCGATAACTTGATAATTGAATTTCTGTAAAAATTTTGGGATGTTTGAAGCTTTGTTGATTTTTCTATAATTTTCTGAAGTTGCTGCTGAACCGATTTTGAATCTGAGATAAGTTCTGGACTGAACTGCAAATAACTCGAAAATCTTTAATAAAATAATAATAACTGTAAAGAACCACATCGGAGATCTCTCTTTCTAGTTTCCAACCGTATCTCGTGAGTTGGATTCGGAGTTTATTTGTTCTAGTTACAAATTAAAACACCATAGTGTGACGTGCTGAATTTTTACGATAAGGCTGAAAAGAAAATTTAAGCTTGGAAATTTACCTAATAACCCTTGAATTAAAAGATTTTACACTAAAGATAAATCATTGAGACTAGTTAATTCTTGAGGCCACACCTCCTTGTGTTCGACCCCTAAACTCATTTACTGCTCATACTCGTAAATTGATTAATGGGGAAATATAAATTGTTTTGTTAAATTGTGTGAAATATAAATGACGATTTTACTCGATTAACATGCGGGCAGGAAGTAAGATGTGTGATGGAGGGAAACATTCGTCGAATTGGCAGAAACTCGGTGCCGCCGTCTGTTTGGAGTGTCTTAATTGATCGAGAGAGAAGATTCTCAATCCTTTTTTTGAAGAGGGCGAAGATTTGTGGTACCTGTGATTTAGAAGTGAAGAAATATATCCAAGTAAAACGCGAAAAATCATCAATAAAAATTACAAAGTAACGTGAACCAGAGTGTGAAGTAACCGGAGAAGGCCCCCATACATCGGAGTGTACTAACTCTAAAGGCTCACGAGAGCGAATGTCGGAATGTTTAAAACATAATTTATGCATTTTACCAACACAACAAGAATCACATAATGACATTTTATTAGATGACACACTTAGTTTATTTTGGGAAATTAAATTCCTAATAGCACTAGATGATGTATGGCCTAAACGATGGTGCCAAACTTCGGCTGGTGCCTTGACACCAAAGAAGGCGGTAGGTTGGTTGTGAAGTGTAGAGGATAGTCGATACAATCCATTATCTAAAGAAGCCTTGAGAAGAGGGGTTCCAGTTACTAGGTCCTTAATAAGACAAGAAGATGGATTAAATTCAATGATAACTTGATTATCTTTTGTAAATTGTGAGATGCTTATGAGGTTTTTGGTTATTTGAGGAACATGTAAAACATTATTAAGTTTTAAATGGCGTGTAGAAGAATTAAAATAAGTTTGACCAAAATTTTGAATTTTCAAACCTGCTCTATTCCCAACACGAATTTGATCCGTGCCAAGATATGGAGTGTGTCAGATGTAACATGATTGGTGGCGCCCGAATCCAAGTACCAGCCATCGGTGATGATTGGTGGAGCGTAGATCGTATTGGCTTGAGGTTGGCGATTTTGGTTGCGCTAACGACATATCTCGGCAGTATGACCCGGAATTTTACAAATTTGGCACCGGATCTTTTTACGAGTATTATTATTATTATTATTATTATTATTATTATTATTATTATTATTATTATTATTATTATTATTATAGTGACGTTTGTCGCGATTTTTATTGTTGCCCCGATTATGAGAAAACCGAGTGTTGGTAATTTGGTTGGCGAGTGCTTCAAGAAAAGATTGATTTGGAACTGGGCCCAAAATAGAGGATTGAGAGTGGATAAGTTCGATATTGAGGTTATTTGGTCGGGAATAAAGCGGCGGTCCATTATGGTTATTTGGTTGAGGTGGAAAAGGAGAGAAAGAGTAATTGGAGAAGAGAGATGCGGTATTGTTACCTCCAAATCTCGAACTCGAAATCGCCATTAGAGCGGATGGGAAGATCGATCGATTCCTTTCGATTATGAGTTCCTGACTTGAAATGAGGGAGAATCTGTTCGTTGGTTGAAGGCTGTGACGAAGTTTTCGAACTCAGGACCAAGTCCGGCGAGACATAAATCAATTAGATCGGGATCCGTAATGGAACATCCAATTATGGATAATTGATCAGCTAAGAACTTCTTTTGGTTGAGATAGTCAAAACATGACATACCTTGTTGTTTGAGAGTTTGAAGTTGGAGTTTTAAATCGAAGCGACGAGCCTTGGAAGTGGATTGGTATCTCTGACAGAGAGCTTGCCAGACTTCTCCAGTACTCGAGCAACGGATGAGTTGAGCTACGATCCCCTCCGAAATGGAGGAAAGTAGCCAACCCAAGAGGAGTGTCATGTCGGTTCCATGAGTCGAAAACTGGATTTGCAATTAATTGAGGAGCCTGACTTGATGTAATTGTGTTGAGAATTTGAAGGGGTGGTTTTTGTGAGGGGTCGAGATAGGATTGTAAGCCATGGCCAATAATCAAAGTTTCAATTTGATATTTCCAAATTAGGAAATTATTGTCGTCTAATTTTGTTGCTATTTGGTGCGTAAATGTCACCAATTTTTGGGATCAAGAATTCTCGTATGTGGCCTCCGTTTGAGTGTTGGAATTGAGCATTTTTGGTTCTTTAAGCTTTCTTGAAGATTTCTTGAGAAGAAGAAGAGGTAAAGAGGATTATTTAGGCTTTCTTGAAGATTTCTTGAGAATAAGAAATGGTAAAGTTGGTTCTTTAGGGTTTTTTTTTTTTTGAAGATTTCTTGAGAAGAAGAAGAGGTAAAGAGGATTATTAAGGGTTTTTTGAAGATTTCTTGAGAAGAATAAGAGGTAAAGAGGATTATTTAAGGTTTCTTGAAGATTTCTTGAGAAGAAGAAAAGGTAAAAGGGTTCTTTAGGTTTTCTTGAATATTTCGTGAATTTTAATATTTGGAGATTTTGAGAGGTAAAGGAGTTCTTAAGAATTTTTTTTTGTTGAAGGTTTTGGAGAAGGAAGTTTGAAAAGAAGAGTTCTTGACGAGAAAAGATAACTTCTTTGAGATATATTTTGTGGTTAGGGTTTTATTTTGAAAGAAATTTTAATGGAGAGAAGAAAAAGAGGAAGGATCTAAATAGCGTTATCTTGCGCTCTGTTACCATGTTAGAATATTGAGAGAGAATAGAGGAAGAAGAAAGAGTGAACGATTTATTATATTATTACTTAATTGTGAGATTATATATAGATTCTATTTATAATACAAATGAGTTAATCTAAATCATTAGTTAATTAGCCGTTAGAACTATTCTAATCACTCATTTAATAATCTATTCCTAACCATACATTAAATAATCAACTCCTAATTATTCCTAATTATGTTCCTAATATTCTATCAATATATCAACATATCCTCGTACTCTATCACACCGGCGATCTAGCTGGAACCCCAACCGAGCTAACCGTCTCCTTCCCTTTTTGGAAAAGTCCACCTCCTCCCATCCCGTATAAATAGACTTTTTTTCTGAAATGGCCAAAAAAAAAAAAATTAATTAAGGGAATGGCCAAGTTTTAAAAATATTTGCAAAAGTAGCCATTTCGCCCAGCCGCCGGGCGAAACACAAGTAGTTTCGCCCAGTAACGGGGCGAAACAGAGCGTAATGTGAATTTGCTTAATTAACCCTATTTCGCCCAACAGTGGGGCGAAACAAGGAGTTTTTAGTATCGGTTTTTCAAAATAACCGTTACAGAATAAACGATTTAGTATCGGTTTTTCTAAAATAACCGTTACAAAATAAAGAGTTTTAGTATCGGTTTTTACAAAATAACCGTTACAGAATAAACGCTTTAGTATCGGTTTTTTAAAATAACCGTTACAGACTAAAGACTTTTAGTATCGGTGTTTAGAAATAACCGTTACAGAATAAAGACCTTTAGTATCGGTTTTTTTATATAACCGTTACAGAATAAGGACATTTAGTATCGGTTTTTATAAATAACCGTTACAGAATGTTCTTTCGCCAATTCGCTGGGCGAAACAGCTGTTTTTTCGAAAATTTTCCAAACAACCAAAAAAAGGGCGACATAGAGGCGAAAAAACACAGAAAAATAAATAAAATAAATCTGAGGACAAAAAAATAATAATAAATAACTTATTTTGATGGAGAATTTCTTTTTCATATTAAAATGACATGTTAGGCTATTAGTACATAAACAGAAAAATAGGGTACTAGAGAATATTAGTACATAAACATTGATTTAACATGCTAGAATATAGGAGGAATCTGATGATTTTTAGGTGTTTAGGGTTCAGATATAGGGTACTAGAGAATATTTACTTTTTCAGATTGAAATGACAATTTGGCTTTTTATTTAGTGGGTAACATTGATTTAACATGCTAGAATATAGGAGGAATCTGATGATTTTTAGGTATATGATTTAGATTTCTATTTAAAGAGTCCTCTTATTATACTTGATCATCAAAAAATTAAATCTCAGAAGTCTCTTTTGCAAACTTCTTCTCTTTATATCTTTCTCCTTATCAAGAAAATGCCACAAAATTCAGAAATATTTCTATATTACAATGGTCAAATTGTTCAAGATTCGAGCGGATACAATTACGCTCCACAACAAGGTGTTCTTCTCCCGTGTAGTAGAAATAGAAATTATTATAGATTGTGTTTAGAAATTTATGCTACCACCGGTTGGCCTAATAGTGACGATCTTAAAATTAGTGGTAGGTTTCCTTACCGTCAGAATGATTGTTTGTGTTTTAATATAGTCAAAATTTCGAATGATTCACAGTTAGCTAGTTTTGCTCAGTACATCAAATATGGTGAACACGGTTGGCCTGAATTAGAAATATACGTTAAACGCATCCAAAGTAGAGAATACTATGTAGGAACTAGTAGTAGATCAAATGTACCTTTTAATGATGACGAGCTTGAGAGGTTAGAACCTGTAATAAATCGTGATGAAGATGAAGTGCCAGAAATGGAAGAAGGCGACGAAGATGAGTTTGAAAATGTTGAAGAGGACGAATATGATGAAGATGAAGTGCCAGAAATGGAAGAAGGCGACGAACCAGAAATAGATGTTATGAACAATTATACGGAAGTGGGTGAGATGGTTAGTGTAGGAACTTTCGGTAATCCTCCGGCGAAAGAGTTTGAAGATACTACTATGTGGGAAGAAGCGAAAATCGATATCTTGTATGGTAAGAGCATGCATGTGAGTAGCGATAATAGTTTGTATGAGGGACAGACGTTCGACACGAAAGCAGAGCTACAATCGGCCGTAAAATTATACAGCGTCATGCATCACCGAGAATTTGTAGTCTCCAAATCGAACAAAACGATCTACACTGTAGTCTGCAAGCTACAAGATGACCGCGCTGGCTGTGATTGGAGGCTGTATGCATGCAAAAATAAACGACATGTGTTTGAGATTAAAAAATTGACACAACCACACGTATGTGTTAATCAACAACCTAACAACGACCACAAACAATTAACAAGTGCATTTATTGCGGGGCTAATTCTAGATGTCGTTAGAGCAGATTTAGCAATTAAACCAGTAACCCTAGTGGAAACCGTCAAATTAAAATTTGAATATACCATATCATATTGGAAGGCTTGGCACGCCAAGCAACACGCGCTTAGATTCTTGTTTGGCGATTGGAAGGGGGCATATAATTTGCTTCCTGAATTGATGGCAGCAATATATTCAGCAAATCCTACTACTGCATATGCATTTTGGAGAGGTCCCAAAAACCGTGCTGGTGAGGAGGAGTTCGAAGGTCTTTTTTGGGCATTTGGTCCATCACTTAAAGGATTTGAGTTTTGCAAGCCTGTCATAACAGTAGATGGAACATTTCTAACCGGAAAATATCAAGGATGCTTATTGATGGCAGTCGCTAGCGATGCAAATGGTCAATTATTTCCCTTAGCTTTTGCTTTAGTTGATAAGGAGAGGGTAGAAACGTGGGGTTGGTTTTTTGGGTGTTTGGGTACTTTGATCGGCCATCGCAAAGGTTTATGTGTGATTTCGGATAGGCATGCCGGAATAATTCGTGCAATGAAGGATGACAGATTGAAATGGAAGGAACCTAACAGCTATCATCGTTATTGCATGCGGCATTTAGAAGCAAATTTCAGTAGCGCTGTATCAGACAAAACATTGGTTAAATTGATTGTACCACTAGTTAAGGCGCCCACCAAATTTAAATTTAAGAAGCTATATAAAATATTAAAGGATAAAAATATAAAGGCGTGGGAATGGTTAAATAACAAAGATAAATCAAAATGGGCGTTCGCGTATGATACAGAAGGTCGCCGGTGGGGTATTCCTACTAGTAATCATGCAGAAGTGATGAATTATGTTTTCAAGGGTATGAGGAAGCTTCCCGTTACGGCTATTGTGATGGAGACATTCTACAAGCTGAATAGTTATTTTGTCAACAAGCGCGAGATAGCTGCAAATATGGAAATGAATAATAGAATGTGGGGAAAGGAAGTGATGGAAAAAATGGAGAATAAAACAGTTAAGGCGCGTGCGCATCGAGTCACTACCTTTCATGTCGAAAACGGTGTTTATGAGGTGATAACAGGATCTACTGGTTCCAAGGTAGGGGGAAAGAGCTTCCATGTGAATTTCAATGAAGGCCAATGCAGTTGTCAGAAACCGATGCTATATCACTATCCTTGTTCGCATCTGGTAGCAGTTTGCATACGCAGAGGTGTTAGTCCCGAGTATTTTATACATCAACATTTTTCGCTGGATCACCTTAAACATACATATGAAGGAAGTTTTTATCCGATAGAGGATAGAGAACAGTGGCCTGAACGTAAAAAAGTTTTTAATGGTGGTACGTTAGTTCCTCCTGAGAAACTTATGAGGAAAAATGTCCGTGGAACCAACAAGCGTGGAAGAAGACAGGAGAAACGCTTTCATAATAGTATGGACGTCATGGACAACGCAGATCGTAGAAAACATTGCAGTATTTGCGGAGTAGCAGGGCACACGAAAACAAAATGTCCGAGAAGGTTGTAGTGTTTTATGTATGGTAGTTTATGTTTATTTATTGTGGGTTGTAATGTTTTATGCTTTGTATTCTATGTTTTATGTACTGTATTTTATGTTTATGTATTTTAATTTGTAATATTTTATGGATTGTATTCTATGTTTATGTATTTTGATTTGTAAATTAAAGACACATAGTGAGCTCTCTAAAATAGTTTAAATATCAATCTAAATTAACAAAACATAGTCCAAAAAGTAAACATAGTCAGTAATGCAGCGGCCTCCTCCTCCTCCTCGTGTTCCCCCGCGTCCTCCGTGTCTTCCTCTCCCCTCTCCCCCTCCTCCTCCGCGTGGTACTCCTCCGCGTCCTCCTCCGCGTGGTACTCCTCCGCGTCCTCCTCCGCGTCCTCCTCCGCGTCCTCGCTGCGCCTGAGGCTGAACCTGAGTAATCTGACTAACTCCTTCATCTCCATCTCCTCCTTGGCCTCCTCCTTCCCCTCCTCCGTCTCCTCCTTCGGCTCCAACCTGTTCGATGATCGAACCCCAATCGAAGTCGCCCTCATATTCATTACTTTCCTTTATGCTGCTCCGGATGCACCCTAACAATTTTTTCAATTTCCCTGGTACATCCTGGCACTCGGCTTTTAGCGCTTCGAACCCATGTTTGCAGGCCTCCAAAAGAAATGCATGCTAAAAAATAATATTTGAGTAATGTTAAAAAACTAAAATAATATGAATAAATAATAATATAAATAATAGTCAATTATTTTCATTACCGCTTTCCTTTTTTGCGGAACCATCGGATGATACGATACCGTAGCATGCGGGATATCAGACTGCACATAAGGATCGGTTGCCGTTCTATACCAATTCCAGTATGCATCATACTGGCTAGGGTCATACGGCCGCCATGAAGGAATATTTATTTCACGTCCCAAGCGTTTCTCTTCCCACTTAGCCAGATAAGCTGAATGTACGGTAGGCCAATCATTTCCACGGTAATTTGCGATATCGTGCAATCGTTTGTCGTACTCGCAATTTGGGGGTACTTCCATCGCATACCCGAACTGACGCAACACCCGCTCCGGACGATGCATCTCGACAATCCAAAAATAGATCAATGGCACTGTAAGAAGCCCCATAGTTTTTTCGTGCGCAACTATCGGCGGGAGTATATGACGGAATGCGTCATAAGGTGTCCAAACCACCTGAGTGTCGACCAAACTGTCGAACTGATCGCGATGTGTCGGCAAATGCCGATGAGGTGTTATATCCGCGTATTGAGTACAATCTTTCCACAAAAAACCAACCGTAGGTCTCTCATCTTCATCACCATAATTCGCCATATCCTGCAGTTCCTTGCGTACATCTTTAGGAACGGGTCGTCCGATAGTGATATGTTCCCATGCCCACAGTTGCAGCAACATGATACACCCTCCCATATTTTTCCGTTTCTTATGCGTACCTTTACACAATGCCCTGTAAAGGTACGCAAGAACTCCACTACCCCATGCCCATCTATCTAAAACCGACATGTCCTGTAATAAAAGCAGAGGCAGTGCTGAAACACAATCTCCCGAAGCTTCCGTAAATAATACATCCCCACATAATGCAAGCATGTAGGCTCTACAATACTGCTCGACTTTCTGTTCCGGGGCATCAATTTCCAAATCGGAAAAATTATTTTTCAACCATGTTCTTTTCAATAAAATTTTGCTTCTCCCCTTTCCCTTAAACTCCAATTCCGGGATTTCTTTCCCGAGTAGTTGCGTGACCTTTCCCTTCCAATCAACATCTTTATTATTTAAACACATTGCCTCACCGTCCGTCCGCATTCCCAACAAACACGAAACGTCATCTAGCGTTATGGTCATCTCACCAACAGGCAGATGAAACGTGTGTGTTTCCGGTCTCCAATGTTCCTGCAGAGCGCTTATCAGTCTGCTGTCGTAATCCAGCCAACCCATCCTGGCAGTTTGTAGTAAGGTTGCTTTCTTCAAAAAAGGGGCATACCGATCGTCCCATGGAACCTGCAGAAACATAAATAAATAAAATAAATAAATAACATACATATGATTTTTTTAACTTTCTAAAAAAATTTCTAAGTAATACCCTAACAAAAAAAAAATTACCGGAACTTCATGTTGTCGGTAGCGCATGGGTTTGATAGTTACATCTTCAGTGTTGCCAAATTCGTTCGTCCGATGCATGTGTTGTTGTGACTGAAGCGCATAATTTGGCCGACTAGGTCCCGCGTCAGATGACATCTTTATTTAAAAAATAAAATAATATAAATAAATAAATAAAATAATATTAATAAATAAATAAAATAATATTAATAAATAAATAAAAACTACTAATAAAAACTAATAATAAACATACATACATAAACATACATATAAACATACATACATAAACATACATTTGATTTTTTAAACATTTGATTTTTAAAAACATAAATAAATAAAAACTAATAATAAATAAATAAATAAATAAATAAATAAATACATAAACATAAACATACATAAATAAATAAATAAATGCATAGCATACATTTGATTTTTTAAACTTTTAAAAAATAAAACTATAAATAATATACTAAAAAATATATCTATAACAAAAAAAATATAAATAAATAATCCTAAACAAGAAAAATAATTTATAAAATAAATATATACATTACCTAAACTACAAAAATTAATTTCAAAAATAAATATGTATCTAAACTAGAAAAAATATTACAAATTTACTTGTAATTATTATATTTTCTTCTTCTTCTTCTTCTTTTTCTAACAATATCAACAAAATCAACCAAATAATAAATCTAATTTCAAATCAACCACACAAATGGAAAACTAATTTTGAGCAAATAAACCTAATTTGAAACTAATTTTGAGCAAATAAACCTAATATGAAACTAATTTTGAGCAAATAAACCTAATTTGAAACTAATTTTGAGCAAATAAACCTAATTTGAAACTAATTTTAAGCAAATAACCAAAATTAACTAAATCTAAAGTCAAAGAAATCAACATACCTTTCCCTCTCCTTTTTTCTGTTTTTTTTCGCCTCTTTTTTCGCCTCTGCGTCGCCCTTTTTTTTGCTGTTTCGAAAATTTGCGAAAAAACAGTCGAAGTAACGGCAGTGGGTTTGAATTATACAGAGCTGTTTCGCCCAGCAAACTGGCGAAAGAAGTTTCTGTAACGGTTATTTGTAAAAACCGATACTAAAAGTCTAAATTTTGTAACGGTTATTTATGAAAACCGATACTAAATTTCTATATTCTGTAACGGTTTTTTATAAAAACCGATACTAAAAGGCTATATTCTGTAACGGTTATTTTAAAAAACCGATACTAAAAACGGCTTGTTTCGCCCCACTGCTGGGCGAAACAGACTTAATTAAGCAAAACGTGATCATCGTTTTCGAAAAACGATGGGACGACCGACCATCGGTCGGGACCGAACACCGTTTTAGACAAACGATGGGTTTGACTCTAGTCGTCCTTTTGAATAAGGAATTGCACCATGAGCAGGTATCTGAAAAGCCATAGTGCCCCGAGCCACCCTGGGGTGGAAAAGGTCACGATTTGCACGTCAGTATCGCTTCGGGCCTCCACCAGAGTTTCCTCTGGGCGAAACTACTTGTGTTTCGCCCGGTGACTGGGCGAAATGGCCACTTTTGCAAATATTTTTAAAACTTGGCCATTCCCTTAATTAATTTTTTTTTTTTGGCCATTTCAGAAAAAAAGTCGTATAAATACGCTCTCCCGTCCAGTTTACTATTCGTTTTCCTTTCCTTCTCGTTCAAAACTCAAACCTCTTTCTTCAAGCTTCCAATGGCAGACTCAAGCAAGATCTTCGTCCTGACACTTGTCACCCTGGCGGCAGCGGCCTCTGCCGGTGCCTCCATGTGGATTTCCCGACGCCGTCGCCGCCCTTCCGACGATAGCTCCGCGGAACCAGCTCTCCCCGCCTCGTCAGCTGCGACAGATGCACCACAAGCCCCGGCGGCCGCCGCGCCAGCTTCCACGGCGATCATCGGCCCTGTTCCGATCCTCGCATGGCGGTGACAGGAGGGTCCCATTCATATCCTCCCGTTCCAATCCTCTTCCATTCCGAGATTTTCCAGCCTGCATTCTGGGAGACTCCAGGTTTTTATTCTTCTTTCTTTCTTTTTAACTCTAGCTTTCTTATTTGCTGGCTTCACCTTTAAAATGAATCAAGTACGGAATTTGGCTTATTTCTTCATTTTGAGTATCTGTTGGGTTTTAATAGATTTTTGTAATGCTGATTGTGTAATTTGATTAGGTAGTAATGTTATTTAACCCTTATAACACTGATTGTTTACCATTATCTAACTGATTGGTTAAATTAGATCATTTCTGTTTATTTGGCTCTTTCTCCTACCTATTAATTATAATTTGTTTTTTAATTACTCAATTGCGCTTTCAACATGAAATTCAAAGTCCTAATATTATAATACGTTACGAGTTTGGCCCCGCATGATCACATCACATGATGAACAGAACAATTTCATTTGGATTCAATAAATAAAAATCCAGCACTCATATGATTCCCTTTCCTTTTTCTTTTTGTGAAGTTTCTGAACCACACGGCTTCTGCACCAGCACATGTGCAGGCCCCACCAGCCCTGACCCTAGCACATGTGCAGGCCCCACCAGCCCTGCTATCCACATTTCTTACCAGGCCCCACCAGGTACTTTCATTTGGTTTAGTTTGTTTCGAAAAGTTTTAATAGATTATGGTTTCTTCTTGAGTGAATGTGATATAACAACCCATATAGGGAATGTGAATGATGTTTCGTTGTCTAAGAAATGGTTTTTTAGTTTTGATTCTTTGATGAAGAAACTGATCTTTGATTTCTGTTGCTCCTATCATCTCATTTTCCTTTTTTTTAATTATTATTTTTTTTATAAATTATGTGAAACAGGAAATGACACTCTGGTGCCAGAAAGTTTGTTACTTTGTGTTCAGATCTTTTGTTTCTCTCACCGGTCAGATGGTGTACGCGTGCATCATCATCGAGATTTCCTTCTCTATTACCGGCGTCACCGTGTCAGGTTCGAGTCTCTTTCCCTTTTCCCCCTTTTTTTTTAATTTTTTTTATCAAAATAAATTAATTGTGTTTTTTGTTTTCTGTTTTCAGTATTCAAATTCATGTGCGGCTCAGGCCCGATTTCTTTGATGTCTCCTTCGGCTGACGAGACTGATGCCATCGCTTTGCCGCCACCAGCGCCGGTATGAATCAAAATATACTTATCTACCGAAAAATACTTTTCTGTTCTTTCATATTGCTTTTGAATGTATTAAACAAGTTGTTAATCCTGTGTTTTGTTAACTTGTAGGTGGCTGGAGCACCTCGTGCTGAGTTGGCAGCTGGGCCCACCTCCCCCGCCAGCTCAGACCGCCAGCTGGCCATCGCCAGCTCACCCTTCCTGAGCCGCACCAGCTCAGACCGCCCGCTGGCCCTTGCCAGCTCACCGAGCCTGAGCCCCACCAGCTCTGGTGAGCTGTCCTCCCACGGCTTTTTCTATTCGGCCAACTCAGACAACTTCTTCTCTTCAGACGGCTCGAGCTCCTCTGTCCCGCGCAGCACATCCAGCGGCAGTGAGACGGATTTCACAGAGGCTTGGGTACGAATCAAAACTTTTTTTTTAATAAATTCAAGTTGCCGTCACATGACTTTTAATCATAACAACATAGGAGATGGAGGTGATGATATGGCGGCACACAGTATGGCCGGAGCCGGTATAGGTGAAGTGAAATCGAGCATTTTACAACCTTTTTTTTTATCTTTTATTTTTTTCTAATTATTTCGTTATTTGTTTTTAAAAGAATTTATATGTATCTATATTTAACTTTTATTATTCATTTTTGTTTTGAACAGGTGGATGAGGCCGCTGAGGAGGCAAGGAAGAGGGAAGAAAAGTGGCACCGTGACCTCAAACGAATGGTAAGTTCTATTCTTCTTTTTACTTTTACAAAATGTTATATATTTTCTAAGTTTTGATGTGGGAAATTAAAGTTTTCTTATGTTTGTAATTTCTTAACAGAAAAAAAAACTCAAGGTTGTGGAGGAAAATAGGCAGGAGGCTGCAGAAGAGTGGCATGGTGGTTTAAAGCATGCCCCGTTTTATTCAGAGTACAGTGCAGTGATTGTAACATTTTTTTATATTTATTTATACTTTTAAAAAAATATATATATATTTACTATTTTTTAATATTTTATTAACTGTTTTTAAAGGTTTTGGATTTTTATTTATATATACTTGTAATTTTTTGGTTTTACATATTGTTTTGCAAATCTATATATTATTTTATATATATTGTTTTCCATTTTATGAATATTTTTTATTTGTTTTTCTAATCTATATATTATTTTTATATATATTGTTTTTCCATTTTATTTTATAAACTGTTTTTTTAATTGTTTCACAAAAATGAGAAATTGAACCGTCACTCACTTGCTGCTGAAAATAAAGGGAAAATTTTGTAGCTTACAATTATTGAGTTGTATAATTGTATTATATATTGGATTTTATATATCTTGGCCAATTATATATTATTTTCATTATTGAGTTAATATTATTGAGCCGTCACACTTTTGTTTTTTATTATTCATTTCTTTTTAAATTGTTTATTTACTAGTGAAAGAATAAAAAAAATTCTAGTTCATATTTTTGTTTTTTATTATTCATTTCTTTTATCATGTAATCATGTTCACTGGATTGTTGTTGCACAATAAATCCAAATGAATACATTCAGTATGCTTTGCATGCTAAAGCAAATAGAAAAAATTGATACAACCTAACTTGAAAAAATATGCAACTGTGTTGATGGTTTGTTTTAGGCTTTTATACCATATCAATACCAATACCAATACCAATTATAAAGCAACAATTAACTTGAGCTAGTACCAATTCATCTTTTCATCATAATATTTAACCACTTTTGTATACAAGTTGATGTATATTTGTAATGTTAGAAAGAAAAAGGAGACGGTTCAAGTATAAAAAAAACAATAAACAGTCTAAAATTACAAAGTGCTCTCAGCTCACCTTACAGCCAAAAGATTCAATTTCAAATTTCCCTCTCTATAAATAAAAAGCAAACCACAATCTCATACAATTATTCCACCCTAAAAATCCAATTCAAACATACCAAATACAAAAGCTTATTATAATGCATATATATGATGTTTCATTACTGCTATATATTGTTATTGTAACCACTATACACTACTTTATAAAGATTATACACTGTTTCTAATTCCTATTCCTATATTAGGGCTCAGTCTCTAGAAAAACTTACATTCTTTTATTTTCTCCAATATTTTATTGAAAGATTGTATTAATTTACATAGAACTTTTTATCCCTTTTAAGGAAGAATAAACTCTCCAGACACGTGAGACAATGAAATAATGATCCTATAGATATAAAAAAAATATAAAAATAATAAATTATCTCATATTAAAAAATATTATTTTTTTTGTCCTAGTTTTTATTATTTATTATTTTAATGAATGAAAATGATATCATTTGTTGTCTTAGTTTTTCATTATTTGTTATTTTAATGAATGAAAATGACTTGTTACATGATATTTATATTTCGAATGGAAGGGTCAATTATCCGTACGTTGAACCTAACTCTCATTCATGCTTTCTGTTTGTAATTTCACAGTTTCTTTCATCATTCAATCATCGTGTGCTTTTTTTGGATTTAGTGTATTCCATTATTTTTTTTTGACTCCCTCCAATGTTTTATCAACAGATTTCAAAAACTTTTGATCAACTCTTTATCCCGTTAAGAAAGGTTAAGAAAGATTAAGTTCGCTCGCCCCACAACATATCACTTAATCATCCTATCCTATGCTGTGACCAAATTTATATTTCTAGTTAAAAGGTCATATTATCAGCATGTTCCACCTAACTCACTCAATGCTTTTGTTTGATAAATTCACACATGATTCGTTTCAACTCTACTTTTCTTATGTTCAGAATGGTAGTTGAAAATTTAATAAACAAAGAGTTACTTAATTGACTGATAGTCAAAAAAATTGTTGTCATACACTAAACACGTGAGGGGATATTGGAACCTTCTCTGTCCAGATAACTATAAACTAGTACTGCATTTACTCATACCGAATAGAGCATAAACTACTCTGAGTTTGAATATTCACTTGAAATGTGTGTTGTGAGTTTTATGCTTATTTTGTAGAAGCTATTTGATATTTTTTTTTTTGAACATTTCAGTATTATTTCTAGTTAAAAGGTCATATTTTGTAGAAGTTGCAATTTTGGATTTAGTGTATTCCATTATTTCTTTTGACTTCCTCCAATGTTTTATCAACAGATTTCAAAAACTTTTGATCAACTCTTTATCCCGTTAAGAAGGATTAAGTTTGCTTGCCCCACAACATCTCCAAATAAAAAAATATATTTGTAATAAATATCAAGTTTAACTTACAAAGATAAGATATTGGAGAAAACTAAACTCTTTGATTTTTTCTATTCAACAGGAGTATAGTTTCCTACAATTCTTAAATTTATAACCCAACATTACATTGGTACATTTGAAACAGTCCTTGTATGGCTTCTATTTATAAAGGGGCACTTGAAATGAAAATTTTGTGACATTAATCATCTGTTAGGCACCAGTTGTACCAGTTGCCAGGTGTCAATTACCAAGCGTAGAGAAATATCATGAGTTCATTGTGAAGGCATATGAATGTAATGTTGATGTACATTGCTAGAGAATTTTTTTTTATGTTCAACTCGTTGAGTTGAGAGACTTTGCTAAATATGTGTTATATTGCTTGCTGAGAATTGAACCCATGACATATTACTACACATGCAAATACTTTAACCAACTAGATTACAAGACATTGAACCCCAAACCTGAAACTGAAAAAGAAGGGAGTGAGTATCCTAAATACTCAGGAAGGTACCTGTTTCATATGTCACAAAAACAAAACATAATATTTCGTACTAAAATATAATTTCCAAAATCATTAATAAATACTAAATAAATATTTTGAGCTCGTTGTTGGATGCATCGGTGGCCATGAACATCGAGAACCATGTGCGGCTTTCATTACCTTTAGCGGCCATAGACATCGAGAGCTATGTGCGGCTTTTATCCTCTTTAGTGGCCATGAACATCGAGAGCCATGTGCGACTTTCATTTACTCATTTTTAAAATATAATAATTTATAGAAAATAATATCGATCAAAATATAACGCATGAGAAAAGAAATCCCTTACCTTAAAAGTTTTTTTTTACTAAGTAAATATAACAATTTAAGATACAATCAAACGCCACTCACTCACCGAGAATCTAACGGAAATTGTTTTTGCATTTAAAAAAAAATCTTTTTGCTTTTGCATAAAAAAAACAATTATTTCACAAAAATGTTATCAATCGTTTGGCGAAAAACGATCTTTTTAAGGGGGTGATAATGTTATAACCATAAATTTATATTTTATATTAAAGGATATTTCGATAATTTATTTTTGAATTTTTATTATATCAATTTGTTATAAAGAAAAATTGTTGATTTTATGATTTTTCTATAATAAATAAGAAAGCTATTTATACCTTACATAATTTGCAATTGATTGCATTTAATGAATTTTTTTTTTAACTATTGCTTAAATATGATAGAGGTTACTTGACCGAGTCATGGACATGGTCACATGAATGGGTAGTAACGGGTTCACTAATTAATTCATCATGCATGCATGTCATTTAACCTCGTTTAATGGGTCTATTACTTTTCTTCCGTTAACTTGCCATGCAAGTTTATATTCCTATAAATAAGTCATACACACAAATGATATTTCGTCCTACCATAATCCATTTCCAAATATATTTGTTGGGCAAAGACAAAATAAAATGCCTTTCTGATTTTTGTACATACAAGTCTTGAGTCTTGAAACTTGATCGAAACTTTCGAGCTTTAACGTAATCTTGTCATATTTTTCTTTTAACGTAAAGGATTATTCTTCTCATACGTTTTATTTTTGTAAATTATATTATTTTGAAAAATGAGTAAATTAATGCCGCACATGACTCTCGATGTCCATGACCGCAAAAGTTATAGCCGCACATGGCTCTCGATGTCCATGACCGCTTGAGGTTGTGACCGCACATGACTCTCGATGTTCATGGCCGTCAATCACCTAACAACGATCTCGAAATATATTTTTATTTATTACTTAATGATGATTTCGAATAACTTAATTTATTATAATTTATGATTTAGTATAAGTTAATATATGTTTATTTTTTTTATGCGTATGAGATGGGTGACCTTACTGAGTGGTGGACTCATCCCTTCCCTTTTTTTTCAGTTTTCAGGCTTCGGGTTCAAGTGTCGGGATTTGAGCAGCCTCCTAGCTTCACTTAATATTTAGGTTAAATTAAGAGTAAAAATACTTATATTTTATATTTTATTGGATGTTTGTAATGATCGATTACTTGTTACCCTCCAAAATATAATTTTGAAATTTGGGGTGTAACAGCTAACATCTCGAATTAACTTTGTATACCATGAGGCCGACCTTTTCGCCCCAAGCCTCCATCTCGGAAGAAATGCTGAGTATCTAGCTGAGCTTCCGATCCAGATTAATCAAGAGATCAGTTTCTGTTTCCATGTCAAATTCAGAAAAAGAGAAAGACATGATTTGGAATTGGTAAAAAGATGAGGAAATAAATCACGAATGTTGGGTCTCAAGATGAGTCAAAAATGAAAGAAGTGGGTCATTATTATTATTATTATTATTATTTATTATTATTATTATTATTATTATTATTATTATTATTATTATTATTATTATTATTATGACTTGTTGAAATGAATGGTGAAAAATGAATAATAGTGTATCTTCTATTGTGACGATTAATTGTAATTATCCATTAAAAGAATGTGATTATCATTAGTTATGCGCTAATAATGTATGGTTGTTCTTTTTGCATCTATTATTAGTAGTAGCATAACGTTTTTTTTTTTTTTTGCAAATGGACTCATGGCCTAGTGGATGAGTACAAAACAAATAACAAGGCACAAGTCATGAGTTCAATATTCATTTACATCAAATAATGAATATAGGATAAATAACCTTAAAAAAAAAATCTTTTCGTTTCATAATAACATTTAAAACTAGGTACAGAATGTCAAAAAAGAAAACACTTGGTCATTATTATTAGTAATGTTTTCGCCTTCTTTTTATAAAGATGAAGTTTGTTTGAGAAGTTGAAAATAAGATATTGAAGAAAATCAAGTCAGTATTTACATCAAAATTTAAATATTGATTTGATTTCCTACAATTCTTACTTTTAAAACTCAAAAGTGTAATTCAAGCGCTTAAAATGGAACACGAGGCAAAATAGTACATGTTTTACTTGCAAGATAAGATATTGTTGGAAACTAAACTCCTTATTTTAAGCGTATAATTTATGTATTAAAAAAAGAGTTTATTTTCCAACAATCCTTACTTTCACAATCAAATTTTGGTACATTTGAAGTAGAGGCTTATATGGTTTCTATTTATAAAGAACATTTCAAATGAAAGTGGTGCGTAAAATTCATGACTTCTTTGTGAAAGCATATGATTTCTTTTTAATGCACATGAATTTTTTGTTTCCACTTCGTCCTTCAAAAAAAAAAATTTGTTTCCATTTTTTTGTCTGTTTTTGAGTATCCAAAAGGTTTGGTCAGTGTCAAATACGTACCAATTTATTAAAAAAAAGGACGAAAGAAAAATATCGTGATATTAATCATCTATTTGTTTCATTTTTTTTTATTTTTATTTTTAGTGTTCTATTTGGTTCAGGTTGTAGCAGTGTCCAAGGT
This sequence comes from Juncus effusus, assembly GCA_027726005.1. Taxonomy (NCBI): domain Eukaryota; kingdom Viridiplantae; phylum Streptophyta; class Magnoliopsida; order Poales; family Juncaceae; genus Juncus; species Juncus effusus. The sequence goes on along the minus strand of CM050896.1, from coordinate 7,697,073 downwards.
GGCAATCATGTACCGGACAAAGGAAAAATCACAAGTTCTTTGTGAAGGCATACGAATTTCTTCCATTTTTTGTCTATACATTTATCATACAAATTATTGGTCAAACCGTCAAATATATGTACTATTTTATTAAAAAAAGAAAACTACTTTGGAATATAATAAGTTCTTTTTCTCTGATTTTTCTTTTTCTTCTTTTTGTAAGCCTCAATAAGAATTGAATTGTTTTCTCTTGCATTTATTATTTTATTTCAAAGAATATATCACTAGCTGGTGTTTAATAAAGAGCATTTTTGAGGACTGAGTCGTGAAGCTTGTGATTAAACATTAAACATATTTCACCTTAATTACGTCTTTAGTTATGGTTCTCATGAATTAACTTCATTAATACAAAAAGAAAAAAATGGACTTCAAAAAAATTAGGCTCTAAGAAAGATGATTTTTAACAAAATAAATAAATAAAGAAGCGAAAATGAAATTATAGCAAAAAATATAAATTAAATTGGGATTTAAAACATTGGGCCGTGTGCTCAGCCGTGTCCCCAGCCGTGTCCTATCGTATCTTGACCGTGTCTGAAAATCAACAAATATTAAAATATTCGGACACGCCACATGGCGTGTCTGACACGTATCGGTGCCGTGTATGTGTCCGATATGTGTCCGATACGCGTACGGCTGATTTTTTGAAGTATCCGCATAATATAGTGAATAAACGATCAAGTATGAATATATACCATGGATTATATTTTTTATTTGGTGTTAGATGTATAAATGTATCAGTGGGCAAAAAAAAAAAAGCTGAACGAGTTTTTTTTTGTGCAGACTTTTAATTGATATTAAGCGCGCTGAAAAATAGTTCATACGTTTTTATTGTCTCTTCAGAAAATATGTTCATTTCCAGACAAAGGTAAGTGTGACTAATCTACTCACCTAACCATAGTGTAACAGCACATCCTTTTTTCTTTCGCATCGTAAATAACACAAAAACACTGAAAAAGTTTTTGAGTCCTGAGCTCTTTCACAAGAAATTCATGCCAATTTATCCCTTGAAAGGAAATTGACACCTTTGATTCAAGTACAAAATTTGGTACTGACCATAAAATATCACAACATTTCATTTCAATGCAAATCGAACCTATATATATGTATTCATATTTCTCAACTTAATATGCTCTAGCTAGAATTTGGGTAGTGACTGAGAGTTGTAGGACACTGAACTCTTCTTTTATGCATAAAACTCGGAGTTCAGTTTTCTCCAACATCTTATCTTCACAAATTATACTCAAAATTGATCCGACCAAGATTTTTTTCTGTTTCAAGAATCTTAGGATTTCAAAATTGAGAATTGTAGGAAATCATATCATTTTTTCGTGGAACCAAAGATGATATGATTTCCTCCAATGTCTTATTTTTGAATGCTTGGTCATTCTAACTTAAGATTCTTTTTTGATTCCGGATACAAACCGCCAGCTTATATACCATTTGCATCACCGACTTACCAAAAAATTTGCCATGTCATTTAAAAAAACATGCGCTCTACACGCCACGAAAAGAATCACTCACGCACGGCACGTGGGTGAAACACAATAATGTATTACTGATCCTGCGAAACATCACAAGGTGCGAGCAATACAAAGGTATTTGAGCAATATAAAAAGCATATCAACAATATTGAATGTATACCAACAATACATAAAGGCATATAGTATTTCATCTATAAAAAAAAATATATCAACTATACAAAAAGATGGAAAAACTAAAATACAAAAATGAATGTGAGAGATACTAAAAGGCATATCACTAATACAAAACAAAAAGACGTATCAACGTTCTTGTTTGTTAGTGAAATCGGAGCCGCAAGGCAAGTCCCGGAGAGTAGGCAACTCATGAACGTGGTAAGAGCCGCTAACGAGTAAACGGGTGGTTAAGGTTAACGCAACCACCTCGCCGAACTTCGTCAACAAGTTCGCGTGTTCGGTATCTCTTTATTTTTTCTATTTACTTTAATTTCTTGTTTATTTATTTTTCTTTGTTAATTAGTATTCAAACAACCATCAACAAAAGTCTAAAAACAATAAAAAAAATATAAAAATATAAAAATATAAATATTCACGTTTCCGCACATTGGGCCTTTTAAACCACCCTATAGGCCTCAATCACACAACAATATATAGTCCACGTTTTCAAAGAGGAGCCTTTGTTCATTTAATCCTATGTACTTAGTTATTATATAACCATATGTGTAACACATCTTATCATATAAGATGTAGAATTATATGTGGCAATAACTATATAACTTTTTATATAACTTATCACATAAGTTATGATTTTCTGTGTACATTTCAACGGTTGTTCTTTGTATGTGACCCTATATGTTTACTTAATGTTGGCAATAACACAACTGATTATAAATCATAAGCGGACTCTAGCAAGCCATCATGACTACCCAATTTAAGTAAATATCGATGATTAAATCTAAACCTATGTGTTGTCCTTGTATTGTATCCTTTTGTTATACGATATCTATATCGACCATAAGGCATGGATTGTGTCAACCTTATGTAGTACGACAACGTTTCTTGATCCCGAATTTGATCGAACCATGAATGACATTAATAACTCCTTATTAATTCATTCGAGCATGGCCGTGCATTTTCTTCAATCAAACTCATCAAGAGGCCTTAAGATATATCTCTCATTTATGAGAGGAACAAATCATATCTTGATCTGTCTCATTCTTCCGCATGTTTCATTATGTACTTAATCATAACCCTTATGGTTACCCGGTTAAAGGTAACGTTAGATTATGTTAAAGTACATAATTCCATATGTAGAAAACCGAGATAATCTCAAGTCTAAGGATAACATTACTATTGATGAGACATACCAATGTCACGAACCATGTGGTATTCTCCCGGTCAATCCAATATATGTTCTCCAACATATATCTATATTAATGATTTAGTAACACTTACTCATGATCAGTAAAACATGACTATCAATCAACTAACAGACTGTTGTACATTTATAGCTTGCATACTTAAATAAGTATATTGTATATGATTCCGCAAGTATATTTGTCTTCACAAATATCCTATAAATGATCAGGGATGGTTTAGAATACGTTTTTCATACTACTATATAGTTTTACTATCAGAATCACATATTCTAATGATACAAAGCTGAATAACATATACAAGGTTTATTTTAAATCAAAAGAATAAAATAACCAATACGCACTTTATTAAATATCTCTAAACAAATACAAAGTTTGATTTACACAACAGATACAGCTAGGTCTCATATACAAAGGCGTAGGGCATAAAACGAACATATCGGAATAGGATGAAGATGGATCAGAGTAGGAGGAAGCGCTGGGTTAGGGGGAGCGTATAGACCCCGGGGGAGGCGCCAGAGGGGCGACCTTCCCAGGATCGGCTCGTGGGTGGCGGCGCTAGAGTTTCTCACGGGAGAGAGAAAGAGAGAGGTCCTTTTCACCACGGTCCCATCACATTCCTATATTTTTAAACCACACCAGGGAATAGCTAAGAAAAATATGAAACTTCATAAATTTTACAATTTGAACTTTTAAAATCCTATGAAATATAGAAATCACTCAATTAAAATTTGCCATTGATCAAATTTACTCCAGAAAATCTAGCAAACATTTCAATAAAAAAATCTAGGAAACATAAAATTCAAATAAACCTAAAATACCAATCTTAACTAAATTTATTGCATAAAGCTCGACCACATCGATCTCTATGTCGGGAGGATGATTGGCTGAGCCGTTTTTGAACATGAATGACTCCTTCACCTAAAAAATAATTAATAAGTTTATAATTTAAAAAATAATTAAAATTAAATTATTTTTAAGAGTAAAAAAAATTTAATTAAAAATTTACATGGAGAAGCATGGGCGCTTTGGTAGGTGGGAAGTTGTACAACGAATCTTCACGATCCAAAAATAGTGGTCACCTAAAATAATTAAAATAAAAAGTAAATTATATTTAATTATTAAAAAGCAGTGAAGAAAGAGGAATTATAAATTTATTTATAAACAGATAAAAAAAAATACTCACATTCAATATCACTGTAATGCTTATGACTAGGTTGTAGATGGAGGCAGGGAGCGGGGCAAAGACCTATCCAGTTTTTTAAATAAAAAAATAAGAACACAAAATAATAAATAGAACTAAACTGTATAAGGCAGCTAAACTAATTGAATAAAAATTAGACAATAATTTATAGAAATATTAAAAGATCTTACAAAAAAATCCCTCCGAGCGGGGAAAGCTGCACTGCCAATAAAAAACTGCATTGGGCGAGACATGCAAATTAATTAATTAATAAATAAGTAAAAGATTAACAAATAAATTATTATTTTGAAAAAATAAAGGGAAGAAAAATTACTTCCAAGCGTAGCGTCCCGTCAAGAACTACAGCAGCTGGCTCAATCGTCAAAATCTGCAACACTCAATGAAGTCTATTAGTTTTTTTTTAATTATTAATTATTTAAATATTATGAAAGTCTAACGGACTATTTATAAAAATTAATTTCATGAAAAGAAAATGACTCACATAAGACTCCTTCTGCTCCTCTCCTCCGCGCACTAGAACTGTCAATTTTGATTTAAAAAAAAGAACAATTTAGAGTTCAGAAAAAATAAAACATTTTAAAAAATAATAAAACCAAAAATTAATATTTTGTACCCGCTATGAAGAAAGAAACCGCAGACGTTGAAAAATGGGACTCACACAAAATGGTTATCATCTCAGTCCTGATCTTCATGCGGAAGCCATTCATCCAACATATGAGCCTCCCCTATTCAATTTAATAACAAAAATAAATCAATTAACAATATAAGCTATTTCAAAAAAATGTCTAAACCCTAGCTGACTGACCTCTTTCTTTCTCACCCTCTAATCCCTAAATTAACTTGGTTCAATTCATCTTAATAACAAAAATAATCAATAAATTAGCATTTGTTATGAATATAATTAATATGGATGTCCAATACTTGGCCCCTAAGAAAAGATAAATTAGGAAATGCTTGTAAGAATGAAAGGAGTTGTGGCAGGATATTTACTACTGTATATTGTATTGTATTTAGGTTAGATTATTTCCTTTATTGTAATTCTAAATCAGACAAGAGATTTCTTAGCCAGCACTCACCCTCTACTTTATAAAGGGGGCAGTGGCTATTGTATTCTGGATCCACAATTCAATGAAATTCTCTCCTTCCATTTCTCTCTTTTATTGTTCTTTTGTTCTTTATTTTATAACACGTTATCAGTAAGACTCTACAATAAGCATTTGATGTTCTAAATAACATAACTGAAACTCTGCTTCAGAAGGTACAATTTCAAATTATTAATATTTCATTATATTACTTATTTTGGATTTCTTTTATTCGATTTTTTTTCTTTTCTTGAAATTCGTTATTTTACGAGCTTCTTTTAAGTTACATATCTCTGCACCAGAAGTTGCATTCTCTTTATAGACTAATGCACCAGAAGTTGCTTGTTTAATTATTTTTATTTTACAACCAGAATTTGCGTGTTTATTTTTATTAACACACCAGATGTTGCTCGTTTAAATTTTTTGTATGCACCATAAGTTGCTTGTTTAATTATTTTTTGCAACGAGAAGTAGCATGCTTATTTTTATTTATGCACCAGAAGTTGTTTGTTTAATTTTATTTATGCAACCAGAAGTTGCATGTTTATTTTTATTTACGCACTAGAAGTTGCATGTATCTGAAATTGCGAAATTAATTTTTCTTTATGCACATTTATTTTTATCGTATATTTAAATTTATATACATTTACTTTTATGCACATTTACTTTCTGTACATTTATTTTATGCACATTTAGTTTTATCCATATTTATTTTTATTTATTTATGCACCTGTAGTTGCAAATTCATTCTATTTTATGCACCATAAGTTGCAAAAATTTTATTTTTTATATATGCACTAGAATTTGCAAAATTTAGCACCGGTTCCAAGAATATAAATCAACATATTATTCTCAATCTCGAAGTTTAACTCTGAAATAATAATTTGAGAAAAGATGAAAAATATATATATTAAATAAAGATATTCCTTACCTTTTTTTTATTTTTTTGCTCTTGAAGTAGCAACAAGGGGAAAAGAGCTGCAAGATATATTGAAAACTAATATCATATTATATTGTGAATAAGCAAATTAATGAGTTGTAAAATAAGAAAATTATGAAACTTGTCTAAATAGTAGCACTCAATTCCCAGAAGTGAATGTTGCAAAATAATGACATAAATGAGACCAATGACATAAGTCATTACAAGAAAATCACATAAGACAATGAGAAGATACAACAAGATATCATTTGTAACTGATTTCAAAGTATGTATTTTTGATGTTGTATAAAAGAGCATTGGTTAAGTACCTGTTGTACACCAAAATATTTTGTCGAATTCTATAAAGTCTCTTTAAAAGAGAAAAAAAATATGGTTAATTATGTTTATAATTGAAAACCATTTCAGTAAGCTCTTAAATATTACATAAGACTTTTAGGCGGACTTCCTTGACCATATATTTATTCAGTTTATTTTATTTATTTGTGGAATCCAAAATGTCTGACATATGTCCAGCAGACATTGAACAACTAAAATAATAATTAGAAATTGAAAGACAAGTATTAATACAATATCATGTATTATAAATGTAATTTAAGACTCCAGAAGAGTTACTATTTTGTTGCCTTTATATAGTAGATAATGTTTTAAAATTGTAAATTATTGTTTTTGTATATAAGCAAAATAATGAATTTTCATTAAAATGAAAAATCATGAATTCCGTACACTTGGTTCCGCATCATTCCCAGAAGTGAATACCATATATACAAGTCGTGATTATGAATGTGGATGCTGATGTGTAAGAGGTCAAGGTCGAAATTATACTTATGACTGTGATGATTATATTAAGAAGAACACACAAGAAAGCAGAAAGAACGCACAAAATATAACTTTTAAATGGTCTAAAAATTTATGTCGTAGTAAAGGACATTTGGTATATTTCTATGTACGCCCTAGAATCTTGTCGAGCTTTATTAAGCCGTCTTAAAGGCAAAGAGAAAATAATAATGTCGACTTGTTTATCACGATAATGAAAATGTTGATAACTGTAATGATATCATCCGCTACATCTAAATCACATTAACAAGAACGAGGTGGAAAAAGAACCGATGGACGATATTTCTGTATTTTGAGAAATGTTCATGAAAGAAATCTATATTAGAACAACATGTAGCTTTTCTATTAATTTGTATTATGAAGAACTAATACAAATATACAATTAAGTTATATTTATTAGTAAACCAGAAGTTTATTGACTTAAAACTTATTTATACTTCTGCATAATAGATTTGGTCCAGTCGAAAAGTAATTTTATGATTTTGACATGAACTTGAAGTTCACTAATTAGAAAAGCAATTTTATTATAAACATGAACTATAAGTTCAATAAAATTTGAAATGTAATTTAATGATTTGACATGAACTAGAAGTCCACTAATTCCAAGAGAAATTTCCTGATTTAGCATGAAATAGAAGTTAACTAATCTCGGAGCAATGATGATGCAAATAATCAGAGAACTCAAATATGCATCAATTAAAGAACCAAAAGATTCTTTTATCAAATGAATTGTCATGTGCTGCATGTTTTCAAGGAAAATTAATTGTTAGACATCACAAAACCAGGCTTGGGAATGAATCACCCAATTTCCTTGAGCGTATTTATCGAAATATATGTGGTCCTATTACTCTTTCATTTGGACCATCTGGATATTTCATGGTATAAATAGATGCATCTACTAGATGGTTACATATATGTTTATTATTATCTCAAAATATTGTATTTGCGAGATTGGTTGCTCAAATATTACAATTAAAATCATAATTTATGAATTGTATAATTACGACAACTCGTTTTGATGATGATCAGTGAGTCACATCCAAAGTACTCTTCGAGTATTGTACGTTGATTGAGATTATAGTTGAACATTGGCCCACGCACGCACTTATAATGATCTGATTATAATTAATCGTTGGCCCCTAATAATAAAATGAAAGCTCGTCTTTTGATTGAGGCCATGAAATGATATATGTTGCAGCACAAATTATAGTAAAGCCAACATTTTATAATAAGTACTTCCCATTATAATTTTTGACCTTCTTGCAGCCGAGTAAATACTATTTAAAATCTTTTGGATGTGTAATATTTGTTCCGGTAGCTCAGCGCAACGCACAAAAATGGGTCACAAATAAAAGTCGGGCATATATGTTAAGTTAAATTGCCCTGCATAATTTGATATCCTGAACTTCATTACATGAATTTATTCACTGCATAATTTATTGATTATAAATTTGATGTGATGAATTTTCGATCATTATCTAATTTTGATACTTAATCTTATATATATGAACTATAAGTTAAAATATAACTCATTTGTAAAATAGAGCAAATCTATTATCAGACATATTTGTTCTTTCATAAAAGTAATGTGACAAACCTGAAGTATGTTAGATGTTTGTAGACAAAATTATTCACTACATCTTAATTCGGATGAATATCCCTGGAGGATCATCCAAAAACACACCTGAAGTATGTTAAATGTTTGTAGACAAAATTCCAGAAGAAAGAATTAAATGAATACCAAAGTGATTGTTGTGAAACAAATCAAATATTAATGAATATGTTCAAGATATAATAGACAATGAAAGTCCTGAAGAACTTGATTAATAATTAATGATAACATTAGGGAGAGAGAAATAAGAGCTGGAAAACATAAGTTATAACTTATATGGAATGCATCATTAATATCTTTCACTTAGATCCTCTAACAAGTTAATATGAACTAGAAGTTCATAAATTTATTAATGTGAAACAACATGCAATTATATTATTTATATTGATGCAAAAATGATATTCCAGCATTTAGTGCTCATTGAGATACTCTTGGATAATTCTATGTTTGAGATATGCCAGGAGCATGGTCGACCGATCGGTTCCAATGATAAAGATCCAAGAAAGAAGAAAAGAGCCTGATAAGAAAGTTGGCTTGAAGTTATCAATATTTCAAAAGAAATAAATTCTTCTGAAAAGAATATTAATGATAAAAGAGTAGAAGACAATGACGAGCAAATTACCCCAGAAAAAGTTTAGGTACCTAACAATATTGAAAATAATGAGATCTCAATAAATTATGTCTCTACTAGAATAAATATGGAACCGAAATAAAATTGTGATTAATCAAAATTTAGTTATGCAATCGCAATTGATTATAAATGAAAATTAGGATCTAGAATTAAAATTATTTGTATAATGTCGACGGATAAAGTATTGGCCAAATCGAAAGATGTGATTAAAGCATCATTATTTTCACTAGTGAAATATAAAATTGTGGACATGTACTCCAAACACCTGGCGTTGTATAACGGTAACTTATAAGCGAGTATAACTTATAAGAGGGTATTTTAAGAATATGTAATAAGAAAATTAAATTGTAATGTGCAATTATATTTCTAATTTTGTCGTCCCTGATGGACTTATTAACGTAGTAGCAAATTATTCATATCTCATTTGATTGCAATATATTAATGAAAATCCCTGAAGGATTTAGAATGCCTGAAGCATTTCAAACTCTCGAGAGATTTAATCTATTAAATTACAAAGATCTTTGTACTAATTAATGCAATATTGAGATATGTGATAAAATTGCTATAACAAATGTTTGTTGAATGAATGTTATGTAATTGATCAAAATTACGTATAGGAAACTATATATTTACCTTTTGAATATTGATATATATATATTGATGATTTAGAACTTTATGGTACTCCCGAAGAGCTCCAAAAGCTTCCATATTATTCAAAAGAATATAAGATTAAATTCTTTAAGACATAAAATATTATCTTGAATTATAAATTGAATATTTTTCTAAAGGAGTCATTGTTTCATAATCCATCTATTATAATGATATAATATGGAGAAATTACATCCATTAAGATCATCAAGATAACTTGTTTGATGTATTAACAATTGAAATAAAGGATGGTAAGTTATTTAGCTCCTCAAATAATGATCCAGCAGATCTCTTCTTAAGCATATATTACAGAGATTGAATTTTGTCATCTCACATATAGTTGCATATATGAGGGGGAGAAATAATACGCACTGCACTCTTTTTTCCTTGTCTATGATTTTTGTCCTAATGGGTTTTCCTAGCAAGGTTTTTAACGAGGCCGCTTTTGTACGTAATATATAGAATGATGATGCACTCTTTTTCCTTCACTAGGATTTTTGACCATAGGGTTTTACCTGGTAAGGTTTTAACAAGGCATATTTAATATATGAAATACTGATAAATAATGATTATACGCGATTCATTCTTTTTTCCTTAGCCAAAGTTTTGTCCTATTAGGTTTTCCTTGTAAGGTTTTTAATGAGGCAGTTTCTAATGCGTATGAAATATGGACATCTAAGGAGGAGTGTTATGAATATAATTAATATGGATGTCCAATACTTGGCCCCTAAGAAAAGATAAATTAGGAAATGCTTGTAAGAATGGAAGGAGTTGTGGCAGGATATTTACTACTGTATATTCTATTGTATTTAGGTTAGATTATTTCTTTTATTGTAATTCTAAATCAGGCAAGAGATTTTTTAGCCAGCACTCATACTCTACTTTATAAAGGGGGCAGTGACTATTGTATTCTGGATTCACAATTCAATGAAATTCTCTCCTTCCATTTCTCTCTTTTATTGTTCTTTTATTCTTTATTTTATAACAGCATTATGCATTCAATCGAAACTCAAGAGTCGGCCTCGTTAATTTGATCTCATAGAATCTTAATTTATGTGAATATTTAATTTTGTATACCGACTCTCGTAATGTATAAGACACTCTAAACCTAAATCATCTTGTCGTGTGACTCTTTTTATTTATGGTAATTACACTCAGTTCTTAATTTATGACTCGATTTGCTCTTATAACAAAGGAAATACCGAGGAGGAGAGATGAGCTAAAAATAAAACTACTTATTATGGTATTTAACAAGGCTAGCCTTATAATTCATACGTATAAAAATTATATTATCACGCATTAAAACAGAGAAGAAAAACTATTGTGCTATCGGCCTACTAATAAATGGGTATAGTGGATGAATATCAATTATGAAATATGGATATACTTTTTAGTGGCCAGTAACCTGCTTAAGATTAGATTTATAAAATAAAAGTATATTTTCATTGATTAAGGAAAAATTAAAAAAGAAAAAAGGAGAAATAAAATAAACATTAGGTAAGTTGTTATTAACAATATAGCAAAAAAAGTAAAAAGGGAACAGAGGAATGAAAGTGTGACCGATCAATATTTTTTTTGTCCCTCTGTAACAAAATTGCCCTTTGTATGATGGAAGGTTAGAATTCAATTCATTCAAATATGGTTTGATCCGCTCAATATTTTGGTGGGCATGAAAGATGCACCCATGAAATTTTACTAATTTGTGAGATTTTTGTGTGCTGGCCGTTACGATGTTTAATGTGAAGAATGGGAAGCAGAGGCACGGGGAAAAGAGATCTGCTGGAAAATCTGATAAATTCAAACCGATAAATAAATTTTTAAAGAAAAGCTCAAAAAAGCCGCCTAATAAAGAGTAGTTTTTAGTGGGATTTTTGTCGAATTTAGTGACAAAAGGGTTTTTTGTTAGTTTTGTTTTTAATCTTTATTAAGCGTGTAGTTGTTTACTGGTATTGTATTATTGATTTTGATGTTAAGTTTTGATATTATGAACGCAAGAAGATATTGTTTGCAAGAATGCAAAAAGCAAATTTTGGAGAAAATTAATCCGCAATGAAAAATTGTCAGTAAATATGAGTAGCTTAATTTGTTTTTTTTAAGGACAACTACTAGCAATCGTCTGATTTTTATTTTCTTTCAAATTAATCCTATTAAATACGGATTTCGAACTACTTATCTATGGAATGGTGGAGTTGATATCTTACCACTAGACTATCCTGATTGGTAGGTTAATTTGAATAAAAAGATTACTCTAATTTAATGGATTTATTATGTTATATAATACTTTCTTCTCCCAGTAAAACATAGTACATGTGATATCATAACATATTTATCATGCTATTCTCAATATATCATTTGAGCAAATATCTCACATTGAAAATATTATCTTCGACAAAAATAGCTCGTAGTGGTTTGAGGGCCAAATTGGTATTCTCTAAAGTTGAGGGACCCAACCATGAACTTCCCTAATTTTAATTCCCCAAAACTTATGGGCTTTTCTTAACAAAAATGAAAATTTAGGGACTTTTCTCTGAGTAGGGCCCAACCTTCCTCGAATTTAGGGACTTATTTTAAGTTAACGGATCAACAAAAGTTAGGGACAATTAGGCATAAATTAATTGAGGGTCCATTGAAGGACTTGATCAAAGAAGGTTGACTTAACTGGTACAGTGATGTGTTCCAGTTCAGTTCGTACAATACCTGTATGGAAGCGAATTTCAAAAACGCACTGGTGTAATCTAATATTTTACCTGTTACATTTCGAATGCAGAAATAAGGAGGAAGAATCGATCTGATTAGAGAAATGAAGCACATATTAAAGATAATGGCATTGCTGGCCTTAATTTCAGCCATATGGATTGATCTCATTAAATCTTCTATAATCCCTTCTAGCTATACTTGGCTGGTCAGTTTCATATTTTCTTATTATTTTTACTCTATTTGTATACTTTTGTTATAAACCAATAAAAAAAATTGAAGAAAATACACCCAGAATATTTATTTAAACAATCTTTAGAGAAATTAAGGACTTATTATTATTTCATTTAATTTATTTATTTTTGTTCAGATTCCAATATATTTAGTACTTGCATTAGGGTGTTATGGGTTATTTATGGTTGGCATTGGATTCATGTTTTCCCGTACTTGCCCTCATGAAGCTGTTCTTCTCCAAAAGGTATTCTTATATCTTCTTTTGTATAAATTAAATATTTTATTTTGGGCGGAATTTGACAATTATATATTATCACTAACTCGAAATATCAAATTTACCCCTCAAAGCTGCAAATATTAACCATGTTTGCTCTCCTGAAAATCTGAATTTGCAGAACTAACTATCTAAAGCTAAACTAAAATATGTCATATTTGCCCTCTACAGGTCAGAATTGTAAAATTTACCTATCTAAAGTTAAGAATTATGTTTATCTGCAAATCATTTTGTCGGAAAAGGTAAATTTGATAGATTTTGAGTTTTAGATGGAAAGTCAATATTTCAACAATTTCAGTTTTTTTGATGAAAGATATTTCAGCAATTCCAATTTGTTTTGATGATTTGAGATCATTTATGTAGGATATTGTTGAGGCGAAAGAGTTCCTAAAGAAGAATGGAGTTGATGTGGGATCTGATTGATGTGAATTAAGCATTTTCATGGGTTTTCCAACAAAATGAAGAGATGACATGATTTTTGGGCATTTAGATTTTTTTTTCTTTTCGCTCTTGTGTGTATTTAGAAGTTGATTTGTTCAGTTTTCCTGAAATTTTGATTGTCTTTTCTTTGATGATATATCTCAAGTGTTTCAGCTAAATAGTAACTTTATTAGTGATAAATATTTTTCAAAAAGTTAAAGGCTGTTCGAATGCTTATCCACTTCATATCGTATATTGTGTTAAGATATTTGAAATTTCTAAGAATGAATCACCCCATATGATGTAGCCATAAATATAACCATCACTAGCTTTTTTTTCTATTCTTTGTTTGTTTATTATATACGTATTTACTTATTTGCTTACATTCTTTTGTCAACAATTGCGCTTTTAAGAACTTAACTATTTCAAAATCTGCTTCTCAACAGTACAAGAACATAAAATTAGAAAACTAAAAAATGTTACGTGCAAACAAATAATCCCCTTTGTATTAAATATACACATGTAAAACTGAGCTTCAGGAGAGAATTATTCAAACCACCGTCTCGGGTACGTTTCGGGAGTCATTTAGCAGCACCTTTATTGTCTCGTCGGTCTGGAAAATCCGCCCGTGTTCTTGCCTCATTTTTTATTTGTCCACTCTCGTGATTTCCACGTTGAATTTGCAACGGACTGGTTTGTGGTCGCTTACTATCACGTCCATGCACGCGTCGTATCTAAAAATGAAATGTTACTTTTTTTTATTGCAAATTGAAAGTTCGACTTCTTTTCCTTTTTTTGCATATTTATTCATTCCTAAAAGTCGTAAAATTCTAACAATATTCAGTGTAGTCATGCAACTTGTACAATAATCCATACTTTTCAGTGCATAAATATTAGACAACAAATTGGGGTTTATGAAGGGCCATAAATGCAATTTTGCCAAGATAAAAAAAGCTATCAGATTTCTCAACGTGAAAACTTAGTATTTTTTCCCATGAAAGTTGCAAAGAATCTGTACTTACTGCGTGATAGAGGCAACAACTGGGCAACTGGACACTGCAGCGAGCACTCGGCCACCGAAATGGCCCTACTGTCTCGATATAGTACTTTATCGCACCAAGCCGGTATCTCTTCTTCTCTCCACAATCATACCCCTCAAAACAAAACAAAAAAATAATTAATCTCACAAACTTCACAAAAACACTCTAAAACACACTATCTTTTTTTTTTACCTCCAAGGCCGGGAGTGTTTTGCTGAAACTTATAAGTCGGCGGAAACTTAATATGAGCCTCTCTCATGCCCTGAAAGACTCGGCCAGCCTTCATCTCGACACGCAACTGATCTTTCTCTCTCAGCCAGTCGAAACACCGCTGGGATACCATCTCCCGCGCCTCGTCGTAGGTTATGCTGTGGAGCCGGTAGTTGAAGTCTCCCATGAAAACTACCATGTCGGCTTGTGAGAGTTCCGGCATTGCACGATTGTCTGTCTGGACCCCGGTTGTCTGGATATAGAGAAATTGTTAGAAAATTTAATCGATTAGTCTATTGTGCTATCGGCCTACTAATAAATGTGTATAGTGGATGAATATCAATTATGAAATATGGATATACTTTTTAGTGGCCAGTAACCTGCTTAAGATTAGATTTATAAAATAAAAGTATATTTTCATTGATTAAGGAAAAAGGAAAAAGAAAAAAAGGAGAAATAAAATAAAATAAAATAACTGATGAAACTGAAATATGGAGGTACTTACAATTACTGCTCGGTGGAGTTGAACTGATGTAGCTGCAAACATATTTCGACAA
The DNA here is from genome assembly GCA_027726005.1 of Juncus effusus. NCBI lineage: Eukaryota > Viridiplantae > Streptophyta > Magnoliopsida > Poales > Juncaceae > Juncus > Juncus effusus. Next base: position 7,681,800 of record CM050896.1, on the reverse strand, counting down.
GAAAGAATTATAAGAAGGAAGTCAAGAGAGGAATAATTTTGTTTGCTCAAATAAAATAAGGAAAATAAATTGCGGTTTAGAAGAAGAAAGCGAACCTTGGGCTCCTTGGACTCCAGCGGAAGGTCGGCTGAAGGATAATTTGCGGAATATGTGGTCGAAATCGGCATTTCTTTTATTAATGGCGTCCAAGTGGGCCGCAAAATGATTGTTTACAAAACATATTGTTCTTCCGTACACTCTCATTCTTAGCCCTACCGCTCTCTACATATAAAATATTTTTTTTAAATTGCGTATAATATGCTTATTTAAGCAAAAATACCAACCGGCGGAGGTATATAACATGATTAAACTATTCAATACCATGAATATCCCTCTATAATATGATCATGAATAGCAAATAATGTTGTCTTTTTTAAATGGCAAAATATTGTCCTTTCTTTTGGGACAAAAAGACATTTATAGATATATAGAACGAAAAGCGTAAACAATACAAAAAGAATATATATGTGCATGAAAGTTAAAAAAAATATGGACAAAACATTATAATATTATATATATATATATATATATCCACTTATGTGGATGCATAACTCCCGAAACCCATTTCGCGTAACGGGCGCTATTTATCCGACGTTTAATATCACATCCCTTCATCTTTTCCTTTTCCTTCTCCTTTTCCTTCGTTTCATTCCAATTTCCTTTTTCCTCTTAACTTACAGTGTTCTATTGCCTCGGTCTCGCTCAATCTTTTCCACCGTACCACTTCACTCACTTCACCCACCGCTCTCTCTCTCTCTCTCCATTTTTATCGGAGGGTGGCCGGTACGGTCGCCCTCCTCTCCCCGCTCTCTCTGCAGTTGGGCCCCGCAAAGTTGGAGCGGATCGATCGCGCATTGAAATTCTGATTATTGCCCCCGAATTTTGGAGAAACGAGAGTGAGTTGCTGTGTGAGAGGTCGATCGATCGGTAAGGAGTGAGTGTTTGAATTTTGGTTTTTGATTTTGGTTTGGATCGTGTATTTTGCGTGGTTGTGTTGTTTGCTGTTTCTAGCCATTGCAGTTGAATTGTAGTTTTAATGTGTAGTATTTGTAGTACTGAGTTGAATTTAGTTTTTGTCAATTTTGAGTTGTGTGTCAGTTGCAGATGAGTTAATTATTCCAATTCTTTTGCCAATGCACTAAATTTTGGTAGTTTAGAATTTCTCAATTTGTTATGTTATTTGGTCGCATTGATGTTTAAGTTTTGTAGATAACTTCAATTCAGCAATTAAGCAACAAAAGAGCAAAAACAAACAACAAATGAAAAAAAAAATATGTTGAAATTAAATTTACTGGTAGCAAAAATGTTTAATTAGTTAAAGCAAAGGGTGAATTAAAAGTTTACTATTAACTATTAAGTGGCATAAAGATTATATTTTTGTACAAATTGATGATTATGAATTGGTCCCTGAATTCTATCATTCTATGCAAATATAACCAAATGATAGTTTACAATACTAATTCATGATTCTTCTAGATATCATAGAAACTTTCCTTCATTTCCAAGTTGGCTTGCACACATATTTAATATGATATAATTCAATTTGTTGTAAAATTAGGTTGACTTAGTCAAAATGGTGTGCATGCTTGGTCGTTGGAGAATGACAGCTGTTGTAAAGCGTCTTTTGGCCGAAAATTCTTCCGATTTTACACCTGGTATTTATTCCATTTTATTTTACATTATGATAAAATTTTAATTAAAATTTTCACAAGTCTTGACAGTTGATTTTATGATGTGATTTTTTAGAAGAGATTAATGATGAGAAGATTGCTGCACAGATTTTACAAAAGAGATTTCTTGATGCAGATGAGTCCAATTTACTAGATGAAGATGGTAAATATATCATTTTTATTTATTTTTTCTCTTATTTATTTATTAATTAATTAATTAATTTTTTCTTTTGTAGATTTAGTTTTATAACTTAGCCTGATTATATTAGTACTGATTTTTGGTTTTCAGCGACTCTGCTTTGAGATAATATTCGTGCTTGTGTAATTATTTTTTTCTTGCATGGTCTCCTTGCCTCAAACAATGTTTACAATAGTTTTTATCTGTTGATCATTATTAATATTATATATTAATATTATTATTTTATCATTTTTGTGCATTTTTTGTATAGATATGCATGTATATGGGCGTAGACCTATGACAGAACCTTTGCACCTAGTAAGTCTATACCAATTAATTTATTCTATTTTTAATAACCGAAAGATATATGACACAACTTCATAGTCAATCTATTCTGTGAGACTTTATAGATATTGTTCGACTATATATTTTCATTATAATATTATTATATTACAATTCATGTGTTTGTGTTCTAGGTCTGTTGTAATGCATGCAAGAAACCAATTAAAGCAAGTCAATATGCGATTCATGCAGGTTTTATATCTATTATATTTTATTTTATTGCAATATTATACTATTGAGTTTCTGCCTTTTCATTTCTGCAAAAAACATCCAACAAAAAATGTGCGTTAAATACAAATTGGTCTAAAAAGTAAACAAAATGTGGAAACTATATATTAATGATAAGTGAGTTTCAAATAATATTATTGTTAACTATTAGATATATATTTGTTCAGAAAAATAAACTCAACTCCTTAGCACTTACCTTATAATTGTTTACTATTTGTTCTAAATAATTAATTCTAATTTTTTTTATAATTCCAGAGAGATGTGGTTCATTAAATTCCGTTACAGATTCTTCTATAGGAATTGATAATGATTTGGCACCAACAAAACCTCCTAGAAAAGGGCGAAAAATGTCTGAAATTACTACAAATACCAGTATCAGTATCCTTTTATTTCAAATTACATATATAATCAGTGTGATACATTACTAATTGGATTTATTTTGTTATAATGAGTTTATGTGCTAACTTAACATCTTATAAGATCAAATTTCAAGGACTAATATGCAAGAAGAAAATGAGAGCATAGATCATAAGTTAAATACTGGTTTTGAAAATCAGAACCTTTCTTCTGTGGAATCACAAAGTATTATACATATTTTTCTTTCTTAAGTCTGACTTTTATCTTTACATAATATTTGTATTTTAATGAAGAAATAATGTATTTATTTTCTTTTTAGGTTCAACAATAACTACGAATCATGCAACTGTCACCAAAAATTCCTTGACTGTCTCAAGAGGTATAAGTTCATTAGTGTTCATAGTTTTCTTATAGCATACTATTATTTCTATTATTTTACATACCATAAAAGTAGTGTATTTTTATTTTTCCGTAAGCTCTTAAAATAGTACAATATCATTATTTCTCTGAAGTAAATGACTTTTGTCATAAACGCCTTATGATACATAATATAACCTTTTTTATTGTAAAGAGTTATATTATACGTTAATAAACACTTATTATCTTTTATTTATACATTATAAAACTAAATATTACAAAATGGCACATCGATAATTTATGCATGTAAATATGGTACAATAATAAAATATGCGACCATACTATATTCAATATATTTCTGCTCTATTTATACAGCCTGTTTAAAATCCTTAATATAATCCTTAACATTTTTTCTTAACATTATTATAATACTCGTTTTTTATTTATTTTCTATTATTTACCAGAAGTACCGGTTCCTTTAGCAACCAAAATATACCATTGTGGAAGGAATTCCCGCCTTAGATTTGAACTCGGTCAAATTTACTTTGACTCTTGCAAAGAGGGGCATTTTGGTAATTGCACCAATCAGGAATCTGTGCAGGAGAATAGTATGAATGTTATGGCGTGTGAAATGCCAGAAAAGAATGGGTTTTCTCAAATTAAGGTGAGAAAAATTTGATGATTACATAAAAGTGTGAATGCAAGCTTTGGTTATGATAAATATTTGGAAATATAATTGTTTTAGTGATATACTACTGTCCGTGTCACGTAATATAATGATTGGTAAAAGATGAGAAATAGAATTTAGTTTTTACCTTTCTTATTAATATCTGAAATCATATATTGTCTGAAAATTTTAAATATTTGATGCTGAAGAACGAGCCCAAACAAAAAAGAAAAAAAAAGAAACTTTACAATGAAAAGTTTTGGTTAGCCCAAATTTTTGCATCTAAATCTCTTTTTTTTTTTTCAAAAACTGTTTATTTTTGCATAGTTTCTCTTCCTATTTATCTTTTTGAAAACCATTGATTTACTTACATTTTAAATATTTCATGAGAAATATGTACTTGTCCTTGGGCGACTTTTAGAAAAACAATAATAATAAATAAATAATAAATAAAAAATAATACAGTTGTCAAAATCTGCACAAAAAGGATCTGACTTAGCAACAACTGTGAAGGGAATGCCAAATGGTAGATATCCCACAACTCATCCATATTTCGGAGGTTCAGATTCAAAATTATTATTTTTATCATTATTATTTTATTAGTTTATTTTGTACCTGAGGTTTTTAACTTTTCAATTTTTCTTTTCTCCATTTGATTAAAAAAAAACAGGTTAATGGACTAAATCGCAATTTAATCCAAAGTTTCTGAGTTAACTTCTTTTTTTAACTTCTATCATTTTGGCTAGAGCTGCTATGACAAGATCACAAGGTAAATATAATTACTCATTATCCATTATTTATTTCCTGGTAACTACATAAATATGGGCCAAATTTAATATGTACCCTGCAAAATCTCAAAATATCATTTATACGAGTACAAATTATTTCTACAAAACATAAGGGTCCACTATAAAATATAAAAATATCATGTATGACCCCAAAATTAATTCACTTTCTTTTTTTCACTTTGAGATCAATTTTTTTAGATTTTTTTTACATGTTTTTTAATTTATTTGATGAAAGACTAATATTTTGTAGGTCTCCAATTGCCTGTGTTGCATTTTGCTGTGACAGCTTCTTCGCAGTAAGGCACCAGCTCATGTTTATACCCATTTTGTAAAAGATAATGTTGGATGCTTAAATATATTATATATTATATCAATATGAATCCCAACAACTAATGCTTTCTCCTCTCATCAAAAGAAAAATGCCATGTCATTTTAATTGAATCCCAGCAACTAATGCTTTCTCCTCTCTCATCAAAAGAAAAATGCCATGTCATTTTAATTGAATTCCAACAACTAATGCTTTCTCTTTTTTAATCGAAAGAAAAATGCCATGTCATTTTAATTTGTCACGTACGCATGACAAGTTAACATATGCCCCATCATCATTTAACAGCCACATCATTGACTCATTGTTAAATGGATGCGAGGGGCAAAGTGAACAAAGTTAAATAGTTTGAGTGGTTGAATAAAAAAAGCTGAGGGGAGTAAATGAACAATATAAATAGTTGATGGGCAAAAAGACTTCTCAAAAAAATATAAGCAGTAACTTCATTTAATTGTGCTTCCATTATTTCCACAACAAATGTATATATGCTTGCAAAGAAACAAATGCAGCAACTCACAAAGAAAAATTCGAAATCAATTTTATGTACAAATTTGGTCAATCAAAACACGAGCAATCTCAAAGCCGCTAAGATAAACAAATACACTAAATGTAAAGAAATATGCACTATCCATATTATTCACCAACTATCAAATAGTCAAGATGATTACAAACAATAGCTATCATATAGGCTACAGAACCACATATCGAGATGCTTATAGAAATAATGACTTGAGAGCAGAAGGAGCTCAGCGTACCGCACATAACGACCCAAGAGAAAATTTGAACTGAGAGGCCGTTATATGAGATTGTATATACAGAAAAAGCCGCACCAATGGCTGAAAAAAGGAGAGATATCATGATAATATCAATTGAAGCGAGTAGGGTTTGTACCCACTTGGTATTGTCCTTTTTATAGAGGCAAGCCAGAAGAAGTATCGCGGAGGAAATACATGCAATTATGTTTATGGAAACAAAGTAACTGAGCGAAGAGAAGAAAGAAAAGAAATGTATTTTGTAAGCTTTTTTGGTAATTCTCTTATTTTTTTCTTGGACTAGGTAAACAAAATGATGAAATAAAAGTCAAAAGGCTTACACATATGCGGTATAATCACTGAATGTAACGGAGCCCAAACTCATTGAAGAGACCTTCACCTCTTGACTTGCAGTGCCCATCCGCTGTGCGGCCAGCGCTAGTAAAATCAAAGCAATGGCCCTGAATGATATAACGCCTGATCTGTAAATACTTGGCCACTCTATGTTTTGTAACCATTGGTGGTTTTCCATTCGTAGCCATTGATGGTTTTCTAGTTGTAACCATTGAAGGTTTTTTAGTTGTAACCATGGTTCCATTAGAGGGCGGACAAGCTCCGGAGGTGGGTCCATGAGAGAGAGAGAGAGAGAGAGAGAGCTCACAAATGAGAAGGAATAATACCGGTTTGAAAACATCAAATTAAAAATAAAAGATTGTTTTGAAAATAAAAGATGGATTTAGTGAAGTATTTAAATCCTGCAGACTAATTTTGATTGGTATGGACAGTTAAAGTTTACCTAGCATGATCACATAAGAAAGGAAAATATCAAACGAAAAACACAATGTATATATAATTTATTAGCATTTGGCCCCTTGTTGGGCCTGTTAAAGTGGAATAAAATCTTTTATTCTGCTAAACAGATCCAAAAAAAGGGAATAAACCCAACAGAACATTAATTTATCTTACTATTATATAACTTTTTTTGAGAAATAGACCCCAGGTTATATACTTTGGTGTTGCAATTATTAATTCAATCAAGCCATAAATGTCTGTTATAAATGTTTGCTGAGAGAATTGGCTATTAAGGAAATGATAAAAAAAGTAAAATAAAGGTAACAAAAAGAGAGCTGAGAAACAAATGAAAAAGAAAAAGAAAGATGTAAAAGGAAAGAAAATAAATCCTTAGAAAATATAAAAATGTCTGTCTATCCCGTATCTCCCGCTGTTCCTGCTGTGTGCTGATTGAGAATGAGATTCTTCCATAAATTATAATCGGCGATGGCTGCCTCCGCGATGATTGGGACCGTCAAATCTGTGAATGTTCTTGTACATCTCACTTTCCAGATCGCGAAGCATGTTGCTGCTATTTTAATTCTTAACTCCATGTCTCCTTTGCGTTTTAGGGTTTGTATGATCTGAATATTATTGAGTTGCATTATGTCAAAGACTCTGTCGGAGAATGAGCAATCTTGGAACAGATGATCGACCGATTCCGGTCCCGCCTTGCATAAGAGGCAAATGTTAGGTAACACAAATCCTCTTTTACCCAATTGATCTATGGTAGGTAAGATGTTTCTAACGATTCTCCAGATGAAAATACGTATTTTGGGGTTGGCACCGGCATCTTCCAAATGTAGTTGTAAGTAACTTTTGATTTAGGGTTTGATGCGACCAGATTATAGAGTGTGCTTGCCACGAATTTTCCATCGTTACGCAAAGACCAAGAGATTTGTTGCCCCTGACCCATTTCTTCCTCCGTAGCCCATTCATTCCATATTAGAAGTTATTCATCAAGCTCCCTGGTCGCTACGTTTGAGAGCGGCAAGTTGAATAGAGTTGACCAGTCCTCCAATTGGAATGCATCATTGACTGATGTATTGTGTCGATTACTGACAAACGAGTAGAGGTTTGGGAATCTTATTTCTAATATTTGACCGATCCAGTAGTGTTTCCAGAACATGATATTGTCTCTCAATGTACCCGAGAATTTGATGAAGTTGTTGAATATGTGCATGATTGAGTGGACCTCTGTCATGAGTGGTGATTTGTATGTAGGCACCATAACCGTCGGCATGGGTGTGTTTGAGTATACGTCTCTCGCTAACTGAGACCATAACCGTTGTTCGTTCCATAGAATTTTCACGCCCATTTCGTAAGTAGTGTCATATTCATGATCTTCAACTCTTTAATTCCCAACCCCCCATTCTCCTTCGGTTGGCAAACCGATTCGTAATTAAGAAATTTCATCTTCCTCTGATGTGTTGTCTCACCGTGCCAAAGAAAATCTCGTCGTATTTTATCTATTCTATGAAAGTAATAATACCCTAGGCCAAATTGTTTTGCAGTGTGGGAAACAGATTATGTATCAGACATTATATTTTTCTATTAGATATTTTATCTTATAAATTTTTTTATATAATAATTGTGCGTAAAGATTGTTAGATTATTAATTAATCATGAATATGTATGTCCGTTATACGTCATCAGAATATGTGATTCTGATAGTAAAACCGTAAAGCAAAGTGAATACAATTCTAAATTATCCCTAGTCATATATGAAATGTTTGTAAGACAAACATATTTGAAAATCTCAAATCATATATATAGTTACTAGTATATTATTTGGATGATGATCACGTTTTACTAATCATGGATATTAGATATCAATTCATTAATATAAATATATGTTGGAGAACATATATAGGATCGACCCACTATGAAAATATACATGGTATATGTCATTAGTATTTTCTCATTATCTAATGTATGAGTAGTCCTTTGACTTGAGGTCATCATAGATTCATGCATGTATATCTTCATACTTTGACATATTCAAATGTTGTCTTTAACCGGATAATTATAAAAGCTATGATCGGATATTTAGTAAACCATGAGTTGGAATGTGAATGATCAAGATATAATTTGTTACTCTCGGATACGAGAGAGATATCTCAGGCCCCCTTGATAAATTGTGACTGAAGGAAACAAACGGCCGTGTACGAAAGAATTAGCATGTGTTGTTAATATCTTTTAATTTATTCAGTCTAATAATAATTCAGGAAAGAGAATTGATCATAATAAAGATGACATAAAATCATGCCTTATGATCAATATAAATATCATTTAACAAAGGGACTAAACACCTGATTGATATATAGGTTATGATCATTCATTTAATTTGGGTAATCATAAAGTCGTACTAGAGGCTACTTTTGATTTATAAACTTGAAGTTTATTGCCAATATTAAATGAACCTACATGGTCGCACACAAATAGAACTAACTCGGTTGGACACAGAAAATCAAAAGGAAGGTAAAGAGGTATAAGCATTAGATGCTATAAATAGATGAAGGGTTCGTCTAATTAGGTCAGAAGATTCTTAAACACCCTAGCCGCCTTTTGAGAGAAAGAAAAACAAGACCTAGTAATCTTGGTTTCTCCGCCAACAAGTACAGTTCGCGTGTGGATACGTGTAGAGGGCGGTATCAGAGTCGTAGTGCCTTTCGCGATCAGATCCGCAAGAGACGCAGGGAGATCATTCGAGGACGAATCGCGAAGCCCTACTAACTGGATTTGCTGAATCCGTGATATAAATTAGATTTACCTTTTCTGATTTGATTGATATTACACGGATCCTCGGTTAGGAAACGGATAAAAATTTTATTCCGCTGTGGATCTGAGACTACGCGTTTTCTTTCATTCTATTCATGACCGCCGTCGGTATTTTGAACGTAGAGAAGAAATAATTGGGTAGTGAGTTGAGAACAGAATTAATGAGGACCACTCTGTTGTTTGATTGAGGCCTATAGGGGGGGTTATAAAGGCCTAATGTGCGGAAACATGAATACTTGAATTTTTAGGGTTTTATATTTTTTTAATTATTTTTAGACATTTGTTGATGGTTGTTTGAATACTAATTAACAAAGAAAAATAAATAAACAGGAAATTAAAGTAAATAGAAAAATAAGGAGATACCGAACACACGAACTTGTTGACGAAGTTGGCGAGGTGGTTGCGTTAGCCTTAACCACCCGTTTACTAGCTAGCGGTCCTAACCGCGTTCACGAGTTGCCTACTCTCCGGGACTTGCCTTGCGGCTCCGATTTCACTAACAAACAAGATCGTTTACAGGACCTCGAACTACCGTCGCCTTACAACAACCCCTTGACGGCTAGTGGAACAATTAACTTACAATCCGATCTCAATTTCAACTCAACAAACAAACACGAGCAACACGTTCAAAACTCCACTAATCAAACTTTAAGATTTAGAGAATTTAACTAGTATTAAGAAGAGAGAATTTTTGCTTTTTGTGAATAGAATTCGTTAATTTCTCTGAGAAGGCGGCCACCTCTTTTAAAGGAGGAAAGAGCAGCCTTCAGAAAAAGAATCCTGCGCAGTTCCGTTGCCAACGAAACTATTCCGTTGCAAACGGACTGTAAAAACGGAAGGAAATTAAAGCAAGATATTCTCCCAACGGCTAAAAATCTAATGGTCCGTTGGGAACGGAATAGGTCTGTTGCCAACGGATTATACAATAAATTCGACAGCCGATGTCAGGAAGAAAAAATCTTCAACATGCCAGTTCTGTTGTCAACTCAGTGGTTCGTTGGCAATGGACCACTTCCGTTGTCAACGGAACGGGCCAGAATTAGGAAATTTGCATATTATACTCTCTTTTCAATAATAATTAAATTGCTCACCAAACTAAACACACACGAAGAGCTAAGAAGCTTGCTCCCACGCCTTGAAATACTCTCTTAAAATCCTTTGCATGTGTGACGACTTCTTATGCTTCTGAGATAGGCAGGATGTGACCGAGACATTTTCGAGAACTTGATCGTGTGACTATCTAGCTCAAGACATTCTCACACAAATATATTAGTAGCTCGGAATAGTTTTAAATATCATCAAAATGAGGACAACAAACTCCCCCTTTTGATGATTTTCAAAACTATTCCGATAATTGAGCAAGTTTAAATTCATTCTCCCGCTTTTTGAAAAATATGGAAAAGGAACACGATCGAGAGGCATGAACTCCCCCTCCATATATGCTCCCCCTTAAGTTAATACCCCATGAATCCCCCTTTTTTTTTGTGATGAAAAGAAATAAGTAGAACTACATGCACACATTAATTTTAACGAAATTTGAGTTTTAAAGAGGTTCAAACTACTAACATATTACAACACAAGTTCAAAATAAAATAACAAAAAACTACAAATAAGCAAAATACAAACCACAAATTCATGAGAATAGAACATAATAATAAGTCTTAAAAAAATTATTAATGAAAAAGAAAGAGCAAAACGCAACTAGGATTTAGGTTAAAGTTGGAGAAGGGTCACGGGTTACTCGGCCGGTCCGCCAAAGTCGGAGGGGTTAGGGTTGGAGGATAAGGAACCGGGAGCGTACCGGCCATTAAAGGGGTTAGAGTTTGGAAATTCTCTTGTTGAATCCGATAAAGGTCTTGATACATCTGGTTATTTTGTCGAACAAAATCCGCGAAACGTGCCTCGCTCTCATCTTGGCGTATGCGTAACTCTTGTTGGCCGTCATGAAGAACCGCGAGATCCCCTTGTTTGGCGACGGGCCATAGCGCGTAACACTTGATTGGTTGTACAGGTGGTGTACTCGAAGTCGACGGCATCGTCATCGTCAAAGTTATTTTGCTCGGCCTCGGGTTCCAATCTCGGGTCTTGGTTGATAACGGGTTCCGCCGGAGGGTTAAGGTTTGGGTTTGCCGGGGCCAGATTGGCTTGAGGATTTAATGCGCGTAAAGCGCGCGCGAGACTGTCCGGTGTCTTGGATTCCGTATCGGATGGCCACAAGGGTTGTCCGCGTTCGTTCAAGGGTGGAAAGTAATGATAGACCTTGTTTTAGAAATGAAATGACCATACGTGCCCATATCACTAAAGTAGGGTTTAAGATTGTATTGATTTGCGTAACGGTCAAGATCAAGGAGATCATGGTAAAGAACCTTTTCCAAAGGATTTATTAGAATTGCATGGGGATTTTTTACAGTCCGCTGGCAACGGAACTGCGCAGGATTCCTTTTTTGAAGGCTGCTCTTTCCTCCTTTAAAAGAGTTGGCCGCCTTCTCGGAGAAATTAACGAATTCTATTCACAAAAAGCAGAAATTCTCTCTTCTTAATACTAGTTAAATTCTCTAAATCTTAAAGTGATATTAATGAAGTTTTGGGCGTGTTGCTCATGTTTATTTGTTGAGTTGAATTTGAGATCGGATTGTAAGTTAATTGTTCCACCGGCCGTCAAGGGGTTGTTGTAAGGTGACGGTGGTTCGAGGTCCTGTAAATGATCTTGCTTGTTAGTGAAATCGGAGCCGCAAGGCAAGTCCCGGAGAGTAGGCAACTCGTGAATGCGGTTAGGGCCGCTAGCGAGTAAACGGGTGATTAAGGTTAGCGCAACCACCTCGCCGAACTTTGTCAACAAGTTCGTGTGTTCTGTATCTCTTTATTTTTCTATTTACTTTAATTTCTTGTTTATTTATTTTTCTTTGTTAATTAGTATTCAAACAACCATCAACAAAAGTCTAAAAATAATAAAAAAAATATAAAACCCTAAATATTCAAGTATTCACGTTTCCGCACATTAGGCCTTTATACCCCCCCCCCCCTATAGGCCTCAATCAAACAACACACTCTTTCGGCCGTTGATAGCATCTTTCCTTTCCATGACGGATGTGCTATTTTTTCAGTAGAGTCTGAAAGCCTTCTTTTTCTAGTTTCTTATTGGAAAGAGAGAACCCTAGGTATGTGAAGTGGAGTATGTTGGCTATGTCTTGTAGTACATTTCCACACAATTAAACCCTCGCATGAACAATGTTGAGCGGATTGACAACAAGGCCCATTGTTCTACCCAATTGTTGTAGCGTCGTGGCTATTAGCTATGTATCATTATATCCTGGCTTCATCAAGATAAGCAAGTTGCTTCATACATTAGGCTAGTATTTATGGCCGGGTGAGGGGTATTAATGTAATTTTTCATTTGCAATTTCTTAAATGTAGCCAGGAACACTTCTTTGACTAAGTCAAAGAGATATGGCGAAAGTTGGTTTCCTTGCCGTACACCCCTTTTAAGATGTATTGTTTTCCCCGAAATCCCGTTGAGAAGTATTTTAGTGTTTCCTCTTAGGACCGCCACTGATACGAGTTGAGCTTCTGCCTATGAGTATCCTTTGTGTATTGGCGCATGTTTGATGATATCCCACGAAACACAATCAAAAGGTTTGTATATGTCTGCTTTATATAAAATAAGGGGGAACCCTTCCTTTGTTGAGAGTGATGTCGCCTCGTGTGCGTATGCAAAGTTGTCGAGTATATTTCTATCTTCAATGAAAGCCGATTGTAATTCGCTAATTAACCTCTTTATGTCTTGTTTCATTCAATTTTGAATAAATATTGACACTAATCTTTGTATGGAGTGCCCCAAACTTATTGGTCTAAAGTCCTTGAAATGTAAGAGCGCCTCACATTTTGGAATGAGTGCAATAAATGATGTGGCAAGTGGTCTGAGGTCAAAATCCCCATTTAGAATTTTGGCTTATGATCGTTTTTAATTCATGGAAAATGATATGTTTGAACTTTTTGAAAAACTCTTCCGTGAGTCCATCCGGTCCTGGCGATTTATCCGACGGGTAATTATCAATTGCGTCATTGAGTTCATTGTCTTGCTGTGCATTAGTGGGACTAAGGTTTTGTAAGGGCTGCCCCCAGATTTGTGTAAAATCGATGTTGGTATCACAATTTGCCTCTGTCCCAATAAAGTCTCTAAAGAACTGAAACGATGCCTTGACAATGTCTTTATGCTCGGTCAACATCAGGTCATCAACTTGAATTGTATGGATGTAATTATTTCTCTTCTTTGAGGATGCCATGGCATGAAATACTTTAATGTTGTCATCTCCATGTACAGTCCACTTAGCTTTTTCCCTTCACTTCCATTTGTAATGCTCAATTTCACATAAGTCCGCAACTCTCATTTTGATCCATCTTCTTAAAAGCTTTTTCACTTGTGAGAGTGATCTTCCTTCCTCTGCCTCATTTATGAAACCGATGATTGCATTGTGACTTTGTGATTGTTCTCTCCACATAATTTTCCTAACATTTAGCCATATCTTAACATCCTTGGTGAGTAAGTTTATCTTTGTATTCAATTTCTCCGGATTAATTGTCTCATCCTGGTTCCAGGATTGATGCACAAGTGTGGCAAAACTTTCGTCTTTGAGCCAATAGTTTTCGAAGCAAAACGTTTTGGCACCATTGAAATTCCCTTTAATTTGTAATTGAATCGGACAATGGTCCGATGTTGTTCTAGTCGCTGCGTTTTGAATTGAATTTGGGTAAGCTTCCAACCAATTGGGTGATAATAGGAATCTGTCTAATTTCGTCAGTGATGAGTTATATCTATTGTTGGATGCTACACGAGTGTGTATAGGTTCAAATTTAGAACCTCACTTTCACTTGCTTGGTGTCGCGAAGCCGACTCTCACAGTGAATCACTGTACTCGCACCCCCAGGATGTCCGATCAGGGTATGAGCCCTCTGAGATTTGTGGTGTTCCTTGCTCCCCTCAGACGTCCCAGTTACTCTCATGCCTCATCAGTCCAAGTGTTGAACGTGGGTCAGGCTTTCGACTTCTCTTATCGGTACTTCACCTACTCGCCTAAGTATCAAGATAAGAGTTAAACAATTCACAAACAACATCACAGTAAATAATAATAATGAATAAGGAGAGAACAACTTATTAAAAATACTAGATTGATAAACTACTAACACTGCGCCCTAGCGGACGGAGTTAGTTACAGTACATGATATAGTAACAAAAATCAAGATACATACGAGGATCAGCAATTAAACTCTTTCTCTCTAACTAAGTTAGTAGTCACGGGTAGAGGTGACAAAAGCTAACTCGACCCGAAAACCCGACCCGACCCACCTAAACCCAGACCCGACCCGACCCGAAAATATTGACAAGTCAACGACCCGAAACCTGACCCGACCTGAACCCGAACGACCCAAAACCCGAAATACCTGAGATCCGAATGACCCGAGACCCGAACGACCCGAAACCCGACCCGACCCGAATGACCCGAAACCCGAAATATCCGAGACCCGAACGACCCGAGACCCGAATGACCCAAAACCCGAAGTCCCGAGACCCGAATGACCCGAACCCGAATTGACCCGAACCTGAATGACCTGTAACCCGAATTATCTACTCATTTACCAGAACATGAATGACCTGAACTTGCATATAATGAATGAATGATAATGAAACTGTTGATTTCACTCTTATGCTAGTATTATATATTATTTGATAATATTCTATTCAGTTTTTATAATGTCAATATATTATTTTATGAATATAATATATTAATTATATTAGTTTCTAAGATATAAAACTCTATTTGAGACTTTTGAGCTCATCGACCTCTTTAGTTACGCAAAATTGAAAATATATAGATATTTATTCGAACAAAGATTTCTTATTACAAGTTAAACAAATGCATAACTCTGGCAAAATCGGACTTGACCCGAAAACCCGACCCGACCCGAAAATATTGACAAGTCAACGACCCGAAACCCGACCCGACCTGAACCCGAAATACCCGAGACCCGAACGACCCGAAACCCGAAATACCCGAGACCTGAACGACCCGAGACCCGAACAACCCGAAATCCGAACGACCTGAGACCCGAACTACCCGAGACCCGAATGACCCAAACCCGAAGTGACCCGACCCGAACCCGATCCGACCCACCCATTTGCCACCTCTAGTCACGGGCTGCCACCAGGCATGACTAACGAGACTACTCTCTCTCTCTCTCTGAGTTGATTTCTCTCTGATTCCTTAATCATCCCCCCCTCCCCCATGTCGTCCCGTCTAAGGGCCTTTTATATGGGGTAGAGAACTCTAGGGTTCTAGCGTCTCCAGATGGCGGTAGCATCTCTCGGATATCCTTGCAGATGTTCTCGCCATTAATGTTGATTGATCCTTGATTGCTCCTTTCCCGATCTGATCCTTCTTGAGCGCGCCTGCCTGGCGTTGCCAGATCTCCTCTTGAATGCCAATCAATCAGTCCGTCATTCCAGATCTATGTGCTTCTTTCCTGGTTTGGACGTCTTTGAGCCACTCCTCTTAAATCACGATTCCTTGTGATCCGTACTGTCGGGTCGAGCGATAGCGCTCCCGCGGGTGGGACTGCGGCACTATTACTACTCCAATCGCTCCCTAGGCTCCTTGCCTCTCTTTTGCGCTCTTTTTGAATTCCTGCAATCACTTATGATTATGTCTATAACTTGATTCTTAGGTTAAAACTTAAATAAATTACTAAAATACTAATTAAAGTGCAGAAAATAAGATACAAGATAGTGGGTAAACATCTATATGAATTACCCCTATCATTGGACCAGGTAAACTTACATCTCACTAAGTTGATTTTGACAAGAGCTAAGTCGTTAACTAAATCTCTGAATGTCGTTGTCGAATTGGCATTATGATTGGATCCATTTCTATCTTGATCCGATAAGGTGATGTTGAAATCTCCAAATACAGTCCAAGGGATTTCCATGTTTTCCGTGATGATCATTCAATGCTTCTAAACAGCATCTGATTCTCAATTCGTCAAAGAACTGTGGTAATCCCACTTCCACTGACGGACCATAAACCGTTGTTGCGAAAAAAAATAAATCCATCTTTCAAGTTTTGGAACGTAACAGTGATTAAAAATTGTTGTTTGAAAAGGGAAAGGCATTCTAATTGCTACTCATTCCATGCAATTAATAATCTTCCTGAAGCTCCAAGTGATGGAATGAAATCAAAATTTTTGAACTTAGCCCTACAAATCTCACTGAGAAGTTACTGTGAAATGGATTGCAATTTGGTTTTTCCGATCCCAATTAAAATTGGATTTGGATCTTATATCTTACGCCTCACAGTGGATCTCTTTTGTTTCACGTTTAACCCTCTAACGTTTCAGGAGAGAAAGGAGAAGAGTAGTTGTTTGGTGTGATTCATTAACTGAGTCTCCATCTGCTATGTTGTTTTTGGGGAAGATAATGAATGTATATTTCATGAAGACATAAGTTGGGAGGTATAAGTAATTTTTAAGGGGCCAATAAATTCTAACGGGCCAAGAGCAAGAGATGAACAAATAACAAAGGGACATGCCAGCCATGTTACTTCAATTAAATAAAACAGTCTCATCCACATTATACGGCCCAGTAATGGCCCACACACCTCCCATTCAGCCCCAAAATCCATAACCTACAATACAAAAGCACCACCCAACACCCCGCCCAACAGTACACAAACCCCAAAATAAAGTTGGGCTCAAAATACAACCTTTCCACAACCCAAATAAGAAACTACTAAGCATAATTTATTAATTATTCCTGCTTAAAACCTCTTGAGCCCACTAACCGGCCAAAGTGGCCAAGCTCATTGTCCTTCGCTCTTCCACCTTCCTGAACTCAACCTCCATTTTTGCTCCATCGCTCCCACAATAGTTCAACAACTCAATTGCTTCAACCTCCTCAATTCCTTAGTTGATTGATCGACCTGACATAATATTGAGTCCCTGCCTTTTTGTCTTCCTCCCTGTCCCATTACGCTCTTGCATCCTTTGTTTAAATTGAGAATGAATTGCTTGGACTTAGCAAACTGAGTTTTGTGCGCTCTCTCAATAGAACTGAGATAGGATTAGTTTTCTTTCTTCATGAGTCTCTCACTTCTCCGAGCTCCGCTATTGTCAAATAGCGATTCTATTCTCTTTCTCCTAGTTGATTTTTGAGGATCTTCACAGGCCCCCTCCCTTCATTAGGCCCAAACCCATAATTAAAGCCAATATTGTTTATATGCCCAAATGAAAGAGAGTTGTTTTGAATTCCATCCTCTTCAAGCAACATCATTTCTAACGGTTCAAAGGAAAAGACAGATTTCTTTTCCCCATACTCCTCTGATGTCACCTCCGCCATTTCATCATCCCCCCTCCTTCTCTAGTAGATATTTTCTCTCCAGTAGAGTCATCCTCAATTTCCATTAGATTGAACGTCCTCTCCAATTCCTCTTCTAATTGGACCATTCCAGTACTATCGTGTTCCCTTCTTTGGATATTTGGACTACTGCTATGGCTGTAGTTTTCTCCATCCACCTCTTCTATGTGCATCCCTTCTTCTTCTTAATGCATATCCATTTCTTGTCTCTGTTGTAGAATGTGACTCCCTCCTCTGCATCTAGAGTCGCGCTCTCACTCCCCTGTTGTCCATCACCCCCATGAGTCATTATCATTAGACAAGTTATCTCCGGCTCCCTGTTGTGCATCATTGTCATTGGCATGTTGATTATTTCATCCTCTTCCTTGTGCTCCCTGAGCTTGTCCGTCCTCGTGAAAGAAATGTTAGTTCGTCCCTGCAGCCCTGTCTCTATAATGGCGTAAAAACACTCGGGATTCTCTCGCATAGTCCTTGTATTTTAGCCGGTATTGCGATATGATGTTGGGACGCTCACAGTCAATGGAGAGACGTAGTTGTTGGTAATCCCCAAGCGGCGAAAACATGGAGATCACATTGTGGAGGATTCCAAACCCACTTACCATTTTTACAATATCTGATCAGTTCCACATGTGGTGGAATGGCCAAGTGAGGTGTAAGTAGCATCTGAAGTAATTCGCTCTTCTAACCGCGCCCCAATGCTTCGTCCATGGCTCAAACAATAATGTTGTGTTCTCATTAAGGATGTAATTGTTAGGAATGGCAATGTAGTTTCTCATTTGTTGGTTCCTGCACACCAATAGGAAGTCCGCCAGAGGACCGACTTTATACAGTTCGTAATCTTCCTCATTTCCCCCATAGGACTCGATTAAGGATTCCTTAATGTCAGATCTCATATTGTCATGCAGATTGTGGGTAAGAACTGTAACGTAAGCAGTCTTGTGGAGGAGGTGGAGGTGGTGAGGAAGGTGTCCTATATTAGTCATGAAAGCAGTGACAGTGCGAGGCCTCATAGACCTTAGTTGATTAGTGGTGGAATTCATGGAATTATTTTCTATAGAAGTTATTCTTGAAGGGTGGATTGAGTTGTGAGTTGAAGTTGTGGGGAGAAGGGTTGATTTATAGGGAGAGTTGTTGTTGTCTACATTGAATGAGGTATATAGGTTGAGTTGGAAGAGGAAGATATCCTTCTTTTCCCCTTTGCCATTTTTAATTCGCTAGAGCAGTTTGAAATTGGCAGAGCATTGAAAGCTTGAGTGATCCAATTTATGGCAGCACATACACCTCATCGGCTCTCTACTCTCATTTCTCAGATGGGTAGATGACAAGCATTTAAAGCATTTCCTCCTACTGTGCTTTGAATGAATTTTGAATCCTGAGCTTTCCAATCGAATCGATTCTTATTCCGATTGGATTCACCTCCATGATTATTCTCAGTAACTCAGTTGTTGAAACCTCTCTTCGCCATTGAAGTCATGCGCCTGCTATGAATCGTAGTCCATCCGTCGTGTGAATTGATGAAAAGCCTAGAGCCCTTTCTAACCATAGCGCCATGAGTGGCTGCGTCTCCTAGAACATCCAATCGAGAATCCCAGTGAGTGATACGCCTGGATTCGCCATTAGTCATTTGCTCCCCCTTTCTTCATCTCCATATCGCCGTTTGAGTCGCCCTCCTTTTTCTCTCCAATGTTACTCAGAGGAATGGCTCTCCTCCAGAATGTGGGTAGTTTTGAGAGGCTAAAGAGTTGGAAATGGAAATCCTTACTATTATATAACTATCCCACTAATCTACTTAACCGAATACTCTTTACAACAGAATGAAATAACCAACTATTTCCTATTCAACAATTTCACTATTCCATTTTGTTGCCAAAAATTTATAATGTGAACGTTTTTCATTTTACAGATTATCAAAACAATTTTTAGATTGATCATAACAAAAAATATCAAATCAGGCTGGGATTTTGGTTAATTTTAGAATGATATCAGTGGTGTATAAAAGAGTCTAAACAACTCAAAAACTGTTAGTAGTATGACCTAGGCCAATATATTTGAGACCTAGATGTATGGATTGTGTTAAACAAACATTGTGTTTATTTGGAGATATTTTATATAATAAATGCGTATTGGTTATTTTATTCTTATTACTAAAATGAACCTTGAATATGATATTCAGCTTTATATCATCAAAGTATGTGACTTTGATAGAAAAACATAAAGTATTATGAATGATATTCTAAACCGTCCCTGATCATTCCTAGGATGTTTGTGAGACAAACATACTTTATGATAAGCTATAAATGTACATCAGTATGTTAGTTGACGGATGGTCACGTTTTACTGATCATGAATAAGAGTTATTAAGTCATTAACGTAAGTATATGTTAGAGACCATATACTGGATTGACCCACCGTGAGAATACTACATGGTTCGTGTCATTAGTTATTCTCAGTAAAGAATGTATCTGTAATCCTTAGACTTGAGACTATCTCAGTTTCCTACATGAGAAATTTTATACTTTAATATAATCTAACATCGTCTTTAACCGGGCGGTCATAAAGATTATAATTAGGTATATAATGAATTATGCGGAGGAAAGAGTTTAATTAAGATAGGATTTGTTCCTCTCATAAAATGAGAGAGACATCTTTAGGCCTCTTGATGATTTGATTGAAGAAAACGCACGGCCGTGCTCGAGTGAATTAATAAGGAGTTATTAATGTCATTTCATGTTCAATCAAATTCGGTGTCAAGAAATATTTATCGACCAACGTAAGGTTGACACATACCATGCCTTATGGATGATATAGATATCGTGTAACAAAGGGATACAATGCATGAACATAAATTAGGTTTGATCGAATCATCTATACTTGCTTAATTTGGGTAATCATGATGTCTTGCTAGAGGCCGCTCATGATTTATAATCCGTTTTGATTATTGCCGACATTAAGTAAACCTACAGGGTCACACACAAAGAACAACTATTGAGACGTACACAGAAAAAATCATAACTTATGTGATAAGTTGTATGAAGAGCTACATAGTCAAGTGACACATCCAATCCTACATCTTATATGATATGATGTGTTGCATATATGGTTACATGCACATAGGATATGAAACTTATGGACTATATAGGCACAAGAGACACCCCAAGTAGAGAGAAGAAGACATATTATTTTCGTCCAATTTTTGTGAGACAAAAAGAGAGAAAAATCCGAAAAATCTTCTCTTGTTATTTCTGTGAGAAAAATAAAGAACGAATACTAGCATATATCGTTCTCTATTCATTCAAAGGGGTTGTTTGTGTGGATACCGGTAGAGGACGAAGCGAAGTGCGGCGTCTTTGTGGTTCGGGTTGAAACCGTGGTTTTGTTTGGAGGATCGGTTTGTTTGGAGAATCGGTTCGTTTGGAGATCGCTTGGAGATCGGTTTGTGAGACCGGTTAGGCGAAACATACAAAGGATCGGTTTGGAAACCGGTTTGGAATCGGGCAAAGAAAAGCGTCAACCAAATTCGCTTTCGATCATCACGGATTAAGCGTGATCCGAAAGTACAAAGTTATGAACTTTTCTTTGATTTAATTGTAATTCACGGATCCTTCTTTTGGGTTTCGAATTCGATATTGTTTCGTTTTGTTTTTCCGTTGCGTTATGAACGGTAGAAACCCAACAAAAACATGGATTGAATATGTTACACCCCACATCCATTTTCGACCCGAGATGCAACGGCCATATATCCCCAACTTATATCAAGGATATACGACACAAAAAATCGTATTAAAGCAGCGGAAAATAAAAGAATTAAGTATGTATATATATATATATATATATATATATATATATATATATATATATATATATATATATATATATATATATATATATATATTATAAAAATCAAGTATCTACATATCTTTATTACATCTACCAGATGCCCCGACTAATAACTGAACCTGAAATATGAGAAAAGAGGAAAGGGAGTGAGTATGAAACTCAGTAAGGTTATGCTTCACATACGTTAAAAATAATATTAATTTCAGTAAATAAATATTTGAATAAATTGTAATAAATATAAATATATTTGAAATTCTTTTGTATTGGGATATCGACTTTCTCATTTCACTTTACACATACATATAATTAGATCATGCTCCGTGGCATCGAGTACGCACACCGATATAAGTCTTTTCAAGCTCGTTATTGGGTGATTGGCGTCCTAGTTTTGTCCAACTAAGTACGGCCTTTCACCTATACGAATCAACGGCCTTGCTTTCTCTCTACCAAGCACGGTTGTATACACTTTCACTAATTTCACTTTTTCACATCTCATTCTTTATCCCATAATATCTATTTTCATAATGTGAATGTTTTTCATTTTACAGATTATCAAAACAATTTTTAGATTGATCATAACAAAAAAATATCAAATCAGGCTGGGATTTTGGTTAACTTTAGAATGACATCAGTGGTGTATAAAAGAGTCCAAACTGTTGGGTTTCGGACGTGCATAACGCAGCGGAAAACTAAAAATTATTCGTCCAAAACCCATCCCGAGGATCCGTGCGTATCGGTTAAATCAAAGAAATAAATCTTAAAGATACCTTTCGGATTACGCTTAATCCGTGACGCTCAAACCATGCGTGTTGTCCAAGCGCCTCTAAACCGGTTACCGTCCTAACTGATTTTACGTCCGTCTAGGTCGGATCGTGCGGAAGTCATCTACCGCACACACAATCGGACTCCACCAAAACTCTCAACAAACTGTTCTCATCTTCTTAGGCCGAATAGATCACAAGCGCCGAAAATACGAACGCCTCTACCGGTATCCACACGAACATTCTTAAAACGGGAAGAAGAACAATATATATGCTAGTAGCTTGTTCTTCTCTTGCACAAGAAAACTCTTTTTCTTCGTCTTATTTTGTCTCACAAAAGATGTATAATTCTCTCATATAATTGCACCCTTTCATATTGTCATATAAAAGGAAAGCACCCTTTAGTAATTTTGTCACACAAAATGAGAAAGGATATTTTCTCTCTTTTTGTCTCACAAAAGAGAATGACAAATAATGAGAGAGAGAATCATTTGGTACTATGAATTTGGAGCCCTCTATGTCCTTATATAGAGGTGAAGAGTCATGTCTATTCACACTAAAAGATGTGTATGACATCACTCATCATTATCTACATATCATCATCTAGACTCTTCTAGATTACATGATCTTGTGTGCTCATAGTCTTTATATACATATATATCACATCTTATCACATAAGATGACAATATCTTTTGTGACATTCCTATGCAACTCATCATATAGGTCGCTAGGATTTTCTGCGCTCGTTTCAGTTTGTTCTTTGTGTGTGACCCTGTAGGTTCACTTAATGTTGGCAATAAACTTGACAGTCTATAAATCATGAGCGGACTCTAGCAAGCCATCATGACTACCCAATTTAAGTGAATATCAGTGATCTGATTTACCTAATCAACAATCACGTATTTAGTCCCTTTGTCACACGATATCTATATCGATCATAAGGCATTTAATAGGTCATCCTTATATTAATCGAATTAATATTTCTTGATCCCGAATTAAACTGAACAAGAACAAATGACATTAATAACTCTTATTAATTCATTTGAGTATGGCCATACATTTCTTCAGTTCAATTCATCAAGAGGCCTAAAGATATCTCTCTCATTTATGAGAGGAACAAATCCCGTCTTGATTGCACTCATCCCTCTACATGATTCATTGTATACCTAATCATAACCGTTATGACCACCCGGTTAAAGGCAGTGTTAGATTATATTAAAGTATAAAATTACTCATGTTGGGAACCGAGACAATCTCAGGTCAAAGGACTATAAATACTTTATGTTACAAGAATCGCTAATGACGTAAAACATGTAGCATTCTTATGGCGGGTCAGTCCAGTATATGGTCTCTAACATATACCTATATTAATGACTTGATAACTATTTATCCATGATCAGTAAAACATAATCATCAGTCAACTAATATACTGGTGTACATTTATAGCTTGTATATAAATATATATATTTATTTATATCCGCAAGTATATTTGTCTCCACAAATATCCTATAAATGACTAGGGACGATTTAGAATAGCATTCATAACACTTTATAGTTTTACTATCAAAGTCACACACTTTGATGACATAAAGTTGAATTGCATATTCATGGTCTATTTTAATTATATTAAAATAACCTATACGCACATATTATATGAAATATCTTAGAATAAATATTATGTTTGTTATTACAATCCATCATCTAGGTCAGAAACACTTTGGCCTAGGGCATAACACCATCACAAACAACTCAAAAACATGGATTGAATATGTTACACCCCAAATCCATTTTCGACCCGAGATGCAACGGCCGTATATCCTCAACTTATATCAAGAATATACGACACAAAAGAAACTCAGTAAGGGTATGTTTCGCATACGTTAAAAATAATATTAATTTCAGTAAATAAATATTTGAATAAATCATAATAAATATAAATATATATATATAATTCTTTTGTATTGGGATATCGACTTTCTTATTTCACTTTACACATACACATAATTAGATCATGCTCCGTGACATCGAGTACGCACACAAATACAAGTCTTTCCGAGCTCGTTATTGGGTTATCGGCGGCCCTAGTTTCGCCCTACTAATTACAGCCTTTCACCTATGCGAATCAGCGGCATTGGTTTCGCTCTACCAAGTACGGCTGTATCCACTTTCACTAATTTTACTTTTTCACATCACATTCTCTATCCCATAAAATTATTCTCAAAATACTATATAATCTATAAAATATTTTATATTTTCTCAAAAAGTATTATTCTCATAATATCTATTTTCATAAACAATAAAATATTCGGTATAAGCAATATAAGCTCAAATAAAAATATAATTTTATTATTATTATTATTATTATTATTATTATTATTATTATTATTATTATTATTATCTACTAATATCAAAATTATTTGAAAACCGTAAACGTATTTGAGAGCATAAATTATTACCATGAAAGAAACACGACATATAACTACATACAACTAATTAATTAAATACTAAATTTATTATTTTAATAAAACTAATTTTCAAAATTTATAATTTATCCCATAACTTCTAAAATATTATGAAAATACATTTCATAAAAATTCGGGATATAACAGAATAAATAAAAGAAAGTAAAAAAGCAAGAAAAAACAGAAATTGAAAAGCACGAAAACCGATATAACGACACTTTAAGCCTTTTTCTTACTTTTTGAAATATAAAAATTAAAACCCAAGAATCATGAATTGCACGAATTAATTTCTAACATAAGAAAACACCAATTTTATAATAAACCAAATCGGAGAAAGCACTGCAAAAAAATTAAAATTCAAAAGAAGAAACTAACTCTGGAAACTGCATAAAATTCAAAATTATTCAATTAACACAAATCAATACAGGTACCTAAATATCATTGCTCCCTTGTTGGAATTGTGGATTGATTTATTGAATGGAGAGAATAGATGAGAGGTTTGGTTGGGAGATTCTTATCAATTCAAAGAGAATTGAGTTGCTTTTTGTTTGTAGAAGAATTGAAAGAAAGAGTAAGAGGCACAAAGAGGCAAAAGTTGGTTTTTCTAAATTTACTTTTTTTTCTTCTTTAGGTTACAATTTTAGTGGATAATGAGTCGGTTACCACCCCTCAATCTCACCCTCTATTTGTAGTTATTTTTATGGCACTCCTTTCATGACACCCCAAAATACACCCATTCATTTACACCCATACAAAACACCTATTCAAGGCACCTAATTGTTATGGGCCAAGGGCCTTATTACAAACACAATATAAAATACAAACTAATTTAAATTAACTTATTAATTTATAAAAGCATTAATTTTAATACTCCCCCTTAATGCTTTTACTCGCCATCCCCATTAATTCTCGGAAGCGAATAAACTTCTCACTTGGAAGTGTTTTCTTGAAGATATCCGCCAACTGATCGTTAGTCTTGATATGCTTGACAAGAACTTCATCATCTTCAACCACCTCTCGAATAAAATGATGTTTGAGCTTGATATGCTTTGTGCGGCTATGGAAGACGGAATTCTTTGACATTGCTATCGCTGAATTATTATCACAGAAGAGAACGGTTGCATTAACTTGTTTCTCCCCCATGTCTTCTAACACCTTCCTCAACCAAGTAATTTGTCGTGCAGCTTCGTTTGCCGACACATACTCCGCTTCCGCGGTGGATAACGCCACTCTCTCTTGCTTCTTTGAAGCCCATGAGAATATTCCCGATCCTATAGTGAATGCATAACCGGATGTGCTTCTCAAATCATCCGCACTACCGGCCCAATCACTATCACAAAATCCAAAGAATTTTATTTTTCCTTTTTTATTCTTCTCGTGCATGGACCCGAAATCATGCGTACCTTGAATATAGCGCAACACCCTCTTTGCTACGCCCATATGAAATCTACTCGGTAGATTCATAAACCGAGATAATAAACCCGACGCATACATAATATCGGGTCTTGTAATGGCGAGATATAATAAGCTTCCAACTAAGCTTCTATATACCAATTTATCGGCATCACCACTACCATCTTCTTTTGTCAATTTTTCACCCACCAATAACGGTGTCGTCACCGGATTGCAATTCTCCATTTTGAATTTAGACAGAATACTTTGAGCATACTTCTTTTGAGAAATAAAAACGCCATCTTTGCTTTGATCAATTTCAATACCCAAAAAATAATGAAGTAACCCCAAATCATTCATCTCGTATTTTTTCAACATCTCATTCTTAAATTCTTGCACAATTCCTTCATCACTTCCGGTAACGATTAAATCATCAACATAAAGAGAAACGATAATCATATCATTTTTGTCTTTCTTGATGTAGAGGGTCGGCTCACTTGGGCTTCTTTTGAACCTTTTGTCGGTGTCAATATTGCTATACCATACACGGGGTGCTTGCTTCAACCCGTACAACGCTTTTTTCAATTTGTAAACCTTATCTTCTTTTCCTTCAACCACAAACCCTTGCGGTTGCTCCACATATACTTCTTCTTTTAATACTCCGTTTAGAAAAGCGGATTTTACATCAAGTTGGTATAGTTTCCAACCTTTTTGTGCCGCCAAGGCAATCAACATCCTAATAGTTTCATGTCTCGCAACCGGTGCAAATGTCTCTTGATAGTCGGCACCCGATTTTTGTGCATATCCTTTTGCAACTAATCTTGCCTTGTATTTTTGAACGGATCCATCCGGATTTGTTTTTGTTTTATAAATCCATTTTAACCCGATTACACTCTTCTTTTTTGGTGTTTAAACCAACTCTCAAGTCTCATTTTTCTCAATCATTTTTATTTCTTCTTCCATCGCATTTCTCCAAACTTCTTCTTTTACCGCTTGCTCAAAACATTCCGGTTCGACAACGCAAAAGTTGCAATTTAAATAAATATCATTTATATTTCTAAATCTTTGATTCTTTACCGGTGGTGTTGAACTTGGAGTAGAGGAACTCGACCCATCATTAGTCGGAGGAGATTGCGGTACTTCCTCTTCTTCATCATTCTTTTTATTTTTATCTTCGGCTTCTTCTACGCCGTTTTCTTCTTCATGTACCGGCAATATCGGTACGTTTTCAATTTCTTTTCCTTTCCAAGCCCACTTTTCTTTCTCATTAAAAATTACATCTCGACTTGTGATTGATTTATTTCTTTTTAGACTAAATAGTTTATAACCCTTTGATTGAGAACTATAACCGATAAAAATACATTTCTCGGCTTTTTCTTCAAGTTTATGTCTCATTTCTTTCAGGATATGCGCATAGCAAACGGATCCGAAAATTCGCAAGTGATTCACGGATGGTTTTCTTTCGCCTGACCACACTTCAAATGGGTTTTATCTTTGACCGCTTTTGTGGGACACCGGTTTAATAAATAAACCGCCGTGTTCACCGCATCGGCCCAAAATTTTGTCGGAACGCCCTTTTCATTTAACATCGCTCGACACATCTCCATTATTATTCTATTTTTTCTTTCGGCAACACCGTTTTGCTCCGGTGTATAACCCACGGTTAATTGTCTTTCAAGACCGATATTTTCATAAAATTTCAAAAATTCTTTCGAGTTATATTCACCGCCTCTATCACTTCTTACTTTTTTAATCAACCGGCCACTTTACCGCTCAACCATAATTTGAAATTTTTTGAAAATATTGAATACCTCGGATTTTTGTCTCATGAAATAAATCCAACACATTCGCAATCATCGATGAAGGTGATGAAATATCGGTTACCGCCTTCTGAAGTTGTCTTCATTGGCCCGCACACATCGGTATGCACAAGCTCCAACGGTTTCATGGCTCTCCAGGCCCTTTCTTTTGGGAATGGTTCTCGGTGAATTTTACCGAGCGCACACGCTTCACACACATCACCCTTCTCTTGTATGTTCGGTAATCCGTACACCATATTTTTCTTACTCAAATATTTTAAACTTTCAAAATTCACATGACCAAGCCTTTTATGACATAACCATGATATATCTTCAACACCGGCCTTCAACGTCCCGTGTTTGGAAATATTTAGAATAAGAGGAAAATTGCGATTTTTCTCCATTTTAATATTCGCAATTAATTTACTTCCATTTTTAGACCTATCGTAAAGTTTGCAAAACTCACCCTCAAAATGAACCGCATGACCGTACTCAATCAATTGCCCAACACTCAATAAATTTTGCACCAACTCCGGAACAAACAACACATCACCCACTAACAAACAACCTCTCCTTGTTTCAATAGCGATTGTGCCTTTTCCCTTCGATTGAACAACCGCACCATTACCCATTGTAATTTGAGTAATGACGGTTGTATCAATTTCGCTAAAGACTGATTCGTTTCCAGTCATATGGTTGCTACATACCACACTTCTTCTTTTCGCTCTAGGGCCGCATGACATGCAATAAAGGCATGTTCCGCACCGTTTTTCCCTTCGGTGTAATTGGCTTGCTCGTTGGTTTTATTTCGGCAATCTTTTTTTAGATGACCGAATTTCTTGCAATTATAGCATTGGGGTTTTCCTTTATACCAACAATCTTTTTCGAAATGAGAGGAATTTTTACAATTATTACACCACTTTTGATTATTTCCTCTATTTTCTCCTTTTCCAAATCGACTTTTCCCTTTACCGTTTTTACTGCCATGAGATGATTCTCCCTTCACCGTATTTTGGTTTGACGATTCGCTTATGGTGGTTTTCGATTGGAATGCGCTCTCAAAAGATTGCTCGGTATCTCTATTTATCCTTTGGTCATATCTTTCTAATGAACCCATTAGATCATGTACATTAAGGGTTGAGATATCTTGAGTTTCTTCAATGATCGAGGCCATGTTGTCATATTTTGCCGATACGCTAATGAGAATTTTTTCACAAACCGACTTTTCAGAAAACTCCTCACCCAAACTTCTTATTTTGTTTACCAACTCCATAATTTTAGAGAAGAAATCCGTTAGCGTCTCATTATCTTTCATCTTAAAATTTTGAAGATCCCTTTTGACGGTCAAGAGTTTAACCGTTTGTACCTTCTCGTTTCCTTGAAATCTTTTTTGTAGGATTTCCCATGCTTCTTTTGCGCTTTTCGCCTCGATTATTCTCGAAAATATTTTTTCCGAAATCGCTTGTTGTAACAAGAATAATGCCTTTGCATTTTTCTTCTTCTTTCCTTTCATCTCCGTTTCCAATTCTAGGCTTATCTTTTTAGCCTCGTCTGTCTCTTTTTCCGACGGTGTTACCGCCTCCACGTCTTCATACCCCTCTTCAATTATTTCCCATAAATCTTGAGAATTAGAAGCGTCTTCATCTTAATACTCCAACAATCGTAATTCTCTCCATCAAAAATGAGTTGTGAAGAATTTGGAAGCCCAAATACAACGCCTTGGGTTGTCATGGTGATCTCCTTCTACTTCTTCTACTAAACTCAAAACACCGTGGCTCTGATACCAATTTGTTGGAATTTTGGATTGATTTATTGAATGGAAAGAATAGATGAGAGGTTTGGTTGGGAGATTCTTATCAATTCAAAGAGAATTGAGTTGTTTTTTGTTTGTAGAAGAAACGAAAGAAAGAGTAAGAGGCACAAAGAGACAAAAGTTGGTTTTTCTTAATTTCTTTTTTTTTTCTTTAGGTTACAATTTTAGTAGATAATGAGTCGGTTACCACCCCTCAATCTCACTCTCTATTTGTAGTTATTTTTATGGCACTCTTTCATGGCACCCAAAATACACCTATTCATTTACACCCATACAAAACACCTATTGAAGGCACCTAATTGTTATGGACCAAGAGCTTTATTACAAACACAATATAAAATACTAATATAAATTAACTTATTAATTTATAAAAGCATTAATTTTAATATCCCTAACTATTATTCTACCCAATTATCACATTACAGCCATAAAAAATTCACAAATATGAATAAAATGAGCTTTTATCACCATCTGATTTAGTATGCTAACCGAGAGCTCCACAAGGTATGTCACGGCCTGCTCTCATTTTCAACATTTTTGCATTCATGAATCATGCACAATCGTGAATTCACACAAAAGTGAACGCATATTCGCAAAAAACATAATTCAAAAACCACTATACTTTGCAGTTCCATTAATCTCTCTTCCTCCTAGCATGAAATTATGTTCTAAACTAATTCATATTACCTCTAAAACATGAGAATTTGATTCTCACAAAAGACAATAATATTATAATCTCATACTTATTATTAATATACCCCTCATTTATTATATTTGATTATAAGCATATTTTGTAATTGTCTCTCTCATTTGATTGCACTTTATATCTGTTAACTATTATTTAATTTTAAAAATCATAACTTAAAGTTTAAAGTACTTTATTAATTAATATGGCATGTATAATTAAAACATTTACTAAGATTATATTTAATAAAATAGTAATTACATTTAATGAATTTAAAAATGATAGTTTTGATTGAAATATTATATATTACTAACTAACTAGTAATATTTACATTGCTTGAAATGTTATTTTCATGATAATATTGTTTACCACAAAGTAGACATAACCCTCAAGACATTTGAGAACAAAAAATATGTTTTCCACCTTCCACACACTTGCCGACCAGTATTCTGTTCTCTTGTGAAATTTCAAAATAAGAAACTATGACATTTTGATGCTTGTAGGTACGTATGAAACTATCACAAAATCATGATGCTAACAAAATTTACATACATATCGCACACGTAATTGAAAATATAACAATACTTCACATCCAAGCTTACCATGATATATGTAGCTTTAATATGCACGACTCTTTTGTCTCTCAATATCAAAATTTAATCTCTCCAAAAAATTTATTCTCTTGGTAAAACCTATACAAGATTCTCCCATTCATCTTCATAATTTGGTCGTCTTTTTTCGGTGATGTACGAACAAACACATTCAAATTGTATCAAATCAATGAAGATTAACATGAAGTAAATCTCATATGCAATAATCGAGAGATCGCAAGAAGTACTAACGCGCCAACAGAAAGGATCAGCCGAATGGTCTTGACAGTAAGAATTCGCCATGTCATGCCAGGCTGCACTTTTGAAAATCATGCCTACGGCAATAAACAAGACTGCTGTTATCATGTCAAAGAGAAAAGCTGTCACCTTAAAAACTTGTTTTCCTCCAAAAGCAATTGAGAGGAGAAGTAAAATTGTAGAGATTATACATGTAGCCATGCTGGTCACCAGAAAGGATCTGCATTAAATTGTTTAAACATTAATATGATGATATATATTCACTTCATATTTATTTGAAATTGAAATCTTAATTGTTTTAACATTAATATGATAAGAGACTTCATATTAATTTAGCTTTGACTACTAATTCAAAATAATTAACTCACCCTTTTATTTTCCACTCATCTTTGACATCCTCAAGGTGTCCTATTACCTAAATTATTTTATCTGTCCGATTATATGGTATAGATAGATCTAAATCATTGGTTGAACTTTTAATTTTATAAGGCGGTTCTTTTGCTCAATTTTGGATAACTAGTGATTAGAAACAAGATAATATAAATTCATATTGTATATTTTCTTTTGACCAAGCAAAATTCTTACTATATAACAAACAAGTTAAAAACAATTTTTATTAGCTTTAGTATTTAAAAATATTGGAATCACATAATCATAAGTTACTATGATCAAATAAAAATATCAAGTTTGTCTTGTAAGTCAATATAGATTCTTTGAGACCTTAAATAGCTTGTACCAGTATAAACCAAATGTTCCATATAAGTTACACTGTACACTTCAGACTTTTTTTGTTTGATACCACAAAATATCTATACTAACATTTAATGTTTTTATAAAAAAAAGTTGTTTGGCAGGCTACTATTTAATTTTTGAGAAGTTACTTTTCCATTTTACTCATATAACACTATGTTTTCAATATTAATTCGATTGACTCAGTCACTCAAATATAGAATGCATGAGGGGGGCCAAACATTATCAGGATCAAAATGTAAACTTCTGAAGGACTAATAATAAATTTCAAACTTATAGGGGGGCCAAGGCTCACCTTGGTCACCCCCTAACTCCGTCCCTGGCTACATTAAATGATATTAAAAATAGAATCAATTTAAATGAAGGTTCTGACAACATGCATCTCACTAATGAAATGGATATTGACGCAAATTTAATAAATCAACAAATAAGGGTCTTACATGAAGGGAGGCATGTGCGTAACTGTATCTTCATATTTTATCGAACCCTGCAAGAAAATAACCATGATGGCTGATATAATTATCAGTATGCCGCGTAGCACATATCCCTCGTTTTCGTTTGCCATGATGTTGAGTTATTCTTATTGGAGGAGAGGATCTTGAAAGGTGAGACTCTTGCACACCCTGACAGTTGTTAGTTTCTTCGGCTCCGGTCCAGTCTGTGATATCAGATGATTTTTCACAAACAGAGTGCCGCCCGTAAAGATTTTCACAAATGATTACGGGCAGCTTCTGTTGTTTGTGATGATCTCAAATGATGTATGACCGTCTATATAAAGGATGGTGATGATGTATAATGCGATGGTGGGATGACATCGAAAGCGATGACCTATTTTTATCTTTTGTAGTTAGATGACAACCCGATTGCCAGCATGTAAACTCAGGAAGAAGCAACAATCTATTTTTGGCAAATTTGATTGGTTGAAATTAAATTGTAAAATTTGTGAATTATTTAGAAGGATAATTTTCATTCATATGTATTCTATTTTTTTAATTCAAAAAATAACATACAAAAATAACAAGAAGAAACCGAGAATAGAACCTCTATTTATCTTTTTTCATACATGACCTCCAATATTCTTCATATAATTTTAATGCGCATAATTTTAATCTCGCTAAGTAGGATTTTCATGTTGACCTTAACAAGAGAGAAAATTTTAATATCGCATTCTCATAAAAATCACATTTCTTCACTTTCCAGTGAACCATCTGTGAAACATATTTTCCAATTTATAAGAAAATTAAAACTTCTATTTTACAATTAAGTAATTATGGTAGTTCCTTTTACGTTTAATATAATATGATTACTTTTTATTACAAAAAGTTGCCAATAAACTATAAATGTATTATTTTTTGTTGGAATATTTGTTTATTCATGCTATGTACAAAAATATAAGCAAAGGATAAATGTTCATTGGCTTAAATAATAAAATAATTAAAATAGTTTCCAACAACTTTCCCAAGTCCGTATTTTGAGGTTTTCTAGTGGCCCACATGAAATTAGGGAAATTTGAAAAAAAAAAAAAAAAAAAAAAACTGAGTTATGTTTAAATTGCAACAGTGCCCCAACATTGTTGTAAATTGCAAAAAGACTATATCTTTCAAAAAATTTAAAAAGTCTTTGCGGTTACTTTTTTTTTTTTAATAGTGTCTTTGCGGTTACTTGAACTTTAACGATGTTTGAATTATTCAATAAACCTACATATAACAGTGTTATAAATTCTAAGGTTTTAGAATACACGCTTTCTGGTATTTGGATCAAACAGTACATATTTTCTAATTACAGTGACTAGGATTTACGAGTATAGGGTTTTGGAGTAATATGTTTCAACTAAAGTGATGTTCAACAGACTTTGAAAAAACCCTAGAACATCACTTTAGTTTGAAAGATGCACATATTGTGACCAAGATGGTCATGTGGAAAGAGACTGTAAAGTAGTCACAAAAATTGAGCACAGTGAAGATCCCCTTGTTCCACCTCCTCTTAAATCAGGTCATAAAATGCCTGACTATAGAAAACCACCAGTAACTTACCATGTTCAAGCCTCTGAGATTACTGATAACTTACCATGTTCATGCCTGACAGATGTGTGGTTCTGGATGCCAGACTAGTTAAAAACCATTCACCTGAGCTAATTAAGCAGCAAGTGAAAAAAGTCAAGGTAGTAGAAGTGCCAGATGAGAATGACCCGGAAGAGGGACATATCCAGGAAGGTCTCCAAGGCACAGTACCTACAGAGCATAAAGCAGCGCAGGCAGAAGGAGGATTTGAAGAGGGAATGGACTTTGCTGACCTCCTCGAGAGTCAGATGGATGTGAAAGAGTTGGACCAGATAGAGGGGATTCTCAAATTCACCATCAACGGCGAAGGAGGAGGCAATTTCAACGAGAAAGGAGGAGGGAAGAAGATTCATGAAGCGGCGGGAGAAGAGAAATTAGGACAACATGAGGAAGAAGGAGAGAATGGCGCGTGGAAAATGAGAGCAATAGAAGTTGGGCCCAATCGGGCTGAAGAAAATGAAAAGAGCAGTGGGCCAAAAGGGCCGGGTTGCAAAATTGATGGGAATGGACCAAGTGGGCCGGCTTAGGAGATATAAATTCTACCAAAAATTGTATCTTTAATTTAGCTTGTATTTTGAGTTTAATTAATGCATGGTAGTTTTGTTGTTAATCTATTTTACAATCTAATTAACTATGAATCTAAGTAATTTATCAATTGTCATGTGGAATGTAAGAGGTGTTGGACAACAACACAAATGCAATATTGTCAAAAACTCATTTAGAAACACTAAATACAATTTAATATGTTTTCAAGAGACTAAGTGGTCTCAAATGAACCCCTTCTCGCACATTCGTATCTGCCTGCCCACATCAATAATGCTATTGCCAAGCCAGCAATTAACCCAGCAAGAGGAATCTTAACTGCATGGTCAAATGACTATGTATGTTTCTCATCATACGCCAATGAATTTTTTGTCACTTGCATATTCCGCTTCCGCATCTCTGCCACACATTAAATAACCTTGCGGTGCAAGATCTTGACCTGTCTGGCCGTTCTGACACCTGGTCAAGCAAAAGGCCCCTCCCAACTTTCAGTAAACTCGATAGATGCTTTTTTCACAACATTGGCACTCTCTTAATCACCTAATGTGCTTCGAGACCCATACAACAACTATCTTGGACCACATTCCCATTCGCCTCTCTTTCTCGAAACCAGACATACCTCATAAACCTAGATTCAAGCTTGAGCTTTTTGGGCTTAAGTATGACGAGGAAAACGAAATCATTAGACAAACATGCGGACAATCAAGGATCTCCAAAAATTCAGCAAAATATTTTGGAATTAAACTCAATAATGCCAAATTAGCCCTTAGAAAGTGGGCCAAGCAAAAATTTAACAATGCACAATTAAATATTGCTAAATCCACATGGATTGTTGGAACCTTAGATACAGTAGAGGAAGTAAGGACACTAAGCGTCCATATCTTTGAACTCTCAAACATAGAGGAAACAAAATGAAAACAAAGAGCGATGCAAATGGCTACAAGGAGGGGACCAGAATACCAAATACTTGAACACCATCACATCCGCAAATAGTCAAAACAACAAGATACATGCCATTGAAAAAATTGCATGAATACCTCCGACCCAAAAATAATAGCAGATGAATTTAATGCATTCTACAAAGACACAATGGGTAGGAATGATGGCTGGTCGGGACCGAACTCAAACTTTTTTGAGTCCATGACCCCAGAAGCAGACCTAGGCGCTCTAGCAAGAGAAATGCCCGAAGCAAAAATTAAAGAAGCGATCTTTGAAATGGCAAAAGGGAAAGCATCGGGCCCTGATGGATTCTCA
This sequence comes from Juncus effusus, assembly GCA_027726005.1. NCBI lineage: Eukaryota > Viridiplantae > Streptophyta > Magnoliopsida > Poales > Juncaceae > Juncus > Juncus effusus. The sequence continues at coordinate 7,645,877 of CM050896.1, read as the reverse complement.
TCTGAGTTCTACCAAGAACATTGGAAATGATAAAAAAAAAAAAAAAAGACCTAATATGGCTCTGCAATGATTTCTAGCAAAACAAACTGGAGTTATGGAGAATCAATAAAACACAGATCTCATTAATTCCAAAAATAAAAGAAGCTAAAAAACTAACGGATTACAGACCAATTAGCATCATAGACGGGACGATGAAAATCATGTCCAAAATTTTCACAAAGCGCTTACGGCAAAAAAATGCCACAGTTGATCTCTGATGCTCAGACGGCCTTCATCAAAAATAGGCAAATAATAGCTAGAGAATGTATCAGCTTCCTATACAAAATCAAAACATTGACAATCTTCTACAAAGTGGACTTCACAAAAGCTTTTGACACGGTAAATTGGGAATTCTTGCATGAGGTAATGAAATGAAGAGGATTCCCCCCAAAATGAATAGCATGGATAGGAAAAATGCTGGAATCTTCGAGTTCTGCGCTTAAAATAAATGGCGAGCTACAACCTTTCTTTGCTCAAAAGAGGGGCCAAAGACAAGGAGACCCGCTCTCTCCGCTACTCATCAATCTAGCGGCAGAGTCTTTGCAGTCTCTAATAACATATGCAAACAACTTAGCTCCCCGCCCTTTCAAAATGTAAACTAAGGCAATCCAATATGCAGATGATACGATAATCATCAGTGAAGCAAACAAAATCAATTTGCAATTAATAAAGAATGTACTAAATGTTTTGCCAAACTCTCAGGCATTCAGATTAATAACAGCAAAAGCTCTTTCACAATGATTCAATTACCTCGGCAAAGTGAGAGGTCAATACAGCACATCTTGAAATGTGGCAAACAAAACTTCCCGATTAAATATCCGGGGTTGCCGCTATCCATACACAAACCAACGCAAAATCATTTTATACCGCTGATTGAAAAAATAAGAGCCAAAATCTCTGGATGGTCAATAAAATACCTCTCAATAGGGGGACGACTGACGTTGATCAATGCGGTGCTCTCGGCATAACCTTTATATTACATGCAAGCATTTCTCCTATCAGAAACGGTAATCGAAGAAATTGATAAACTAAGAAGAAACTTCCTTTGGGGAGGGTCTGAGGAAAGCACCGTGCAAACTGGGATATTCTTCGTACAAACAAAGAAAATGGAGGTCTTGGAATAAAAGACCTTAAACTCCGAAATGAAGCGTTGCTCATGAAATGAATGTGGAAAATAAGAGCAACAGAAGAAGAAATCTGGCTCAGCACAATCAAAGAATGTTATACTAATGAAGTCAGCCCTTGGGCATGTGCTCACAAAACCTATTTCATAGTGGCCTTGCATCACTTATACCTAAATTCCAAAATAGAGCAAGAACCAACCTAGGCAATGGCAAACATGTAGGATTAGTGCCCTAGGCCAAATGTATTTGTGCTAGGTGTTGGGTTTCTACCGTTCATAACGCAGCGGAAAAACAAAAGGAAACAAAGTCGAATTCGAAACCCAAAAGAAGGATCCGTGAATTACAATTAAATCAAAGAAAAGTTCATAACTTTGTACCTTCGGATTACGCTTAATCCATGATGATCGAAATCGAATTTGGTTGACGCTTTTTTTTGCCCGATTCCAAACCGGTTTCCAAACCGATCCTTTGTATGTTTTCCCTAACCGGTCTCACAAACCGATCTCCAAGCGATCTCCAAACGAACCGATTCTCCAAGCGAACCGATTCTCCAAACAAACCGATTCTCCAAACAAAACCACGGTTTCAACCCGAATCACAAAGACGCCGCACTTCGCTTCGTTCTCTATCGGTATTCACACGAACAACCCCTTTGAATGAATAGAGAACGATATATGCTAGTATTCGTTCTTTATTTTTCTCACAGAAATAACAAGAGAAGGTTTTTCGGATTTTTCTCTCTTTTTGTCTCACAAAATTGGACGAAAATAATATACCTTCATCTCTCTACTTGGGGTGTCTTTTGTGCCTATATAGTCCATAAGTTTCATATCCTATACACATGGTAACTATGTAACCATATATGCAACACATCTTATCATATAAGATGTAGAATTGGATGTGTCACTTGACTATGTAGCTCTTCATACAACTTATCACATAAGTTATGATTTTTTCTGTGTACGTCTCAATAGTTGTTCTTTGTGTGTGACCCTGTAGGTTTACTTAATGTTGGCAATAATCACAACGGATTATAAATCATGAGCGGCCTCTAGCAAGACATCATGATTACCCAAATTAAGCAAGTATAGATGATTCCATCAAACCTAATTTATGTTCATGCATTGTATCCCTTTGTTACACGATATCTATATCGTCCATAAGGCATGGTATGTGTCAACCTTACGTTGGTCGATAAATATTTCTTGACACCGAATTTAATTGAACATGAAATGACATTAATAACTCCCTATTAATTCACTCGAGAACGGCCGTGCGTTTTCTTCAATCAAATCATCAACAATCAAATCATCAAGAGGCCTAAAGATGTCTCTCTCATTTTATGAGAGGAACAAATCCTATCTTAATTAAACTCTTTCCTCCTCATAATTCATTATATACCTAATTATAATCTTTATGACCACCCGGTTAAAGACGATGTTTGATTATATTAAAGTATAAAATTTCTCATGTAGGAAACTGAGATAGTCTCAAGTCTAAGGATTACAGATACATTCTTTACTGAGAATAACTAATGACACGAACCATGTAGTATTCTCACGGTGGGTCAATCCAGTATATGGTCTCTAACATATACTTACGTTAATGACTTAATAACTCTTATTCATGATCAGTAAAATGTGACCATCAGTCAACTAACATACTGATGTACATTTATAGCTTATCATAAAGTATGTTTTTCTCACAAACATCCTAGGAATGATCAGGGACGGTTTAGAATATCATTCATAATACTTTATGTTTTTCTATCATAGTCACATACTTTGATAATATAAAGCTGAATATCATATTCAAGGTTCATTTTAGTAATAAGAATAAAATAACCAATACGCATTTATTATATAAAATATCTCCAAATAAACACAATTTTTGTTTAACACAATCCATACATCTAGGTCTCAAATATATTGGCCTAGGGCATACTACTAACACTAGGAAATGGATTATGTATTGAGACATTATTATTTATTGAATAAAGGTTGTTTCTTATATATCTGTGTGTATGGGTTGTGAATGTAAATCTTATATCAACCAAGAATGATACTTCGGGTTCACGTCATCAGAATACGTGATTCTGATAATAGAACTGTGAACCAACGAATGACACTCTAAATTGTCCCTAGTGATATGTAGGATGTTTATAGAGATAGACATACTTCAGGTAAGAAGCTACATATCCACACTAGTATATTAGCAGGCTGGATGATCATGTTCTGCTGATCATGGACATAGGGATGTCAAGTCTGGAATATAGGCACGTGTTAGAGAACACGTACTGGACTGACCACACTATGAGAATATGCATGGTACATGTCATTAGTGATTCTCATATGAATAGTGTGCTTGTTCCTGTGACCTGAGGTCACCATAGATTCCTGCATGAGAAACTGCATACTTTAATATGATCTTACGTCCTCCGTAACGGGATGATCATTAGGGTCATCATTAGGTATGCACTGAATCATGACGAGGAATGTGAGTGACCAAGACGGGATTTGTTCCTCTCGTTAAGAGGGAGATATCTCTGGGCCCCTGATGAACTAGGACTGAAGGAAATGCATGGCCATGCTCAAAATGGATTAACATGTGTTGTTAATATCATTTTGTATTTACTCAGTCTAATTCTCGATCTGGAAAGAGACTTTGATCAACTCAAGGATGACATACTTCCATGCCTTGTGATCAAGACATATATTGTAGAACAAAATGAATAAACAAACGTCTATTCAGATAGGTTTATGATCGCTGATCATTTCATTTAACATGGGTAGTCATGACATCAATCTAGAGGTTACTCATTACTTACGATCTTTAGAAGATCGTTGCCAGCGTTAAATGGAACCTACACGGTCATACAATGAACTCCATTCGTACGGGATGAATATACCTCAAAACAGTTATACATATGATGTATAAATTGATGAACGAAATAATCAATTATTGGATAATTGATTGAACAAAATATTACCGTATTCCGTTGGCAACGGAACAGTTCGGTTCCCAACGGACTAGATATGGAAACTATAATAAACTTAGTTGCCAAGTATTCTGTTATGGAAATATATATTCCGTTGGCAACGGAATAGTTCCGTTCCCAACGGAATAGATATGGAAACTGTAATAACCTTAGTTGCCAAGTATTTTGTTATGGAAATACATATTCCGTTGGCAACGGAATAGGCGCAGATTAGGGTTTTAGTTATGGTAACTGAGCAATCGTTCACCTCTCTCTCTAGTATAAATAGAAGGGCAGAGTCTCTCTATTCAACACATAATTCAGAAGCCTTAGAGGACGTCTATTACACAGAAAAGAGAGAGAATGTTTTGAGAGAATTCGGAAAGTATATCCGGACTCGTCTGTTATTCCGTGAGTCTGAAGTTCGCGTGAATACGAGTAGTGGTTCTCTATCTTGCGAACTTGCGAGCGATCGGTCTTCTTCAACCCTAGGAGAAGCAAGGAGGTTCGCGAGTCGAGCTTCAGGAAGGGGAAGGTCGCAAGTCAGAATAGTTCAGACCTACATCCGTTCTTCGTCTCGCGGATCAGGAAGATCCGAGATATAAATTTTAATAGCATAATCTCGTACTTTTATTCCCTTAACATAGATCCTAGGGAGGGTTTAACCCGTAGGTTCCACTGCGCATGTAACGTACATGGCTACGGTTTTCCCAACAGTGGCATCAGAGCGTTCGTTAAGGAAATAATCATCGATTATATTTAAAATTTAGTAAATTCGAGTATAATAATTTTAGGATTTTAAAATTATTATTTCAAAACATCACGAAAATAGTTTCTAGGAATATAATATTGGATATTATGATTTTGTAGAGTTTCGAAAAATAGTTTTTCGAAATCTGTTTAGGAAACGGAACTAAAACTAAAGTAAATACGAATCTCCAGCACGTCTCCGTTCCCAACAGAATATTTACGTTGAGAACGGAATAGTTCCGTTCCCAACAAAATAATGTTGATTTTGCGAGAAACCCTAATTTTTGTTATACATGGAATTTAAATATATAAATATGGTATGAGCTTTAGATCTGTGATTGTTCTGTGATGTAATCTTGTGTGTGAATTCTTGTAATTTTATTTAATATCTATGGCAACCAGTGAGTTGTCCAAAATTATAATTATGGCAACCTGTGAGTTGTCCAAAATTATAAATTACTTTTTCTAGCAATAGGATAGTTGTTAGGGTAGATATTATATCAAGACTACAAGGCAAGGATCTTGGCGCGATCTTCGGAAGATGGCATTGGATCTTCGCACACACACAACGAAGGGTTCATTGAAGATTACTCCCGCAATCTAAAAGATAGATCTAGGATTAGGAACCTCATGATCGCTCGTGAGGAATATGTTGGGAAACCCGTAGCCATGTATGTTGCATGCGCAGCCGAACCTACGGGTTAACCCTCCCTAGGATCATCGTAAAGGAAATAAAGGTACGAGATTATGTTATTAAAAATTATACCTCGGATCTTTCCGTCCTGATCCGGGAGAGAGAAGCGGATGTAGGTCTGAACTAACTTCCGTCTTGCTTCCTTCTCCTTCCTGGCTTCTGAAGCTCGACCTTGAGAATCTTCTTGCTCTTGCTAGGGACGAAGAACTTGATCGCTCGCTAATCTCCAAGGTAGGAGATCTCCACTCGAATCCACGCGAACTTCCGTTGCTAACGGAACTATTCCGTTGCCAACGGAACTATTCCGTTGCCAACGGAATATGTATTTCCATAACGGAATACTTGGCAACCAAGGTTATTAGAGTTTCCAAAACAAGTCCGTTGGGAACGAAACCATTCCGTTGCCAACGGAATATGGTTTTGTTCAATCAATCAACCAATGATTGATTATTTCGTTCATCAATTTATACATCATATGTATAACTGTTTTGAGGTATATTCATCCCGTATGAATGGAGTTCATTGTGTGACCGTGTAGGTTCCATTTAACGCTGGCAATGATCTTCTAAAGATCGTAAGTCATGAGTAACCTCTAGACTGATGTCATGACTACCCATGTTAAATGAAATGATCAGCGATCATAAACCTATCTGAATAGACGATTGCTTATTCCTTTTGTTCTACGATATATGTCTTGATCACAAGGTATGGAAGTATGTCATCCTTAAGTTTGATCAAAGTCTCTTTCATGATCGAGAATTAGACTGAGTAAATACAAAATGATTAACAACACATGTTAATCCATTTTGAGCATGGCCATGCATTTCCTTCAGTCCTAGTTCATCAGGGGGCCCAGAGATATCTCTCTCTTAACGAGAGGAACATGGTCACTCACATTCCTTGTAATGATTCAGTGCATACCTAATGATGACCCTAATGATCATCCCATTACGGATGACGTAAGATCATATTAAAGTATGCAGTTTCTCATGCAGGAATCTATGGTGACCTCAGGTCGCAGGAACAAGCACACTATTCATATGAGAATCACTAATGACATATACCATGCATATTCTCATAGTATGGTCAGTCCAGTACGTGTTCTCTAACATGTACCTATATTCCAGACTTGACATCTCTATGTCCATGATTAGCAGAACATGATCATCCAGCTTGCGAATATACTAGTGTGGATATGTAGCTTCTTACCTGAAGTATGTCTATCTCTATAAACATCCTACATATCACTAGGGACATTTAGAATGTCATTCGTTGGTTCACAGTTCTACTATCAGAATCACATATTCTGATGACGTGAACCCCAAGTATCATTCTTGGTTGATATAAGACTTGCATTCACAACCCATACACACAGATATATAAGAAATAACCTTTATTGAATAAATAATAATGTCTTAATATATAATCCATTTCCCAGCAAAAATACATTTGGCCTAAGGCACTAATCCTACATTCTCCCACTTGCACTAGGCCAACTCCAAGCGTCTCATGCCCATAGACCTAACATGACCCTCATGCTTTGCTTGCGGGAGTGGTTTAGTTAATGGATCGGTGACATTGTCGTCCGATGGCACTCTACACATTTTAAGATCACCCCTTTGTATAATCTCTCTGATTAGATGGAAGCGTCGCAGTATGTGCTTGGACTTTTGGTGAGATGTCGGTTCCTTTGCTTGTGCGATCGCTCCATTGTTGTCACAATATAGATCCACTGGTTCCGAGATGCTCAAAACTACTCTTAGTTCTTCCAAAAAGTTCTTTATCCAAACAGCTTCTTTAGCCGCTTCAGCAGCGGCTATATACTCTGCTTCCGTTGAAGAATCTGCTACAGTACATTGCTTAGAACTCTTCCATGTCACTGCGCCTCCATTTAGGCAAAATAAATAACCTGATTGCGATCTCAAGTCATCTGAGTCTGTTTGGAAGCTTGCGTCGGTCTAACCCTTTACAACGAGCTCATCTTCCAGACCTCCCTAGACTAGGAACAGGTCCTTAGTCTTCGTAAGTACTTAAGGATTCTTTTAACAGCTATCCAGTGACTTTCACCTGGATCAGACTGAAACCTGCTTGTTGCACTCAATGAGTATGACACATCTGGTCTAGTACATATCATGGCATACATGATGGATCCTATAGCCGAAGCATATGGGATCTTATTCATGCGTCTTCATTCCTGCTCACTTGTAGGACATTGTGTCTTACTGAGAGAAACGCCATGTGACAAAGGCAAAGATCTTTTCTTGGATTCTTGCATTCTGAACCGTTTCATGACCTTGTCTATATATGTACTTTGACTCAGACCTATAAGCCTTCTAGATCTATCTCTATAGATCCTGATTCCTAGCACGTAGGAGGCTTCTCCTAGGTCTTTCATCGAGAAATTATCTCCTAACCATTTCTTCACGTTCAATAATGTTGGGACGTCATTTCCCATGAGTAATATGTCATCTACGTAAAGCACCAGGAATACTACCGTGCTCCCACTGAACTTCATGTAAACACAAGGCTCACCTTCATTTTTGGTAAAACCAAAGCTTTTGATGACTTCATCAAAACGAAAGTTCCAGCTTCGAGACGCTTGCTTCAGTCCATATATGGATTTCTGAAGCTTGCAAACCTTACCAGAATTCTTAAGATCGACAAAACCCTCGGGTTGCATCATATGCACGTCCTCGGTCAGATTTTCATTTAGGAAGGTTGTTTTGACATCCATTTGCCATATTTCATAGTCATAATATGCTGCTATGGCTAATAGAATTCTGATGGATTTAAGCATAGCTACAGGTGAGAAAGTTTCGTCATAGTCAATACCATGAACTTGTTTGAAACCTTTCGCCACAAGCCTTGCTTTGTAGGTTTGTACCTTTCCATCCATGTCGGTCTTCTTCTTGAAGACCCACTTACATCCAATGGTCTTCAAGCCTTCGGATGGGTCAATAAAATTCCAAACTTGATTGTCTTGCATGGATTGCATCTCGGCTCTCATGGCCTCTAACCATTTCTGAGAGTCAGGACTCTTCATAGCATCTTGGTAGGACGTGGGTTCATCATCTATGAATGTCACATCATCATCATTAGACACGACAAATCCGTATCTCTCGGGCTCATGACAAATCCTACCAGATCTACGTTGAGTCTGTTGTGTTTCAAGCTCGCCAACTCTTTGAGAGCGTGTTTGGTCTTCTGTCACAGGTTCTGTCACTGTAGGTGAGTCTCGAATTTCTTCGAGTTGTACTTTACTCCCACTGCTTCTCATGGAGACAAATTCTCTTTCTAAGAAAGCACCATTGCGGGCAACAAACACTTTGTTTTCCGATGGGAGGTAAAAGTAATATCCTCTTGTCTCTTTAGGATATCCCACGAACAGACACTTATCAGATTTGGGTCCGAGCTTATCGGAAGCTTGACGTTTGACATAAGCCTCACATCCCCAAATCTTAAGAAAACACAACTTGGGGCTATTCCCCGTCCATATCTCATATGGTGTCTTTTAAACCGCCTTTGATGGAATTTTGTTCAGTATGAATGCGGCAGCCTCAAGAGCATAACCCCAGAAAGACATCGAAAGACTCGTTTGACTCATCATCGATCGAACCATATCCAATAAGGTTCGATTCCTCCTTTCGGACACTCCATTCCACTGAGGACTTCCTGGAGGAGTCAGTTGTGAAACTATTCCACATTCTCTGAGATGATCCTCAAATTCCTGACTCAGATATTTGCCTTCTCGATCAGATCGAAGTGCTTTAATCTTCTTGCCAAGTTGATTTTGTACTTCATTCTTAAATTCCTTGAATACTTCAAAGGATTCAGACTTGTGCTTCATCAGGTAGACATAACCATATCTACTGAAGTCGTCTGTGAAAGTTATGAAGTACCGATACCCACCTCTAGCCGGCATACTCATTGGTCCACATACATCGGTATGTATGAGTTCTAATAAGTCATTAACCCTTTCACCAACTTTTGTAAAGGGTTTCTTAGTCATCTTTGTTGGGTTTCTACCGTTCATAACGCAGCGGAAAAACAAAAAACGAAACAAAATCGAATTCGAAACCCAAAAGAAGGATACGTGAATTACAATTAAATCAAAGAAAATTTCATAACTTTGTACCTTCGGATTACGCTTAATCCGTGATGATCAAAAGCGAAGTTGGTTGACGCTTTTCTTTGCCTGATTCCAAACCGGTTTCCAAAACGATCCTTTCTATGTTTCGCCTAACCGGTCCAACAAACCGATCTCCAAGCAAACCGATTCTCCAAACAAATCACGGTTTCAACCCGAATCACAAAGACGCCGCACTTCGCTTCGTCCTCTACCGGTATCCAAACGAACAACCCCTTTGAACGGATAAAGAACGATATATGCTAGTACCCGTTCTTCATTTCTCTCACAGAAAAATAACAAGAGAATAATTTTCGGATTTTCTCTCCTTTTTGTCTCACAAAATTTTGGCCGAAAATATTATGATCCCTTATCTGATTTTTGGGGTGTCTCTTGTGCTTACATAGTCCATAAGTTTCATATCCTATGTGCATGGTAACTATGTAACCATATGTGCAACACACCTTATCATATAAGATGCAGGATTGGATATGTCACTTGACTATGTAGCTCTCCATACAACGTATCACATAAGTCATGATTTTTCTGTGTACGTCTCAATCGTTGTTCTTTGTGTGTGACCCTGTAGGTTTACTTAATGTTGGCAATAATCACAACGGATTATAAATCATGAGCGGCCTCTAGCAAGACATCATGATTACCCAAATTAAGCAAATATAGATGATTCGATCAAACCTAATTTATGTCATGCATTGTATCCCCTTGTTAAACGATATCTATATCGTCCATAAGGCATGGTATGTGTCAACCTTATGTTGGTCGATAAATATTTCTTGACACCGAATTTGATTGAACATGAAATGACATTAATAACTCTTTATTAATTCACTTGAGCACGGCCGTGCGTTTCTTCAATCAAATCATCAAGAGGCCTAAAGATATCTCTCTCAATTTATGAGAGAAACAAATCCTATCTTAATTAAACTCTTTCCTCTGCATAATTCATTATATACCTAATTATAATCTTTATGACCGCCCGGTTAAAGACGATGTTAGATTATATTAAAGTATAAAATTTCTCATGTAGGAAACTGAGATAATCTCAAGTCTAAGGATTACAGATACATTATTTACTGAGAATAACTAATGACACGAACCATGTAGTATTCTCACGGTGGGTCAATCCAGTATATGGTCTCTAACATATACTTATGTTAATGACTTAATAACTCTTATTCATGATCAGTAAAACGTGACCATTAGTCAACTAACATACTCATGTACATTTATAGCTTATCATAAAGTATGTTTGTCTCACAAACATCCTATGAATGATAAGGGACGATTTAGAATATCATTCATAATACTTTATAGTTTTACTATCAAAGTCACATACTTTGATGATATAAAGCTGAATATCATATTCAAGGTTCATTTTAGTAATAAGAATAAAATAACCAATACGCATTTATTATATAAAATATTTCTAAATAAACACAATGTTTGTTTAACACAATCCATACATCTAGGTCTCAAATATATTGGCCTAGGGCATACTACTAACAATCTTGCCAAGTAAACAAGACTCGAACGTCTCAAATGATTCCAAATCAAATGAGTCTAAAAGTCCATGGAGTGGAGTTTAGAAATGCGTTTCTCATTTATATGGCCTAAGCGACAGTGCCAGAGGTATGTTGTATTTGAGTCATTCGGTTTAAATCATTTAGTGTTAATGTTATATATGGACTTATAATTCTCTTTCTTAAGATCTAGAACGTAAAGACCTCTTTCTAATAGAACATTTCCATAGAAAAGATTATCCTTTAAGATAGAACAATTATTATTCTCAATAACAAATTTATAACCATCCAAAGCTAGACTAGAAATAGAAATAATATTTCTGCTCATAGCAGGTACAAAATAACAATTATTAAGTACTAATACAAGTCCACTAGGCAAAGTCAATAAATAAGTTCCTACGGCTAATGCAGCAACTCTTGCTCCATTTCCCACACGTAGGTCGACTTCGCCCTTAGCTAATCTTCTACTCCTTTGTAGTCCCTGCACATCATTACAAATGTGAGTACCACATCCGGTATCCAATACCCAAGATTTAGGAGTAAGTGAATTAGTTTCAATAACAAAAATACATGAAGCGGTAGTCACACTACTCTTCTTGATTTCGTCCTGATAGAGTTTGCAGTTTCTCTTCCAATGGCCAACCTTGTTGCAATGGAAGCAAACTCCCTCCTTGTCTTTCTTGATCTTAGGTTTGAGAAACATCTTGCATTTACCCTTGCTCTTGTTCCCGGTCTTCTTACCCTTCTTCCTGTGAACCATTAAGACGTCTTTGACAACATTTGTCTTCATACCTCCTGTGCGTTCTTAAGCATCCCATGCAACTCGGTGATGGATTTCTCCATCTGATGCATGATATAGTTCATGATGAATTGCTTAAAACTAGGAGGCAACGACCCGAGAATTATGTCAACAGCCAATTCTCTGGGGATAGCTGAACCAAGCCTCTCCAATTGATCAAGATAGCTCTTCATCTTGAGCACATGAGCACTCACAGATGAACCTTCAACCATCTTCGTACCAGTCAGAGAGACGGTCGCTTTGTAGCGCTCAAGTCTAGCCTGCTCTTGGAACATTTCCTTGAGAGTTACGATCATATCGTAAGCACCCATGTCCTCCAATTGCTTCTGAAGCTCGGAGGTCATGGTCGCTAGCATGAGACAAGCTATCTCTGTGTCGTCTTTGACGTATTTAGCATACGCATCTCGGGCAGCCCTTGCGGCTCCCTATTCTGGTTCCTCTGGGTAAGCCTCTTCTATGACATACAGTTTATTGTCAGCCTTGAGAACAATTCTCAGGTTTCTAAACCAGTCAAGGAAGTTAGACCCGTTGAGCTTATCCTTCTCAAGGATAGATCGCAAATTCAACCCAGTTGAATTATTATTATTTGTCATTATTCTACAAGTTAAAATGTAAAGTGCCATTATTATTTATTCATTGGGGTTGTTTTGTTTTGGTATTTTTTATATAGTACTCCCACTATTTTCTTCAAAACAAACAGCTTCAGTAGTATTGATTCGGAAACATTCAACTGAGTGAAGTTTCATAGTGAGTCAAGATCCGTATTTCATTGAGCAGTAAGTCCGCTCCGGCGCAACCCTTAATGCTCAACTATTTAGGTAGGAACACTTTCCAATTGCATCATATGCAACTCTTGATTTTATGGAATGAGTATCCTACACTCGGTGTATTATCCCATCTTGTGCCCTGAGCCAAAGTCCGACTTGCTTGCTCAGTTAAGTTTAACCATGTATGAATATCGACAAAGTAGTTTCTAGCACACTCAGCTCAGGCATGACCCGTGCTAGTTATTGCTTCCCCGTGCCCCTTTCCAAAGACAATCCTCCACACACTCAGCTCCGGCATGACCCATGTGGGAAACTGTCTGAGTACTGAGGGTTACAGTGACATGGGGGGCACTTCCTTACTTAACATTCTGAAGGATTTTATTTTATAATTATAAATATAAACATCACAGAAACTAAGTTAAATATGGTATGAGCTTAATCCTCACGAGCGATCATGAGGTTCTTAATTCTAGATCTATCTCCAGATTGCAGGAGTAATCTTCAACGAACCCTTCGTTGTATGTGCGAAGATCCAATGCCATCTTCCGAAGATTGCGCCAAGATCTCTTGCCTTGAAGTCCTGAAATAATATCTGTCCTAACAACTAACCTATTGCTAGAAAAGGTAATTTACAATGTGGACAACTCACAGGTTGCCATAATTACAACTTTGGACAACTCACTGGTTGCCATAGATATTAAATAAAGTTACAAGCATTCACACACAAGATTACATCCCAGAACAATCACAGATCTAAAGCTCATACCATATTTGTATATTTAAATTCCATGTATAACAAAAATTAGGCTTTCTCGCAAAATCAGCATTATTCCCTTGGGAACGGAACTGTTCCGTTCTCAACGGATTGTTCCGTTCTCAACGGAGACATGCTGGAAATTCGTTTTTACTTTAGATTTAGTTCCGTTTCCAAAATGGATTTCGAAAAACTACTTTTCGAAACTCTAGAAAATCATAATATCCAATATTATATTTCTAGAATCTATTTCCGTGATGTTTTGAAATAATATTTTCAAAACCCTAAAATTTATTATACTAGAATTTTCTAAATTTTAAATATAATCGACGATTATTTCCTTAACGAACACTCTGATGCCACTGTTGGGAAACCCGTATCCATGTACGTTGCATGCGCAGCAGAACCTACGGGTTAACCCTCCCTAGGATCATCGTAAAGGAAATAAAGGTACGAGCTATTAAAAATTATACCACGGATCTTCCCGTCCTGATCCGGGAGAGAGAAGCGGATGTAGGTCTGAACTAACTTCCGTCTTGCTTCCTTCTCCTTCCTGGCTTCTGAAGCTCGACCTTGAGAATCTTCTTGCTCTTCCTAGGGACGAAGAACTTGATCGTTCACTAATCTCCAAGGTAGGAGATCTCCACTCGAATCCACGCGAACTTCAGTCGAACGGAATAACCGGACTCGGCTAGACGAGTCCGGAAATACTTTCCGAATTCTCTCAAAACTTTTCTCTCTCTTTTCTGTGTAAAACGGCGGCCTGGAGGCTTCTGAATTGTCTGTCAAATAGAGAGACTATGCCCTTCTATTTATACTAGAGAGTGAGACGAACGATTGCTCAGTTACCATAACTAAAACCCTAATCCGCGCCTATTCCGTTGCCAACGGAACTATTCCGTTGCCAACGGAATATGTATTTCCATAACGGAATACTTGACAACCAAGGTTATTAGAGTTTCCAAAACAAGTCCGTTGGGAACGAAACTATTCCGTTGCCAACGGAATATGGTTTTGTTTAACCAATCAACCAATGATTGATTATTTCGTTCATCAATTTATACATCACATGTATAACTGTTTTGAGGTATATTCATCCCCTACGAATGGAGTTCATTGTGTGACCGTGTAGGTTCCATTTAACGCTAGCAACGATCTTCTAAAGATCGTAAGTCAAGAGTAACCTCTAGACTGATGTCATGACGACCCATGTTAAATGAAATGATCAGCGATCATAAACCTATCTGAATAGACGTTTGTTTATTCCTTTTGTTCTACGATATATGTCTTGATCACAAGGCATGGAAGTATGTCATCCTTGAGTTTAATCAAAGTCTCTTTCCTAATCGAGAATTAGACTGAGTAAATACAAAATGATATTAACAACACATGTTAATCCATTTTGAGCATGGCCATGCATTTCCTTCAGTCCTAGTTCATTAGGGGGCCCAGAGATATCTCCCTCTTAACGAGAGGAACAAATCCCATCTTGGTCACTCACATTCCTCATCATGATTCAGTGCATACCTAATGATGACCCTAATGATCATCCCATTACGGATGACGTAAGATCATATTAAAGTATGCAGTTCCTCATGCAGGAATCTATGGTGACATCAGGTCGCAGGAACATGCACACTATTCATATGAGAATCACTAATGACATATACCATGCATATTCTCATAGTGTGGTCAGTCCAGTACGTGTTCTCTAACATGTACCTATATTCCAGACTTGACATCTCTATGTCCATGATCAGCAGAACATGATCATCCAGCATGCGAATATACTAGTGTGGATATGTAGCTTCTTACCTGAAGTATGTCTATCTCTATAAACATCCTACATATCACTAGGGACATTTAGAATGTCATTCAATGGTTCACAGTTCTACTATTAGAATCACGTATTCTGATGACGTGAACCCGAAGTGTCATTCTTGGTTGATATAAGACTTGCATTCACAACCCATACACACAGATATATAAGAAATAACCTTTATTGAATAAATAATAATGTCTTAATACATAATCCATTTCCCAGCACAAATACATTTGGCCTAGGGCACTAATCCTACAGAATAGGCTCATAATATATTTAACTTAGTTTCTGTGATGTTTATATTTATAAATCTAAAACAAAATCCTTCAGAATGTTAAGTAAGGAAGTGCCCCCCATGTCACTGAAGCCCTTGGTAGTTAGACAGTTTTCCATGTGGGTCGTGCCAAAGCTGAGCATATGGGGGATTGTCATTGTAAAGGAGGGTATGCGGGAAATGGCGTCCAGCATAGGTCATGCCAAAGCTGAGTGTGCTGGACTCTATTTCGCCAATAATCATACATGGTTAAACTAACCTGAGCAAGCAAGTCGGACTTGGACTCAGGGCATAAGATGGAATAATACACCGGGCATATGATGCTCATTCCATAAAAGGAAAAAGTTGTATATGATACAATTGGAAGTGTTCCTACCTAAATAGTTGTGCATTGAGGGTTGCGCCAAAGCGCACTTAATACTCAATGAAATACGGATCTTGACTCACTATGAAACCTCATCTAATTGAAGTTTCTGAATCAATACTACTGAAGGTGGTTGATTTGAACAAAAAATAGTGGGAGTACAATATAAGAAACACCAAAACAAAACAACCCCAAATGAATAAATAATAATGGCACTTTACATTTTTACTTGTAGAATAATGGCAAATAATAATAATTCAACTGGGTTGAATTTACGATCTATCCTTGAGAACGATAAACTCAATGGGTCTAACTTCCTTGACTGGTTTAGAAACCTGAGAATTATTCTCAAGGCTGACAATAAACTGTATGCTATAAAAGAGGCTTATCCAGAGGAACCAGAACAGGGAGCCGCAAGGGCTGCCCGAGATGTGTATGCTAAATACGTCAAAGACGACACAGAGATAGCTTGTCTCATGCTAGCGACCATGACCTCCGAGCTTCAGAAGGAACTGGAGGACATGGGTGCTTACGATATGATCGTAACTCTTAAGGAAATGTTCCAAGAGCAGGCTAGAGTTGAGCGCTACAAAGCGACCGTCTCTCTGACTGATACGAAGATGGTTGAAGGTTCATCTGTGAGTGCTCATGTACTCAAGATGAAGAGCTATCTTGATTAATTGGAGAGGCTTGGTTCAGCTATGTCCAGAGAATTGGCTGTTGACATAATTCTCGTGTGGTTGCCTCCTAGTTTTAAGCAATTCATCATGAACTATAATATGCATCAGATGGAGAAATCCATCACCGATTTGCATTGGATGCTTAAGAACGCACAGGAGGACATGAAGACAAATGTTGTCAAAAACGTCTTAATGGTTCACAAGAAGAAGGGTAAGAAGACCGGGAACAAGAGCAAGGGTAAAGGCAAGGTGTTGCCCAAACCTAAGATCAAGAAAGACAAGGAGGGGGTTTGCTTCCATTGCAACAAGGTTGGCCATTGGAAGAGAAACTGCAAACTCTATCAGGACGAAATCAAGAAGGGTAGCGTGACTACCGCTTCAGGTATTTTTGTTATTGAAACTAATTCACTTACTCCTAAATCTTGGGTATTGGATACCGGATGTGGTACTCACATTTGTAATGATGTGCAGGGTCTACAAAGGAGTAGAAGATTAGCTAAGGGCGAAGTCGACCTGCGTGTGGGAAATGGAGCAAGAGTTGCTGCATTAGCCGTAGGAACTTATTTATTGACTTTGCCTAGTGGACTTGTATTAGTACTTAATAATTGTTATTTTGTACCTGCTATGAGCAGAAATATTCTTTCTATTTCTAGTCTAGCCTTGGATGGTTATAAATTTGTTATTGAGAATAATAATTATTTTATCTTAAAGGATAATCTTTTCTATGGAAATGTTCTATTAGAAAGAGGTCTTTACGTGCTAGATCTTAAGAAAGAGAATTATAAGTCCATATATAACATTAACACTAAACGATTTAAACTGAATGACTCAAATACAACATACCTCTGGCACTGTCGCTTAGGCCATATAAATGAGAAAAGCATTTCTAAACTCCACTCTCATGGACTTTTAGACTCATTTGATTTGAAATCATTTGAGACGTGCGAGTCATGTTTACTTGGCAAGATGACTAAGAAATCCTTCACAAAAGTTGGTGAAAGGATCAATGACTTATTGGAACTCATACATACTGATGTATGTGGACCAATGAGTACGCCGGCTAGAGGTGGGTATCGGTACTTTATAACTTTCACGGACGACTTCAGTAGATATGGTTATGTCTACCTGATGAAGCACAAGTCTGAATCTTTTGAAGTGTTCAAAGAATTTAAGAATGAAGTACAAAATCAACTTGGCAAGAAGATTAAAGCACTTCGATCTGATCGAGGAGGCGAATATCTGAGTCAGGAATTTGAGGATCATCTCAGAGAATGTGGAATAGTTTCACAACTGACTCCTCCAGGAAGTCCTCAGTGGAATGGAGTGTCCGAAAGGAGGAATCGAACCTTATTAGATATGGTTTGATCGATGATGAGTCAAACGAGTCTTTTGATGTCTTTCTGGGGTTACGCCCTTGAGACTGCCGCATTCATACTGAACAGGATTTCATCCAAAGCGGTTCAAAAGACGCCATATGAGATGTGGACGGGGAAAAGCCCCAAGTTGTCTTTTCTTAAAATTTGGGGATGTGAGACTTATGTCAAACGTCAGTTTTTCGATAAACACGGACCCAAATCTGATAACTGCCTGTTTGTGGGATATCCTAAGGAAAGTAAAGGATATTACTTTTACCACCCATCGGAGAACAAAGTGTTTGTTGCTCGCAATGGAGCCTTCTTGGAAAGAGAGTTTGTCTCTATGAGAAGCAGTGGGAGTAAAGTACAACTCGAAGAAATTCGAGACTCACCTACAGTTACGGAACCTGTGACGGAAGACCAAACAAGCTCTCAAAGACTTGGCGAGCTTTCAACACAACAGATTCAACGTAGATCTAGTAGGATTCGTCATGAGCCCGAGAGATACAGATTTCTCGTGTCTAATGATGATGATGTGAAATTCATAGATGATGAATCCACGTCCTACCAAGATGCTATGAAGAGTCCTGACTCTCAGAAATGGTTAGAGGCCATGAGAGCCGAGATGCACTCCATGCAAGACAATCAAGTTTGGAATTTGATTGACCTACACGAAGGCTTGAAGACCATCGGATGTAAGTGGGTCTTCAAGAAGAAGACTGACGTGGATGGAAAGGTACAAACCGACAAAGCAAGGCTTGTGGCGAAAGGTTTCAAACAAGTTCATGGTATTGACTATGACGAAACTTTCTCACCTGTAGCTATGCTTAAATCAATCAGAATTCTAATAGCCATAGAAGCATATTATGACTATGAAATATGGCAAATGGATGTCAAAACAGTTTTCCTAAACGGAAATTTGACCGAGGACGTGCAAATGATGCAACCCGAGGGTTTTGTCGATCCTAAGAATTCTGGTAAGGTTTGCAAGCTTCAGAAATCCTTATGTGGATTGAAGCAAGCGTCTCGAAGCTGGAACCTTCGTTTTGATGAAGTAATCAAAGGTTTTAGTTTTACTCATATGACTTTAGTTTTAGGTCTATAGGCATAAGATGCTTAGAGTTGGCCTAGTGCAAGTGGGAGACTGTAGGATTAGTGCCCTAGGCCAAATGTATTTGTGCTAGAAAATGGATTATGTATTGAGACATTATTATTTATTCAATAAAGGTTGTTTCTTATATATCTGTGTGTGTGGGTTGTGAATGTAAATCTTATATCAACAAAGAATGACAATACGTGATTCTGATAGTAGAACAGTGAACCAACGAATGGCATTCTAAATTGTCCCTAGTGATATGTAGGATGTCTATAGAGATAGACATACTTCAGGTAAGAAGCTACATATCCACACTAGTATATTCGCAGGCTGGATGATCATGTTCTGCTGATCATGGACATAGGGATGTTAGAGAACACGTACTAGACTGACCACACTATGAGAATATGCATGGTATACGTCATTAGTAATTCTCATATGAATAGTATGCTTGTTCCTACGACCTGAGGTCACCATGGATTCCTGTATGAGGAACTGCATACTTTAATATGATCTTACGTCATCCGTAACGGGATGATCATTAGGGTCATCATTAGGTATGCACTGAATCATGACGAGGAATGTGAGTGACCAAGATAGGATTTGTTCCTCTCGTTAAGAGGGAGATATCTCTGGGCCCCCTAATGAACTAGGACTGAAGGAAATGCATGGCCATGCTCAAAATGGATTGACATGTGTTGTTAATATCATTTTGTATTTACTCAGTCTAATTCTCGATCAGGAAAGAGACTTTGATCAAACTCAAGGATGACATACTACCAGGCCTTGTGATCAAGACATATATCATAGAACAAAAGGAATAAACAAACGTCTATTCAGATAGGTTTATGATCGCTAATCATTTCATTTAACATGGGTAGTCATGACATCAATCTAGAGGTTACTCATGACTTACGATCTTTAGAAGATCGTTGCCAGCGTTAAATGGAACCTACATGGTCACACAATGAACTCCATTCGTACAGGATGAATATACCTCAAAACAGTTATACATATGATGTATAAATTGGTGAACGAAATAATCCATTATTGGATAATTGATTGAACAAAACATTACCATATTCCGTTGGCAACGGAACAGTTCCGTTCCCAACGGACTAGATATGGAAACTATAATAACCTTAGTTGTCAAGTATTCCGTTATAGAAATACATATTCCGTTGGCAACGGAATAGTTCCGTTCCCAATGGAATAGATATGGAAACTGTAATAACCTTAGTTGCCAAGTATTTCGTTATGGAAATACCTATTCCATTGGCAACGGAATAGTTCCGTTAGCAACGGAATAGGCGCAGATTAGGGTTTTAGTTATGGTAACTGAGCAATCTTTCGCCTCTCTCTCTAGTATAAATAGAATGGCAGAGTCTCTCTATTCAACACACAATTCAGAAGCCTTAGAGGCCATCTATTATACAGAAAAGAGAGAGAAAGTTTTGAGAGAATTCAGAAAGTATATCCGGACTCGTCTAGCCGAGTCCGGTTATTCCGTGCGTCTGAAGTTCGCGTGGAGACGAGTAGAGGTTCTCTATCTTGAGAACTTGCGAGCGATCGATCTTCTTCATCCCTAGGAGAAGCAAGGAGGTTCACGAGTCGAGCTTCAGGAAGGGGAAGGTTGCAGGTCAGAATAGTTCAGACCTACATCCGTTCTTCGTCTCGCGGATCAGGAAGATCCGAGGTATAAATTTTAACAGCATAATCTCGTACTTTTATTCCCTTAATGTAGATCCTAGGGAGGGTTTAACCCATAGGTTCCGCTGCGCATGTAACGTACATGGCTACGGGTTTCCCAACAAAACATAGCAGATTCTGACTAGACAAATGGCTCCCAGATATATATAATATTCGCAATACAGTTAGTTCCGTGGACTGTATAAAAGAGCCAAAAACAAAAATATTAGAGTTCACCAAGTGATGTCTGACATACAAACAATGCAATGGGACAGGGCCTGAAACACATCTCAGCAACAGCAGCTTAGGCAACTGAGACAGTACCTTAATGATATTGTTCTCACGACAGAAACGGATAAACTGCTCTGGAACATAAATAAAGAAGGCAAGTTTACGGTGCATAGCACATACAAGTTCTTTTCTAACACAGGGGTCAAAGAACAAGAACGCAAGGCAGTATGGAAGTTGAAAGTACCACTGAGAGTGAAATTCTTTTTTATGGAAAATGCACCAAAATAAGTTGGCAACAAAAGACAGACTCAAAAAAAAAGGGCAATTACGAGCAGACACATGCCTAACTTGAAACATCAATGTTCAAGAGAATATGAACTACCTATTCCTAAATTATCTGTTAGCTAAGGCGACATGGACCAAAACTTGTCAAAAGTTCGGCCAAACAACCACCCCCAAATGGGAATATCTCTGACTCACATCCTTTTATGCATGGAGCGCAAGCTCGACAAGACCAAGAAGTTGGAATGGCGAGCGGTTTGGGCGGCTTCCTCAGCAAAAGAGACGGCATACCAGTGGATTTCTGCAACAAAGAAGAGGAAATAGCTAGAATAGCGATTAGGGGTTAGGCTAGGATTTGAGATCTTAGTCTAGGGTAGAACGAATTGGAAGCAGTGCTAAACACCAAATTGTAACAACAAAATGTAGCAACTCTTTTCTTTAATGAAAGTTTTTGTATCCGTTTCGGCTACGCCTCAAAAATATAAATATCGGCTTTTGGGGTAACATTTTAGGGTTGTAATGAATTTTGGTAACATTTTGGTGAATTGAAATGATTATCAAATTTTCAAGATAAATTTACCGTGCTTAGTTTAATTTTCTTTCTATCATATACCTTCTTTAGTTTTTATTCTCAAAATAAAATATCATTAATTGAATATTTTACCAGTGTTATACTAAATAATAATAATAATAATAATAATAATTATTATTATTATTATTATTATTATTATTATTATTATTATTATTATTCATCATATAAATTCAGATCTGAAATAAAGGTGGTGGAAAACAAGCCGGGCGTCAGATTATATAATTGTGTTTTAATAATCGCATACAAGTGTTGCTATAAAATATCAACAAATTCGAGAAAATGAAAAGAAATGAAAGGTTAAGATTTGATACAAATTTTGATTGAATGATCGAGATAAAAGTGATGATGTGCCTCAATGAGAAGGCTCAAACGGAGGTGAAAAATAAGTGACTAGGATTAATTACTTATGGTAGTAGCCAATTTGCAAAAGAGCCCTTGAGTTATAAATTGAAAAATTCATTACATTATTGAAAATTGCAAGAAAAAAAAATAACAGTATTGAGAAACTGAATTGCAAAATAATACTACCTAATAGAATTAATTAATTAAGACACATTAATCATGCGGAACACATACTAAGCAACTATGTTACTGAAAATTGCAAAGCCCTTGTATTATGCCCAAATTGCAAAAAGAACCATATTTATTCTTAAAAATTAAGAATGTGAAGGTTTTTTTTGCATTTGAGTAATATAGGTTTTTTTTTTTTTTGGTAATCTAGCTATAATGTAGGGGTCTTGCACAATAAACAAAACTAGTTGTAGTTTAGAATATTCTTTGCTAAAATTATTTACAACTGCTAGCATGGATATCTAACAAAACTAAATAAACAAACTTTGACCCAAGTCAAAAATCAATTTAACTGATCGTGGAGCCCACAAAAGAAGTATTAAAAAGTTGAAATTTATTGCTATAGTCAGGGCCGGTCCAGTGATTCGGGAGGCCCTTGACGGATTTAAATTGAACCCTTAAATTTTTTAAATAATATTATCTCAAATTAACTAGAAAAATATTAAGTTAAACGAACTTTGCAATAAAAAAAGAATATATGAACAAATAATTTCTTCTTCTTTTATCTTCTTCTCCTTTCTATTTTAATTAGGCTCCAATTCAACCTAATTTATATAAATTGGAAAAAATAAATTCTAATTAACCAAACAAAAAATAAAGAAAATGTTAATTAGTCCTCAATTCAATCTAATTTATCTAAAGAAATACTTACTTACATTCCATTAGTGAAAATTATGTATACACAAAGCTCCAATTATAAGAAGAACTCTTCTTCTGTCTTTCTTCTCCTTATTGTTTCAATTAATCAACTTACCATTCAATTTGGTACAAATAAACTCAAATTAAGTCTGATTTACAACAATTAAAAAGAACAAATGTGTATAATTAAGCAAAAAGAACAAAGAGAAACACAAAAATTAGAAAGATATACCTTGTAATTCAAGAGAATATTAAGAAGAATTTTCCATTTTTTCTCAAAATTTCTTTTTGCTCTTTCCGTTTTCCCTCTTTGTGTGCAGCGTATGAACCTCGTCTAGTGTAGTGACGCAGCATCGTGGCTTCGTGGGGCCATCGTGTGGTCATCGTGCCAAGCCTCATTCGATCCGCTGGAAGGAAGTTGGAACGGAACAGGAGCATGTTAGATCCGCCGGTGAGAGAGAGGATTCATTTTCATTCCATTTTTTTTTCTTACGTGAGCAGTTGTTGGTTAGAGAGAGATGAGTTTATTTTGGATTGGGTCAAGTGAAGGTTGGGCTTTGAGAGGAAGATATGGGCTGAAATTTATTTGATGTTATATATATATATATATATATATATATATATATATAATATAGGATATAAATTAGAGGCCCTCCATTTAGGAGGCCCTTGACTTGAGCCTAATCCATGCTTTAACCAGGCCGGGCCTGGCTATAGTGTATTATTGTATAGTGGTGAGTCTGGTGACTGTGCAAACAACTGAAGTGAGAGATAGAATAAATACGCAAAATAGACATTTGTTTTGAAGATTTATCATGAAAGTTCAGAAAGAGTGACAGAGAAGGGTATCTGACAAAGGAGCAAAGTCAAGTTTTAAATGTTGATAAATGGATTGATAATTAGAAAATTTATCCCATCTTTTTTTGCAACTTTATATTTTTCTAGAAATATTTTTTAAGAAAATATATTTTTAGAAAATTATTTTATCATAGGGCAAAATGGGAATTTAAAAAATTTTAACTAAGAAATTGATGGAAAAGTGAATGGAGGGCGTTTTTTTGTAAATGAAAAGTTTATCATAGGAATTTTTTTGTAAAGCTGAAAATATAGGATTTTTTTTTGCAATATCGAGAAAAGATAGGGAGTTATTTGTAAATTTCTCTTGTTATTATATAGTGGTGATGGTGACTGTGCAAAATAGACATTTGTTTTGAAGATTTATCATGGAAGTTCAGAAAGAGTGACAGAGAAGACTATCTGACGAAGGGACAAAGTAAAGTTTTAAATGTTGATAAATGGATTGATAATTAGAAAATTTATCCCATCCTTTTTTTTGCAACTTTTTTGAGCATCCTCATTATGTCATATCATCCAAATTATTTTAATCATTGAATGATTAGGTATGAATAAATCCAAACCATTATTTCTTGACTAATGATTTTCTAGAATTATGATATTTTTTTAGATTTTTTATGTGTTGTTTGTTTCACAAGTGATTTTATGGATTCTTAAAAAGTCATATTATCTTTTGTTGATGATATGTGGTGTTCTTATTGGTTTGGTTCATGTTAAACCAATTCCATCAAACTATTTATTAGTTGGGATTATTTGTAATTCAAGGTTTAAATGTAGTTCATTCATTAAAATACATAATTTTTCTTTCATTTTTTTAAATAGTAATTATTAATTAAAAATTATATTTCTCCTACTATATCGCTAATACCATACGCGACCCATGCCCAAACCCGGATTTGCTTTTTGATTCATAACTCAATCCGCGAGTTTACTTATCGGGTACACCCCGATTAGTTCGGGTCTAATACCCGTCGGGTTTGGGTTTACTCGATTCGTTGACACATGGTATTTTTTGGATTGGTTAGGTAGATAAAGTGCGGCTGACGTGGCAGTCATTACCTCTTTTATATAAGGTATATATTTTATGTAGATAACGTGCGGCGGCTGACTTGGCAGTTATTGCCTCTTTTCTATATAAGATATAGTCATATAGAATTATGAATATCGGGTCTTGTTTACAATTGTGAATAATGTAGGGTCCTTTTGTAATTTAGATATAATGCAGAGGCCTAGTTGTAATTTAGGTATAATGCAGGCTTTTTTTTTTGCAAATTTTTCCATGAAATTACTCTCTCTTTCTCAGCAGATCAAACCCTAGGGTTTAGGATTCTCAAACACGCTCACACAAAAGAGACATGAAGGCGAGAGAAAGAGATGAGAGAGGCGATGAGAAGAAAAGAGGGAACTGGAGCTACAACAAGAAGAAGAGCGAGCAGAGGCTCGGCGGGAAGAAAGGCGGGCTCTCTCTTGAGGCCTTCTCTAGGGTCAAATCCATGCCGTCCGGCTTCAATCCTTCTATCATCAGTATTCTCTTTTTCCTTTTTGTTTATTTTATTTTATTTTATTTTTGTTCAGATCTGGTTCTATCGAAATGTAGTTTTATGTGATTTATGAGCTGATTGGGGACGAATTTGTCTGTATTAATAGGTTAATTTTTCGTGAAAATCAGAAACAAGCATTAATTTGTCTTTAATAGTCCACAAACAAGCATTAATTCCTGATTTAATAGGTTTAGATTCAAAGTTTGTTTCAGCTCTAATTCTATGAATTGTTGTTCTGTATTAGTTTTACTGAATTTCAGTTAAACTGCTGAAAATTTGTTCATGAACATATGAATTATTATTTCATGGCATTTGATAGAACTAAATCAATTGACTTGATTTGAAAAAAGTTCGAAATATGACTCAAAATTCAAATTATAGAATAATTTAAATAAGACCAAATTTCATATGTACCCCTGCAAAACATCATAATTTCATGTATACACCTACAAAAAATGAAATATCACCAATACCCCTAAAAAATCACTCAAATATCATGGATACCCCTACAAAATCACATATATATCTATCATGAATACCCTTACAAATTCTTAAAGTATCACGAACACCCTTGTCGTTAATATTCCGTCAAAATCTGTCAATCAAATAACATCTATAATGATTGCATTATTATTAATTACTTTATTAAAATAGAAAATGATTATTAAATACTAATTTTGTAATAATTTCTTTTAGAGAATTATAAATTTTTCTCTCGAACATATTCATCTTGAACCTATTATATATAAATATATAAACTAAAAAAATACAAAAAATGACTCAATATAAATTATTACCATATTTACATAGAAAAAACGGAAAAAAAAAATTTTAATATTAACACGATATTTGAGTGATTTTGTAGGGGTATTGGTGATATTTCACCTTTTGTAGGGGTATACGTGAAATTATGATGTTTTGTAGAGAAAAAAAAAAGACAATACAAACACCAATACCAATAGTCCAATACTAGAAATATGAAATTAAAAATATTTAAAAAACATCATTCAAATTTTGTAAAAATTAATTCTAGGTTTTCATATTTAATCTATTTGTACTCTGATTTCCCTTCACCAAAGTCAGAAATGCTTTATGAACTTCACTCTCCAATTAAAAAAATAACTCAGAAAAGGAAGCGAGCACAATTAAAAATGACAATTTCATAGCTAAATTTTCAGAAGTTGGAAATTTATTTTACAAACCTAAATTTTGTTTGGAGAATTGTCAATTTGTGAATTTCAATTGTGATAACAATCTATATTGAAATTGCAAATCAAAAAATCTTTCATTTTTTGTCCAGAAAATTTCATAGCTAAATTTTCAGAAGTTGGAAATTTATTTTACAAACCTAAATTTTGTTTGGAGAATTGTCAATTTGTGAATTTCAATTGTGATAACAATCTATATTGAAATTGCAAATCAAAAAATCTTTCATTTTTTGTCCAGTTTAATTGCTTAGATGACAAAAAATGCTGAATTTATTTCCTACTGCAGAAGGTTTCAAGAATTATTGATTTATGCATTTCAATTTTGACATAAACACATCTGTAAGCGCCTTTAAGATTTTATTTCATCTCTCTGACTATTTTTAATTATTTTGGTTCATATACAGATCAGAGATATAAACCAGTAGGTCGTTTAATAAATAACCTAATTTCTATTAATATAAATTATTGTTTTTAACTATTGGGTGCAGAAAAGCAAAGAGAATTTTATAAAAACGCCAAGCTTGTAAGCAAGTACAAGAAATCACAAAAACATGGAAGCCATCATACTGACCGTTTGACTACTCAAATTCACAAGGTTTCTTTTATTTCTCTAAATTTCATATATTTAATTTTATTTCTCAAAAACCCTAATTAACCTCGATCAAACTTTTTTTATTTCTATCAGGAAGTAGAAAATGAGGAAACCAAACCGAAGCATAACAAAAAGAGGAGGCAAACATTGGAAAGCTTAAAAGAGGAGAGTGAGAGAAAGAGAGAGGAGAAGGTGAGAGAGAGGCTAGAGAGAGAAGCAATGATTAAAGCAAGAAATGAAGAGAGAGAAAAAGCAGAGGGGAAAAGGAAGGTTTTGAAAGAGAACATGTTCAAGAAAACTCGGTCCGGCCAGCCTGTCATGAAATACAGGATTGAACATATTTTGGACAGATTGTTGGAGAGTAAGAATAAGTAGTTTGTTCTGTATAGGTTTGAAATAATTTTGTACGTTAATTTTGTTCCTTTTATTCAGTTTTGTTTTTGCGATTTTGTTATGTTGAGTCGATTATTTTGGAATATTACTTCTTTGACTTTGATAATTCATTTTTTAGATGTGTTCATTTAGTAGGTTTAGTTCAAGCTGCACCGAATTGTGTTTCTGAATAATCTCGGTTCTCATTGGGCTCTGTTTTTAACGGGTCTATGCCTAAATGTGTAATATCATTAAATATTTACAATATTCACTCATTATTGTTAATATTATTAAAATGGACCAAAAGCTCATTCTTTCTAAAAATTAGTTTCTTTTACAAAGTTTAAAAAATACATGATTTAAAATGCCTAATGTAGTTGGATCGCCCATTTTGGGTGACCGTCGCGGATGCTTGTGTCTAGACAGTAATGCACTTTATCCTCTAGTAGCATGGTTGTTATTGTGCGATGAGAGTCTATGGTTTAGTCCACCTCTTTCAGGCACCTGAACACAATGTATTTGGAGACATGATGCACCGAGCCAAATGTCTAATGAGTACTGATAGTGTGCGCCGGTTTTGGGGGCGATCCGTGTGCGACGGCTGACGCGCCACGTTAGCCAAAGTACGACGGCGACGCGACGGAGATCCAATCGGCGGCTTCTATCTGAGCATGCAACGACGGGAGCAAGACGGATGGAGCTGACTGCTTAGATCTGAAAACAGAGGCACCACGGCGAAAACAGTATATATATGGTGATATAACATTATATAATTCAAATAAACAGTATATATATATAGCAATATATAAATCAGACAAAAAACAGTATATATATAATATACTTTCTGATAAAAATAGTATATATAAATCAGAGGAAAACAATATATAGATACAATATAACAATATATAATTCAGACAAAACGGTATATATATATATATATATATATATATATATATACACACACATATAGATATATGTAATTTCTTAAGTCGACAAAACAGTATATATCAGACCCGTCGCGTTGGAGAAGAAGAAAACGACGGAAAGAAGGCAGGAGGCGCCGGCGGCTAAGAAGCACGTCGCGCTGCACGACAGGTCACGCACGGGTCGTCCCCAAAAAGAACGTGATTTCCATTTTCCCATGTCTAATATAGTTGGCTTTCTTTTTGGGTGGAGGGATTCACCCATTTATCGTCGTAGTTGTTGATTTCCTCAAATATTTTATTCTATCAAATATGAACCGGCGAATTATTATGAGGGGTTATTGTTATTTAACATATTTGTGTAATACGTGAAATTCTCTCTTTTTATACCAGGAAAGTCTTGCATTTTTCGTGAATCATCATGAACTATATGTGCTACATTTATTTGGTTATGAAATGAAAAAAGTGCCAACATGCAAACTAGAAACCAAATCTCCACGCCACCCCATGTCCTTCGATTCAAATCACAACTTAAAAAACTCCTAATTAAAAATAAAAATAAAAAATAAGTACAAATCTTATTTTATGTAAAATTGAATTGGATCTCACCCTATACTAATAATATAATCTTATCATTATATAAATAGTTACATTCTTTACTGAATAATCAAAATGGATTAAATTTTCTTAAGTTTCCTGAATAACAAGTTTTCATTTATTTCCATTTCATTTTTCATATATTTTGATTCTTCTGTTTTGGGACCATATTGGTCTAATTTAAAAAGGACCTGATAAATCACTCCGTTAGTACACTCCAAGTTTACAGCAAGTTTTTTTTCTTTCTTTTTTTAGCGAAACAATATATAAACACATAAAGTAAGTATTTAAGGCCAACAAAACAGTATAAAATATATATTTTGAAAATAATATATATAAATAAAACACACTATATAAAAAACACAAAACAATATGTAAGAAAAGAAAATAATATATGAAATATATATTTTGAAATCAGTATATATAAATAAAAATCATTATATAAATATATAAAACAATATATATAACACAAAAACAGTATATTAAACACAAAAAACAGTATATATAATAACATAGCGAGCATCAACCAAAAGCTGACCGGAATGATATATGAGTGATTTAACGGTCGTGATTACACGTTTCCCATTTAAAAATTTCCAAACAATTAATTACAAAAGTTATTATATTAAAAGTTTTCTAACAATTATATTTTTATTATATTACAAACATATAAATTAAAAATTAAAAATATATTATTACTAAACAAGACATGCAATACTTGTAGGATTAGTGCCCTAGGCCAAATGTATTTGTACTAGGAAATGGATTATGTATTAAGACATTATTATTTATTCAATAAAGGTTGTTTCTTATATATTTGTGTGTATGGGTTGTGAATGTAAATCTTATATCAACCAAGAATGACACTTCGGGTTCACGTCATCAGAATACGTGATTCTGATAGTAGAACTGTGAACCAACGAATGACATTCTAAATTGTCCCTAGTGATATGTAGGATGTTTATAAAGATAGACATACTTCAGGTAAGAAGCTACATATCCACACTAGTATATTCGCAAGCTGGATGATCATGTTCTGCTGATCATGGATATAGAGATGTCAAGTCTGGAATATAGGTACGTGTTAGAGTACACGTACTGGACTGACCACACTATGAGAATATGCATGGTATATGTCATTAGTGATTCTCATATGAATAGTGTGCTTGTTCCTACGACCTGAGGTCACCATGGATTCCTGTATGTGGAACTGCATACTTTAATATGATCCTACGTCATCCGTAATGGGATGATCATTAGGGTCATCATTAGGTATGCACTGAATCATGACGAGGAATGTGAGTGACCAAGATGGGATTTGTTCCTCTCGTCATGAGGGAGATATCTCTGGGCCCCCTGATGAACTAGGACTGAAGGAAATGCATGGTCATGCTCAAAATGGATTAACATGTGTTGTTAATATCATTTTGTATTTGTTCAGTCTAATTCTCGATCAGGAAAGAGACTTTGATCAAACTCAAGGATGACATATTACCGTGCCTTGTGATCAAGACTTATATCGTAGAACAAAAGGAATAATCAAATGTCTATTCAGATAGGTTTATGATCGCTGATCATTTCATTTAACATGGGTAGTCATGACACCAGTCTAGAGGTTACTCATGATTTACAATCTTTGGAAGATCGTTGCTAGCGTTAAATGGAACCTACACGGTCACACATAGAACAACGTCTAGTCAGGAAGGAAATTTTCTTAAATAGTTATACATATGATGTATAAATAGGTGAAGGAAATAATCGATCATTCGATGATTGATTTGAATAATTGTGCAAAAATTAGCATAGTTCCGTTGGCGACCGAACAGTTCCGTTGCCAACGGAAGTTCCGTTGGCGACCGAACAGTTCCGTTGCCAACGGAAGTTCTGTTGCCAATGGGATAGTTCCGTTGGCAACAGAACTCAGCCAATTTCTCGACAGCCAAGTTTTCAGATTAGGAAACCCTATTCCGTTGGTAACGGAATAGGTCCGTTGGGAACGGATAAGCGCTATAATTAGGGTTTTAGTTATGGTAACTAAGCAATCCTTCGCCTCCCTCTCTAGTATAAATAGAGGGGCAATCTCCCTCTATAAGACACACATTACAGAGCCTCCAGGCTGCTGTAATACAGAGAGAAAGAGAGAGAGCCTCCTGAAAGTATTTCCGGACTCGTCTAGCCGAGTCCGGTTATTCCGACGATTCGAAGTTCGACGTGGATACGAGTAGAAGTCTTCTGCTTTGAAGACTAGCAAGCGATCAGTTTCTTTACCCGAGGAGAAGCAAGGAGTTCGTTCGAGTCAAGCTTTAGGAGCACGAAGGAGAAGGAAGCAAGACGGAAGTTCGTTCAGACCTACATCCGCTTCTTTCTTCAAGGAAGATCCGAGGTATAAATTTTAATAACATAATCTCGTACTTTTATTCCCTTAACGTAGATCCTAGGGCGGGTTGAATCCATAGGTTCCGCTGCGCATGTAACGTACATGGCTATGGATTCCCCAACAGTACTTACAAACCAAAAAATTTCTAACATAAAAAAAACTATATTTATTATATTAGAAATATAAACACATTGTGAAAGACCAATGTTTTAAATTGCGATATAGCAGTCCGTAGCGCTTGGAGTTTTGGGTAGCGGATTGCAGTAGCGGGCGAGACTACGGCGCTACGGCCTTATAGCGGAAATGTCACTTTTGTATGGTTAGAAATTTATAATAAACTCTTTACTTCTTGGATGTTGAGAAATTAACATTTATTATTTCATCATTTTATTCGGATGAAGATGATGAATCAACTTCATCATCCTCTAAATTGACAATATTTTCTTATTGGGTTTGGGTTTGGGTTCATTTATTTATTGGGTTTGGGTCCGGGCATAATAATTTTTTGGTATAAATTAAAAAAAAATAACCACTATCCAATAGCGCAATAGCGCTGTTTTTTTCCGCTATTAACACCGCAATAGCGCTTGTAGCGGCAAAAACGATATATTTGCTATATTTTCGTTGCGAGTTGCTTTTTATGGCATATTCCGCTATTGCGCGCAATTGCGCGCAATTTAAAATACTGTGAAAGACAGTTAGACTATTCTGAATATGATAAGTTTGTAAGTAATTTTTGAAACAATAAATTAAAAAGGAAAATTTAACCCCCTAATTTTTTTGAATATTACAAAAAACCTCCTAAGTTTTCAGATTTTCAAAAAACCTCTTATGATAAACATTTCCTTTTCAAAAATTCCCCTCTGTCTACTTTTCCATCCAAAAAATTTAATTGGAATTTCCATTTACCCTAAAAATCCGTGAATTTTATTGTTCACATGGTTAATATAATAATTAGCGTATAACTAAAGGTATTAGTTAACATATAAATTGATATATTATCATCTAGGGAAATTTAGAAATAACCCTCTAACTTTTCTTAATATTACAAAAAATTTCCTATATTTTCAGATTTACAAAACCCCCTATGATAAACTTTTCATTTACAAAAAATTCCCTCCATCCACTTTTTCACCCATTTATTAGTTAAACTTTTTTAAATTCCCATTTTGCCGCTACGAAAAAATATTTTTCCAAAATAATTTTCTTAAACAAATTCTAAAAATATATTTTCTGGAAAAATACTTCTTAGAAAATATATTTTTGAAAAAAAAAATCGAAAAAAATTTTAGAATTTTTTTCTGAAAATAAATTTTTTAGAAAGAATATTTTTTAAAAAAATATTTTTTAGAGAAATTATTTTTAGAAAAGAAAATTTCTTAAATGTTTTCAGATAAAATCCTCGAAAAAATTCGAGAAAGAAATTTCTGAAATTTTTTTGTTTTTAACAATATTTTTAAGAATAAAATTTCTATAAAAATTTGTAAGAAATAAAAAAAAGATTTGATAAATTTTTCAGAAAATAATTTTTCTAAACTTTTTTTTTCAAATTTTTTTCTAAGAAATATTTTTTTCAGAAAATATATTTTGGAAAATTATTTTTTTCAGAAAATCATTTTGGAAAATTATTTTATTATAGGGGCCAAATGGGAATTTTAAAATTTTTAAGTAAGAAATGGATTGAAAAGTGGATGAAGGAGTTTTTTTGTAAATGAAAAGTTTATCATAGGTTTTTTTTTTGTAAGTATGAAAATATAGGGTTTTTTGTAATACTGAGAAAAGATAGGGGGTTATTTGTAAATTTCCCTATTATCGATTAATTATATAATTACATATTAATTATTATTTCAAATATTTATGTGATTTTTTATTTAAAAATATTATAAACGGTATATACTATTACTATTTGTTAAATTTATAATATTTATTGTGTTAATTATTATTTAAACATTTAGAGATAGTTTAAAATATTTAAAAAAAATATAAGAATAATTATTAAATTTAAATATTAATAAATAAGAGTATTTTCATTAAAAAAAAAACAGATCTCATTAACATTTGAATGGTAAAAAGTAAATTTCGAAAAAATTAACTAAGTTTTGGATGGAAAATTAGATGGATGTTTTTTTTTTAAATTAACTATTTATGGTAAGAGGTTTTTTGAAAATCTGAAAACTCAGAAGGGATGTTTGTAATATTCAAAAGAGTTATGAAAAATCAGTGTAAAATAGTCCATATAATATTTTTCATTCACCTAGTCTATACACACCGTCCCAAAGACCATTCCCCTCTCTCCTCCTCCTCCACCTTCACCAAGCATCAGATCTACTAACAATTCAATCAATCACAGATCTCTCAATTCCCCCAAAATTCTCCAATGGAGGTGGAGAGGCCGAACCCATCACCTGCAACACTAGACCGCAGGTCATCGTCAATGGAGTTAGAAACCGAATCAAGAGAGCAGGAGCAGGAGCAGGATTCGAATCATCAGCTCCTGCTGCCTTTAGCTGGTGCCGCGTATCAGCCGTACGTATCCGAGCTTCTCTCTTTCTCCATTGAGCGACTTCACAAGGTAACATTATTTACTACTTATATTATACGTAATTCATTCAAATTTGGTTTAATTAATCATCAATTGACCATCAGTTGTCAAATTAACTATCAATTGAACATCAAAAAATGCAAAATATACTTAGCTATATATGATATATAATGAATTATCCAATATTTTAGGATCCAGAATTGCTTAATTAAGCATGAATTGACCATCAATTGTGAAATTAAGTATCAATTAAATATCAAAACTGCAACATATACTTACCTAAACATGGTATATAATGAATTATTCAATATTTTAGGAGCCAGAGTTGCTTAAAGTGGAGGCAGAGAGAGTGAGCAGGCAAATGCAAGAGGTGGCTGTGGAGAATTACAGCGCGTTTATTTCCGCCGCGGAGGCAATTTCGTTTGTCAAATGCCAGCTGGAAGATTTCGACAAGCATCTGGAATCTCTGGTACTTTAATTGTAAACTCATACAATTCCTTTAATTGCAAACTAGTAGAATTGTTTGAATTGCAAACTGGTGGAATTGGATGGTACCGATCCGTACCAGTTGGTGTGAAACCAATTAGAGCTCAATTTCATTATTTTTTATTCTTTTTTGTTTCGAGTCTTTGATTTGTTGCTTAATTGGAGCCTAATATCTAATAATATATAACAGTTACCAATTGATCTTATTTAACAAGCTAAAATGGTGATATTTTTTTTATTTTTTTATTTAGATAACGGAAATACCGAATCTGACGACTGGTTGCACTGAGTTTATTGAGTCTGCACAACAAATATTGGAACAAAGGAGATTAAATCAAACTTTGTTGGCCAATCATAGCACCTTGCTTGATCTTCTTGAGATCCCTCAGCTTATGGATACGTATATATTTTATAATATTAAATACATGTCTTCCATTTTATTATTTTTTTTCTTCTGAAACAACAATTAAATTCTACCCAGTATACAATAAGTTAGAGAATTTGAAAAGGAAAAGAAAAAGAATCCACAATAAGCATGAACCATGAACTATTAAACAAACTAGAAGAATTGATAAGTTCTTTTTGGATGAAGTTTAAGATAAACCAGTTTGTACATGATTTTCTTGTTTTAATCTTGAGATTAGTTTATTAATTTTTTTTGTTCTTCAATTTAGGTTTGTAGCAGGAAATTTAAATAACTAAATTTTTTTCATAAATGCAGTTGTATAAGAAATGGAAATTATGATGAGGCGCTCGATTTGGAAGCATTTGTCCACAAATTATCTAAATTACATTCTGAGTAAGTATTAATCTATAACTATTATGACTTACTTAATGTTAACATTAATTAATTAATTGATTAATTAAAGGAATACTTTAAAT
This sequence comes from Juncus effusus, assembly GCA_027726005.1. NCBI lineage: Eukaryota > Viridiplantae > Streptophyta > Magnoliopsida > Poales > Juncaceae > Juncus > Juncus effusus. Next base: position 7,610,337 of record CM050896.1, on the reverse strand, counting down.
TAAGGTTGCCTATAATTCAAGCATTAGCTACAGATGTGAAGAAAACAACTCAATCTCTTGTTTCTCAGCTTCTTCAAAAACTCCGATCAAACATTCAGGTATTTTTCATTCAATTTTATATTTTGATAATAAAAAAATGTCAATAAATACATGATTTTGGTACAAATTTTGACTGTTTTGAATTCTGTTTCTCCTTTTTTGTTCTTAAATTGTTTAGAACTTAATTGCACAACTAACGATAGGTTAATAATAAGTCAACAGTTCACATACTATAAATATGACTATTGCTCTATTTACATAACATTCCTTGTATTTCATGATGAATTTATATTTTATATTATTTATTTAATATCATACAGCTTTCAGAGTGCCTACGTATCGTAGCTCATTTGAGGCGTATTGGAGTCTTTGGTGAATCCGAATTACGTTTACAGGTACCAAACAAGAAATAAAATTAAAAAAGTATATTCATTCAATTTTGACTGTAAATAAAAGGGACAAATGCTCGGTTAGTCCCTGACTTAATTTTCGTAAATGACTATTTTGCCCATTCTGAATCTTTTTAAGAGAAAATACACTTTCTATTCTATGTTATGCCATTATAAAATAGTCATTTAAAAAAAAAATAATAGTAACTTTGTTAAATACTTCAATTAAGTCAGGGACTAATCGTGCACAATTCTACAAAGTACAGGTACCAAAAGACTTAAATCAATAGTATAAGGACTAAACTGCAACCACAATAAACTACAGGGACTAACGGTGCATTTATCCCTAAATAAAATTATTAATGCCTAACACCTTTTTCTTTTTTAAACAAGTCTCTATGGTGTAGAGAATCATTGATTTCATCAAGAATGAAAATATTAAAAAGTACAAATAAAACTGTATATAAAACTATTCAAATCTCACCTTTTTTTTTCACTGTTTGTTTTTCTTTTTTTAGTTTCTAAGGTGTAGAGAAACATGGATTTCACCAAGAATGAAGAAATTAAATAAAAAAACAAATAAAATAAATAGATTCATTCGGTTTTAACTGTATATAAAACTAACAAATAAAATAAACATACTCATTCGACTTTTTAACTGTATATAAAAAAATATTCAAACCAACCCCTTTTCCTTTCTTTCCTTCTTTTCCTTTTCCAGTTCCTAAGGTGCAGAGAGTCCTGGATCTCGTCCTCCCTCTCCGACCTCGACAAACTCAACCCATACGAGTATTTACGAGGCACAGTGAACTGCTACCGAACGAACCTCTTTGATGTGGTAACTCAATACAGAGCGATCTTTAGCAACGACAAATCGGGAAGTGATGAGAATTATGACGGAGGCCTTTTGTTCAGCTGGGCAATCAGTCAGATTAAGAATCATTTGTTCACTCTTGAGGAGATGCTGCCTAAGATTGGAGATGGGGTTTCGTTGTCTAATATTTTGGATAATTCTATGGTGAGTGGTAATTTAGTAAGGGAAATTTGTAAAAAAAGTCCTAATATTTCTGGATATGTTAAAAGACCCTGAGTTTTTAGATTTTGAAATAACCCCTGTGATTTTAGTGTTTTCTTTTCAAAAAACTATCTACCATCCAGTTTTTTTCGGCTGGGCCATGCACCAAATAAAAAATCATTTTGTTTGCTCATGAGGAAATGTTGCCTGAAGTTAGTGACAGGGTTTCTTTGTCGAATATATTGGATAATTCTATGGTGAGTGGTGATAGGGAAATTTGTGAAAATACCCCTAACTTTTCTGGGTATGGTAAAGGAATAGCTGATTTTTTGGATTTTGAAATAAATAACCCCCTGTGATTAGTATTTTCTTTTCAAAACAACCCTGCTATATGCTTTTCCATCTGATGGCTTATTAATTTTTTTTAGAAATGACTATTTTACCCTCAACATAGAATGATCATGCTTTTCCATCTATTTTTCAAATAATTTGCATTCAATGAAAATTATAAGGTTTAGGATTTCGTGTTGGTGTGTAATTATGACAAGTTTGATTTTTTTTGACGTTTTTATGTAGTATTGTGCAACGGGACTCGGTTTGGTTGGACTGGATTTCAGAGGGTTGCTTCCTCCTCTATTTGAGAGGTACTGATATAAATTATTTATTCTAATTGGTCTCAATATAAGTTAATATAATTTGTCAGTTAATAGTCATATTGTAACTAATAAAAATGGACATCTTCAGTGCAGTTTTCAATCTGTTCTCGAAGAATATGAGCACTGCTGTTGAGAATTTCCAGGTATCTTTTAAGTTTTTCTCAATCTACTTTCTAAATTATTTTTCTGGCGACAAGTTCAAGTCTGCCCCTGTCAAATATCAAAATATAAAATATACCCCTGTAAAATGGAAAGTATCCTGTATAGCCCTTACCCAAAATATATGTAAATATCTCTTCAATAATTTTTCCAAAATATACTTAAATTTCTCTTTGTTATTTTTTAATCTTTATTAAATGAAGGAGAAAGAAAGGGTATGTATATATTTTTTTTTTTGAAAAAGTTACAGAAGTGTTTGTTATATTTCCTATGTTCCATAAGGGTATCTATAGTACTTTCATTTTTGCAGAGTTATACATGATCTTCTTATGTTTGTAGGGTTGCATGAAATTATTCCTTTATTATTTTATTTATTTATATATTATTTATTTATTTTTGTGAAATAGGTGGTGTTGGATTCGCACAGGTGGGTGCCAATGCCGTCAGTAGGGTTTGGAAGCAACGGGTCAGTTGACGAAACCCTAAAAGATGATGTCACGCCACCTTTCGTCTTAATGGAGCATCCTCCTTTGGCTGTATTCGTCAACGGTACGTACCGATTTGTACTGTACCGTACCGGTTTTGAATGTGAATTTTGTTTTTTAAATTTTATTTGGTTGTTTTGATGTTTAGTTTAAGGTTCAAGTGGGGTCGTAAATAAGACATAATGAAATATTGAACTTAGTCTCAGTTGAATTTCCCCGTCCGAAACTCGAAATATATCAAATTTATCCGTCTGAAATGAAAACGTTGTCAAATTTATTAAAACCCATTTATATTTGATGATAGTAAATTAATGTATAGAGGCTAAATTTTCTTGGTTTTGGGTTTTAGAGAAAATTTGATATTTGCAGTTTCGGAAGGGTGAATATCATATTTTCACTTTCCAAACAGTTCGTACGAAATTCTCCATCCTTTATGTCATTTTTTATTCTTTCCAAATGCAGGCGTTTTTATTCATTATTTTTAATAATAATTAAAATATTACATTTTTAATAATAATGCAGGGTGATAATAACGCCGAGTAAATTCAATTATATTTTTTTAATTATTTTTAATTCAGGTGTTTGTGCTGCAATGAACGAACTTAGACCATGCGCACCGTTGAGTCTCAAGTCAATTCTCTCGCAAGAACTAGTCAAAGCTCTACAAGCTGTGTCTGATTCTTTAATGAGATATAATGCAATGAGGATGCTTAGGGGAAATGAATCCAATTTGTTTCTCTCTCTTTGCAATGCCTTTTTAGAGGTATTTTATGAATCAATAATAATGACAATTATATAATCAGATTCAAAGTATCATATATAATATTCCCCTGAAAAAGGGAAAATATCATATCATCTATGCCCTTATAAAACATGCGAAACATTAGAATATAATTATTATATAAAAACATATAGTTTACTGAATTTAAATCATTATTATTGAAAGTGTTAAAGAGTTTTGACCTATTGTTATGTTTTAAGTATCACTGAACATTAAAAAATACAAAATATATATAAAGCATGAGATAATTATTACATAATATCCAATTATTATTAATAATATTATTATTATTATTTTATTTTTTTTATTTTTTATTTTTTTATTTTTTATTTTTTAAATACAGGTTGTGTACCCATATTGTGCGAGTTGCTTTGGAAGGTGCTACCCAAACGGATCAGCATTAATTACTGAACACAAGAGCTCATTTGACGGCATAAGCCAATTATTCACTGCACCCGTCTCAAAACCAAACCCTAAAATCGAGAGGAGACAATCCGTTGAAAACGGAAGCACGGCCTTGTTATTAGCTGGCAGTTCAGCTGAAGGAGGAGAAGAACCGGGAATTGAAATCCCGCGAGTTGGTAGTAGTGGGCCGGAGCGGACGAAGACGTTGTGATTGGAGGAGGAAAACCGGGAATTGGAATCCTGAGATTTGGTTTTGGGGGTTTGGGAGTTTGTTTTGTTGATTTGTGGTGGTTGGTTTTGTTATTTTGTGTTTTGGGGGGGGGGGGGGGGGGGGGGGGGGGGGGGGGGGGGGGGTTAGTGTAGTATAGTGTACTTAGAGATTGTGTACTCTGTTATAACGGTTTATTTTTTGGGGAAATAATTAAGTATAAGATATTACTGTTGAATCTTGTTGGGTGATAAAATTGGGAATTGAGAGGAATAATTAATCTGTTGAAAAGGTAGGAAATGGAAACTCTGAAGTTTTTTTTTGCTAGAAGCCGGTAGGCATATTTATTAAAATTCAGAAAAAGCGTATGGAGTCGCAAAGTACATAGCATCAACGAAAAAAAATAAGCTTCCCTAGAAATAATTATTGATTGAAATAACCTCAAAATCCAGGAAAGATTGAAAAGGAGAAAAGTTAATCCCCAATTTTAGGCAGAACTGTGTCAGTAAGAAATTCTCGTAATAGGTTTGAGAGTTGATCCGCCTCTTTGTTTTCATTTCTAGGCACATAACGGAATGAAGGGTCCTTTATTTTGTCGTTCGATAAAGCTAGACAAGAAGAAATATCAAAATCGTTAATATCCACGTCATAAAAAAAAAACTAAAATTACCACTGAATTGTCCGAGTAAAAAGTGCACGATTTATCTGGGTAATTGCTTGAGATGAAGTACAAAGCTCTAAACATTCCTAAAATTCTCCTTGAAGAATCACCTTGATTTGAATTAAAAATCAGCATGGATCTCATTTCCATTTTCATCCTTCACATTACGCCGAAAGCTGTAGCTGAATTCCGATCTAGGGATTGCATCTACAACATAAGTCAGATCAAATGTTTGGTTTGCCTTGTTGAATCGTGCACTCTTGTTTCTATGCCTCTAGCCGAAAAAGCCCCTTTTATCAGAGTGGATCGAAATCTTCAAGTCTGAGATAGTGGATTCTTTTTTTTGCCTTGAAAAACATAATTATTTCGACTTATCCAGATTTCCCAAGCCAAAGTGAAGAGAGAAGCTCTGTTTTGGATAAACAACCCTAAAGTTGATAGTGTACCTGTGAGAACAAAAACATTGGAAGATGATTGAGATTTTTTCCATGTGAAGTTTTTGCTTATGATATTTTGTTTTTGGTATTGTTGTATAAATTATTATGCTTTAGTATACGTAGATATTATGTACGATACAATGGCTATTTTCTGAAAATAATTAAATATGAGATATTCCCATACGTGATCTGGTGGCAAAAACACACTAAGTTTGAACGCCCTATTTTAGTCTGTTTAAAGTACATATATTGTTAATTTGTACTGTATATTGTTTTAATTATGTTCTATACTGTTATAAATGGTTTGTACGCGAAAAAACAACTTTATATGTTTTATAAAAAAAAAATATAAAGAATACATGGATGTAACAAACATTATAAAAATATTGTAAAAAAACTAAAATTACATTATTATTTTCTAATAGAAACTAAGATTAGGAACCTATTTATAGGTCAATTCTATCTAATCCACTATTAACAGCACATGAGTTAGTGGAGTTAATTATTGTTATCCAATAAGTGGTTTACATAAAATGCAATACACATGACTACAAATCCTTTCATTACATTCAATCTAATTATCAATTAAACGATCTCTCTCCCCAAAATCTAGCGCTTACCCGCCATTGTCGGACCATTCCTCTCTCTCTCTCTCTCTCTCTCTCTCTCTCTTTGAGACAAACAAAAACAACCAAAAATCCATCGAAAATCCTTTTTTCCAATTTCCAATTTCCATGACCTATCCTCTCTTTGATCCTGATTGTCTCCCCCAAATGAAATTATTATCCTCAAATATAATCCATCCTATCAATTAATTTCCTAGCTACAATGCGCAAAGCTTGGGAATTCACCCTTCACAAAGCGCAGAATCTGCATCGAACGAAGCCGAGCCTCGTCTTTCCGACAACTTCGCCCTCACATAGCGAGGAATCCAACAATGAATCAGAACAACAAATAGAACATGTTGATCGCCAGCTCCTCCCAAATGGAGATTTTTACACCGGCGATTGCCTATCAGGCCGGCCGCATGGTGCCGGAAAGTATACCTGGACAGATGGGTGCATGTATGAAGGAGATTGGAGGTAATTCTGATCTCCTACAAATCAATCTACTATTACTTTGTTTATGTGATCAACTTTTCAACTTAAATCAAGTTTTAATTAAATATATTAAATCACATGTACCAAATAAACATTATAAATAATCCTCTGCATGATACAAATGCTAGAAAACTAACTACAATAACATTAGTTTTTTAACGTAACTACTAACATTTAGGTTTAATGACTAATAATTCTCTTAACATATCCAGCATTTATTATCAAGAGTGTAAAATTAATTTTCACCCGTATGGATGAAACATGAAAATATATAATATTATGTTGTAGATAAATTTCATAACACTTATAATATCTTTATCATTCTATGTCATCAAAATTGGAACAATTTTTTTTTTATCATGCATAGGATTATTATTATGTTTATCATCTTGTTACAGAATTCCAAATAATATAATACTTAATATACAACATACTAAAATGATTTTCGTCTACAAAATTGATTTGACACTTCCGATTTTGAGATTTAACCGATGATGACTACATTGTCACTAAAAACGATTTGGTTATATAACCTAACCATAAGTTTACATACATATTTTGCACAGGTTTGGGCGTGCGAACGGTCGGGGAAGATTCTCATGGCCTTCCGGTGAAACCTACGAAGGGGAATTTCACAAAGGTTTCATGGATGGATTCGGAAGGTATACGAGCTCTTCGGGTGAGGCGTATTGGGGAGATTGGTCGATGGATTTGAAACACGGACATGGAAAAAAGTCATTTTCTAATGGAGATTATTATGATGGAGAGTGGAAACATGGATTCCAAGAGGGGCATGGAAAATATGTGTGGAGAAATGGAAGTGAGTACTCAGGTGATTGGAAGGATGGAGCTATTAATGGGCACGGGGTTTTGGTTTGGGTGAACGGAAACAGGTATTGGGTAGCAATATTTTTCGCGCAAAAATAAAAGAGACCTTATAAATTAATATTTTTTAAGGTTTTACAGTATAAAAGAGTATATAATTAGGGCGTTTGAACACTTCGAGGATAGAGAGAGGGTCATGACCTAGAATCCATGTAGAGGATTTGTCACGTTTGACAGGCACAATATTATATAATGTTTTGCTCTATATATTCATCAAAAAAATGTTTTGCTCTATATGGTCTTTTCCGTTATATTAGAAAATTAGGGATTTATTGACAACGTGGATATCTAGAAACAAGCATATTACAAGCAACAAGTGAGTATAAAATGTGTTGTTGAATATATGATATAGATTATGTTCACAATTACATCCCATCAAGTGAGTAATTATGTTAGTATCTAATAAAACTATTCAGACTCAATAATATAATAGTGGATCATTCCAAAGTCCCATTAAATTTCAGATTCAAACAAATTAAACACGTGCATTCATAGATACGACGGTGATTGGAAGGACGGCTTGCCAAATGGAAGCGGGACATTCTACTGGCCTGACGGCAGTCTCTACGTTGGCAATTGGAGCATGGAAGACGGAAAACTCGAACAAAAAGGTTCATACTATCCATCTCCTGAAGCCGACTCTTCGACACCTCGAGACCCCGAGGAAGACTTCAATATTAGTCTCACAGACTGCGAGGTACGATATCAGAAAAAATGTATGGTGTGAAAATTATGTTGCTTTTAATATAATATTTCCTTTTTTGTTTCTTAATTTTGATATTTATAATGTTTATACAGAAACATGTTATCTATTCATTCATATGTAACATTAAGTTTATAATTTCCTTCTAAAAGGTATGTCGAGGCGAGGATGTATTAGTGTTACCATCAAAGAAGAAATTTCATTGGTCGAAGGGCCGATCGAAAATTACAATCTCATTTGCCGTTCTAGAAGACGAGGAGGAAGAAGGGAACAATCCAATGATGAGGTGGCCGCCTCGAGAGTTTAAACGCCAAGGACAAAGCATTTCAAAAGGGCATAAAAATTTTGAACTCATGCTCAATCTCCAGCTTGGCATAAGGTAGATATTCATTTTAGAGGTGTTTAATTTCTCTTAATTTATTTAATTGGGTCTTGATCTTTTTTCTTGTTGTTGCTATGGTTTGAGACAGACATGCAGTGGGAAAGCAATGTGGGCCTACATCATTTGAATTGAAGGCATCAGCATTTGATCCAAAAGAGAAGTATTGGACAAGATTTCCCCCAGAAGGAACTAAACATACCCCTCCTCACCAATCTTGTGATTTTCGTTGGAAAGACTATCGTCCCATGGTTTTCAGGTACTCTCACTTCAAATTATAGGGACAGGAACCATTTCTAGGAAGAACTGAATATATATTATTTAGAGTTTTACAACAAAAAAAGTAAATATCGACTAAAATAGTATATAATGACTCGAATCAACGCATTGTGGGGGGGTGGTCGTGGCTCAGAATCCTGTGGATTCTCCTAGGCTAAAAGCAACATGGTTTCAACTTATTAACAGTCCAACCGGTTTGAACTTTAAAATCAAGGGAAATGTAAAAATACGACGGCACTGTACATATACAGTTTTTCCATTTTATATACTGCTTTTCTCATTTTATATACTGTTTTACCATTTTATATATTGTTGTTTATTCTTTGTGTATTTTTATTTTTTTACTTTTATATACTGTTTTCCCATTTTATATACAGTTTTTTCATTTTTATATACTGTTTTCACTTTTTATATATTATTATTATTATTATAGTGCTACAGTACCGCCGTGATCTATTTTGTCCTAAAATCAATGTTAGAAAGAAAAGTGATTTCAAATTCCGTCCCGATTTTATGTAGTTTTTAATGTTTAACCATGAAACAAAATTCGAAACTTCTGTTTTTTTTTAATCTGAGACGGGACTTGAAAATCCTAACTCAGATAGTATGAGAAATTAGTTAAGAAACATAATCGTACTCCTTTCTAGTAATTTGGAATATGCTAAATTATTTGATTCGAAAATCGAACTTGCTGAGTATCTTAAAAAACGGAAAGGATTAGATTATGCAAATCGATTTTACCTGTTTCACGAATAAATTCACACATTTTGATAGGACATTACGAAAGCTGTTCAAGGTCGACCCGGGAGATTACATGCTCTCAATTTGTGGTGATGATGCACTCAGAGAGCTTTCCTCCCCTGGAAAGAGTGGAAGTTTCTTCTACTTGACTAATGATGATAAATACTTTATTAAGACAATGAAGAAATCTGAAGTTAAGGTACCTTCATTAATCCTCTCTTTTTTATCCTCATTTTGTTCAAGATGACATTCAGGTAATAATTCAAAAAAGTTTAATTTTTAATTTCAATTTTAATTTTTGAACTTCTAAATTTGAGCAGGTTCTTCTCAAGATGCTTCCGGCTTACTACAAGCATGTCCGGGCATTTGAGAACACGTTAGTCACGAGATTTTTCGGCCTACATAGCGTTAAATTGACCGGTGCTATTCAAAAAAAGGTTTGTTCTATATTGTACAGATACCCATTCAGATATCAACAATCAAGAATAAATGTACCATGTAAATTGTTGTTAAGCTACAAATAAGCTTGAAATAGCTTTTTTTTTAATCTCTTTTTTTGTACTATATTGATATCTAGAGCGTAAAATTTAACAAGATTAGTTTCTGTGAGTATTTCTTTAAAATATTATTAAAATAAAAAGTGCAGCTTTTGTGTTTGTATTAAATACTTAGTATATGAATATTGCCCATGTACAATAAATTTGAGAAATATAAAAAACAACAAAAATTATAAAACCACAATGAAAAAAAAACATAACGATAATCATAAAATTGCGAATTGATGCAGGTTCGATTTGTCATAATGGGGAATTTATTCTGCTGTGAGTACCCAATCCATCGGCGATTTGACTTGAAAGGCTCATCACATGGCCGAACGACTGATAAACCTGAGACTGAGATTGACGAAACAACAACACTTAAGGATCTTGATCTTAATTTCATTTTCCGATTGCAAAACTCATGGTTCCAAGAATTTTGTAGGTATGTATTTTGAATTTCGGAAGGATAAATTTTGTATTTGCAGTTTATGATGGTAAATTGCACATTTTTTATATTTTATTTTTGTAATTAGCCAAGTGGACAGAGATTGTGATTTTTTGGAGCAAGAGAGGATCATGGATTATAGTCTTTTGGTGGGTGTTCATTTCAGAGATGCATGCCAAGGTATCTTTCCAATTTTAATTATATTCGTGCGGTTTTTATTTCCTCAAAAAATTATATTCTTACAGTTTTTAAAAATGAATATTAATTTTTGTATTATATCATATATTTTTGTGAATTCTTATATTCTATCATATATTATGTAATGCCAGTGTTGGTACCAGTGCTGGACCCTGCATTGGATAAGTTGAAGTTTTTGGTATCATTAACAAAATAGACTGAAATGTGACAATGTACATAATAATCCAAACATGATCAGTGAGATTGCTGCAAAATGATTTAATTTTCCATGAAAAATATATATGATTCTAACAATTACCATGATTTAAATAGTCACATGTGATGCGGGAAAGCATAGTGATTCGACGCCATGTGCTTCTACATCCGGAGATGATGATGAATTTGTCTCTCCTCTTGAACAGTATGGGCTAATCTCCCTCTATCTCTAGAATTTTCTTTTAATTTGCATGACTATTCAGTTTCAAGTTAATGAACATATTTTATTCTAATAGTGTTAGTAATATTTCAAGTTAATGAACATATTTTATTCTAATAGTGTTAGTAATACTATAGTATCATATTTTTTTTTCTTTTAGATTCCCGACAATAAAATTAGGCATTAACATGCCTGCGAGAGTTGAGCAGATCATGAGGAGATCAGGAGTCGAATTAATCGGCGAACCGACCGGGGAATTTCATGATGTAATTTTATACTTTGGAATAATTGATATTTTACAAGATTACGACATTAGTAAAAAGCTCGAGCATGCGTATAAATCCATGCAATATGACCCTGCTTCAATCTCAGCCGTCGATCCAAAGTTGTACGCAAAGCGCTTCCGGGAGTTTATTTTCAGAGTATTTAATAATGATTTGTAATTTGTGATTGATATAAGTTTGATTTGAATCAGTGAGGATTTAAATCAGAAGTTGAGTTTGAATGTAGCTTATGGTTCCTATGTTCACTTTTTTCCTTAACTGTCGTATGTATATATTTCTTGAGCCAATAGGACGCCAGACAAACATCGCTGATCTGGCAGCAGGACCCGCTGCCTGACGCATTGCAAGAAAGCCACCTGTCGCTATTTCTGCAATGATTCAGTTCGATGGATCCTCTTTCTGGTGCATATACACCTGTTTTTTATTTGTAAAAGAACGAGGATGATTAGGGTTTCAGCAGTCAGATTTTATGTAAGTATCAATTGTTCTGTTTTTATAATAAATCAGCAACCGAAAGAAAAACAAAAGCAGAAGTTGAAGCCTGCAGGTCCTTATTTATGCTTTATTTCAGTGATTGAGAAGTAAATTAACTTTTTGACCAAATCATCAATTTACAAACAAAATCCCGAAAAAAAGTTGAATCACAAAATTACTTAACAATCGAATCAAATACCAAAAGGAAACATGGGATTACTATGGTGCAATCAAGGGAGGAGAGGCCGCCCCAGACGGCGAAGCTCCAATTTTGACAAGTGGCGCGTTCATACGCACGGCTTGGACCTCACCAGCCATTCTCTCTCCATTGGGAAAGTTGTAGAGCCCCTTTATGAAGTGAAATGCGGACTCAAACGGTGGCCATGGCAATGGTGCCGCCGACGTCGTCTAGAATCCGATTAGGGCACGGCTCGCGCGACGTCTTCGATGTCCCATCGCAATCCAGAATTAGGATTTTAAGAGAGATGGAAAGAGAAGAGAGAGAGAGAGAGGCGGAAAGGAGAGAGGGAGAGACAGAGAGGAGGGAGAGGGTGAGGGTGAGGGGGGTGGGGGGGAAGAGAGAGAGAGGAGAGGATGAAGATGTACAGGTGGGGAGAAAAATGAAGAATGGGGCCCACGTGTCTGCAAATTAAGAAGGTTATTTATAACTTTTAGATTTTAATCCGATGATCATAAATTTATTGGCTGACGTGGCAGCTTGTGAGGAGAGAAAATTTTTAAGAATTTGAAACTATTAATAATATAATAATAATAATAATATGAAAAAGTTGCAAATGCAACCCAAGTTATAAATGTTTCTACCCATTATTGTCAATTTTTTTGTCTAAATATCATCTTTTACAACGAAATATGTAGCAAGTAAAACATATTTCTATAACCGACCCATTTCATAAAATTTCAAATAGCCTTCTATTCAAAAACATTTCTTGATAGCTTTTCCTTAATTTGGAACTTCTTAAAATTGCATTAAGATCGCCCTTCCCATTTTTCTCATTGGCTAATAACATATTGACCAATCAATAATCCAAAAATTAGAAAAAAACTCTTTTTAGGAGAAATTCGTCGGAGAAGATGGGTTCGGAAATCGCCCGATTAGGGTTCGGAAAAATGCAACATGGGTACCGATTTTTTCTGTTATTTTGTGTTTTGAATTAGTAGACTCACAATCGTGTTTTTGGGTTTGGAAAAATGCAACCTGGGTACCGAATTTTCTGTTATTTTGTGTTTTGGTTTAGTAGAATCTCAATTGTGTTTTTGGGTTCAGGAAAATGCAACATGGGTACCGATTTTTGGATTATTTTACTTTTTGGTTTAGTGGAATCTCAATCGTGGTTTTGGGTTTGTTAGATCGGATGTTTTGTGAGTTTTTTTTAATCAAATTTTTATGTAATTTTTGTAATGTTTGTTCATTTTTTAGGTGTGAGCACTATAAAAGGAGGTGTAAGATCCGAGCTCCGTGCTGTGGAGAGATTTTTGGTTGTCGACATTGCCATAATGAAGCAACTGTAATTGGTTTTTACTTAATTTTGAGTGATTTCAGTTTTTATACTAGATTTAGTGCCATAGTTTCTTGAATTTTTGTATACTTCCAATTCATGGTTTCAATACAGATTAATTATGAAATTGCATGAGATGTGAAGATTTGTGTGTTTAATTCTTAATCAAAGCATAAAACTGAGCAAATCTTTTGAAATTGGAAATTGCAATGATCTTAAGTGAAATGCAATTAGCTTATGATACAACATTATTTAACATAGATTGTTCTAAAACTGAAAGTTGTCATCGATTAGTATTTTCTTCCCTCATTTCCTTTATATTTTTTAATTTAATATCATTTTATTATTTATAGGCTGAAACTGATAGGCATCAGCTACCTCGCCATGATGTCCAAAAGGTATTTCTACATTTTCCCCTTTCTGTCAAAAATTCAATTTTTAATATTAATTGGCCAAAATTCAAAATTTATGGTGTTACAATATTTATTTTTCAGGTCATTTGCCTTGTTTGTGACACTGAGCAGCCGGTATGTATGACGAAATTTAAAATTTGTTCTTCTTTTATCTTGAAGGGAACATTTTCTTAATACCCTTGCAAAATAATGAAATTCCATTATGCCTACAAAATTAGTACATGAAATATTTGAAGGTTTTACAGTAGTAAGCACTGAATTTTTTGGAATTATTAAATAATTATTATCTTTTGAATATTTATATAGGTAGCAAAAATTTGTTCAAATTGTGGCGTTAATATGGGCGAGTATTTCTGTAATGTGTGCAAGTTCTATGATGATGATGTAAACATTCTCTTATTTTTTTCTTTTTCTTTTTCAATAAATAAAGTATTTGAATTAATGCTATTTGTTTCGATTTTCAGACTAGAAAAGAACAATTCCATTGTGATGACTGTGGCATTTGCAGGTTCTTATATTTATTCATTTATTTTTATTTTGCAATTTTATGAATAAAATTTTTGCTAATTTTTTTGTAAATTTAATCAGAGTTGGAGGCGGAGAAAATTATTTCCACTGCCCCAAATGTGGTATGTGATCTTTCAACCCTTCCAATTTTCGTATATTTCATATATTAAATCAGATATTTGATTTTGACTTTATTTGTGCTTATAATTTCTTATAATAATTATTATTACATAATTTATATATAAATGTAAATAGGATCATGCTATGGCCTTGCATTGCAAAATATGCACGAGTGTGTGGAGAATTCTATGAAGCATCACTGCCCTATCTGTTATGAGGTCTTTTAAATTTAATTATTTATCTATTTATTTATTTATGTATTTTTTTAAATTTAAATTCATTTTTTGTTTCTTTTCAGTATCTTTTTGATTCTTTAAGAGAGACAAGAATCTTGAAGTGTGGGCATACAATGCATAAAGAGTGTTTTGACGATATGATTCGACACAATCAGTATGTTTATTTTATTTATTTATTTATTACTTAATCAACATTTTTTATCAACCTTTAATCTTTTATATTATTTTTTTTATATTAGATATGCATGCCCAATTTGCTATAAATCCTCTGTTGACATGTCGTTAAGTTGGAGAACTCTAGATGCTGAGGTAAAATTATTTCTAATTTTTTTTTTCAATTATAGCCTCATAAATAATTAAATTTCATTTATACCCTTCAAATTTATTTATATAATATATAATTTCTTTTTCTCAGGTAGAAGCTACTGTCATGCCGGCTGAATACAGATACAAGGTAACACAACATCAAAAATTATATATTATAATAATAACAATCATAATAATTATTATTATTATTTTTGGCAGTTATTTAATAATACTTTTGGAATTTCTTTTCTATTATTTTTTGGAATAGTTGGTTTGGATTCTATGCAATGATTGCACCAAAACCTCAGAGGTTTTCTTTCACATAGTTGGTCAAAAATGCCCGCATTGCAAATCGTACAATACTCGCACAGCCGCTGCGCCTAACAGTACAGTCACAAAGTGACTGACTTTTAATTAATTGCGGATTCTATAGAATTTATCTATCTCAAGGGAATTTGAGAATTGCGTAGATATAAAATTATTTGGAGATTGATTGTTATTTTGCTTATATTGGGCAGGATGGTTTTTCATTGTTTCTTTGGACTGGATTTTTTTTTTTTTTTTGGTTTTTGTTTCTGTAAGTCGATTTGCAGTGGGTTGGATGTTCTATTGATTTGCGACTTGATAAAGATGAATATGGCAATTTATTGGAATTTATTGCGTAGTCATGAGATTTTTATTTATTTATTTTGTTTTATTGGATTTTGGTGAAATTATGTGTGGCTTATTAGGTGGGTATTGACAGTGAGAGAACATGACACATCATTTAATTTGCTGACATGTGTTTTGGTGTTTTTATTGGTTTGTATCTTTCAGAAGCTATCATATTGAATATGAAGGAAACGAATGTTTTTCTAGGATAATCTCATCCATTATATGATTATGTATGTTCAAATGATATACTATAACTTAAATAAGGACATTAAGAACTAAGAAAGAAATTACTGGACGCCAAATGGTATATTGACGATAAATATATCATGATATGATGAAAACGTGAATCATTTCTTACAATATTAAATAATAGAAATGATATTCTATCCTATTTCGTGCTCAGAGAGTCGACAAAGTCAAACATGATGTTTGGTGGTCTTCGTCACAGTACTTATTCTAAATGTTAATATAATATTTTTATAATGTTAATATAGCTTTTTAGGAGAGATGTATTTCAAGTTTTGTTAATTAAAAAGTTCTGGTTGACCTTCAGCTTCATATATTTTTTCTCCCTGCGTATAAACTATTTCCCGCTTATCTCTCTCTCTCTCTCTCTCTCTCTCTCTCTTTATGGTCAAATTGTGTTGATCCTTTCTCTTGCTTTTATTAAATCTCAGTATATTGCTTGAGAAGAAATCTTTTTTCCTTGGCAACTCTGATCTTTGTAAAAAAAAAAAAATACTCAGGAAATGCAAGCTTGGCGGTTTATTACCTTAATTTTTCTTGCTCTTTTGATTGGATCGTTTGAAATCACTAGTGGAAGAGGTAATAATCTTCTCATCCTTTTAATTGCTAAATCGATTTATTGTGAAATTATTCAGTACTTTTTTGAATAAGTTGAGGGAGATTAATCAATACTTTTGTTAATCTTTGCCAATTTTGATGATCTTAAATTAGTTTCTTATTTATTATCACCGAATTCAGTTCCTTTTGACATAAAAACTGAGGTCAATTTGGAGTAAATATTTGATATATCAAATTTGTTTTTATTGAAAACATATTCCTTTCCTCAGTATATACTGTTGAAATTGGATTTTTGGGATTAATTGAATATATTGGTGAACAACCCCTATCAATTTGTCTGAATTGTTTTACCTAATTTAAAAAAAAAATACTCATTTTGCTGCTCCCAATTTTCAACTTTTCAGAAATTAAAAGATCTTTTGCTTGTTAGTGCAAGTAAAAGGACTTATACTTATTCTTTTTTTTAATATAATACAGGAATCAAGACCAAGCATAATGAGATTGAGCAAGGAGATAGTAATCATATTTTCAATCATACGCTCGCAAAAATAGTCGTACAATACGCATCTGCTGTATGTATTTTGCCCTAATAATATACTCTGGAATTAATTTCTTTCCTTTTTATAAGGATTTCTTTTTTTAATTTTAATTCAGGTTTATACATCTGATGTAACTGCTCTTTTTGAATGGACTTGCAATAGATGCAGCGATAAAATAAAGGTAAAAAGCCTATTATCTCCTCAATTAGTTGTAATAATATACTTTTTTATTTATGTATAATATTTCATTTATATTTTAATTTTACAGGATTTTGAGATGTTTGAGGTGATTGTTGATGTAGATAATTGCTTGCAGGTGACTTTATTTTCAATTTAATGTTATCTTTGCAAGAATTTTGATATATTAATTTTTCTATGAAAAAAATTAAGATTATTTGGGCTCAAAGTTGTATTTATTTTCTATACAGGCTTTTGTGGGAGTAGACCCTAATTTAAACACTACCATTATTGCATTTAGAGGCACACAAGATGAAAGGTAAAAAATTAACAAAAATATATAAAAATTAGTAAAATATAAAATTGGTAAAATATATAAAACTTAAAAAAACTTAAATAAAATATATATCATGCATAATATATAAAATATATAAAAAATTGACGGATAATATGCAAAAATTGGCATAATATATTACAATGACACATAATGCATAAAATATACGCTTTGATAAAAGAAAATAATATATAAAATATAAAATATACTCAGACTTTTGTGGAAAAAGTTGATGCATTGTGACTAATGTACATTTGTTGAATATTCTTTTCCGTTATTACCTTTTGTATCTGTATTTAATTGATCTTTTTTCTTTTTTGAATATTTTAGTATAAAAAATTGGATGGAAGATTTATTCTGGATAAAGCTCGATCTTAATTATCCTGGCATGCCTGGAGCAATGGTGTAAATCTTTTTTTGTTTATCTTTTATTTTTATAAAATTTGCCCTTTTTACCCAATTTTTATACCTCAATTTTAAATTTGAACCTAATTTTTTGACATTTGACCGTTAGATGGGTAATTATGCCTCCATTTAACCCAATTTGACCTTTCCTTACAATTTTATCCCTAATTGTGAAATAACTAAAAATATAACTCTCTCTCTCTCTCCTGATTGTGAAATAACTAAAACATGACAATTCTCTCTTTCTCTCTAGGTGCATCACGGATTCTACAAAGCTTATCACGATTCAACTTTACGGCCCACAATTTTTAGTGCTGTTCAAAATATCAGAAAGAAATATGGAAATCTTAGCTTAACAGTTACAGGTCATTCAATGGGAGCTGCTCTAGCTTCTTTTTGCGCTCTAGATTTTGCTGTAATTAACTTTCTCCCTCATCCACTTTCTCTCTCTAAACATGGTATCATTATTTTAAGGCCCAATTGAAACAATTAACCCATTAAAACATAAAACAAACCAATAAACTGCCCCCAAGAAAATAAATAAGGAGATAAATTAAAGTAGATTTATAAGTTTATAAATTACATGAACAAGACATTTTGATTTTATATCTATTTAACATATATTTTTTTATTATGGGTAGGTTAATTATGGGGAAAAAGACATAGAGCTATTGACATTTGGGCAGCCGAGAATTGGAAATGCGATTTTTGCGACATGTTTTAATGAATACTTGCCAAAAGCAATTCGTTTGACTCATCAAAATGATATAGTTCCACATTTGCCGCCTTACTATTCTTATTTCCCTACAAAGACTTATCATCACATCTCTAAAGAGGTAAGTTAATTTGATTTCATTTCTTGCTTTTGGAAAGAGATGGACGAAAAATTATGCTGGTTTTGGTTTTGTGGTTCAAATTTTTGTTCACTTTTATGTAACTTATTTACTATTGTTGAATGCTATTTTTGCATAATTCACTATTGTTAGCCTTAAAATGACCCAAAAAAATATAATTTGTATGTTATTTTAATTTGATCAAGTTGATTTGCTTTGGCATAATACTGATTTTGAACAAAATTTTCAATCCTGGAGCATGAATGAATTGTAGGGAAACTTGGATTTAAAAGGGAAATTTGGAGATGCTAACTAACACAAACCAAGTAGTTATATTCCATATAAATAGAATTTTGCTTGGTTTAATAAAAATTGTAGGTGTGGATTCATAAAAGTGAAACTGGAAATAAACTTCTTGAGAAGATTTGTGATGGATCTGGAGAGGACCCTACTTGTAGCAGGTTTGTACCATTTATTATTTTATTTATTTATTTTTTTTGAAAATAATTCTTCTCATCTTTGAAGCATAAAAATTTCCATTACAACCCTGTAAAATGAGAAAAATTTGGTTCACTCTAAAACCATAAAAAATATCAATTATACCCTTCATTTTTTGTTTCTGCATGAATTGAGTAAGAACAAAGGTTGCTTTGGTCAATCTCTTTTCCTTATCTTTTGTTATTTACTTTCTTATTTTTTGTAGATCTGTATATGGAAATAGTATATCAGACCATATGAATTATTATGACGTAGATTTATTCACTGACGGTGGCTGTTCATGTGAGATCGTATTAAGTGAGAGTACCAAAGCGCAAAATTTAGGGGCCAATGGTAATGTTAGGCTTTCCAGGGACCCCAATGCAAAGCCTGTACAACCATTTTAGTTTAGATGGGGTTTTTATAGGCAGCAAAAAGAAATGGTGCTTAAATGGGCCAATATATCATTTATATGCAATATAAGTGCATTGCATTGATATTATGGTGTTAATTACTACTTTATATTGTACAAAATGATATATTGATGTGAACTATCACGTATGTTGTGCAGTTGTTTGGTATTTCGGTTTAATGTCTGTAAATATAATTGACTGTATAAAGATAACTTATGCTTTAGACGTGAATAAAGTGAATAAATTGTTGTTGTTGTTGTTTATATTTTTTTTCTTGTTAGTCTATATGTAATGTGAATTACGTTTAATTTCCAAATTTCTTCACTTGACTTGATAAATTATGTTCAGATTAAATATTTTGTTATGAAAATACACTAAACAAACAGATAAATGGTAAATAAAAGTATATATTGTTATACAAAAAAGAATGCCAATGCTATATATCATTTTTTTTTTTTTTGAAAAGTTTGGAGGGGCTCAAAATCCCGACTTTTTTTTTTTGATACCATTATTTTCCAAAATAAATCAATACTTACCACTGTTTTGAAAATAATGTGGTAACTACCATTTCCGCCACTATTAGTGGCGGAACAGATGTTGTTCCGCCACTAATAGTGGCGGAACATGTGGATTTTATAATTTTTCAAAAACGGGATTAATTAGTGAACAAAACGTGTTCCGCCACTGCCACTGGCGGAACAGGGGAAAAATTTACCTGTTCCGCCACTTTCACTGGCGGAACAGAAAAAAAAATTAATTTTTTCTCAAAAAAAAAAAATAAATTTTTTTTTTCCTGTTCCGCAACTACCAGTGGCGGAACACTGTTCATTTGCACTAATTAATCATGTTTAGTCAGTCAAATGAGAAATTTTTGAAAAAACTGAAAATTCACATGTTCCGCCACTAGTAGTGGCGGAACAGATGTGTTCCGCCACTGGTAATGGCGGAAATGGTAGATACCACATTATTTTGAAAGGGATGGTATTTACTGGTTTATTTTGGGAAATAATGGTATCAAAAAAAAAAGTCCAAAATCCCCCGCCCAAATTTGTTTCTATAAATAATCAGTCCTAATCTACAGAGTCTGTAATATTTACACCTAAGTACACACCAAACTAGCCTTTAAAAAGATAATGCCCTGGATAATACTACATCATTATGGGCCACTAAAAGAGAGAAATTATAAGACCAAAAAAGCCCAAAAGACAGAACAAAACTGCAGCTTCTAGACAGAACCAAACACAAAACCTAATTATGTCGGCTGTCTTTGTCACCTTATTCCTTCCGCCCCCAAATCTCTTCTCTGTCTCTCTGTTTCTCTAATCCTAATCGACTTCACCCAAAAAAACTCTTCAAGAACTGAGTCGATGAACACTGCGCCAGACCTCACTTTGCCTTCAAAAACTCTTAAGCACCGCTCTCTCCACACACAGAACAGAAACACAACAGTGGCCTGTTTGTGTTCTTTTTTCCCTCCTTCCTTTAAAAGCTCGGTTAGATAATTCGAGTTGAAACCTCGCTGTAGATTAATTGAGGGAAGAGCATTCCGTAACAAATTCCAGTGCTCTTGAACAAAAGCACATTCGAAGGATAGATGATCCACGGTTTCAGTCTCCTTCAGACACAGGTTACACCTACTCGCCAACTGATAACCTCTCCTCTTTAAGTTCTCCTGAGTCATAATTTTTTTCTGTCTGTTTTCCCACAAAAATATTTTCATTCGTAAAGGCACTTCAATCCCCCAAATATTTTTAAAATCTGATTTTGTGAAAACCCCCTTTGCCATAGTGAGGTAAGCACTGCTTGTTGAGAACTTTTCCTGTTTTGTCCATTTCCACTTAACTTTATCTCTGTTTTGATTTAAGCTGACATGAGAGAGAATTAATTTTAATCGGTTTATTTCTTCTTGTTGTTGTGCAGGCATAATGGATTTGAACAGTTGGCTGATATCTGGGTGAGATCAGCCACTGTTCCTGAAGTGCTCTCTAAAAAGGAATAAAGATTATCGAGCTTGTGACACAGCAATCCTTCCCCCCAATTGCTGTGCCAGAAATTGGCTAGCCTTCCATCACCCAATTCAAATTCAGTACTGGACATGAAGAAGTGATTTAACTCCTTAATCTCTCTCCAAAAGTAAGATTCGTTTTTCTGGTTATGAGAAAGGCAGCCTGAGTTTGCAATGTTATTTACAAAAATTTTCCAATTCAGACCCTCATTTTTAACAAAATACTTCCACATCCATTTGCATAACATAGCATCATTAAATAATTCCTTAGGCCTACACACAGATTCCCATGCCACCAATGGCATACCAGTATTTTTATTCCCCTTCCATAAGAAATTTCGCCTTATTCTATCCATTTGCGTAATTACCCATTTTGGCACCTTAAAGACTGAAAAGTAGTATAATAGGGAGAGATGATAAAACCTTAAATGCTATATATCATATTGCGTGACAACCATCATATCAACACCACCAATTTTCTTTTCTAGTATTTTGGTTCTCGGTCTGCACATCTTTTTCATTTAAGATCTGATATATTTCCAATTTCTGTTATTGAAAAAGATGGTATATTTTCTTTTTGATAAATGAATCCAGCCCAGGCCCCCAGGTCATGCCTGAGATTCAGCAATTAATTAATGAAATAGTAAAAGGTTTACAGAGTCTGACTTGCCAAGAGAATTGGCGAGAGAAGTAAACATTAAATTACAATAAATAGGAAAGCTAAAAAATAGAAGATTACAAGCCCCAATAAAATTTAAATCTTAAATTGCTCCTTTCATCAGATCCTTTTCCAAGCGCGAATGTCTGCATGAATCTGAGGAATTAGCCCTTGAATGTTGGTAGTTTTTGTTGTGAATGTTCGAGAGCATCTTTCCTTCCAAATGGCGAACATTGCGGCAGCTAGGTTAATTTTTAAACCTTCCTGCCTTGGCGAGTCATGAGTGTATCGGAAGCATCAAAATTCAATTGCGACATTAGGGTCATCGTAAATGGGCATGTTTGAAAGAGATGAACTACATTCTCGGCGTCTGACATACACAGCAGGCAGATATTGGGAAGAATACATCGTCTCCTCACTAGTTGGTCCAAGGTTGGTAGTATATCCCTTAAAATTCTCCGAACGAAGATCTTTATTTTTGGGGGTACCTTAACTCCTTAAGCTGCCATAAATTAATGGGAATATTCTCCTGAGCATTTCGGAGTGGAAGCCATGATTGAGTAGAAGGAGGCAGTTGAAAATTTCTGTGAGGAATTCAGTGTCCATCTAATTGACTGCTCCATAGAGTTTACCTGATTTTGCAACCAATCTTCCCACATTTGAATCAATTCATTAATGGGCTGTTTGGATGACCGCATTAGAAATTACTGATGCAGCTGCATCTTCTACAGTTACAGTTACAATTTTAGTGTTTGGATGGAAGAAGTTGAAATTGTTGTAGTTACAGTTTTTATGTTTGGATTGATACAATTAGAAAATGCAACTCTGTGATATTATTTAGTTAACAAATTAAATATCATATGAAACTTTATATTTTTTTTTTTGCCTAATATTATATTTTTAGATCATTTAAACCATTAGTGTTAGATCAAATAGCATATAATAAATAAGACAAAGTCCAATAAAAATCCAACAAAAAAAATTAAATTAAGCATTGATTTAAACTAAATATTGAACCAAGTAATGCCATATGTTGTACCAATGGCCATTTCATCCCTTCATGCATTGTTCAATATACCCGTACCAGTATAAGAAATTAAAGAATGTTTTTTGTACAAGAGAGAAAATGAAACAGAGAAGCATACCAATATAAGAAATTATGCAAAAATCAACAATTGTTTTTTTAACAACATCCAATTTAACACTATTTTTGTTTTAATTGTACTCCAGATATCACCAATTAGACACCAGCTCACACTGAATATTAGACACCACATACTTAGCCTTAAATTAAACACCATTTTAGCCTTAATATACTTCGAAGTTCGAAAGCATCCATGTATACTCCATACTGAATGCCAAATATTTAGCATTAATAGCACCAACATAACTCAATTAAGCACTGGTTAGCTCAATTAACACCAATAAAGCTCCATTTAAGTGAGGGGCATATGACCCACCTCCCCACCCCCAAGTCCTATAAAGCTCCGTCACTAACAACAACCTAGTGACTAACATATAAGGAAACATGTTTTTCTAAAAAAAACTCCAAATTAGGTGAAAATAAGAATAAATGCATACAAAGAAATAGAAGACTTAGAATTATTGTAAATTAATGATTCAAAATTTGCCACATTTTTTTATTAGAGAATTGAAATTATTAGGGTGATGTGTGGCACAATGAAAATGCAATATCAATAGCAAACTTTTTTGGTGTTATAATTTCCAGATAATTACTTAAACGCTATATTGGCCTAAAAGGATCCAAAATATACATTGTCCATACTATGAATATAATTAATATGAATGTCTAATACTTGGACCCTAAGCAAAGATAAATTAGGAAATACTTGTGAGAATAGAAGGAGTTGTGACAGGATATT
The DNA here is from genome assembly GCA_027726005.1 of Juncus effusus. Classification (NCBI taxonomy): domain Eukaryota; kingdom Viridiplantae; phylum Streptophyta; class Magnoliopsida; order Poales; family Juncaceae; genus Juncus; species Juncus effusus. Next base: position 7,586,379 of record CM050896.1, on the reverse strand, counting down.
TACTACTGTATATTCTATTGTATTTAGGTTAGATTATTTCCTTTATTGTAATTCTAAATCAGGCAAGAGATTTCTTTGCCAGCACTCACCCTCTACTATATAAAGGGGGCAGTGACTATTGTATTCTGAATCCCACAATTGAATAAACAATTTTTGTCCTCCAATTCTCTCTTTTCTATTGTTCTAGTTATTTAGTTTTATAACACGTTGTCAGCACGAATCTCTTACCTAACGTAAGCGAGGTATGAATTATCATTATTTCTCGGATTCTTTTCTTTCTTTATTCAAATTTTATTTTATTTTATTTATTTGAACTCCAGACAATATGTTACTATTAATACATGTTAATTTTTAAGCACCAAAAGTTGCCTAATTATTTTTTATGCACCAGAAGTTGCTTGTTAAATTATTTTTATTTATGGAGCCAGAAGTTGCATGTTTATTTTTATTTACGCACCAGAAGTTTCTTCTTAATTTTATTTATGCAACCAGCATGTTTATTTTTATTTATGCACCAGAAGTTGCAAGTAAATTTATCTTTATTTTTATGTACATTTATTTATGCACATTTATTTTTATTCACATTTACTTTAATGTACATTTATTTTCTGTACATTTATTTTTATGCAAATTTATTTTTTATATATGCACCTGTAGTTGCAATAATTTTATTCTTTGCACACAAGCTGCAAAATTTATTTTATGCACCAAAAGTTGCAAAATATAGCACTAGTAGTTGTAAGAATATAAATCAGAAATATTGTCTCAATCTCGAAGATCAACTCTCAAATAATAATTTGAGAAAAGATGAAGAATATAAATATATTAAATAACGATATTCCTTACATCTCTTGAAGCAGCAATAAGGGGAAGAGAGTTGTAAGATATATTGAAAACCAATTTCATATCTTATTGTGAATAAGCAAAATAATGAGTTGTAAAAGAAGAAAATTATGAAACATGTCTAAATAATTGCACTCAATTCCCAGAAGTGAATGTTACAAAATAATAACATAAATGAGACCGATGTTAGAAGTTATTATAAGAAAATCATACAAGACAATGAGAAGATACAACAAGATATAATTTATGACTGTAATAATTTAATGTCGACATATTTTGTTGAATTCTATAGTCTCTTTGAAAGAAAATAAAATAAAATATAGTTAATTATGTTTGTAATTGAAAATCAATTCAGTAAGCTCTTAAATATTACATAACACTTTATATTTATTCAATTATTTATTTATTTATTTGTGGAATCCAAAATGGATGATAAAGATATATGTCCAACAGATATTGAACAACTAAAATAATATTTAGAAATTGAAAGGCAAGTGTTAATACAATATCACGTATTATAAATGTAACTCAAGACTCCATATAAGAGTTATTATTTTGCTCCCTGAATAAACAAAATAAATAATAGATAATGCTTTAAAATTGTGAGTTACTATCATTGTTTCTTCTATATAAGCAAAATAATGAATTTTTATTAAAATGAAAAATCATGAATTTCGTACAATTGATTCCGCATCATTCGCAGAAGTGAATGTAGCACATATATAAGTTGTGATTGTGAATGTGGATGTGGACGTAAAAGAGGTCAAGATCGAAACTATACTTGTCACTGTGATGATTATATTCAGAAGAACGCCCAAGAAAGTGGAAAAAGCGCACAAAAAATAACTTTTAAATGGTCTAAAAGTTTATGTGGTAGTAAAGGACATTTGGTATATCCATGTGTACACCCTAAAATCTTGTGGAGCTTTATTTAGCCGCCTTGAAGAAGTAATAATGTCGACATTGTTTATCACGATAATGAAAATATTGATAATCGATAATGATACCATCCGCTGGATCTAAAGTGCATTAACAAGAACGAGTTAGAGAAAGAACCGAGTAAAAAAAATTTCTTTTATTCTATTTATATTATTGTTCTTATTGTTATTATCATTATCATTATCAGTACTTTTCTTTCTTTTGATACTACTGATATGAATCAAAGTATGTATGGGCACAATAAGAGTTATAAATATGTGTGCCTCATTGCAACGGACAATATTTCTGCATTTTGGGAAATGTTCATGAAAGAAATCTATATTAGAACAACATGTAGCGTTTCTATTAATTTGTATTATGAAGGACTAATAAATTAAGTCATATTTATTAGTAAACCAAAAGTTATTTTGACTTAAAACTTATTTATGCTTCGGCATAATAGATTTGGCCCAGTCGAAAAGTAATTTTATGATTTTGACATGAACTTGACGTTCACTAATTAGAAAAGCAACTTTATTATTAAACTTGAACTAGAACTTTAATTATTTGAAAAGTAATTTAATGATTTGACATGAACCAGAAGTCCACTAATTCCAAGAGAAATTTCATGATTTGGCAAGAGAAATTTCATGATTCGGCATGAAACAAAAGTTAACTAATTTTGGAGCAATGATGATGCAAATAATCACAGAGAATTCAAATATGCATCAATTAAAGAACCAGAAGATTCTTTTATCAAATGAATTTTCATGTGCTGCATGTTATCAAAGAAAATTAATCGTTTGAGATCACAAACCAGGGTTGAAAATGAATCACCCAATTTCCTTGAGTGTATTCATCAAAATATATGTGGGTTTGTCACTCTTTCATGTGAATCATCTAGATATTTTATAGTATTAATAGATGCATCTATTAGTTGACCACATGCCTGTTTATTATCATCTCGAAATATTGTATTTGTGAGATTGCTTGCTCAATTATTTCAATTTAAAATAATAACTTTTGGATAATACAATTAAGACAACTTGTTTTGATGAATCCCAAGTAGGTCACATCCCAAGTATTCAATGACTATTGTACGTTGATCAAGATTATAATTGAGTATTGGCCCACACACATGCTTAGAATGATCTAACATGATATTTTTTTAAATGATTATAATTAATCGTTGGCCTCTAATAACAAAATCAAAGCTCGTCACTTGATTAAGACCATGAAATGATATGTGCTGCATCACTAATTAGAGTAAAACTAACATTTTAGCATAAGTACTCTCCAATATAATTTGTGACTGGGCTGCAGCCAAGTAAATACTATATGAGAACTATTGGATGTGCATTATTTGTTCCGGTAGCTCCACCGTAATGTACAAAAACATGTCACAAATAAAAGTCAGGCATATTTATTGCACTTCATAATTTGATATCTTGAACTTCATAGCATTAAACTTCACTACATGATTTATTGACATAAATTTGATGTGACAAATTTTCGTTCATTATCTAATTTTGATCCTTGATCTTATATATATATGAACTATGAGTTAAAATGGTACTCATTTTTAAAATATCTTTTTATAAAAGTAATATGACAACATCTTGATTCAGATAGATATCTCTGGAGAATCATCCAAAAACACACCTGAAGTGTGGTAGATGTTTATAAATATCCAGAAGAATAATTGAATGAATACTCAAGTGAGTGTTTTGAAACAATCAAATATTAATGAGTATGTTCAAGATATAATAGAAAGTATAAGTCCCGAATAACTTGATTAATAATTATTAATAGCATTAGGGGGAGAGAAACAAGAGCTGGAAAACTATAAGTTATATGGAACCGCATCAGTAATATATTTCAATTAGATCCTCGAAGTTAATATGAACAAGAAGTTCATAAATTTATGGATGCGAAACATCATACAAATATATTATTTCTATTGATACAAAATAATTATCATATCATATATTCCTCTTCTTAATACTAGTTAAATTACTCTAAATCTTAAAGTGAGATTAGTGGAGTTTTAAGCGTGTTGCTCGTGTTGGTTTGTTGAGTTGAAATTGAGATTGGATTGTAAGTTGATTGTTCCACCGGCCGTCAAGAGGTTGTTGTAAGGCGACGGTGGTTCGAGGTCCTGTAAACAATCTTGTTTGTTAGTGAAATCGGAGCCGCAAGACAAGTTCTGGAGAGTAGGCAACTCATGAACGTGATAAGGACCGCTAACGAGTAAACGGGTGGTTAAGGCTAACACAACCATCTCACCGAACTTCATCAACAAGTTCGTGTGTTCGGTATCTCTTTATTTTTCTATTTACTTTAATTTCTCGTTTATTTATTTTTTCTTTGTTAATTAGTATTCAAACAATCATGAACAAAAGTCTAAAAACAATTAAAATTTAAAACCCTAAAAATATATATATTCACGTTTCCGCACATTAGACCTTTTAAACCCTCCCATAGGCCTTAATCAAACAACAGACACTGACTGGTGGGGCCCACAAGGAAATAGACACCGCTGTGTCTGTTTCAAATAGGCTTCACTTCAGGTTAATTTTTAAAACAAAGGATGGGAAACACGAGACACAGTGCTGCTAAACGACAAGCCTGTCTTTTTTTATTACCGTTTGAAAATGAGGAAAGGAACTTTTAAGTCTTTGAAATGCGGGAGGAAGAACTGGGAATTCAAAGCCCCGGCTCTTAGGGGAAAATTGCTGAACTCTCTGGAAATCAAAAGCCCGGCTCTCCAATAATCAAACATGTCAAAATTGGGTTGTGATTCAATTAAAAGGACCAACACACTAGCAGCCCATCGCTCTGCACAGAAGTTATTTCAAGCTTCCACAAAGCTCCTTCCTGGTCGTAGAAGCCACATATTGTTCATCAAGGAAAGTCTGATCCATCTGAGAGCTATCCAGAAGGCGCAATGCAATTTGGGAAGACCAATGAATTCGAGCTGGGACTGTCTAAAATATCTATGGTGATTTAGATGGTTGCCATCCCCATGGGATGAAGATTATGATGTGCAAGATAGCAGGCCCCTTGTTTTTTAATGTTCTATTGTTTTAATATTTTGGGGAAATTTCGAATATATTCCTACTAAACTCTTAAATATCAAATATATCCCTCTTAAATACTAAATATCAAATTTATCCCTCTTAAACTCAATTAATATCATATTCATCCTTACTTAAATAAAAATATATCATATATATCCATTTTAAAGTAATATAATATCATGAATATCCAAACCGTTAACTCACCATCCAATTAAACAATATTTATTATTATTAATTTTAATTAAATTAACAAATAAAAAATTAATGGACTAAACTACCCTTACTAATCTAAACTTCCTACTAAAACCCAAATTATTTGTCAGCCCCTTCATCTCTCCACATCTCCATCGCAGGAACCCTAAACCCCGACCTCCCTGTTGCTACCGGCGCCGGTCCCGCCCACCACGCCGACGCGGCCATCACTCCGCCTCCCACGCCGGCCACCACGTTGCCCACCCCATCCAAGCTGTCACACCTAGTTCTGCCCTCTTCAATCGTCCTAATTGACCAAATTTCTCTATCTCCGCCTAAATCAGTTTGAATCTCGCAAGGTTAGCCTTTTATCTCTATTATGTACTATACATTTTACAATAATTGAGTTATTTAATGAGAATTGCAATTTTTATTAGTCGCCCATAGCATCATCGGTCAAGACCTTGCACCAAAGTTTAAGTATTCATCACACAATGTCTGAGATTGAATTAGAAATCGAGAGAGAAGAATTTAGCGCACCTAGATGGGAGAATTTGACCGAATCTCCTAATATTGAGTATGTAAATTCTTTCTTGTTTATATTTTTTATACTTGTTTTGTTTTGTATCTGAATTGTGGTTATTTATGTGAGATGTTAACTTCAGTTGATAGTGATTGTGAGGATGAAATTTCTCAGTTTGAAGGAGAAACCTATGCATTCAACAAGAATGACCCAATTATGAAGGTCAATTCTAAATTCCCTAGCGTAGTTGTATTTAGGAATGATTTGAATCACTATACATTGGTGAAAGAATTTGAGTATTTATTAGAGAAAAGTGGCTTACAACGTGTTACGGTAAGGTGTGCTAATAAAGATTGTGGTTGGAGAATATACCTAGTACTTCTACCCCTGGAGTTATGGGCATAGTTGGTCAATTCGTGAATAATTCACGTATTATACACGTATATTCCGAATAATTCAAAAAACGCGAAATTCGCGTCTCCATTTCAATAATACATTCGTGAATTTTTGACAAGACAAAAATTCGGCCCGTATTTTACGAATTTTTACCAAATATAATATTTTCACACATATAAAAAGTTGGAAAGGAAATCAACAAATTTATTACCATATAATCACCATAATTCTGAAAAATGGAAAGAAATTGTAAGAAAAAGCAATAAATCAAACAAAGCAGGCAAGTAAAATAATTTAAACATTTATTTGATCATTTGTTCCCTATTTCAACTCTCTGCCATTTTGAGTGCAAATATTTTAGAGAAACTTCTCTATAATTCTATATATTTTAAATTACATCATTCAATTTGATTCTTTCTCTCTCTCTTGTAGTTTGAAGCTGCACAAACCAAGAAAAGAAATAAACTCTCACCTGAAATGTTGGAGACTCTGGTTTATACAAGCATGAATTCATTAATGATGGAGAAGGCATCACAGTTAGTTCTGAAAGATTCAAATGCTATAAATTTAGACAAACTTGATGAACTTCCCGAAAACTTGAATGATACTGAAGAAGATGTTGTGGCAAGTGATAAAGATACACATTAGTTGGATCTTTGCTTGGAACTTAGTTCTTGTTTTCTGTTTTTTTTTTGTTGAAGTTAGAGTTTTGCTACTTATTTTTGCTTTATAAGTGTTCATATGAATGGATAACTACTTTTATTTATTAATTAATGCTAGATTTTTTGTTCATTTCTAGAGATTATTGTATTTAATTAGCGGTCAAGAAAATCTCCACCTCTCAATCTCTCTCCACCTCACCAACCCTCTCACCTCCTCAATATCTTATATTCTGTCATCCCCCTCACCCAATTTACCCTCTTAATTCGTAATCAATCAAACAATCATGGCTGTCCGTTGCACTCTCCTCCTCTCTCTCGTGCTGCTATCTGTCCACATTCTCTCTGCCACATCATCATCTCCTTCTCTCTTCAACACGCTCGTCATCCCGCCCTCTCCCCTGAGCACTGCTCCCAACATTGTTCACCCGTTGAGGTGTAGTGGCTTTGTTGCGCGGTGCTCTAGCGATGAAATGGTTGCCGGATATGGTCTCGAGGAAGTGGTACGTCGTGGACTGGCCGGCGGAGTGAGGTATATAAGCTATGAAGCATTGAAGAAAGATCGTGTGCCATGCAACAGGAGGGGCAACTCGTACTACAATTGCATGAGGACCACGCGTGCAAATCCCTATAGGCGTGGGTGCAGCATCATCACTCGTTGTAAAAAGATCTATGATTAATTCATTGATTGGGACAATTGTTGAAACTAATATCTGATTGTGGAGTCTGGTATAACGTTTTCTTCGTGCTTCACGTCTAATCTTTTCGTGTCAATAATAATTTATCATTATTGAGTGTGATAATTAATTCATCATTAGTATATGAGATGGAATGAGGATTGGGTTGTTAATTTGTTTTTTATTTTTGGTTTACTCTTTTTGTGTTTTTTTTTGTTCTATTTTTATTATATGATGCTGATTTGATGTCAAATTTATAGAAGGGGATCTAGTCACATAAATGAAAGGGTAAAATTCAGCACATGTCACCCAATTTTTCATCTTGTTCAAATTGGTCACTAAAACAGTAATTTTTCCTACAAATCACTTAAATTTCAATTTGTTCAAATCAGATCACTCCATAAAACTCACATGCATTATTTAATGGAATAATGACATGACATTCATGTAATAAGAGGTGGCAAACTGAAAGTTTGGGTCAGGTTTGGGTCAGTCAATTCAGGTCACAGGTCGTTCGGTCACAATTCATTTGAGGGTCGCAGGTCACGGGTCGTTCGGATTCCGGGTTGTTCAGATTTTGGGTCATTCGGGTTTCGGGTTGTTCGATTTTTTGTTCAATCAGGTCACTTTGGGTTTCAGGTCGTTCTTATGTTTAAACAAGACATTCTAAGCTTAATACAAGCTATATAATTTGCCGAATTTTTCTTGCCGAATTTTAAACGGACAACATATTATACACGAACGTATACGAATACGAATATTTGCCGATCTCGTTTTTTAGGTCCGTATTTTTCGCCGAACTGAAAATGTACGAATATGAATTATACACGAACGTATTGCGTATCGTATTATTCGCGTATTACGAATGACTAACTATGGTTATGGGTTCGTCTCAAACATTCAAGAGAAAAAGGTTAAATTTTTTTTTGTAATTAATATGAAATGTAGGGGACGAGGAAAAAAGAAAGTGCATCCTCTGCCTCAGTACCAAGCGTTTGCGCACAACAATAATTAAGCAACAAGAATTATTTTGTTATGTTGTGTGGTTTTGATTTTTAGTACTATTATTTTGGCCTTTTTATTTGGTATGCTTATTTTGTTGTTTTGGATGATTATTTTGTTGTTTGGGATGATTATTTTGTTGTTTGGAATGATTATATGCCTTCTTAATTAAACAGATCATTATTGACAAGGTTTGTTTATTCTTGTATTTTGTTGAACTTTTTGTTGTTTGGGACAATGGATGTATTTTTTTTCTGTACAAAATAAAAAAGAGGAAATATTCAATTGGTACTATGTGAAATCATATTTTTTAACCACAATTAACTCATTATCAAAACATAAGTTTCAACAAGAGAGAATACGATAAAAAAGAATATTATCAAACATATGTAATTCAAGTACAACAAAGTACAAGACACATCATTTATTATTTACTAAATTTGTCGATGCTCCTAAACAGTAAATAATACCACTAAACTTAACTTAAAACCCTACCGAACATCACAAACCCTAATTAATACATATCTTTCTCCCAAAACAAAATAACTATTCCAAATGGTGTAGATTGAGTGAGAATTTTGCCGAAGAGCTTCACATCCCCAATACGCTTGACCGTTCATCAAATGTATGGTGCCGGCACTAATGTCGTCCAAAAACACAACCGGTGCGGTTTCTTTCTTCACACTTGACTCCTTATCTAACTGAACTTCCAAATTAATTAATTTTTTATTCATTCAAAGATAATTCATTCGTTCAAAACATTGGTCAAATTGTCATTTTCTAGGAGAAGTGACTCTTTAGACGATGCTTGTGAGGGTGTTTCTATAATTTTCTCATCACCAGGGGTATTTATGTATTTTTCAATGTCAATTAGTGCCATTGACCAAGGCTTCAAAAGTTCAGCTCTTTCTATACCCCTACATCAGACTGCAACCTCTTCTAATTTTTTCACAGTTTGCTTTGAAAATCTATAGTTTCTCATTCCCTGTAAAAAAAAAGGATAAAAATGCATAATTAGGGGTAAATTGGACACATCAATTTGAAAATCTGTTATTTGTTTTAAGTAAAAACAATTAGCAGTCACGAGTAATTTGTGGTTGATGCAAAATCTCGTATATCTCCAATGAATTCCTTAGCTATATCTCTGTCATTAAAAGGAATATTTTCTTGAACAGTACAGAATTAGAAACTTTAAGCCAATTTGCCATAGCACAACTCCAACTAACACTCATTCAGCACAATTAAATCATATATGACCCTAATCAGCCGAAATTATCATAGTTCAGCATAATTTAAAGTTACCTTCAATTAACCCAATTTAAGCATAATTAAGGCAATTTACCATAAAACTCCAGAGAGGATGACCATGGAATGGGGGTGCGTCGGCGGGCTAGCTGTACCAGAAACGATACATCTCACTCATCTCCAAAAGCCGAGTGCTAAGAGGAGAGGTAGCGAAAGAGAAGGTAGCTCGATTCTTGTGCTCCCGTCTGGATCGCCAAAGTGTAGGACGTCTGTGCTCGGATCGTAGTTGAAGAGGAGGTCTTGCTGCTCTCCTCTGATCGCGCCAAAAAAAATATCTCGTTTGGATTGCCAACGAGGAGGAGGTACTCTCGTGAATCGCTAGATAGAGCCAGTTTAGAGACTTTTTTTTTTTTTCAGCATTATTTCCGAAAAAAAATGAAGGCACCGCTTTGCAAATAATTAGCTAACTAGCACTACCGCTAGAGACCTTCTACCGCCAGCACCAGTGGCGGTAGTGCCTAATTTTTTGTATTTTCCGTCAAACAAGGTAATTAGATACAAATTAGTCTTTACCGCCAGACCATCTGGCGGTAGTGACATTGTTGTAATTTTTTCCTGATCCAATCGGTTATCAAACCCGTTAAAAAAAAAATAATAAAAATAAAAAAATAACTCTACCGCCAGGCCTTCTGGCGGTAGAATTTTTTTATTTTATTTTTTTTTTAAATTAATAACGGTTTTTTTCGTAAAAACCGTTACTAAATGTTATATTTAGTAACGGTTTTTTAATATACATTTAGTAACGGTTTTTACTAAAAAAACCGTTACTAATTTAAAAAAAAAATAAAAAACAAATATTCTACCGCCAGAAGGCCTGGCGGTAGAGTTATTTTTCTTTTTTTCTTTTTTTTCTTTTTTTTTTTTTAACGGGTTTGATAACCGATTGGATCAGGAAAAAATTACAACAATGCCACTACCGCCAGATGGCCTGGCGGTAGAGGCTAATTTGTATCTAATTACCTTGTTTTAAGGCCGCTGACGGAAAATGCAAAAAATTAGGCACTACCGCCATTGGTGCTGGCGGTAGAAGGTCTCTACCGCCACAACAGATGGCGGTAGTGCTAGTTAGCTAATTATTTGCAAAGCAGTGCTATTCGCTTCATTTTTTTCGGAAATAATGCTAGAAAAAAAAAAGTCCAGTTTAGATGGGTTTGGGTGAAAGGAGCTAAGGGTAAAAAATCATTAGTCTGATTTTCTGTTAGAGATAACAGAATGTTAAATTTGGACAAATTTGATACAAAGTGAGTTTAAGAGGGATAAATTTGATATTTGTTGTTTAGGAGGGATATATTTGATATTTTTGAGGTTTAGCAGGGATATACTTGAAATTACCCCTAATATTTTTGGGTTAGTGGGTTGGGTGGTTTATTTGGGTAGTCGTATTTTGGGGACTTGGGTTGAGACTACCATGCCATGGGCTGTAGAAAGATGTTGTGTTTATTTTATAGTATTGGGCCTGAAAGGTTTTGGGCTGATGGGTGAAGCTTTTGGGGTGTGTGTTGTAGCTATCACCTTTGTATCCTTATTATTTAGTAATTATTGGGGCCTGCTTTGTTTATGTCTGTGTTGCGGTATTCATATCTTATTTATCAAGGACTCAAATGAAAATAAACCATCATCTCAATCTTCGCAACACTTCTCAAAACGCACAGCCATGTCAAACATCCACTTACTCGATGACTAAACCAAATCTCACATTTCTTTCATGGAACGTCTGTGGACTAAATGCTACAGCCAAGAAATGTACTATTAGACAAGTTATTATGCAACAAAATCTCTCTATAATTGCTCTCCAGGACACCAAATTTCAACATATAAACCAAATACTCATCAGATAAAAGCGCAGGAAAAAGAACCTTATATTTAGAACGGAGCATGTTCCATTTTGAACGGAATAAACAAAAATTAGGCTATTTTTCTCTCTATTTAGTGTTAACCAAAATTACCAAAAAAGCAAAACTCAACACAAGAAGAAAGCACACAAAAGCTTCTGAACAAAACGCACTTGAGGTCTTCTAAAGCTCCTGAAGAAGCAAGTTGCATCCGCCTTGACTTGGACTTCGATTCCGTCATCTTGAACTTATGAATCTGATCTTAAACATTTAACTCAAATAATAATTAATAATTACGGAATTATTTTATACATCATCAAACCGAGAACAACAATCTCCCTCTTTTGATGAAGAAACTCCCCCACTCCCCCTAAATAAGTATCCCCCTGAGTTCAATACCCCTTTAAAAAAAAATCTTTAACAACTTAGAGATTAATTTAGGATTTCACGGAAATTGTTCATAAATGTGTTTTAACAACAAATTTTCATAAAGACAAGTTTTAAGAAATCCATTTTATATAATTCAAACATACATATAATCTTTTAAATAAAGTTCAAAAATAATTGTTTCTTAAAAGAAAATCCAAGGAGAAGGTATAAAGCACCGACAAAATAATGTATAATGAGTACATAAAAAAAAGCTTTGAATATGATTTATATTACCTCCACCAAGTATCGAATAGAATGAGAAATACTCGTGACTTGGCAAAAATATTATCGACCTCAATCCAATTAACCAACTCGATCAATTCCTTCACGTGACCTTGATTTGCAAAAGACACAAGTCGCGTAGTCCACGTCTCTTGATTATTCCCATCAAGTTATCAAAATTTTCTGTATCTGAAACAAAAATCCCAAGGTACCTCAATTGGGACTTCAACCAAAAATTTCACAGAGGTTCGAAGCACACGAAAAGGTACTTCGATCTGACAGAAGTGGATGCCACATTATATGTCCCAGCTGAGGAAGAAAATGGGATAATCAAGCATGGGTATTTTCACTCACAGCCGGCACAAGACATTAAGAACAAGAACAATCCTGCTGGTATGTTTTATTAATATACTTTTATAAAATAACAGTTCAGTTCAAATATTAGTATATATAAACATAATAGTATATAGAAATTTATATAACATTATGGTATATGTACTGTTATAATAGTATATATAATGCTATATATTAAGAACAGTACAAGTTAGATCTGTCAAGGCAAAACTTGACCACTACTCCTCCTTAGAATATGACTTATTTAAATTAGAGAGAAATCGAAGCGTCTAGATGAACTTCGATTTCTCCTCATTTAATGAGGAGTTGCTTTCCATATTTCTTATCTTTCAACAACCACATGATCCATTTCGTTTACTACCGTTTCTGGAGGAAAACTCGCGTTGAAAATCTGGACAACACTGCTTTTCTCTCTCTAAAAATAATTTATTTATTTATTTTATATTCATCATAAAAAAATAATAATTAGACACAATTATTTATCCCGAGGTGTAGTGAGAATGTAAAAACTTTACTTGGAGCTCAAGGATTCCTTAAGGTACTGTAAAACAAAATTTTGGTTTTCAAACATTATTTATTGGCATGATTTTACACTTTGTATGGATAATTTTTATTTGAAGATATATGGATTAGTAAAATTAATTAATTATTAAATAATTTTAGGGCATTGATTTGGACTTCAAAAGACACAACGGATAAGCTGTGACTTGCGAGGATTTCGATGCTGCGATGTGTGATGCTTTTTTTTTTGAAGTTTCAGGAGGCGATTGTCTCACTGAGATTTCATTAATAAAATATAATAAAAGCTAAAGTACACAGAGATTCAGTTTTTTGATAGATTACAGACATGAGGAAGAACGGAAAAAAAGAAAGAAAGCCCAAAGTTCAAGCTAAGAAAGCTGATTGAACCCTAATTAACTAACAAAGCTCCTGCCAATTCGAAGCCTGTTGATTAATCTCCTTCAGCCATGTGTGATGCTAATGGTGCTGATCTAAGTTCTAACAACCAATACTCTGCACCACAGTAGTCTTACAGGTACTGTTTTATTTATTTCTTTGCATTATTTAATATTTCCTTTTCTTTATTAATATAGTTTCCATCTTTTTCGTATATAAGTTGGCGCTAAATATAGTCTGAATGCTTTTGTCGACTTCATCTGGTAAAGGCAATTTATTATTATTAATATATATTTATTATAAATAAGTTAACTTTTGATATATTTTTTAAACTTTGTTGACGGTTTGAGAAGTATTCTTTGTATGCCACCTTAGACAAGGTAATTTACATTGTATATGATTCTTATTTAATTTTTAATTGTGAAAGTTGAGATAATAAGATTAATATTTGATTATTTATATTATGTTTTGCATGGTTTATCATTGTGTCGGGAGGGAGAGCTAATGGACATGATGGAAATTACAGATCCGGATTCAGTGCATGATGTTCCTACTTTTGTTAATAAGCGACTCGTGACTAGCCTTAAACAAGGGCTGTATGATTTCTCTCTTTCTTTAATGATTATTGTTTCATTTTTTGAATTTAATAGTTATGAGTTTAAGAATAATATCAAACAAATAGTAAAATAAAAATGATATAATACGACAACAATTAAAAAGTTATAATACCACTTGACAAAATTGTAAATGTAACTTTTTTTTTTCTTTTGTTGTTTTGTAACAGGCTGTCTTATGTGTTTGAATGAGGCAGAATTAAATGAGCTGGCATTAAATGATTATAAATCTGCAGCAAATATGAGTGTCCAATTTGCTGCATTAACAGCTTTGGCTCAGAATCCTGGTCAAAGTTGTCATGAAGTTTTACGACAAGTGGCAAAATTACTTCCTTGTAAGTTTACTAATTTCATTTTATTTAATTAAATGGTAATTATTAATTACGCCAAACTGGTTATTTCAGTTTTATCCTTCCGAAATTCAAAGAAAGAATGACCTTCTGGATTTAGATTTGAAGTTTATGCCAACATAACCTTTCTAGTATGGTGCCACATCAAGATTGGGTGATGCTGAATCAATTATTGGAGGTTAGAATATCTTTTTTCTATTATATATGATATAATCTTAGAATTTAATAGTGTTCCTTGCAAGAAGTAAGAAGATATTTTCTTTTATCCTTTGTTTATATTAATGATCAATCAGAAGTTCATTCTTTTTTTCTTTTATTGCAGCAATTATAGCTGAAGATTTAACACGAATGAGTCCAGTCCGATTGTGTATCTGTCGGATGAGAGGTTCATATAAGAATTTAAACTTCTTGACTAGTTTCATGAAATTCCTATTTCTCTATTTTTAATTTGTTTAAATAAATTGATAATCGTTTTGTTTTTATTTGACAGAGAATTGAACAAATTGTCGAGTGGGCAGACCGCATGATGATATCCACAAAAAATCTCTTTCTTTACTCTAGCAAGGATATTGAGTTTTTTTTTTATTTGATTTTCTAATTAGTCCTCATTTAACTCAATTCAGGCTTAATTAAAAATCTCTCATGTTTTTTTTCAAGGATATATTTGATAAAATTCAGCCGTTGAAAATATTTTTAATTTATTTTACTTTAATTTCATTTTAGTGTATTTTCTGATTTTTTTAATTAATTTATTTTACCGTATTTCCACATCTGGATTGGGAATGTGCATGACCTCTTCACATAAATTTTTGTAAAATATGAAATATATGAACTCTAAATTTATGAAAAATATAAATTAAATTGTTTGATTAATTGATATTGAATTTGGACTTACCGATCTATTTTATTATTTTAGGATGACGTATCGCCATTGGTTCTCAAACAGGGAGGGAGTCCTAGTGTAAAGCTTCATGCTACAATCCTGACGCCAAGGCTCTCTCTCTAAGTTCAGGTACCAACACTTCACTACCTTTTTCGCTCTTACTTTACATTCTAAATTTAATCAACCAATAATATTTATATTCCAATAATTACGTTTTTGTCTTTTTTTTGATTGGATTCCTACTTGAGTGGGGGCGATGGAATGGAGCGTAACCGATATCATGAGCACAATACAAGTTGGTTTACCCTTATATTTTCATCTTTTTATCTGCTTATCAATTTCCTATAGAAATCTAACTTTCTGTTTTCTAATACAGTTTGCCGCTTGGCGCTTTTCGAGTGGAGTTTCTTTTGGAGCAGAGTTCCTTTAATAAAAACTTTTCAGAATGCAAAAAATGGAGTGGCGTCCTTTCATTTTATATTTTCTCTGCTTTTAGTTTTCTTCGGCCTATTTGTTTTTATTTGTGGGTTCTTTGGACCCTTGTTTTGGTTCAGATTGCTAAAACGGAAGTGGGTTAGGACGGAAAGGGATTCAGCTTCAAGCAGGTATTAATTTTTATGTATCATTTTTTCATTATCCTCTATAATATTTTTTATTATAGTAATACTAATTGATGTTATTATTGTTTTTATTATAATATTAATTGGCGCATGCTGTCCCAAGCGCAAGACCGATCAGGAGCTTAAGCTCAGTTCTCCTCCCATGCTCCTTTCAAGGTAATTTACTTCCGTTGTTTTTCTGCTTTTTATATATTCTTTCTATTTTTTTCAAGTTCAAATGTTTTTATTTTTGGGAGTATATTTGGCATCCCCTTATATTTTCCTGTTTCGTATTTTCCAGTGTTTTAAATTGCGGCGCAATTGCGGAAAACTACTATGAAACGCAACTCGCAACAAAAAAATAGCAAATATAGCGTTTTGGCCGCTACAGACGATATAGCGCCGTTATTGCGGTGATAATAGCGGACAAAAGCGGCGCTATTGCGCTATTGGATAGTTATTATTTATTTTTTAAGCAACTTTGTAACGGTTCTTTGATAACAACCGTTACTAATTACACCCTTAGTAACGGTTTTTCTAAAAGAACCGTTACAGAATTGCTTAAATAGTCCAAAATCTGTAACGGTTTATTATAAACCGTTACAGATTGTGGACTATTTATGCATATTCTGTAACGGTTCTTTCATAAAAACCGTTACTAATAGTGTAATTAGTAACGGTTGTTATGAAAAAACCGTTACAGAATATGCATAAATAGTCCACAATCTGTAACGGTTCTTTTATGAAAACCATTACTAATAGTATAATTAGTAACGGTTTTTATGAATTAACCGTTACAAAGTTGCTCTGTAACGGTTTAGAAAAAAAAAAATTCTGCCCCTCTGTTTCTCTTCTCTTCCGCCAACTCTCTGTCTCTCTTTCTGTCTTCCGCGGCTCCGCCCCTCCTCTGTCTCTCTTCCGCCTGAGACCGAGCCGCCGCCGCTGCCCATAGCCACCACAGCCAAGGTTCAACTTCTTCTGTTATTTTGACTATTTAATTCGGTTCGGTTGAACCGAATAAACCGATATACAAATCGGTTTATTCGGTTCGGTTTTAATCCGGTTCAAAATTTTAAACGGTTCGGTTCTGTTTATAATAGAGTCGGTTCGGTTCAAGTTGGTTTTATGTTAGTCGGTTCGGTTCAACCCGAACCGACCGTTTGCCCACCCCTAATAATTATAACCATACAAAAGTGATATTTCCGCTACAAGGCCGTAGCGCTGCAATCTCACCCGCTACCGCAATCCGCTACAAAAAAACTCCAAGCGCTACGAACTGCTATATCGCAATTTAAAACATTGGTATTTTCAGATCCAAATGGAAATGATACCAATCATCAGATCCAATGCCATGACCAAATCTGGACCCAAACCACAATAGTTACACCCAGCACCAATCCTAAGCTGGAAAAACGAATGAGGCTCCAAAGCTTACAATAGGTGCCTCCAGAGATGCTGCAACAGGTGCCATCAAAACAATATTTGTACTGTAATATTGCTTAATTTATATTAATAATATTTTTTAATTTTTATAGCATGGATCATATGAGAGAAGCGTATTGGAGATACAGTTGCGGTTTGAGCGCATCAGCGGGTTTATCTACTTTTGGAACTGCTTTTTTATCCAAGTTTGAGTGCGCTCTCCAATGCCTCATCATGTATGTTTTTAGAAATAATAATTAATTTCTATTAAATAATTTCAAATGATAATAATAATGACATGAATGCACTTAGTTTTTTTTTCAAATTAAATAAAACTGGTTTTTTTTTATAATTGAGAACCAATTTCTTTTGGTTGAAATTACATGAGTTTGCCTTAATTTATTGCAATTAGATTAGTGCTAATGTCCAGTTTTTATTCGCAGATAGAGTCATTGGAATCTGGATATGAAAATGAAAAAAGAGACGCTCCAAGTGCAAGGCGGATCAGAGCAGGTGAGAGATCCATAAGCTTCTCTTTGGGCTTCTCAGCACAAAGGAGGCAGGTCTGAGTCAGAGCTCAACAGGTTAAAGTTTTCAGTTTTCTTTACCAGCTTAGTAGGAATAATAGTTTTTTTGGATTTTGATTATAGTTTTTGAAATTCGTAGGAACTGAGAGAAGCTGCGACTCGACAGAACGAAGATGGATAATCATAAAATCGTCTTGCGAGGAATCATTTCGGGATCCGCGCCAGCTGTTGTCGCCAAACTCCAAGCACTCCGCAAATCGACCCACGCTTTGATTTCTGCGCTGGACCGTTGCGATGAGCTGGCGAGCTTCCAACGCAAACTCGACCGAAGATCCACCAAATGCCACAAAAACCGAATAAACTCTTATGTTTTGAATTTTAATTTAATGTACTCTTATTTTTGGTTTATTCGGTTTTTTGAGTGGATGTGACAATTTTTGTTATTTATTTTGTAGGAAAATATGGCTTTGGCTCTTCTTATCATCATGCACAAGGATCACAAAATCAGGTATTCTTTTTAATCTCTTGATTTTCCACTCCATTTTGCTATATATTTCTTTTTGTTATATATTCATATAGCATTTCTTCTCTTAATTTATTTTCTTAAAGTTATTCTAATTAGAAATCTTATTTTATCTTGTAGTATATTAATGATAGAGAATAATGGACTGCTCAAAGGCAATATGTATTGAAAAGTGAAAAGCTTGTTCCTACTAAGGCTGTTAGATAAGTTATTCTGAATTTCACCATTTACTTAACAATTATTTCATGTGGTACTAAATTTTATTATTGTATTAATTTTTAATTTTGATTTTCACAGATTGGATCAGTTTCAGATGATTTGATAGAATCTCTGGACCTAGCTCTAGGCAAGGGAGATCAGAATAAGTTCCAAGAGAGGAATGATGAATTATGTAGTGTTGGACGTAAACCATTACGTGAGCAATGCGAAGTATGTTGTCTTGAGGTATATTTTTCTAAAGGATAAATGCACCGTTAGTCCCTGTATTCTCATGGGTTGGTAATTTAATCCCTGTACTATTGATTTGAATCTTTTAGTCTCTGTACTCTATTTAATTATGCACGGTTGGTCCCTGAACTAACAGATGCATCTAAAACCATTAAAATAATTTCGATATGACAATTTTGCCCTTGACTCTCAACTCTGTCTCCTTCACTCGCATTTAATAGAACTCTCTTTTTCCCATTGGCCAGATCAACTCTACTCGAGTCTAATCTCTCCTTCTCGCATCTACCAGAGTCTCTGGCCGATGGAGCTCGACTCTTAGCTTCTCCATCGTCCCTAGCTAAATAGCACTCTCTCTTCTCTTCGCCATCTCCTTTGGCTGAATCGAGCACGAATAAGTTCCTTCCTCCGAGTACTATCTCTCTCTGGATTTGGTACGAGTTGGCGTATGGAGAGGCCAAGAGAAAGATCGGGAAAGGGATAGACTTTGGCAAATTGCACTTGGGTCTGGTATATTAATATTCTTAGCTTCTCCGTTTCCCAAAATATTAGTATTGCGCCAATTTCTCAGTCAATTAGTACACTATATCCGACGAGGAATATATCTCCTCGCCATCTCTAGGTGCAACAAGAGCTTTTATTCTAGCCCCAGTCTAACTCTGCTCCAATTGAACATCCTCCATTAATCTTCTTGAGCAAGGTAATAATTTTGTTTCTCTGATTTATATGCCTATTTTACCTGTCTCTAACAATTTTCTAGTCAGTAGGAGTCAGAAACTGGCCAATGTGAACCGGTCCCTTCATAAGAAATAGCATAATGATGATATACAAGAAATAGGAAAATTTGCCCTGATTTAACTCGTATAATGTCTGATTTCCATACTTGAGATGAATAAGAAACCTTCATAGACAAATTAGTTGCATAATCTATCAAACTCTTGTGGTTTTTCACTTACAACACAAAATTGGGATACTATGCTGCATACGAAAGAGAGCTTATGCTAATATTGATTTGCTCATTATGATATTAATTAACCTGACTTTTTAGAAGATTTTAGAATTCTATGCATACTATTATTAATTTAATTTTTTTTTTATCAATTAGAACATTTACAATTAACATATTAGAATTCTTAGAGAGATAAGATGTTAGTTGAGCCGTTAATAATCAGTACTACTTAATATATCATTTTTGCTGAATAGTTATGTTAGATCAATAAGCTACTTGGAACATAAAAATCTGTCGGCAAATGATGTCAATTTTATTTAAATGACCTTCACACGAGAATGTTATGAGTCTTATGGCAGATGAACCAAGAGTATGAACAAGAAAATTTTTAAACATAGATAACAAATAGTATCATATTCAAATTATATGCTCATATCATGCACATCATTTGGCCTTGATTCCTTTTTCTTTTTGCAGAAAATGATTCGATTAAAATGGACGATGTAGAACGTCAGTTCGAAAAACCTAAGGTGTAATTTGTTGATTAAGGTGTAATTTGTTGAAAATAGGGTTTCGTTTAGCTAAGTGTAATTTGGGAAATAGGAGCTAGATTTGGTGTAATTGGCTGAAATTGGATGAATGAAATATATGAATGTATGAACTATATATGATTGAATGTAATGTATTTGATCTCTGAAAAGCAAAGGATTCATATCAAACCCATCTTACGATGAAAAGAAACAAAAATATATATTTCTCTAAAGATGAGAGACATAAGACTGGGAAAGACATCAGCCGCAGAAAGTAATCGAATTGGGGGGTCAGCTACTAATTCAATTTACAGAGTCTTAGGTGTAAACAAAAAGTATGAGTGATTCTGATTAATAATTGTAGGTTTGCAATTTACAGCTTATTTAGTTGGTTTGGTTTGTTGTATAAGTCGTTTGTTATTTTGTGAGAAATAATACTATAATTGAAATCCGAGACTAGTGAAAAGAAATAAATTTTGCTTTTACTAACGCAAAATTTCCAGTAAAAAACGCGAACCGGGCACATAGTGCTCCTCAAACCTACAGTAAATGCGCGCAAAATTTGAACTCCACATTCACAAAACATTAATCAATCTTTAGTAAACAAAATGAAATAACTCACATTTTGGGAGTGATGCATCACATAAAGCACTAAATCCTACTAATACGAAAACTCAACCTCCATATTAGTGTTTAATCCTAGCGGTTATGTTGTATCAGCACTGGTACATCTCCTTCTGGTTTGTACCAGTGCCCAACTTCTATATCAATACTCAATATCTAGTATGGATTTGTACCGGCGCAGCGCCTTTCTCAATGAATTTGTGATTTTTTTTGAAGCATGCAACACCTTTCGCAATAACTCCACTTCTCTTCTTTTTCAATGACGCCGGGAGCACTCGACGTCTTTTTCTTCAAAGACCCAATCTTTCTTCTCTTCTCATTCTGAATTCTCCAATTCTTATTTATCCTCATTTACCAAAAAGCATCATTAGATAGTCTATCTCAAATCCTTGCGTCGAAGCATGCTATGTCAATGTAGTTTGTCTCTGCTTAATATGTTCCAAGTTTAAGTTCAATCGAAACAGTATAAAATAACAACGGAGAGAGTGCCCATCTGCTCGAACTAAGGGAAGAGGAAGGGAAGGAGGCTACGGAGGAAGGAACCTGTTCATGCTCGATCCAGCAAGAGGTGATGGGGGAAGAGAGAAGAATCGAGAGCTCGATCTGCTAGAGGCGATGTGAAAGAGAAGGAGACTCAAGCTCAATCCGGTAGATGCGAGAAGGGGAGAGAAGACTCGAGTCAGAGTTGATCTGGCGATTGGGGAAAAGAGAGTTCTGTTTAGTTTAGATGCGAGTGAAGGAGACAGAGCAGAGAACCAACGGCAAAATTGTCATATTGAAATTATTTTAATGGCGTTAGATGCATCAGTTAGCTCAGGGACCAACCGTGCACAATTAAATAGAGTACATGGACTAAAAGATTCAAATCAATAGTACAGGGACTAAATTGCCAACTCAGGAGAGTACAGGACTAACGGTGCATTTATCTCTTTTTTTAAATCCGCAAATTTAAAATTTATTTACTATTATCAATTAGGTAATTTTTTCTTGATTGGTTGAGCTAACTTTTACTTTTTACTTTTTTCACATAGACCCTCTATAAAAAAAACTACTTAATTTTTACTTTTTCTACTTTTTAAGTGCGCCTCGCCTCTTCCAGTATTGGGAAAACACGAGGAATTTTTTTGAATAGTAGCACTATTTTGAAGAATAATTAATTAGATAGCATGATTTTCAAAATATTTGGGTAGGTAGCACTTCCGCCAGACCCTCTGGCGGAACTGAAGTAGTTCCGCCAGAGGGTCTGGCGGAACTAGGGAATTTTTTTTTTTTTGCTAATCTCGGCCATTTGGCACCCTTAAACAGCCTTAATTAATGAAAAAGGCTAGTTCCGCCACCGGGTCTGGCGGAACTAGGTAAAATTTATTTTTGGCCCAATTTAGACGGTGAAATTGGCCCAAAAATGACGAAAATATAGATTCCGCCAGACCCTCTGGCGGAACTAGACCATTTTCCCAACTTACAATCTGACCCAAAAAGTCCAAAAAAATGGTCTAGTTCCGCCAGACCCTTTGGCGGAACTAGCTATTTTCTAGCTAGTTCTGCCAGACCCTTTGGCGGAACTAGCTAGTTCCGCCAGTGGGTCTGGCGGAACTAGACCATTTTCTCAACTTATAATCTGACCCAAAAAGTCCAAAAAAAAGGTCTAGTTCCGCCAGACCCTCTGGCGGAACTAGCTATTTTCTAGCTAGTTCCGCCAGCCCCTCTGGCGGAACTAGCTATACAAAATATATAAAATAATAAAAACGAATTGATGATTACCATACAAATATTACATCAAATTTACCATATAAAATACACACAAAATATTTTACATCAATTTTAACAATTAAAATTACACATTTATAAACATTTATATTACATGAAATTAAACTTTTAACCACCATTAAAATCACCATGTCTATTTCCTTGTCTTAGCAGGGGAGGAAAGAGAATTTGAACATTAAGAAGAAAAGAATTAGAAGATTGAGAAGAAAAGCAACACCATAGAATGGATTGATGAGTGAATGAGTTTTATTTGTATGTGACTATTTTTCTCAATTGAATTGGATTATTTTTGTGTATGAATGAATATCATCGTGGTTGATCATTTTAATGTAATATGGTTGTGAACGAATATTATCTTGGTATGAATGAATATTATCGACTGGTACGGGGATTTTTTCCGTTGGTACGAGCTAGTTTCTCGGCTGGTACGAGGCTGGTTTTTGGAGTGGAATGGGCTTCTTTTAAGGTTGGTATGGGGCTGCCTTTTGGAATGGTATGGGGCTATTTTTTGGCTGATATGGGCTGGTTTTCGGCTAGTATAAGGTTGTTTTTTGCCTGGTACGAGGTTGTTCTGTCGGCTGTTTTTGGTGTTAGGTTTAGGGTTTAGGGTCGGTTAGGATTATGTTGATGGAATTGGATTATTTGTAAAGGGTTTAGGGTTTAGGGTCGGTTAGGATTATGTCGATGGAATTGGATTATTTGTAAAGGGCTTAGGGTTTAGGGTTAGGGTTCGGTTTGGACTATATCGATGGAAATGGAGTATTTGCAAAGTGTAATGTAATTGTAAATGAATTGTGAATAATTGAATGAATGAATGAATTTTAGGGTTCTATGGACTTCTATTGTACAATTTTCAGATTTTAAGAACTTCTATATTTTTTGGATTTTAGGGACTTTTTTGCAATTTGTAAGTCTAGAATGAATAATTTGATTTTTTTTATTTATGGAAATATATACTTTATAGCAATTTTTAAAAAATTTAAAGATTTTTTTTTTGTCTATTTTGGCTCATTTCCTTACATTCATTTTGATATTAGTGGTACCGAATTGGTACCATTTTGTTTACTTTGGTACCGCTATTTTCCAATACATTCATTCTTATCTATTTAACTATCAAATAAATTTCATTCTTGCATAATTAAATTTAATTCATAAATTTCAATTCAATTCCAACTCATTGAACTCAAAACAACACCCTATCCAAACCCTAATTTTAAACCCCAACAAAAAATCCTTACCCATTTCAAACCCTGACACAAACCTGAAACACATCCAAACATAGTCCCTAACACAGACTCATCATAATCCTAATTCCATATACAAATCAATTTTCATACATCTTTCTCATGCTCCATATCCACAATTCCAACTCCTTTACTTTCTCTTGCTCGATATCCATGAACACATAGTAGCGTCACAAAAAATCCTTACCCATTCCAGTCATAATTACCATAATTAGTCCCAATTGTCACAAATTAGTAGCGTCAATGTACAAGAGAATGAAAAGAAGCAAAAAGAGATACAAGAGAAAGACGATACTCAATTCATTTCCAAACTATTCAACAACCTCTTACAATGACCCTAGAGGTATTTATAACCTCCTCACATCTACTTAATTACTCAGGGCCTCCAATATGTACTCTTATAACTATCTTATTTTTCTAATTGATTACTAAACGACACATCAAAATCTCTCCACACTTAATGACATTTATTACTTCCTAATACTACTACGATCATTACATTACTCCCCCGTTTAAAGATTCTTGCCCTCAAAAATCTATTAAGAAAATTACACCCATTAAAGATGAAGAAAAAAGAAAACGAAGCTTTATTTGATTGTTGAGAGAGAGACAAAATAGCGCTACATTAAAGAAAAGTAGCGCTTCGGTACCTCAATCGAGTCCATGTGAGATCAGATTGTTGAGAGAGAGGCAAAACCCAATAACGAAATTTTGGTAGAAAAGCTCCCAAAACAGAGATATGTTTTCTCTTCTCAAATCGGTTTAAACTGAGAATTATTCAGAGTTGTGCATTGTCCAAAATAATGGGCCAATTGGGCCTAACCCGAATAGAAATATACTATGACCGTTTTTCTAGTTTTTTATTCATTATCCTTCCTCTTTTACAGCCTTAATGAAATGAATAATATTTGTTAGCTGCTGCACTTATATTTTTCTATTTTTGTCAGCTATTATATGTTCATTGTTATTTTTATCAACTATTGTATGTTTCATAATCAATTTTTTTAGTTTCACAATCCAATTGAAAATGAAAATCCGAGAACTAAATTCCAATTTTCCCCAATCTACTTTCACTCTCCCCCTTTCAGAAACTCAATCTTGGTTTCAAAGTAAAACCGAGAACTCAAATCCTGTTCTTCACAGCTCTTATGTTTTTGTTACCAGTTAGTGTTGACATGACATGACATGACCTGATCGCCAACAAGACATTATCAAGGGAAGTTTCGTTCTTTTACCTACTAGTCGGATGAAAATAGTGTCAAAGGCATATTTTGTCATGTTTTTATAGCATTATACAAGTTAATTTCGAGTTTACATATGTTTGTATACAATAAATTTTGTGGGGTACAGTACAATTGAAAAATAAAGGAGATGAGCATGAAAATCATTCCTGTTGTGTAGCGCAATACATATTATTTTGAGGTTAGCATGTATATGTATTATATGAATATATTTTCTAAATGTTGTTGGGGTATTGTTTTGCTCACATCATACATTTAATATATTCAGGTCAAGTTCTATTGAGGAGTTTTGGTTGGAGTATTGACTATTGAGTTGTACTTAAAATATTCAAAACCAAGCTTTTAAGAAAGAAAACAACATATGAATAATTAACTTCTCAAAGAGAACAAATCTAAAAATTTCGAAAAAATAATTAGCTCCATACAGAAACATATGAATATTTATCAGCCGGTAAGTTTTAATATTTTTTTGTGTTGTGTTTGGACTCTTTAGTCTTTATTTTTTGTTAGGTTTATGATTTTTTTTGAATAATAATTAATAAGTCAACTTGGTATATAGTTTTGAATCTTTCTTAGTCTCCTATATTGTTGACATCATTTATATATAAATCAATGTCTGGCAACTCTTAAGCATCTGTACGCGATGAGGAAATGCATGTGAAATTGACCTAGTACTGTTATTTTTTGTTCGGTTGTACCACTACGTCAAAAATTGCTCGGTTACACGGTTTCTTTTGCTCGCATACACGGTTTAAACCGTGGTAAGGCATGTCTTCACATGGTTTCAAAATCGTGGTAGAACTGTGGCATCTCCATCCGTAGTAAGCGATTATACTCACGGTCAAAACCGTTTTATCATTAATATATTAACACAGTTGGAACCATGATTACATATAATTCAATATCCCATTACTTAACACGGTTAAAACTGTGATAGTGAATAAAATTAGAATTTTGGATTATTAATAACCAGGTTTCTTTTTCTCTTCTCTAAACATTTGAATAATTGAGAAATCTAATAATAGATCATATTTGAACAAAATTCATTATATTGAATTAAAATTTCCATACAATGAAAATATAGTACCTTCCAAAATATCAAATATCCCATTACAAACAAAAATCTAACATCCTGTTATAGAACAAACTCATTTAAATTAATATAAGAATAATCTCCAAATTCGCTCGAAAGTTCCCATCTTCATAATAATCCCAATTCCGCAAAATAAATACACCTCAAGACAGCTTTGAAGTCTATGTAAAAAAAATAAAAGAATATTATGATTGGGGTATATTTGGAACACAAAAATCAGAACGGTATATCCTATTTTTTAAGTAGAATTCCGTTGATACCTAGGGGTGTAAACGGTTCGGATAGTGCTCTTACCATATCCGTATCCGTATTTTTTTTCGGATACGGATACGAATACGGATACGGTTCGGATATTAAACGGATATGGATACGGTTCGGATATCCCGGATACGGATACGAATACAGACTCATTTCGGATTGTTAAAACGAATATTCTAATATGTAGTCCGATATATCATTTCAAAACTCGACTTTGCTAGATTGCTATATAAATATAGATTTTAGAGGAAAACATTTTGAGTAAGAAATTATATTAGATATTATAATCGTTCTACATAGTCAAACTACAAAAAAAAAAAAAATACAACTACTTCAACATAATAACCATACTAAAACAAAAATGTCACAACTTTGGCGGCTAGGATTTTATTAGATGGAGAAGGAGTTAAAACATGTCTAAGTTGAATGTGGTGAATAAAGAAGAATATGAAAAGATGGAAACTCGGTTGTCAAATAAGAGGAAAGAAATACAAAAAGACGAATTAAAAGGAAATTAGGAAAGATGAAAAATAATATGGTTGTGAAATAAAATAAAATTAATACTTAATGGATATGGATTCATGTTGAGTTTTATAAAAACGGATATCCGAATAGAAATATTATCCGGATACGGATAATATCCGTATCCGTATCCTTATCCGTCTTATAAAATAGATATTGTATCCGTATCCATATCCGTATCCGTATCCGTCGGATACGGATATTTTTATTCGGATATGGATATTTTGCGGATACGGTACGGTTCGGATTCGGATATTATCCGCCCCGTTTACACCCCTATTGATACCCCTAAACAAACCATTCAATTTAGCCAAGTCAATATCTAATCAATAAATCAAAAACAAAAACAAATAAAGGGTTTAAAAAAAAAGCAAGTAAACATACATATTTAGGGCCATGGTAAGTGGAGCAAGATCCTTGGTCATCTACCAGACTCAACCATCTCAATATATAGCGATTCCAAACTCTTCACGAACTTCAGATTCTCATTCTTTTCCAATTTTGCTCTGCACATAACAACATTATTATCACAAAACCATGAAATTATTGTACATTGTATATAATATTTAGATGATACAAATGGATATATAAAATGAAAAAAGGAAACTCATAAACTCCACAGATTGCGAAAAAGCAGGATCAAATTGAAACAGTAATCTGCATTTTTTTAACAAACTTAAATATGATTTGAACTTACATGAGCTGGTTCTTTTGGGTTTGGATTTTTCTGAAGATGCGTTGAGATCCGTGATGAAAAGTGACTCTTAAGATCTGGCGCTGTTTCAGAAAAATAAAGAACAATAAGAAATTTTTGAGAGGAACAGTGGGATTATTTTAATGAAATTACAATTCTAATGTTCTTTTGAGGCAAAATTACTAGATTAGAGACAAAATTATAACTACAGACTTCAATCAAGATAACTTTTCACAAATTTTATCAAGTTTGAACTCACAAAGTGTTGATTGATTCCCTTATTATTCACTGTGCAGAATGCTAAAAGCAGGAGCAAATTGAAACAGTAATTCGACTTTTTTTCACAAAAACAATCCAATTTGAACTAACATGAGCTGGTCCATCCTGCATTATGATTGATTCAGCAGGGGATGCCATTAAATCAGGCAGATCAGCTCTTAATCAGCTTGAAATCTGAATCTGACAATCCAATATCAATCTAAAAGTTGAATAACAAAAATAGATCAGTATATATTGAAACAAAGGTGATTTTTCTTATATTTGATCGCAATTATCAAAATACATATATCGTACTAAGGTGTATGATTTTTAATTCAGACTGTATGATTTTAATCTGACTTCTATAATTATATCAATCATCATCCTTTCAGGCATTTTGACGAACACAAGGAAAGCAAGAATAATTAGCCCTTAATTCAAGAAAATTATGGTTTTAATTAGTATTAAGGAATATATCAAACAGAAAAGGTCTGTGCATGAAAATGAATACTCATCTCTAAGATACAAAAATTACTGTATTAAACAAACAAAATACCTAATAATGCCTTTCATCATAACTCTGATCAATCTTATCCATGGCTAGACTTATGCTGCCCATCTTAATCTTTCAGATCTGATCGAAATCAGGGTCGGATCCATTCGCATCTGGACTGGAACGCGTTTGAAGAAAGATCAAGGCCGATCAACGATAGGAAAGAGAGATTGAGTAGGAGGAAGGCGATCGCCGGCGAATCCATCTCCACCACGTCAGGTGAGCTCGACTTCGCCGTGGACTCGCCGGCAGTGACTGATCCGACGATCTTGGCCTTCTGGCAAAGAGAGAGAAAGGGACAGAGGAGAGTTGGAGGGATTATGTTTCGGGGAAAGTTAGAGGGTCAATTTAATCCTAATTTGGGTTTGGTTAATATGTTTTTTGAGCAAACCGTGATAAGAAATATCATTAAATCGGTTTTTGGCTCAAAGGACCGGCGAAGGATTATATACTCTGTTATGATTCAATGAGTTATGATTTGTCCGTGATTAATCCTGTTAGTAATAACCAAGTGGGTCTTCCTTGCCTTGACATTACTGTACCGAGAGTTGTCAAAATCAATCCTGACCCGATTCAGATCGGGGAGAATTTGATTCTATCAGGAAATTCAGCTGATTTCACAACTGGGATTTTAGCGTTCTATCAACCGATTGAGAAGAAATGGGTTGTAATGGAAGAAGAATGATCGTTGCATTATCACGATGCTTACCATAATGGAATGTATTACACCAACTAAATCGAAACTGGAATTACAAAAACCATTGATGTAAACTCGGAAACTACACCATACCGCCACCTGTAAATTCGGAAAACGATCAATGTTGTTTATCTCCAAGTTTGGTTTATTTAATTGAATCTAATGGAGAAATTCTGAGAGTTTTCAACATGATGTTGAGTTGTTATCGTTTGAGGATTGTTATTGTCACATCCATCAATTGGATTTTACTGACAGTACAAAACCTTGTTGGGTCAAAATTGATGGTATAGGCGACGGAATTTTATTCTTGGATTTGGATAATGGTTTCTCTTTTATGTGCTGATGATTTTAAAGGGTTTATTAAAGGAAATTCGATATATTTCATGAAGTTTCGGTCGCAAGATATTTATGAACGGCCTTTTTGTTTATTATGTAGATATGATATTGAAGAGCGGAGAGCAGAAGCTCTAAATTACCCTTTTCCAAATGGTGGAACTTGGATTGTGCCAAGTTTGTTATAAATTAGTTTATCATGTCACAACTTAATTAATGCAGGTTCTATTGTGAGTTTTTATGTAGGTTTGTACTATTTGTTCATTATTTATTGTTTTGTAACTTATATGCAGTTACGTTCTTTGCCTTTTTTTTTATCAAAGTGAAAATGATATAAACCTAGAAATTAATGTATGATTCATTTGAGTTTAAAATGTGAACATGGATGCAACCATTGATCAGTTGGAGGCAAATTGAAAAAAATCCAAACTAATAGGGTTATCTACCATATCAAGTGCTAGCACCAAGGATTTTTCAGTTACCAAAGGGAGAAAAAATCAATTCCACTCAAAGCTGAGAATCCACAATTACTCAACGAACCGACCCATCTAGACCAGATCTAGGTGTTGGAGAGAAAATATCTCAAGGATTGAGAGCCTTCGGCCATGTCGACGCACTCCTCTTCACAACTAGAGACAGGATCTTGTAGCCGCCAGTAAAGACTCCTCCTCCTACCTCTTCAGTCCGAGAAACTCCGAGGGATTTCCCATCCAACTCTCCGAAAAAGATAAATTAAAAAATACTTGTAAGAATAAAAGAGATGTTGCAGGATATACTACTGTATCCAGTAATCAAAATAACCATCTTTCATCAATAACAATCAATATTACTAACCAGTAATGAAAATAAACCATAATTAAATATTATTGAAATAAAAAGCACTGTCATTAAAGCTTTTCAGCAAATGAAAGGACTGAAGAACCTCAAGAAAAGAGGCGAGTTGTTTTGGCCGCAGCTAGAGACATTCTTAATGAGAAAAATAAAAGTTGGTATAATATAATATTAATATTTACCCTCTTTATATTTTATTTATTTATTTGTGTATCTTTTGTTCGATAAGTTCCTAATAGTTTGAATTATCGGTTATGATGAGATGTTGCCCAGTAAATGCAGATTTAGAGTTATACAAGCTAATTGCTCAGGAAAGAGAGGTATCCTTAATTCTTTTTCACTGTTTTATTTTATTTAAGTTAGGAAATTACTGTTTATCCAGAGTAGGAGATGAAATAAGAATTTCGAATTTTAAACTGGAAACCCTAGACCCAATGAATCCCGTCGTGTGTTGTCTGACAGCCGAAAAGCAGGCCCATCATTGCAAAAAAAAAAAAAAACTCAGCCCGATCCCCACCCTCTGAGCTATTTAATATTCATGTTAAATTTAAGCAGGCCCACGGGTGGGAAGTCATCGTATAAAGAAGAAACCATTTCGACAAGCCCAACCAGTGGGAATTGATGACCAAAACCAGCCCATGATGCCAGCCTGATGTATAAGACACATATGAGGGGAAATAGGAATTTTTTTTTTTTATATACCGTTTTTTTCAAAAATAAACTAATACTTACCACTGTTTTAAAAATAATGGGGTAACTATTATTTCCGTTACTACTAGTGGCGGAACAGATGTTGTTCCGTCACTAGTAGTGGCGGAACATGTGGATTTTCAATTTTTTCAAAAAAAATTTATTTGGCTGGTTAAACAGGGTTAATTAGTGTAAAAAAATGTTGTTCCACCACAGGTAGTGGCAGAAAACACTGTTCCGCCACAGGTAGTGGCGGAACATGAAATTTTTTTTTTCCTAAGAATTTTGTTTTTTTTTGAGAAAATATTAGTTTTTTTTTCCTCTTCCGCCTAGTAGTCGCGGAACACGTTTTTTCACTAATTAAACCCATTTTTGAAAAATTATAAAATCCGCATGTTCCGCCACTACTAGTAATGGTGGAGTAGTGGCGGAAATGGTAGATACTACATTAGTGGTATTTGTTTGTTTATTTTTGAAAAAAATGGTATTAAAAAAAAATAGGGAAATAGAGGGGCATAATATAAGTCCTCAATATGAGAAGAAACCCCCTATTTTTTTTGAAAATTATCAAAAACCTCCTCACTTTTGAGAATCCCTCAAAAATCCCCTATAAAGATAATTGAATTATTTTTTAGTCCCCTCTTATGTTAACTTTAACATTTAGTATGGTTAGATTTAATTATGGACCAAAATACCCCTTGACTAAATGTTTTTGTTTCCATTTTTTATTTTGTTCAATTTAAAATAAGAAATAAATCAACACATATAAAAAATATTTTATGATATATTTTGTGATAATTTTTAATTTTTTTTGAAATCTTCATTTTTATTTTATTTACAATTATATAATATTATGACAAATATTTCCCAATATAATAAGAGAAAAACAAAAAATATATATTTTGTAAAAAAATATTATATTCTAAAATATCAATTTTTTTCCTCTATTTATGTCTTGATTTATTTGTATTTGTAATTTAAAATTTGACACATTTAAATTTAGAAAACAAAAAGGGTATTTTGGTCCAGAAATAAATCTAACTCCATTAGATATTAAACTTAACAGCATAGGAGGCTAAAAAATAATTTAATCGCCTTTTTTTTTTCTAAATATACGTAATTTGCCTACTTAGACTTGCATTAAAGAAAATATATTTTTTATAAGAATATTTACAAGTAATTCTCAGGGATTAAAAGCCTTCTTTGGGATTTTTATAAATAATGCCAATTCAATTGCCTTTATAGGGGGTGTTTTGAAGGAATCTCAAAAGTTAGGGGGTTTTGATAATTTCCAGAAAAATTATGGGGCTTTTAGAGAATTTGCCAATATTTTAGCCTAATTTATGTATATTACATTTAATTGGAATTATATACTATTTCATTTTATTATATGTCCATAATATTTTCTATGGGTATTACAACATATAAATAATATAAAATAACATATAAATATCATAAAGGGAGCTAATACTGCAAGACGGGTTTCCCACTGTGCAACGTGTCCTAATTTTTTTTTCGAAACAGTATATCAATGTGTACCTTTAAAATAGTATATACATATCAAAACTAAGATATACAACGAAAATACAACATATATAAAAAAAGAGTATATAGAATAGAATAAAGAGTATATAAAACCAAAAAACAATTTATACTATTACATCTTGAAAACAATATATAAAATATATATTTTTCAAAATGGTATACATAAATAAAAATTATATAAAAAATACAAAACATCATATAAATTAATTATATGTTTTATGAAAATAGTATATATATAAATAAAAATAACTAAAAAACAAAACAATATATATAAATAGGATATAAAATACAAAAAATAGTATAAAAAACATCTATTGTGTTGTATATTTTTATTTTAGAAAAAAATATATACAACGTAGATTCAAAAAATTAAACATCTCACAAGCCATGATAGAGGGCGTGGCTATTTCACATTTGTCAAGTATTACAAGAGTATTTATATCAAAGAAAAATATATAGATGTTATAAAACAATATATAAATATGAAAAATATGTCATCTCCCAAAGCCGGAATGTGACTGTCGTGTATTCTTGAATTAATTATGAATATATGAATCACACAGACCATTTTTAGTTGTTCCAAAATCTCATCCTCATTTTAATTTCCATACGCATCCTACGTCAAAAAATAAGAAAAAAAAATGGGACATAGGTTTAAACTCAATAATTGGTTATTAAAAAACACGGTACTTGTTATTTATATAAAGCAAAATGATCAAAATATAAACATTAAATAATAACCACACGGTGCAATTCACCGACTCTAGATAGTGACTAGAATTGAGTAATTATAAATACTAATAGTAAGTGATATTTGCCAAAATTTTGCCGAACACAAGCATTAGTGTTTCCCCCGCCATATGGTAAATTGGAAAGCCTACGCCATTTATTAAATGGATCATATAACCGTTCCGTTTCACTCTAAACTGCTCTGCCAAGTTATCGTCCGTTAACAAATCTTTTGAAATATGGGACACATTGAACATCGAGCTTTGCCTTAAACCAGAAACCTACGACTGATAAATGCACCATTAGTATTTGTACTTCGATTGAGTTCCACCTATTCATTAACTTTTTTTAGTCTTTGTTCCTTTAAAATATTATATGGCGAGTTTAGTCCTTGACTAAGGGAACGTGTTAACTCCGTTAATAAATTTTCTAAATAACAATTTTGCTCTTCACAATTTTAAAAGACTTTTCCAACTTATTAAATGGAATTTTTTTGATAATTTATAGAAAATGTTTTTTGTTTTAATATTTTTAACAATTCAAAAGAAAATTTTCAGTTAAGCATTCCATGCATAGTAACTTGTTTTCATGATAATTTGCTAAAGATATGTAATTACCAACCGAGTAAACCTTTCAATAAGTCCAATTCAGTAAATAATCATTGAGCAGTTACAAATTGCATGTAAATTTTCTAAATTGCTGCCCAATTTTACATGTCGGTAACAATAATTGCCAATAGAAAATATGTAATATTTTGGACTAAATTGGTATTGTTGGCCCAAAATAGTAATGTTTGTTTTACCCAACAGAGAGATAGCCAATTTTACAAATTCTGGCCTGATTTTATAGATTGAGCAAAATAATTTAGTAAAATAATTGGGATAAATCAGTGAACTAGGCCCAAACTTATTTCTCCTTTCTTTTCTCTGTTATTTGGTATTATAGATGCTTGAGATAGAATTCTGAAACCCTAATTGCTGACCAGGCACAAATGCTCAGCATGCTTCAAACAATACAAGAAAAAGGATCATTTAATTGAGCACATAAAAATATCGTACCATTCAGTACACGATCCAAAATGTATGGTGTGCAAGAAACATTGCAAGTCTTTCGAATAGGTCAGGGAGCATCTTACTGGTATTGAATTTTGTAACATTGTATTTTTGCATATGACCTCATAAACTT
Source organism: Juncus effusus (assembly GCA_027726005.1). Taxonomy (NCBI): domain Eukaryota; kingdom Viridiplantae; phylum Streptophyta; class Magnoliopsida; order Poales; family Juncaceae; genus Juncus; species Juncus effusus. The sequence continues at coordinate 7,551,945 of CM050896.1, read as the reverse complement.
CCATATTTGCATGTAGGAGTCTAATTGTTTAATATCCTTATTTCTGTTACAGATTCTAAATTAGTTTTTATGTTTTATATTTTATTACTAATTCATTGTTAACAATTTTAATCACTTTTTGGTAATTCAATTTGGGATATTTAATTTGTTTATTTTTCCAGCCCGTTCCCTAAAGGAAAAGGTGCTGAAATATTTGCAAAAATTGGAATTGAACTTTGTTTAATTATTTTTGAGAGTTCTGAAGCGCTTAATTTGCACAAGGAGAGCTGCCTTCTTTCTCCTGTCTATTTTTCTCCAGTAAGTCCATTCAATTAATAACTTTATAATAATTCCTTAATAACATGTTAATTTATAGTAAAATAACACTAGTCTAATAATAAAACATATGTATAAATAAAAACATTTGATACATGTTTTATTTAAGTTTATTTTAGGATTTAGGGTTTATGGTTTTTGTGTACATATAAACAATACCATCTTATATAGGGTTTATTTTGGAAAAGCCAAGCCAAAAGAACTTCACCCTTGTCCATTTGTTTCATTCTATAACTGCATATATATGTTCTTAAAATATGTAGTGTAAAATGGAGATCTCCTGTATGGTGATAGAAGAAAGTAAAAACCCAAAAGTGGTAGCAATTGATTGTGAAGTTGTCTTGATGTTTGTGCAAGAGTTTCTTTAGTTGATGAAAATGAAAATATTATTTTTCATTCTTATGTTAAACCTCTCCTTCCAATCACCAATTATAGGTAATTAGATATTAAAATACTTTGTGCATGTACCATACCATATAAATTATTATCATTATATTTAAGTACCCGTCTTAACATTTTTCACCAAGGTTTAATATATCCGCCGGGCTATCTTTTTATGCACAATTTCATTATCACCCTATGAAACATTAAAATATCACATATACCCCTATAAAAGTGAAAATATCATGTATATTAGATACCCCTATTAATCATGGGAAAAAAATATTTAGGTATAATTTACATATATGCAATAATTTATCAACATTGCATTTTCTTTTCTTTTTGGTATTTAAGAGTACTTTCATCTAATTTTATCAGATACGAAATAACAGGCAAAACAGAGGATAAATTGGAAGATGCAATGGAAAAAAAGTAGAGCTATTATAAACAGAGGATAGTCTGTTTGGAGGGCGGATCAAATGAGGCAAAGCGTGCATTTTAGTAGGTCATGATTTGGATCACGACTTTGATTGCCTCAGATTAAATTATCCTAACTTAATTAGGTACGTCATTAAAAAAAAATTAGGTACGTGCAATTAAATTTGATATATAATTTATCAATATATATGTGAATATATCGTTTTTTGTATATGGAGATAAACTAATGCTAAATTGGGTTTTATTGAGTTGATTCCTGCAGTTAGTTCTGGCAATATCTGAATAAATTCATGTTTCATTGATGTTTAATTTGGTTTAATTTTGGCTAAAGTGCAAATATTGGGGATTTATTTCTAGATATCTTAAATTCAAAGGCTTAATTAATCTAAAAATAATTCAAAGGCATAATTTCTTTTTAAAACCCTAATTTGTTATTATTTTTTAGGGATACAGCCAAATATAGGCCCCTAATGAGAACAAATTTGGTCAGACATTCACTCGCACATATTTAGGGTATGCTAAAATTTCATTTCATTTATTCTTCTAGTGGAAAATAAAATCGGGAACAAATTATTTTTGTTCAGTTTGTACCTATCATTAATTTCAAGGATTGGGTAATTTCATGCATAAGCCTATAAAATCTCAAAATGTCATGGATACCCTACAAATTATATCCTACAAATGACAAAATAGCATCGATATTCCTACAAAGCACTAAAAACAATATCATGTATACTCATTTCTTCATTAGTAAAGAAACAGGTTTACATGATATTTTTACTTTTGGAGGGGAATGTATGGTCTGATATTTTATATGGGTACGCATGAAATTATATCTTAATTATTTGTCTTTAATCTTTTTGCAGGTATGAGATCCAAACGGGTATCCAAGACCCGTTTGAGAATTCGGTTTTTGCTTTGAGACTATATAAAATAATGAAAGACCAGATGCACCGTTATGAAGGATTTTGTTTACCAAATGGTACCATTAGGACTTTTGGTATTTGCAAAATGAAGAGAACTCATGATGATGTCGCCACAAGATCTGCTTGGGATTCCTGTTTCAAAATTCAAGAGTTGGTGCTTGGACAGAAACATTAAGTGATCTATTTTGTTTGTATTTTTTTTTGTTGTTGAGGAAATATCCAACAAGCGTTCACTTGCCGTTGCTTATATTAAATTAGTAGTTGCATTTACAGAGGGTTACCAAAAAAACCAAAAAAGAAAAAAAAGAAAAGAAACAAAAACAAGAGCTAAATTAATAAAACTCTAAAGACTATCTCTCCAAAGTAAGACGTTCTCCATTGCTCGGTGGAGGATTTTAAGCTCGGGCATGACTTTTCCTTGAAAGATTCGTCGGTTACGCTCAAGCCAGATTTCCCAGATCGTCGATATCCAGAAGACATCCCACTGCTTCTTAAAGTTTCCTATCAAGCTGTCTATTTCTGGTCCAGAAGGTCTTGAGATCCTGATCATTGAGGTCAATGCTGACTCTTAGGTTGGCTTGAGATTGACGTCATATTTCCTTGGTGAAGAGCAAGATATCAAGATGTGGTGGACTGATTCTGTGTTCCTATGGCACATATAACAAATATTTGGACCAATAAACCCTTTCCTCTGCAGGTTGTTATAGGTTTGTAGTTTTCCTTGAAGGGCTATCCATGCAAAAATTTTAATTTTTAATGGAGCCTTTATTTGCCAAAGAGTTTCCTGCCATGTGCAGCGTACCCCTGACTCATTTAGAATTTTATATATAGAGGCCGATGAGAATACTCCAGATTTGTTCCACCTCCAGTTATTAGGATTGTTGTCATTTGTAGTGCTCATCCGTTATATGTTCATCAGATCCATCAAATCTTTGATGAAAATGGATAACGCCGACTCCGACAAGTTTCGTAGCTCTTGAGCTGAGGTTATGTCATATAATGCTTCCCTTGTTTTTGACCATGGGTTCAATCTGTTTTTGTCAAGATTCCAAATTGATTTCATAAGAAGGGAGATGTTCCTTAGTTCAAGATTCGGAAGACCTAATCCTCCATTTTTTTTCATTGAACAGACTTTGTCCCATGAAACTTGAAAATGAATGCCCTTGCACTCTTCCTCGCCTCTCCAAAAGAAAGCCCTTAAGATCTTAGTTAGATCGTTTAGAACTCCTTTTGGAATGGTGAAAGCTTGCATGAGATACGTTGTCAGTGCTGCCAGCACTGCTTGGGCAAGAATGAATCTTCCACCTGATGAAAGAAATCTTCCTTTTTATCCGCTCAATCTGTTTTGAGTAGATTTGATGAGTGGTTGAAAAGAGAAGTTTGATGGTTTCCTAAAAGAAAGGGGGAAGCCTAGACATTTGATGGGAAGGCATTTTTTCCTACAACCTAATAAATTTTGTATTGTATCATGTAGGTCTGTCGGTACCGCTATTGGAACAAAACCACTTTTTTCTTTATTAATTACAAGATCTGATACTTTCCCGAATTGTTCGAGAGCTAAAGAAATAATTTTCAAGTTATTGGCATGAGCCTCACAGAAAATTATTGTGTCGTCAGCGAATGGTAGCGTAGTTGGAGCGAATTGTGCTGCCGCTGACAGGATTGGGTTCAGTTTGATCATTGTATGTTAAAGTGCGTCTACCGCTAGCACAAAAAGTAGCGGTGATAACGGATCTCCCTGTCTAAGTCCTTTTTTGTGGGTAAAAGGACCTGTATGTCCATTTAACCACAATGCTGAACTTGCCGAAGTTTGTAAAGCCGGTATCCAATTAATCCATTGAGTTGGAAACCCGCGTGTTTCCATTATATTTTTGAGTAAATCCCATGAAAGGTTGTCGAACGCTTTTTTAAAGTCTACTTTGAACATGATGGATGAAATATTGCGTTTGTTATAGAAGTTGAGTATCTCTCTTGGGGTCAGAAAGTTATCAACAATTAATATTTTTTTAATAAACGCCGTTTGATTTTCATGAACGAGGTTATCCATGAGCGGTTGTAATCTCAAAGCGACTGCTTTGGTGGTTATTTTTACCAGAACTGCTATAACGCTTATTGGTCGAAAATCATCCGGTAAATTGGCATCCTCTTTTTTAGGAATAAGGAAAATATTTGCCTTATTTATTACGTGTAAATCAAGAGCATTTGTATTGAATGCCTGTACCATTGCCATCAAGTTAGTTTTTATTTCATTCCAGTTTTCTTGGAAGAAATCTGATGGTGTTCCGTCTGGTCCACAATATTTGCTTTTATTTCTGCCTCTGATAGCGGGTTCCCAAGAGAAGATAGGTCATGTTTGGGTTCATTGCTATACAGATGGTTTAGATCTATCAATTCGGGGTTCGTGTGAGTGATTCCCAGAATTTTTTTGTAATATGTCGTAAATGTCAAAATAATTTCTTTTGGGTCGGTTAGTTCGTTTCCTTGAAAGTTTAGACAGGGCACCGCATTCTGGATCTTCTTTGAGTTGGCTAGCGCATGGAATTAGGACGTGTTACTATCCCCTAGTTTCAACCATGTACAAGAAGATCTTTGTTGCCAATTTTCCTCTTGAAAGTTAGCAATATCTTGTGATTTTTGTTTCATTTTTATTCGGAGTGAGATTTCCTTATTTGAAAGCTCTCTGGCCTCTTCACATCTGCCTAGACATTGGATGGTCGCCTCACATATTTTACTTATTGCCGTGTTATTTTGGAATTTATCCTTGGACTATCATGTCAATTCTTTGATTGTGTTTATTGTACTTGTTATTAAGGATTAATGCTTCATTCTCTATAATGGCATTATTCTCGTCGTTAGCAAGCCAAATTGCTTTTATTATTTCTTTGGTTTCATCATACTTCAACCATGCTCTTTCGAGTTTTAGCTTTGGTTGCTTAAAACCGGTTGCTTAAAACCGGGGTTTGTAAGCTCAATTCGTAATGGTGAATGATCTGAAGTTAAAAGAGGCCTATCTCGCAAAGAAATTCTTAAGTTGAGAGCTAATAATTCATGTGAAATGAAGGCCCTATAAAACTTAGAAAATATGGGTTGCGGCCTTCCATTTAACCATGTGTAGGTGCGACCTTTTAGCGGAATCTCGCGCAAACTTAGTGCACCAATGGTCTCATTAAAATTGTTGATCGAAGTGAGAGTATGATTTGTCCCCGTCGATTCGGATGTGTTGCAAATTCGATTGTTACAAATTGAAGAATAAGCAATCGGCGGATAATCGTGGCAAAGGTTCCGAATCGGCTAATTCGGCATATATCGACAATTTTGATTCGCTTTCCGTTGTCGATAATTGCTTAGAGGATGAGAATTGTTGGATTATGAATTCGGGGCCATCTCAACATATGACTCCGAATCGAAGTTAGTTTGTAAAGTACGAGCCTACGGATGGGAGAGTTATTATGAAAAATAATAATTCTTGCAAGGTTGCCGGTACCGGTCAATATCGCTCAAGTTTCATGATGGGCGAATTTGGACGTTAACGGGTGTGAAGCACATACCCGATTTGAAGAAAAATCTTATCTCGTTGGGATCGCTTGAAGAAAGAGGTTGCAAGTTCCGAAGTGAAGGTGGAGTTATGCGCGTTTCAATCGGTGCCCTCACAATCATGAAGGCGAAACGCATTGGTACACTTTATCTTTTGCAAGCCTCGACGGTTACCGGAAAGGCCGGTACAGTTATTTTGGAGAAATCGGGTTCAAACCTGGTTCAAGAAAACGCGCCGGTTCAGGAAAAACCTGTCCGGTTCAGGAAAAATCGGCTCGGTCCGCACCGGTTCACGTAAAAACCGGCTCAGTCCACACCGGTTCAGGGAAAACCGGCTCAACCCAAGTCCAACCCAAAACGAACCCGGTTCAAACCAAACCGGTTTGGATTCCAAAAAACAAACCTGAAACAAAACCCGTCTCGTTCAGTTCTGCCGCTGTTGTCCGTTCAAGTTCGATTACGGATGAGGAAATTACGAAGTTGTGGCATATGAGATTGGGTCACATGAGTGAGCGTGGTGTGACGATTTTATGCAAGCGAAATTTGTTGGGCGATCAAAGTACCGGAAATCTGGAATTTTGCGAGCACTGCTTTTTCGGAAAGCATAAGCGAGTGAGTTTTTCGACCGCCATTCATACGACAAAGGAGAAATTGGAATACATTCACTCCGACCTTTAGGGGGCCTTCTCGCGAACCGTCCAAAGGAAAAGGTTCAAGGTATATACTCACTTTTATTGATGATTTTTCGAGGAAAGTTTGGGTATTTTTCTTGAGAGAAAAAAATGAAGTATTCGATTATTTCAAATAGAAACTCAAACGGGTAAACGGATCAAGCGGTTGCGAACCGATAATGGGTTGGAATTTTGTAATCGCTAGTTTGATGATTTTTGTGTGGCCGAAGGTATTTTGCGATACAAAACCGTTGTGCATACCCCACAACAAAATGGTATTGCCGAAAGAATGAATAGATCACTTCTTGAGCGTGCGAGAAATATGATTTCAAATGCGGGTTTGGGAAAAGAATTTTGGGCAGAAGCGATTAGCACGGCGTGCTATTTGATTAATCGATCTCTGACTACCTCGATTGAGTTGAAAACGCCAGAAGAAGTTTGGTCGGGAAAACCGGCCGATTATTCGATGTTGAGAATATTCAGGTGTTGCGGATATGTGCATGTCAATGATGGCAAGTTGGAACCGAGGTCGAAGAAATGCGTATTTGTTGGATATCCCGAGAATGTTAAGGGGTATAAATTATGGTGTCCGAAGTCGGGCAAATTTATCATTTCGAGAGACGTTATTTTTAACGAAGCGGAAATGATTCGAGGAAAAGATGCGCATGAGTTGAGAATAAATGACATGGTTCACTCTGAGGTGGAGCATGATGAGTCGGAAAATGTTGGGAATGAAATACCGCTAAGTGCAGGCGGTTTTGAAGGACAAACCCGAGGCCAATTAGCCCAGCCGATCAAAACCGATCCGAACCCGATTCGTCAAACCCGACCCGAGTTGATGAAGAAGAAAGCCAATTCGATCCGCAATGGTACGAGCTAACCCGTGATCGTGTCAGAAGGACCATTCGACCACCTTCGAGATATGGATATTCTGATTTTCCGTATTACTTGGCTATTGCAGAAGATGTGGATAGTTGCGAACCGTCCACGTATAAGGAAGCGGTTAATTCAAAAGAAGCGAAAAATTGGATTTCCGCTATGAAGGAGGAGTTAGATTTGTTGAAGCGAAATGAGACATGGTCTCTTGTGAATCCTCTGAAAAATAAGAAAGTTATCGGGTGCAAATAGGTGTTTAAGCGCAAAACCGATGGCTCGAATGTGCGCTACAAAGCAAGGCTAGTCGCGAAAGGGTATAGCCAAGTCCAAGGTGTGGACTTTAATGACGTGTTTTCTCCGGTCGTGAAACACACGTCTATTTGATTATTGCTCGGGATTGTCGCGTCGAAAAATTTGGAACTCGAGCAAATGGACGTAAAAACGGCTTTTCTACATGGTGATTTGGAGGAGGAAAATTTTATGAGCCAACCGGAAGGACTTCCGGATTTTGAAAACCTAACCGAACCCCAAACCGAACCGACTCGTGTATGTCGATTAAATAAATCGCTTTATGATCTCAAGCAATCGCCCCGACAATGGTACAAGAAGTTTGACGCTTTTATGGTAAGCGTTAATTTTTCTCGATCTAATTACGATAGTTGCGTCTATTTAAAGAAATTAGATGACGGGAGTTTTGTGTATCTACTTCTTTATGTGGATGACATTCTTATTGCGTCGTCCAATTTGGGGGAAATTAAGCGGTTAAAAGTGGATTTGAATTCCATTTTTGAGATGAAGAATTTGGGACCCGCTAAGAAAATTCTCGGAATTGAGATTTCAAGGAATCAACCCGAGCGGAAGTTGACTCTTTCGCAAGCGGGTTTCGCCGAAAAAGTTTTACGCCCTTTTGATATGCATAAATCGAAGATAGTTTCTACCCCTCTTGCGGCACATTTTTAATTATCGGCGGATTTATCTCCGAAAACCGATTCAGAGCGGAAATAATTGGAGAAGATTCCATATTCGAGTGCGGTCGGGAGTTTGATGTGTTTGATGGTGTGTACCCGACCGGATTTGGCACAAGCGGTTAGTGTCGTGAGCCGGTATTTGTCGTGTCCCGGAAAGGAACATTAGGAAGCGGTAAAATGGATTTTCCGTTATTTGAAAGGTACGATGAATGCATATTTACAATTCAGATCCGATCCGAATGGTGAGTTAACGGGTTATGTTGACTCGGATTTTGCGGGCGATCTCGATAAAAGGCGTTCGCTAACCGGGTACGTGTTTACATTTGGGAAGTGTGCGATTAATTGGAAAGCCACACTTCAATCAACCATTGCACTTTCGTCTACCGAGGCTGAGTACATGGTGTTAACCGAAGCGATAAAGGAAGGTATTTGGCTAAGGGGTTTTGTTGGCGAGATATTGTCCATTCAGAATCCAGTCACGGTGTATTGTGACAATCAAAGCGCCATTCATTTGACGAAGGATCGCATGTACCAAGACAAGACGAATCATATTGACGTGAGGTACCATTTTGTGCGAGACATGACGGCGGAAGTAAACATTGTGGTGAAGAAGATTGGTACTAAATCGAATCCGGCAGATATGCTCACCAAGCCTCTTCCGACTGCTAAGTTTAAATTGTGTTCCGATTTAATTTCAGTTTGTAACTAGCATGTTGCTAGTATATTATGTATGTTTTTATTTTTGCATTTGTTTATGTTTAATTATGATGCAATTCGGGTCCAAGGTGGAGATTGTTGAATGGACCCGCTAATTGCATATTTGGGCTCATTTGGGCTTTTATTTTTAGTATGTATTTAAGACCTTTGACCTAAAGGATAAGACAAGGGTTCATTTTGCATCTCTTCATTTTTCTCTCTCCTCTCTCTCTCTCTCTCTCTCTCTTTTGGCCACCATTAAAGACACCAAAAGGTGCCTCGAATCCACGTCAAAATTCACGCTTCCGACAAGAAGTCCTAACAAACATGGATAATTGCACGTACGATTACAAAATAGCTGTTCAAGAATTAAAACTCCCACTAAATTATTTGAGGGTATTGTACTCTCTCCTTCTAAGAAAAAAAATACAAAACGAAACAAAAATTCGGTTGAGGAACAGGCAGCGAGAGCTGGCATACTGGAGCAATTGAATGTCAAAAAATTGACGGCTGAATCTATGTCTGACTCTCTTGGTGACAAAATTGAGAATTTTGTAGGCTACAAGGGTGCAACAAAAATTCTTGAAATTGGACAATCGTCAAAGGCCAAAGGAAAAGAAAAGACTGTCGTTGCAGTCATTGAAGACTCTTCGGAGGAAGAGTCATTCTAATCTCTATGTATCTTACTTTTGTGAGAACCTGACTAATGTATAGTCAAGGCAGCTCAACTTTATGTATCTCTATTTCATTTAGTTTGTAATGGATAGTTTAAAATTATGTGCTTTTAATCTCCTAACGTGGAACGTTAGGGGCTTAGGTAATGTTAAAAAATATAACGTAATTCGAGACACAATCCGTAACACTCGTGTTAAACTTATTTGTTTCCAAGAAACAAAATGGTGTGATGTTAACTCTTTTAAAATATCTCTTGTGGCTCCCTCTCATCTCAGAAATTTCTTTGTGAATAACACAATCGGTACTAAGGGAGGCACACTTATTATTTGGAACGACTCTTATAAACTTCTCAACTCTTTCTCTACAACCCACTGTTCAAATGTAGTGTTGGAGGACTTATCGACTAAACAATCTTTTCTCCTGTCATACGCTTACGGTCCGACAGAAGATGAGAAAACTGCCTTCCTATTAGAATTATCTCAAATTAGATCGAACCACCCTACAATCCCTTGGATTATACTAGGGGATTTTAACCTACTAAGGCAGTGAAGAGACACTACATCAACCTCTTTCAATACTTCTATCTCGGTTGATTTCAACCAAACGATCTTTGAGCTGGACCTTCTTGAAACCCCATTAAGAGGTAGGAAATACACTAGACAGAGTCTTCACCTCACCTCATTTCCTCTCATCAAATCTTAACTCCACACTCTCGGACCTACCGACAACCACCTCGGATCACGTACGGCTTGTCCTATCCTTCTACACTCATGAACAAAATCGCTCGCGACGATTTAAGATTGAAAAATGGTGGTTCAAAAATGAATCTTTCAAAGATGTAGTCACTCAATCATGGTCAACTCCCACCATATCACCAAACTAAATCGTCTCAAAAAGGAACTTAAAATTTGGTCGCAAGACTTGAACAAGGGCTGGAACAACTCTCTTACAGGAGCGAAATGGATCATCCAAATACTTGATAAAGTAGAGGAAAATAGGACCTTGACAAATATCGAATTCCGGTTAAGAATTAGATTGAAGGAAATTATTCATGAGCTTGCCAACCTTCAAGAAATTAAATGGCAACAACGGGACTCATGTAGGTGGATTAAAATGGGCGATAAAAATACTAAGTACTTTCATGCTGTTGCATCAAAGAAACACAAAACAAATCTAACAATCTATAAAAATTTCCGAACATTCCGACCAAACTCTCAACGCCTCAAGTGGCATACTAAGGGCCTGTTCTCTAGCGTAGTTTTGAAGCAAGTTTTGGGTAGGATCTTCCGTTTCATATAGGCTGTGAAAAATGATGTTCTATGCTGTCAAATGAATCATGGGTTTGGAGCCCGGAAGTACGGGTTCCATGCCAAACTTACATGTTTTCGTGGGTTTGAAAAAATCCACTCGGAGTGGATTTTTGCTCAGGAAAGGAGAGAGAAAGTGTTAACCCAACACAAAAAATATTAAAAAATTCAGCATTTCTTCTTCTTTTCAAAGTCGCCTCTCACTCTCTTTGCACACAGCAATCTTTTAATATGAAGATGACAATCTCTTAAGACGAAAACAAGCCTCTACAATCCTCACTAGTAAAGTAGTCATTCATCTCTCTCTCTCTCATTTAGTTCGTTTTTTATTATTTAACATCTTGTTCTTTGTTTTTTAGTCTCCAACCAATAAGTAGAAGAGTCAGCTAATTCATTCTATTCCATTCTATGCATGTGTAATTAAGATTGTATCGTTATTTCTTTTGTGTAATTTGGGAATTATGACAAATTGGAGATTTTGTGCTAATTTGGGCTTAATTGTGAGTTCGTAATAGATTCTTAATTTGTAATCTTCATAATTTGGGCTATATATCACGTACAAGGGTCGCTATACAAACCTTCATAGTAAATTGCTATGATGCTTATTTATGCATAATACTATTTTTTGTCAATTTTCAGTTAAATTGATTTCCATTGATAGGGGACTGTTGTTAAAGAAGCAGAGGATGATTTAATTTAGTATTGATTTTTCTGTTCATAAATTGATTAATTGTGATTATTCACGCGTAATTATTTAATTCTTTAATTTTCAAGCTGTGAGGATCAACAAGAAAAATTGTGTGTTGATAATTTTGTGAGGGCATGTTTTCCGATTCAACAGTAATTAAAATAATGAATTATTTCTTTTATTAAAAAAAATGAATTAATTAATTTAGATAAATTAATTAATTACAATTTAGATCAATTGATTAATTGTACATAATTAAAGATTGAGCATAACTGAAGTAATTAAAGGACTGAGCCTAATTAAAACAATAATTTAGCTTATGTTATTTTATATTCTTGTTATATTTTTAGCAAGTGTATGTAAAACAAATTGATAGACCTAAAGTTTATATAATTTTTTTTATTATCTAAGTGTATGTATAACACCAAATAAACAAAATTAAAATAAATATTGGTATAACAAATTAAAATCAAGAATTTATTAAAATGACTCCTATAATTAAAATAAATGTATACATTGAATCAAAAGCATTATAATTAATACAATCTTCATAATTTATCATTCTCTAACAATTAATCAATTGAAATATATCAATATTATATTCATAGCTTTCTCTGTTTTCATAGAACACCTTTTTCACAATTTCATAGAGTTTCTTATGGCTTCCTGCACCCATAGCTTTTTGACATTCATTTCCCAGCTTCCTGCACCCATGGCTTCCTGCTCCTTTACAAAACTGCGCTAGAGAACAGGCCCTAAATGCTTTCAAATCAAAATATAATATTTTGTTCGGTTACCAAATTGCCCCCTCAAACACTCAACCATCCTATGATCTCTCTTTCTTACAAAAATTTCCAAAAGGAACTAGTTTCTCTTGCCGCCCCGATGGGAGAACGAGAAGTAAAAGATATTATTGATGCCTTCCCAAAAGGAAAATCGTCTGGACCAGACGGATTGCCAAATGAATTGTTGCAAATTTATTGGGACATTATTAAAGGTGACATCATGTGGCTAATAAGAGATTTTCAAAGAAATACTCTTGAATTATGGCGACTAAATGAGGCAACAATCACGCTAATTTCGAAGGTAGAGGGAGCCATATATGTAAAACCAATATTGCCCAATAAGCGTCATATGTGCTCCCATCAAAATAATATCCTTTCTATTGGCTAAAAGGCTACAACCACACATGGACAAATTGGTTCACCGAAACCAATCGACGTTCATAAAAAAAAGATCGATCACCGAATCTTTCCTTGTGGCTAGAGAATTATGTTCATAAAGCAAAAATTCCTTCCATTCTTTTCAAAATAGAATTCAAACGAGTTTTCAATACAGTGAATTGGGAATTCTTAACGAAAATGCTACACGCAAAAGGATTCCCACACACATAGGTAACATGGATCTCTCACCTTCTTAAATCATCCTCCTCTTTTCTCAAAATAAACGGGTTAGAAAGTACTCATTTTTTCCATGCAAGAGGAGTACGTCCCGCTCTCGCCACTTCTTTTCAACCTAGTGGTAGAAGTTATTCAACACATGCTGACAAACGTCCAACCACTAATGTCACCCTTTCATGTCATCGAACCTCAAATGCTCCAATTTGCCGATGAGACAACTTACTTTGCTGAAACTTCACCACTAAATCTGAATATAATGATAAAAGTTCTAACCATCTTCGGAAAAATGAGTGGACTTCAAATTAATCAGGCAAAAAGCTCATTCACAACCTTCCTCATTCCGGATGATCTAACTCCCACCATCTCACAAATACTAGGATGTGAGAAGTGTGAGCTACCAATTAAATTCTTAGGACTGCCGTTCACTATCAATCCGCCGAAAAAATACCTACTTATCCCTCTTTTAAAAAAGGTACAAAACAGGCTTGCGGGATAGAAAGGCCGAATACTATCTTATGGAGGAAGGATGACACTAATCCAAGCGGTTCTAGGTCCGATTCTCAATTACAACACACAAGTGTTTGCACTAATGCCGTGGTTCATACAACAATTCGACAAAATTGTAAGAAGCTTTCTATGGTGGGGAGACAAAAAATGCTACGGGGGCCATTGCCTTGTATCATGGGAACGCCTATCTAGGCCAAAGGAAAATGGTGGGCTCAGTATTCTTAACATACACAATCAAAATATGGCCATGCTCATTAAATGGCTATGGATTGCAAGAAATAAACCAAACTCCATGTTCAGCTCATTACTTTCCCCCCTCTATAATTTCTCTCCATTATCCGTCTCACAAAGAGAACCATCAAGAGGATCTTTTTTTTTTATATAAATAATCTCTTACAATTCATGGACATATTTAAAACCTCCACACGAGTTAATCTACGATCTGGAGATGAAACTAGATTTTGGACAGACTCATGGCACCCGAATGGAATCTTGGAAAACTCGTACCCTCATATATATGCGGAAGCGCCAAACAAAGAGGCAACTGTCAGACAAATCTTACAATTCGGATGGGAGTTGAATCCACTAATGGCTTCTACAAATAGAGCATTAGCCACTCAAGCCACCATCATACGAAACATCCTTTTCAACACGTCACTGTCGACAAACCGTGATTCCCTCACTTGGTGATGGAATGTCCAAAGAATTTACTGCTCTAAAACCTGCTAAAACTTCATCTACAGAACAAACCCAAAGTCGAGTTGGAACTCAAAGCTAGATTTGAAAAATAAAAATACAGACAAAAGTGAGGTTCTTCCAGTGGCGTATGGCGCTAAATAGAATACCACACAAGAAAACCTCATCCGAAAAGGATGGACAAGCATCAACGCATGTATGCTGTGCACAATGGGACAGACAGAGACGATTGATCACCTATTTCTTAAATGCTCCTATAGCATACATGTTTGGACATTAGGAGGTCTGACGCCTCCCATAACGACGACAACTATTATGAGTTTTTGGTAACAAACAAAAGACAGGCAGGCAATAATTGAGGAAAGATGGGATTGAGATCTCCAGTGGGCGGCTAGCTGCTGGAATATTTGGAAACAACGCAACGAACAGATTTTCAACAATCGACGGGCACCCCCGACGATCACACGCTAGCTAGCATTAATTGAAGCACAACGATGGGCAGAGAACTTCTGAAAAAATCGCCATGTAGTCTCTAAAATTACCTTGTGTTGTGTGGGAAGGAATTCCTTGTAATTTTGCTATTTTCTACTACTTTTTTCCTTCGACCTTAAATCAGGGGGACAATCTACTTCCTCAAAAGCCGAATACTATGTAACAAAAATTCTTTTTATTTTTTTAATCAAAAGAATCCTCAAGTAGGCAATTGCCTACTAGAGCTTCAAAAAAAAAAAATTAAGTTGGCTTGTAAAATGTATTATAAATTTGTGAGTGGTTGTTAGCCTTATTAATTAAGATCCAAGCCCTTATATGATCCTCAATTATTGATTTTTTTTCTCATTACAAAACTGGTCTTAATTTGGTATAATTCTAACAGGCCATCGCCTACTCTTCAAAACAAAATGGAATTTTTTGATAATTTTTTAGAAATGGGAAATCACGACGGGATACTATAGCGATCCTGTAGTGATGGATTGAAATTATATACAGTTTTATCGTGTTTCTATATACGCTATATACTGTTTTCATTTTTTTAAATATATACTAATTACCGAATGAATTTTTATATATTGTTTGTTTTCAGTTTATATATATTTTTTTGTTTTTATATACTATCGCTACATAATTGCTACAGTACCATCGCGCAATATCGGCTCCCTAATATTTTTTGTTTGTATTTGCAGTAATTAGAGTACAAAGTTAAAGAAAAATGTTTCAATGTATATAGAATGGGCAGGGATAATTGCCAATTTTGTTTTAAACCTTGGAAGAGATTAGGACTTAATTTAGTTGCATTGGGGCTGTTATATTTATATATTGGTTGCATTTTTTTTTGCCCATTTTTAATTGGTTGTGTTTTATTTCCGGCTATTTTCTAAAAGAGAGAAATTTGAACTCAGGCCTTTGCACAAATAAGACTCAAAAAGTGTTGGATTTAACCCGCCCTAGGATCTACGTTAAGGGAATAAAAGTACGAGATTAACTATTAAAATGTATACCTCGGATCTTCCTGATCCGCGAGACAAAGAACGGATGTAGGTCTGAACTTTTCTGACTTGCAACCGTCTCCTTCCTGAAACTCGATCCACGAACCTCCTTGTTTCTCCTAGGGATGAAGATCAATCGCTCGCAAGTTCTCAAGATAGAGAACCTCTACTCGTATCCACGCAAACTTCAGACGTACGGAATAACCGGACTCGGCTAGACGAGTCCGGAAATACTTTCCAAATTCTCTCAAAACTTTCTCTCTCTTTTCTGTGTAATAGACGGCTTCTAAGGCTTCTAAATTGTGTATCTAATAGAGAGACTCTGGCATTCTATTTATACTAGAGAGAGAGGCGAACGATTGCTCAGTTACCATAACTAAAACCCTAATCCGCGCCTATTCCATTGCCAACGGAATATGTATTTTCATAATGAAATACTTGGCAACTAAGGTTATTACAGTTTCCATATATATTCCGTTGGGAACGGAACTATTCCGTTGCCAACGGAATATGTATTGTTTTGTTCAATCAATTATCCAATAATTGATTATTTCGTTCACCAATTTATACATCATATGTATAACTGTTTTGAGGTATATTCATCCCGTACGAATGGAGTTCATTGTGTGACCGTGTAGGTTCCATTTAACGCTGGCATCGATCTTCCAAAGATCGTAAGTCATGAGTAACCTCTAGACTGATGTCATGACTACCCATGTTAAATGAAATGATCAGCGATCATAAACCTATCTGAATAGACATTTGCTTATTCCTTTTGTTCTACGATATATGTCTTGATCACAAGGCATGGAAGTATGTCATCCTTGAGTTTGATCAAAGTCTCTTTCCTGATCGAGAATTAGACTGAGTAAATACAAAATGATATTAACAACACATGTTAATCCATTTTGAGCGTGGCCATGCATTTCCTTCAGTCCTAGTTCATCAGGGGGCCCAGAGATATCTCCCTCTTAACGAGAGGAACAAAGCCCATCTTGGTCACTCACATTTCTCGTCATGATTAAGTGCATACCTAATGATGACCCTAATGATCATCCCATTACGGATGACATAAGATCATATTAAAGTATGCAGTTCCTCATACAGGAATCCATGGTGACCTCAGGTCGTAGGAACAAGCACACTATTCATACGAGAATTACTAATGACATATAACATGCATATTCTCATAGTGTGGTCAGTCCAGTACGTGTTCTCTAACATGTGCCTATATTCCGGACTTGACATCCCTATGTCCATGATCAGCAGAACATGATCATCCAGCCTACGAATATACTAGTGTGGATATGTAGCTTCTTACCTGAAGTATGTCTATCTCTATAAACATCCTACATATCACTAGGGACAATTTAGAATGTCATTCGTTGGTTCACAGTTCTACTATCAGAATCACGTATTCTGATGACGTGAACCCGAAGTGTCATTCTTGGTTGATATAAGATTTACATTCACAACCCATACACACAGATATATAAGAAACAACCTTTATTGAATAAATAATAATGTCTTAATATATAATTCATTTCCTAGCACAAAATATATTTGGTCTAGGGCACTAATCCTACAGTCTCCCACTTGCACTAGGCCAACTCTAAGCATCTTATGCCCATAGACCTAATATGACCCTCATGTTTCGCTTGCGGGAGTGGTTTAGTTAATGGATCAGCGATATTGTCGTCCGATGGCACTCTACACATTTTAACATCACCCCTTTGTATAATCTCTCTGATTAGATGGAAGCGTCGCAGTATGTGCTTGGACTTTTGGTGAGATCTCGGCTCCTTTGCTTGTGCGATCGCTCCATTGTTGTCACAATATAGATCCACTGGTTCTGAGATGCTCGGAACTACTCTTAGTTCCTCCATAAAGTTCTTTATCCAAACAGCTTCTTTAGCCGCTTCTGCAGCGGCTATATACTCTGCTTCCGTTGAAGAATCTGCTACAGTACATTGCTTGGAGCTCTTCCATGTCACTACGCCTCCATTTAGGCAAAATAAATAACCTGATTGCGATCTAAAGTCATCTGAGTCTGTCTGGAAGCTTGCGTCGGTGTAACCCTTTACAAAGGATAAGCTCAATGGGTCTAACTTCCTTGACTGGTTTAGAAACCTGAAAATTGTTCTCAAGGCTGACAATAAACTGTATGTCATAGAAGGGGCTTACGCAGAGGAACCAGAACAGGGAGCCCCGAGGGCTGCCCGAGATGCGTATGCTAAATACGTCAAAGAGGACACAGAGATAGCTTGTCTCATGCTACCGACCATGACCTCCGAGCTTCAGAAGCAACTGGAGGACATGGGTGCTTACGATATGATCGTAACTCTCAAGGAAATGTTCCAAGAGCAGGCTAGAGTTGAGCGCTACAAAGCGACCATCTCTCTGACTGACACGAAGATGGTTGAAAGTTCACCTGTGAGTGCTCATGTACTCAAGATGAAGAGCTATCTTGATCAATTGGAGAGGCTTGGCTCAGCTATGTCCAGAGAATTAACTGTTGACATAATTCTCGGGTGGTTGCCTCCTAGTTTTAAGCAATTCATCATGAACTATAATATGCATCAGATGGAGAAATCCATCACCGAGTTGCATGGGATGCTTAAGAACGCACATGAGGACATGAAGACAAATGTTGTCAAACACGTCTTAATGGTTCACAAGAAGAAGGGTAAAAAGACCGGGAACAAGAGCAAGGGTAAAGGCAAGGTGTTGCCCAAACCTAAGATCAAGAAAGACAAGGAGGGAGTTTGCTTCCATTGCAACAAGGTTGGCCATTGGAAGAGAAACTACAAATCTATCAGCACGAAATCAAGAAGGGTAGTGTGACTACCGCTTCAGGTATTTTTGTTATTGAAACTAATTCACTTACTCCTAAATCTTGGGTATTGGATACCAGATGTGGTACTCACATTTGTAATGATGTGCAGGGACTACAAAGGAGTAGAAGATTAGCTAAGGGTGAAGTCGACCTGCGTGTGGGAAATGGAGCAAGAGTTACTGCATTAGCCGTAGGAACTTATTTATTGACTTTACCTAGTGGACTTGTATTAGTACTTAATAATTGTTATTTTGTACCTACTATGAGCAGAAGTATTATTTCTATTTCTAGTCTAGCTTTGGATGGTTATAAATTTGTTATTGAGAATAATAATTATTCTATCTTAAAGGATAATCTTTTCTATGGAAATGTTCTATTAGAAAGGGGTCTTTACGTGCTAGATCTTCAGAAAGAGAATTATAAGTCCATATATAACATTAACACTAAATGATTTAAACCGAATGACTCAAATACGACATACCTCTGGCACTGTCCCTTAGGTTAACAGCAATCCAGTGACTTTCACTTAGATTAGACTGAAACCTGCTTGTTGCGCTCAATGAGTATGACACATCTGGTCTAGTACATATCATGGCATACATGATAGATCCTATAGCTGAAGCATATGGGATCTTATTCATGCGTCTTCATTTCTGCTCACCTGTAGGACATTGTGTCTTACTGAGAGAAACGCCATGTGACAAGGGCAAAAATCCTCTCATGGATTCTTGCATTCTGAACCGTTTCATGACCTTGTCTATGTATGTACTTTGACTCAGACCTATAAGCC
Source organism: Juncus effusus (assembly GCA_027726005.1). Taxonomy (NCBI): domain Eukaryota; kingdom Viridiplantae; phylum Streptophyta; class Magnoliopsida; order Poales; family Juncaceae; genus Juncus; species Juncus effusus. The sequence goes on along the minus strand of CM050896.1, from coordinate 7,532,757 downwards.
TTCTAGATCTATCTCTATAGATCCTGATTCCTAGCATGTAGGAGGCTTCTCCTAGGTCTTTCATCGAGAAATTATCTCCCAACTATTTCTTGACGTTCAATAATATTGGGACATCATTTCCCATGAGTAATATGTCATCTACATACTATCGTGCTCCCACTGAACTTCATATAAACACAAGGCTCACCTTCACTTTTGGAAAAATGAAAACTTTTGATGACTTCATCAAAACGAAGGTTCCAGCTTCGAGACGCTTGCTTCAATCCATAGATGGATTTCTGAAGCTTGCAAACCTTACCAGAATTCTTAGGATCGACAAAACCCTCGGGTTGCATCATATGCACGTCCTCGGTCAAATTTCCGTTTAGGAAAGCTACTTACGAAGAACTAAGGACCTGTTCCTAGTCTATGGAGGTATGGAAGACGACTGCTTCTGGCATGTCCCTTTCCAAAGACAATCTCCCACACACTCAGCTCCGGCGTGACCCATGTGGAAAACTGTCTGAGTACTGAGGGTTACAGTGACATGGGGGGCTTGTTATACAAAAAATATTTTCTTTTCAATTTGTTTTATACAAAAGTATAATGGCAAATGAAAATGTATTAAAATTATGATATGGTGATGATTAAGGGGGTGATGTACTGATGTGAAAGTTTTACCTTTTAAATATTTAAGATTGTGATTAAGCTGAGACTTGATAACAGCTACAGGCAACAAGGAAACTCACCGCCCGATCTGGCCCAACATGATATTACTTTTACGCTGGCGGATTGTTGGATTTTTTTTTATATACCATTTTTTTCAAAAATAAATCAGTACTTGTCACTGTTTTGAAAATAATGGGGTAACTACCATTTCCGCCACTAGTAGTGCGGAACAGATGTTGTTCTGCCACTAGTAGTGGGGGAACATGTGGATTTTCAGTTTTTTCAAAAATTTCTCATTTGGCTGGTTAAACAAAATTAGTGTAAAAAAATGTTGTTTCGCCACAAGTAATGGCGGAACATGAAATTTTTTTTCCCCTGTTTCACCAGTGACAATGGCGGAACACATCTTTTCACTAATTAACCCCATTTTTGAAAAATTATAAAATCCACATGTTTCGTCACTACTAGTGGCGGAACAATATCTGTTCCACCACTAGTAGTGGCGGAAATGGTAGATACCACTTTTTTTTGAACAGTGGTATTTGTTGGTTTATTTTTGAAAAATATGGTATAAAAAAAAAATAAGTCTATTGGTGATGCTTCTTTTTGTAGGATTAGTGCCCTAGGCCAAATGTATTTTGTGCTAGGAAATGGATTATATATTAAGACATTATTATTTATTCAATAAAGGTTGTTTCTTATATATCTGTGTGTATGAGTTGTGAATGTAATCTTATATCAACCAAGAATGACACTTCAGGTTCACGTCATCAGAATACGTGATTCTGATAGTAGAACTGTGAACCAACGAATTACATTCTAAATTGTCCCTAGTGATATGTAGGATGTTTATAGAGATAGACATACTTCAGGTAAGAAGCTACATATCCACACTAGTATATTCGTAGGCTGGATGATCATGTTCTGCTGATCATGGACATAGAGATGTCAAGTCTGGAATATAGGCACGTGTTAGAGAACATGTACTGGACTGACCACACTATGAGAATATGCATGGTATATGCCATTAGTGATTTTCATATGAATAGTGTGCTTGTTCCTACAACCTGAGGTCACCATGGATTCCTGTATGAGGAACTGCATACTTTAATATGATCTTACGTCATCCGTAATGGGATGATCATTAGGGTCATCATTAGGTATGCACTGAATCATGACGAGGAATGTGAGTGACCAAGATGGGATTTGTTCCTCTCGTTAAGAGGGAGATATCTCTGGGCCCCCTGATGAACTAGGACTGAAGGAAATGCATGGCCACGCTCAAAATGGACAGAATAGTTCCGTTGGCAACGGAATAGGCGCATATTAGGGTTTTAGTTATGGTAACTGAGCAATCGTTCGCCTCTCTCTCTAGTATAAGTAGAATGGCAGAGTCTCTCTATTAGATACACAATTTAGAAGCCTTAGAGGCCTTCTATTACACAGAAAAGAGTGAGAAAGTTTTGAGAGAATTCGGAAGGTATTTCCGGACTCGTCTAGCCGAGTCTGGTTATTCCGTACGTCTGAATTTCGCGTGGATACGAGTAGAGGTTCTCTATCTTGAGAACTTGCGAGTGATCGATCTTCATCCCTAGGAGAAACAAGGAGGTTCGCGGATCGAGCTTCAGGAAGGAGACGGTTGCAAGTCAGAAAAGTTCAAACCTACATCCGTTCTTTGTCTCGCGAATCAGGAAGATCCGAGGTATAAATTTTAATAGTTAATCTCGTACTTTTATTCCTTTAACGTAGATCCTAGGGCAGGTTAAATCCATAGGTTCTGCTGCGCATGTAACGTACATGGCTATGGATTTCCCAACAGTAGCATCAGATCGTTCGTTAAGGAAATAATCGTCGATTATATTTAAAATTTAGTAAATTATAGTATAATAAATTTTAAGATTTTGAAAATATTATTTCAAAACATCACGAAAATAGTTTCTAAGAATATAATATTGGATATTATGATTTTCTAGAGTTTCGAAAAATAGTTTTTCGAAATCCGTTTTGGAAACGGAACTAAAACTAAAGTAAATACGAATCTCCAGCACGTCTCCATTCCAAACGGAATAGTTCCGTTGAGAACGGAATAGTTCCGTTCCCCACAGAATAATGCTGATTTTGCGAGAAACCCTAATTTTTGTTATACATGAAATTTAAATATATAAATATGGTATGAGCTTTAGATCTGTGATTGTTCTGTGATGTAATCTTGTGTGTTAATGCTTGTAATTTTATTTAATATCTATGGCAACCGGTGAGTTGTCTAATGATGATGATGTGACATTCATAGATGATGAACTCACGTCCTACCAAGATGCTATGAAGAGTCCTGACTCTCAGAAATGGTTAGAGACCATGAGAGCCGAGATGCAATCCATGCAGGACAATCAAGTTTGGAATTTAATTGACCCATCCGAAGGCTTGAAGACCATCGGATGTAAGTGGGTCTTCAAGAAGAAGACTGACGTGGATGGAAAGGTACAAACCTACAAAGCAAGGCTTGTGGCGAAAGGTTTCAAACAAGTTCATGGTATTGACTATGACGAAACTTTCTCACCTGTAGCTATGCTTAAATCCATCAGAATTCTATTAGCCATAGCAGCATATTATGACTATGAAATATGACAAATGGATGTCAAATCTGTATCTCTCGGGCTCATGATGAATCATACTAGATCTACGTTGAGTCTGTTGTGTTTCAAGCTCGCCAACCTTTTGAGAGCTTGTTTGTTCTTCCGTCACAGGTTCTGTAACTGTAGGTGAGTCTCAAATTTCTTCGAGTTGTACTTAACTCCCACTGCTTCACGTGGAGAGAAATTCTCTTTCTAAGAAAGCACCATTGCGGGCAACAAACACTTTGTTTTCTGATGGGAGGTAAAAGTAATATCCTCTTATCTTTTTAGGATATCCCACGAACAGACACTTATCAGATTTAGGTCCGAGCTTATCGGAAGCTTGACATTTGACATAAGCCTCACATCCCCAAATCTTAAGAAAAGACAACTTGGGGCTATTCCCCGTCCATATCTCATATGGTGTCTTTTAAACCGCCTTTGATGGAATTTTGTTCAGTATGAATGCAGCTGTCTCAAGAGCATAACCCCAGAAAGATGTTGAAAGATTCGTTTGACTCATCATCGATCGAACCATATCCAATAAGGTTCGATTCCTTCTTTCGGACACTCCATTCCACTAAGGAGTTCCTGGAGGAGTCAGTTGTGAAACTATTCCATATTCTCTGAGATGATCCTCAAATTTCTGACTCAGATATTCGCCTCCTCAATCAGATCGAAGTGCTTTAATCTTCTTGCCAAGTTGATTTTGTACTTCATTCTTAAATTCTTTGAACACTGCAAAGTATTCAGACTTGTGCTTCATTAGGTAGACATAACCATATCTACTGAAGTCGTCTGCGAAAGTTATGGTGTACCGATACCCACCTCTAGCCGGCGTACTCATTGGTCCACATACATCAGTATGTATGAGTTCTAATAAGTCATTAACCCTTTCACCAACTTTTGTGAAGGGTTTCTTATCTTTTTATATGTTTATTCTATTATAAAATAACTAATTGAGAGATAGAGAAAAAGAGATAATAGGACAGTAAACTTTTATTTAATTTGTTGTATCACTTCATTACATTATAAGGCTCTATTTATAGGGAGAGCAATCCCCTTCATATTATATAGAAATAAGAGAGAGTAAATACAAATATTCGAAGTTCAAGAAAAGATATACATCCACACTATTTTAGATTGTTCTTAACATAACAATACATAAATATATGGAGGTGATATATTTAGAAGTTCAACAATGAAATGGACATCCATATTAAATTATTCATAACACTCCTCCTTGGATGTCCATATTTCATACGCATTTAGAGCTGTTTCATTAAAACCTTGTTAGGAAAAACCCGATAAGATAAAAAACCAATGGTTTAAATTGCGATATAGTGGTCCATAGCGCTTGTAGAGGATTGCTATAGCGGGCGCTATTGCGTCGCTACGAAATGCCATTTTATAAAGTTATAACAAAATTTTCAATATAAAAATAAAGATTGCAACCACCATAAATAAAGATATTAGAATAATCCATAATTAAACATACAGCACATAAAGTTCGTTGTCCACATTTAAACATGCAATATAAAATTCCAAAATAAACATATGAAAACTTAATTATCTAAAATAAACACACAAATACTTAATTATCCAAAATAAACATAAATACTTAAACTAATTATTTACTTTTCGGATGAAGAGAAATTAACATTCATTATTTTATCATCTTCGGATGAACATGATGAATCAATTTTATCATTTTAGAAAGTTAGAGTTTGGGTTTATCATTTTTTTTTCTTTTATCCTTTTTTTCCTTCGTTTGCCTCCGGAGAAAGAAAGATATTTTTTTTTGGATTTGGGTTTATTTACTTATTGGGTTTGGATTTAATTACTTATTGGGTTGGGTTCGGGTTAATGTATTTCGGGTCTAAATAAAAAAATACTGTCCAAATAGCGCTATAGTGCCAATTTTTTCACTATTTCAACCGTAATAGCGCTGCTAAAGCACCTGCTGACGAATGTATATATAGATATAAACCAGGTCCCAATTCGATATTTGTAAACCTCAGTTTACTTACTTGGTCGCCCTCAAGGAGGCCAAAGGTGAGTACCGGCCTAGGTCTTGGTGAGTAATCCGAACCGAATCTATTAAGGTTTGGTTGGTTGGTTGTACAAGGAAAATAAATAAAAGAAAGGAAATAAAAGTAAAGAAGTGTCTTGATCCGCGCATGCGCTGTCACCGTGTGAGTGGAATGAAGTACGATGGAGAGGTCTGGCGTGAAGGATTCTAGGGCTCGATGGTTTCTCCTGATTGGTTTGTTGTCTCCTCACGAACCGCCGTGTTTCCTTATCGCGACGCAGAAGGCTCTCACCTCATCTTCTACGCGGAGGCAGCTTTCACCTATCCTCCGGAGTTGGAAGCCCGTTGTATGGTTCGTCTTGTTATTGGTCTCTGCTTGTGAGGGGGATCCACCCATGTATCGTGAAGCTAACTCTCGCAGTGAATCGCTGTGCTCGCACCCCCTGGATGCCCGTCCAGAGTACGAGCCCCTTGAGATCTGTGGCATTCCTTGCTCCTCTCAAACGTCTCGGCTACTCTCGTCAGTCCTAGTCTTGCTCGCGGGTCTAGCTTTCGGCTTCTCCTCTCGGTACTTCGCCTACTTGCCTAAGTACCTAAAACTGTGCGGCCTACACACTTAAGGTAATAGTTAAAATACACAAATAATATCACAACAAAGAATATAACAACAAGATGGATAATGATAAATTAAATCAAGAATTACTAAGTTACTAACATCTCGTCCCTAGAAGGGTTTAGTTACAACGCATAAAGATACACAATGATAATAAGAATCCGAAATACATCAAAGATAAAGAAAGATTAAACCCGAGATATAGTCAGACTTTGGAGTTGTAGCCGCTCCCCCCTTCTGCCTTATACTAAGTCGCGACCGTGGTGATGCGAAGCGTCACCGCTGGAGCGAGCCTATTAATATTTGGTAGATTGTTGTGTGGTCGCTCAATTGCATCATCTTGCAAATGGGGGTCTCCTTATACAGGTTAAGAGACCCTTGTAAAGATGGTATTTCTTCCTGGCCAAGAAAAGATCTTTCCATTAATTTTCCCTTGATTTATTCCATTAATTCCTCTTTCCAAATCTGCCATAATTGAGTAGCTGTGAAGATCCGTGAGTTACTCTACCTTGCGTGCCAAGTTAGCTCTATGTGGCTTGATGAACGTTGTAGGCCTTTCTCTAAGATTTTCAACACATATTCACACGTCCCGGCCTGAGATCCAGAGAGAGAGTTATGCCCAAAATACTGAACAGCTATTAGCAGTTTCGCAGGTAGCGGGTAAGGCTTCTACGGTGCGAGTCTGAGGCCTCCAAGTTGCAAGGATAGGTGGTGGAACTGCCGTTGTTCCTCCCATGAAGTACAAGCACCATGCCAAGTCGCCTCTTGCTCCAAATGTGCACCAAATGTGTTGTTTTCCATCGTTATGCGCTCTTTTCCTGAAACACAAGTGAACACTAGTAATAACTTGACTCTTAACTAAACATAAGTAAAACTAATATAATTAATAAAAGTGCATAAAGTAAAATACAAGATAGGTAATTTTCTATATAAATTACCCCTATCAGCACATGTAGCAGCGAAAATGCTATTGTTTCTATAATTCTGTCGCGAGTTGCGATCTATGGGTAGTTTCCACTATTGCACCGCAATTGTGTGCAGTGGCGCTATTTAAAACACTAATAAAAATCATAATAAGGAAAAAAGAGTGTAGGGCGTATTATTTCTCCTCTTGTGTATACAAATATCTTTAAAACGACGAAGTCCAATTTTGTGCACTAATTTCTCAAAAGTTCTGGTTGGTAATGTTTTTGTGAATAAATCTGCTAGATTGTCCATTGATCGTATTTGGTGAATATCATTTTCACCGTTCTTCTGAATTTCATGTGTGGAAAATAACTCGAAGAAATGTGTTTGGTTCTATCTCCTTTTATCTAGCCTTCTTTTATTTGAGCAATGCATGCAGTATTATCTTCATATATGATAGTTGGACTACCTTTAATTGTATTAAGGTCACTACTAGAAATGCAGTTTTCACCGGCGGCCAAGGAACCGCCGCTGAAAACAGAAAACCGCCGTTGAAAGTCATCACTGGCGGTGGGTCGCCATGCCGAAAGTTTTTTTCACTGGCGGTACCGCCGGTAATAATTATCACCGGCGGACAAGCGAATTTCAGCAGCAGGGCAAGTAACCCTTGGTAAAAAAAGGTTGTCTGGTCATTTTTTTCAGCGGCGGTCTATTACCGGCGGGTATTTCATTTCCACTGGCGGAATCCCAACCCCCGGTGATAATTATCACCGACGATCTCAGAAATAATCGCCGGTAAATATATTTGTCGCATTAAGTGGGAGAACTATTATCAGCGGCGGTTTTAGGAGCCAACCGCCGTTGAAAGTCACTATGAGAATCTATTTTACTCTTTTTTCCCCCATTTTACCATATAAACCCTAATATAACAATATCATTTCACCATTTCAAATTCAAATCGTTTCTAAATCCAAAGTGAAAATAAAATATATTCGTCAAAACAAAATACAAATCGAAAATCAACATTCAATACATATTCAAAATCAACATAATTTGTCGAAACATAAAACAACCCCAAACCTAACATTCAAAAGGAACATTAAATATCCATCCAATTCGTCACCTAAGTTAATGGCGTCATTAGAATCTTCACGAGCTTCTTGCGTTTGTGCGGCACAACTCTGTCATAATATCAAAAATTGAAAAAAATAAATACTTGGATTTATGGTTTAGGGTTAGTAGCTGATAAAAAATAAAGATATTAATTGACTTACCACTCTTCTTCTTCCTCTTTCTTTTTCTCCATGGATGACCTTCTTTAAGGTTGTCCAAAAACCTAATTTTTTTTTGGTGCCTTGAGATAAAAGGGAGCCAAGCTTCAAGAAGGAAATCTTGCTCTAGAAGGAGCGATTAGATGAGTCTTAGGATTGAAATTTGAGAGCTTGAGATGAATCTCTAACTTGGATCTTGAATCTTAGATTGGTGAGAATCCCTTCAAGGGAAGGCTCAATGACCCGGGTAGACAACGGGCCACAGTCCTCCTCCTCGTGGGGAGCTCGACCGGTTAGAGATTGCCGGAGTTCCAAGGTGTCAAGACCTCTCGACAAGAATATTAAAGTGGATCGTTCCAATAACAACTAGATTCGCAGCATTTGCAATTATGTTGAATGCTACTCTTTCAAATGTTCTATCGACAAATAAGACTTGTTGCCAGAGCCTGATTTTTACCAAAAATGATATAGTCCACAACATGCATCTCTCCTTACGTTTATTGGATCAGCAATACTTCTAAGATGTGTACAAGAGAAATAATCGATGAATCTTAACATAAAAAAAATAATCGCTGAATCTAGCACAGTATCTTTTTTCTTAAGAAGGATTGTTCGAGTGATAATCCTTCTTTCAATAACTTCTTTGGTTGTGTCCGTGAGTAGCTTTTTTGAATTTTAAAAAGTTATGGCACAAAAAAAATTAGGATACTTTTCTTGCTATTCATGAGGAAAAATCATGAATGTGTTTGGCATTGTTTTTTTGTTTTTCTTGTTATCGTCTTTTTTATTCCCAAGATTTATGTAGAGATAAGATGTGACACAACATGTTTGAAAAAATAATATACGTATATATATATATATATATATATATATATATATATATATATATATATATATATATATATATATACATCCTACTTTATTTGTCTTTTAGTTAACGATTATTGTAGCATTTAATTAACGTTAACTTAACATATGTATAAACTTGAGGAAAATGAACTATGTTTACTCTACTTATTATTTAGAGGAATTCGGCATCTTTTTAATTTTAGAGGGACGTAGATGATACTTCTCAGTTTTTGGATCAGGTTCTCCCTGCACATATGGCCAAGTCCATAAGAGGTATAAATGATATTTTTAAGCTTCCTAGTTTGTACCAATACAATGCTCTCTCTCATATATTCTCTATATATGTCCTGTCTTTCTTAACATAAAATTACTCACATAGAGAATTTCATTGAATCAATTTTTCTCGAATATCTTTTTCAGAAAATATCGCAAGTGGAGTAGCTCAGACGGAATCGGAGCATTTCACCATCAGAGCAAATACTCGTAGAAGATAAATAATATTTACTGACCACACGTGTTAGCACCACGGGCGGCCCTGTTATGAGCCAATTTAAGGTGGCTGTCAAAGGCCTCGTAACTGATAGGGTCTCCTATGGTTTGTCTCTTCTAATGTTAATCTTATAAAAATATTATAAAAAGTAGAACAATTATAAAGGCCTCTTAACTTGTATTTTGTTTGTACTTGTGCAACTATATGAAAAACTTCACAGCCACACAACAGCTCCATATAGTGTCCACAATAAACCACCTACATTGTAATTTCGTTGCAATACATGGTAACATGCTTTTGTTATGGACCAATAGCATATGATAATATTTTCCACATATACAATATACTAAATTTATGCATATATAACCCATGAGCTGTAATTCACCAAGAAAAATAGAAACACAAAAAAAAAGTTATATTAAATAAAATTTAGTTGTTTATTTGCGTTAAAGAAATATAATTTAGGTTATATTATTAGCTATTACGATGTCATATAAAATATAATTTTTATAAACTCCAAATATATTAACTTTTATTTATATCATATTTTACATGTAATAAATATATGATTTACTCCAAATACATATATATATATACATACATATATATATATATATATATATATATATATATATATATATATATATAGTGTGAGCTAGAAAGTAATTAATAAATTTAAAATGATAGTTACTGTCTTGGTTCATTAAAACATTAGTAATGCTTTATTACATCAAAGAAATAAACTGGTTGACTCTGAGCGTTACTTAATTCAGCATCATCATGTGGAAAAGTTTAACATGATAAAACACTAAAATAATAACCAAATTAATACTTTAAATCAAATAAATAAGAGGCCTAAAATTCTAACCTAATAACCAAATTAATAATCTAAATCAAACAAATAGTTTTGTTTCTCTTTATATCATTTCTGATTTGGGCGGCGGAAATTTCCCCCAAATTCATCCGATTTCTTGCAAACTAGTCACAATTAGTTGAGACAAAAGGAAAGAAAGTGAGTCCGTACCTGTCGTGGCCGGCTCCAGGCGGTGCTACTGCTGATGACGGTGGCAGACGGCGGGGAAAGGGGGCGGAGAACAGAGAATTTTGGGCGGAATTTTGTTTTCTGTAGAAAAAATTTCACCTTTCTTTTCTTTTCTTTCTTTGCTCCGTAATTAAAAGGAAGGGGAGAGTTAGTGGGGTTGGGTTGGGCTTTTATTTTATAATTTCCCCTTTGTTTTCTTTTCTTTCTTTGGGCTTTTATTCGATAATTTCTTTTTACTCTAAATACTAATATATATTACACTATATATTATATTGGACCCCCTTATAATTTGGACCCCAGGCCCCGGCTTACTGGGCCTTAGTCTTGGGCCGGGCCTGCCTGTGATCTACAACCAAAAGCTTAGGCACTCATCTCCGAGATTAATTTCTGAAACTCCAACTCTGAACGCTTGAATCACTCTATGTTTTTATCCAATTGCCAGATTTCTTTTTGTAAAACTCTTTAAATTACCACGGGTTGGACAGAAACAACTTATGTTTTTTTCTCTGACTCCAACTTTGAACGCTTGAATCTCTCTAAGTTTTTATCCAATTGCCAGATTTCTTTTTGTAAAATATTCTCCTTGTTATCGACTAACAGATGTTCTTAGCGAATTTTGCATATTGGACGCATATTCAGATAGAAAATGATTTTTTGTTCTGCTGTCCAGATTCAGCCAAGGGGAGAGAGAACATATTTATCAACTTTTTCTTCAAATCTCATCACACGTGAGGGGTAGAAAAAATAGGTTATTGTTATTTTGCATGTCTTGAGGAGATAGAAAAAAGTATGAGCCAAGAATAGCGCCCGTAGTTGAAAAAATCCTTAAATTACCACGGGTTTGTCAGAAACAGCTTATATTTTTTTCTCTGACTCCAACTTTGAACGCTTCGATCTCTCTCAGTTTTTATCGAATTGCAAGATTTCTTTATGTAAAATATTCTCCTTGTTGTCGACTAACAGATGTTCTTAGCGAATTTTGCTTATTGGACCCTTATTCAGATAGAAAATGATTTTTGTTCTACTGTCCAGATTCGGCCAAGTGGAGAGAGAACATATTTATCAATTTTTTTTAAATCTCATCACACGTGAGGGGTAGGAAAAGATAGGTTATTGTTATTTTGCATGTCTTGAGGAGATAGAAAAAAGAATGAGCCAAGAATATCGCCCATAGTTGAAAAAATCCTTAAATTACCACGGGTTGGTCAGAAACAACCTATGTTTTTTTCTCTGACTCCAGCTTTGAACGCTTGGATCTCTCTAAGTTTTTATCCAATTGCCAGATTTCATTTTGTAAAATATTCGCCTTGTTGTTGACTAACAGATGTTCTTAGCGAATTTTGCTTATTGGACCCTTATTCAGATAGAAATTATTTTTTTGTTCTACTGTCCAGATTCGGCTAAGTGGAGAGAGAACATATTTATCAACTTTTTTTTCAAATCTCATCACACGTGAGGGATAGAAAAAGATAGGTTATTGTTATTTTGCATGTCTTGAGGAGATAGAAAAATGAATGTGCCAAGAATAGCTCCCGTAACAAACTCAAATAAGAAGCAATCAATAAATAGTGAAATTGGTTAATATAAACAGTGAAATATATTTGATTAAATTAGTGAAATATATTTAATCAACAATGTAAAAGTGTATCAATTTAAAGAAGAGGCACTCATCTCACAAGTATCTCAATTTGATGACTCCAGTTTTACATTTTGCTCTAATTATTCAAGCCTTTTTGTTCAAGCCAGTTTATTTTTTTTGCTGAAGAAATAACCCCTCCATTATTCAAGCCTTAAGTGAACAACTAAACGTCAATTTAACTGATTTTTATTTCAATTAACTCTCAATATTACAAATGTTGCCTCAATCAGGCCTTAATATTGGAGATTACACAACAGTACCAAATTATGTGATTTTAGTCCTTGGTTATTGTTTTCTTCTTATAGATTACACAAGGGTACAATACAAAATCATGTTTAATGTTGATTACTGCAAAATTACATCTATATTTCAATTTTTCTAGTAAATGCGTCTATATTTCAGATTACAAATTTACTTGGGCACTTCTTTATTTTGAGAATTTATTTTTCCTATATCCAGCATATTGCACTTCTCCTATACATATATTTATATGTTTATAATTTTTATTACATATTTGTACTTTCACAGGTCTTTGAATTCAGCTAATAGATGGGATGTCCTTGAATTGTCAGAACTGGAACAAGGAGAGGGGGCAACCACATGCGCGAGTTATATTCACACTTGATAGCATGATCATGTTGGAGGCCAAACTAGATGCTGTGACCAAGAAGATTGAGGACCTGACAAGGGCAGCCACGAGCGCAGCTTCATTCGCGGCCGCAAACGAAGTAATAAGTTCCAATTCTATCAGTGATTTGTGGTCAACCAGGGATGATGGTAACATTTGCCAATTAGTACAAGATGACCCTAAATAAATTAATGACACGAATAACTTTAATGGTCAAAATGACAACGCAAATTGGAGAACCTAGGGGTGTAAATGGTGCAGATATTATCCGAACCGAACCGCACCGTATCCGCAAAATATCCTTATCCGAGATCGGATACGGTTACATATATGAATAATTTACACGGATATGAATACATATACAATATTGACTTTATGACACGGATATATATATGGATATTATCCGTATCCGGGTAATATTTTTATTCGGATATCCATTTTATAATATCCAAACATGAATTTATTGTATAGTAATTTCATTTTATGTTACAACCCTACTAGTTTATCTCTTTCCTTTTAATTCACAACAATATTTTTATCATTTCTTCTTTTCTTATTTTTCAATCCATGCATTCAAATTAGAGACATATTGTACTCTTCATCTAACAAAACCCTATCAGCCAATTATATATATTTTAAATCCTTGCTTGAAAATTTATTTTACCTTTCATATGATCAATTAACTAATTACGTTTTTTGAAAGTTACATTTATATAGTAACTTTCTATATCACATATTAAGATATCCATTTTAAATCCGAAATAAATCCGTATTTGTATCCCTATCCAAAATATCCAAACCGTATCCATATCCATTTAATATCTGAATCATATCTGTATCCGGGTCTATCCGTATATGTATCTGAATATGGAAAAAAAATATGGATACAGATATGATAAAAGCACTATGCGAACTGTATTCCTTTACACCCCTGGAAGAACCACCCAAATTTCTCCTGGAGAAATAACCAACCCCAAAATAATCCTCAGAAAACACACACAACAAAATAACCCATGGGTAAACAACCAAAGATCGGGACTATATACTATTCTTACTAACTTTGTGTCAGAGCAATCAAGAGTTACCAGTGATCTTCAGGCAACTGTCCGAGAGTTAAAAAATCAATTGTAGAAGCTAGGTAGCAGGGTGGAGAGCTAGCAGCACACAACAAGATGCTCGAGACTCAACTAGCGCAACAAGCGTGAAAATCGTTCAAAAAAGAAGAAAAGTTCCCGACCAAGACATAAAACCCGAGAAAATAATTCAATGCAGTGTTGTTAAGGAGTGGACGCGAGTATGGAGGATCTAAGATGATGGAGTCATCCGAGAGGTCACAGAGACATCAACCGTAATCAGGGGTGCAACCACCACAACCCGCGGTAGTACATTCGCACCCAAAGGAGAGCGAGACGCAACCGAGAAGTAAACAACTGCAACCCGCGGTAGTATCACAACAACATGTGATAATTGAAGTTGAGAAGAAAGACGAACCAATCCCATATTTCTACTACCACAACCGAATTATGTATCTCCACCACCATACCACAACCCCCCATTCCCTCAAAGACTAGCAAGTTAGAAAATCTAGTAGCAGATTACAAGGTTTGCCGAGATTCTAAAGAAGCTCCATATCATGTTACCTTTCAAAAACGTGATAACATAGATACCTTCCTATGCATAATTGCTAAAGGAGATATGTCCAATAAGAAGAAGTTTGAAGAGTTCGAGACCATAGCACTAACTGAGCAGTGCAGCGCAATAATTCAGAACCAGCTATCTCAGAAGATGAAAGATTAGAGACATAGACAAGGAGAAGTTTGATATGGTGCTATGTGATATGGGAGTGAGCTTGAGCCTGATGCCACTATCCATATTCTAGAAATTGGGGATTGAAGAATTGGAAGATACAGATAGTAATCCATAGTTATATGAATGTATTCTCTTGTATATTTATTTAAAACATTTATATTTAAATTATTTTACTAGTCTTTTGTAGTGGAATATCCTCCCCCTCAAAGTCTTGTAAGTCTTGAGCGAGTCTTGTCGTGTTTAACGTTTTTTCATTTCGTCAAAATCCTTTAAGTTGCATCTTCCCTTTTATTTATTCTTTAAGTCTTGATCATGCTTTCTCCTACATCGTTGAATTCATTGCATTGTGCCATCTTATAAGACAAACTCAAATAGATCGTGTGTAGTTTAGAAATATTTTGAAATCTTTAAACATAGAACAACATATCCACGATATATGAATAAATTTGTAGTCACATTGGTGATATTTCACTTTTTATATGGATATATGTGAAATTACGATATTTTGGAGGGGTACACGTGCAATTTGACCTACAAAAACTTCAAAATTGACCCCAAACATCTATTTTTCACCTCCTTTTGAGCCATCTAATTGAGTCATATCATCACTTTTATATCTACCGTTCGATCAAAACTTTTGTCAAATCCTAACCTTTTATTTTCTCAAATTTGTTGATAGTTTATGGCAGCATGTGTGTGGTTATTAAAATATAATCATATGATTGGTTGAATTGATGTTTTTTGTTCCATCACTGATTTAGTGTGAACCGTTGAATTTGTTTCTGGCCATTAGATCTTAATCAGATAATTTCAATGAATCGTGATACAAAGTTGTATTTAAATATTAATACAAATAGAATATGAAGAGTTCACTTGTTAAAATATAAATAATTTTTCGTTTCTTCTTTAAATATAATAACTTCTTAATGAAATATTTTAGTTCTCATGTTAAAATTGCCAATTATAAATTTGTTGAATTTTTCTCTTTATTTTGAATTTCATATTGGTATGGTTTTAATTTAATTTTTTTGCTTGCTAAAATATTTGAATATAGATTATATAAGAGAACGTATATGATACGTTCATTAATTTCTACCTTCACCTCTCTTTGAGCATTCTCAATAGATGTATTATCAATTTTCTATCGGCCGTGGGATCAAAAAAATTCTCAAATCTTAATTTTTCATTTAAATAATTACCACAATATCACACGATCAGTTAAATTAATATTTCGTGTTACTCCAATTACGTGAGAACCATCATATAAAAAAAATTCATAGTAGTGAGAACTATATTATATTACGTAATGTATTACGGGTTTCAAAAAAATATATGTGATCGATTTATACATAATTCATATGAAAACTGATTTTTGTTTTTAAAAAACGAAAAACAGAAAAACGAAAATGATGTCAAACGAGGCCTAAATAAATAAATAAAATATGGTGATAATTAAAAAAAAAATGATATCCAGCATTGATCATTTTATATCTATTAGGTTTAGGTCTCCAAATACTATTTTTTTTGGGTCTTTCCACGAATGCGTGCATACAACATTTTATCATCAAAATCTAACATCCGAAGAGGATCAAATTTTGATATGTTGAGCATGATTATGTGTGTTGTTACAATAACTTATATATTTGGACTGAGGATTTCTAATTATTAAGTTATATATATTACATAATTAGCAATAGTTTCTTTCTAAAAAAAAAGGGTATGGCATTGGAAAACCTACTCATCCTAGTTTCTTTTTAAGATCCGAGCCTGATGATCTTTACAATCCGACCCGATATGCTCTTTTCAGACCGGCCCGATATAGCCTCCATTTCCCTCCCAGCGTACCCTTCCTTCGCCGCTTCAGGATCCGAGACGAAGCAGAGAAAGCATGGGGTTTAGGGTTTAAACACCTTCATCAGCTTCCACTCCTCTTCAGTTTCCTATAGCAGACGCCATTGAAGTACTCTTTCCCATCCAATTTTAAGGAAGTCTAGGGTTTCGGTTTCGAGTTGTAGTGGAGATGGAGATGGAAATGGAGACGGATGCGCCTCCGCCTAGCTTTTTCGATCCGAATAACAACACACCTAGAGAGCAATACCGCCGCTACAGGTTCGGTTTTCATTTTCTTCCCCTTTTGTAGTAATTTTTGTAAATATGGCCTTTGAATGAGACGGAGTTTGCATTCATTGTCGCCAAAGTTCAGTTATCAGATTGTATTTCTGGCCATCTCTTTGCTTGAATAACCTTGAAAGAGCTGGAATTCGGATCCTTCCTTCCAAAATTTATCTCTCGCATGTTATTTTGGGGATTGAGCCAATGAAACTCCCAATTATCAAACGGACATCATTCCCTCATTTTTTTCTTGAATTGTATACCCTTGCTAGAAGCTAGAACTGTAATTAAGCATTCAAACCCTCCAATTAACACTATGCCAGAGTTACGTGAAATCCAGCCTTTTTTTTATTGATTACTATGCCGAAAACAAATCAAAAAGCACCTTCATGTTTTCATACTTATGCAACTTAAGAATGACATTATGTCCCTATTACCAATCACCAAACTTTTCTATATTTGAACAGGAATAGGACAAGGCAATCTGGCTCATCCAATGTCTCCCCTCTTCTCCAAGGCCCCTCGTCAAGATTCTCTGACGCGAGTCTTTTATACGACGGGAATACAATTCAGAGGCGATCCAACTCTGCTTTACTCCTTGAAGAAATTAAACAAGAGGTATGAACGCTATAATTTGCGATATATTATTTTTATCCTTTATTTTGGCGCATGTATCCATCTCATACAACCCTATATAGAGATAAGTAAATAAGGCTGAAAATATTCAAATTAGGTCAATTTAAATGGTGGATACTGTACAGGACTTTATTGGGGTGGTACGTATCAAAACATTGGTCAATACCGCCCATAACCTTTAAACCGTAAAAAAATTCCTTTAAAACTTTAAAGGGTAAAATGGTCAATTAAAAAAGTAATGGTGTTAACATGTTACGCTAGTTCAGGAACTAAAATTTGAATCAAAAAGTTAAATGTGTAGTACAAGGACTAATTCAAAATCAAATTAAAGTACAAAAACTAACTGTGCATTTATGCCTTTTATTCAAATCAACTCAGGTGGAATCAGAATATACGGATGGCATGGACGTAAATATCCCGTCAGACACTCCTGCAAGGAGGAGGGCGTCCATCGACAGCCGTGCAGCCGAAATGGACTTCGGATCCGGTTTCAGTACAGCTCAAAGGCAGTCGCTCAGACCGATTAAAAGTGAGGAGGAGGATGAGAGCGAGAGCTTGTCGGACGCAGGGTCCGCATTTAGGTTGTTTGCATCTCTTCTTGATTCCGCTATTCAAGGTTGGTAGTATGGTGGATTAATTACGTGATCGCCCTTGGAAAATCGGAAGTTCGTGTATACCCCTGCAAAAGTTAAAATATCATTGAAAAAATAACAGGATTAGCATTTGTATCCGTCATCTAATAATATTTTAAAAAAATATGCCTAAAATGTCCCTCCTTTTGCCCCTATTATTGTATAGATGAGGTGTATGAATGGTTTGGGCTTTGATTGGAGTTATAATTTTTGTGCTTATTCATCTCCTGTATTTTATTATTTGATTATTGTAGGATTGCTTCCTTTTCCTGATCTGATTTTACATTTTGAGAAAACTTGTCGTGACGTTTCGGAGTCAATCAGGTGCTTTTCCTTTCGACTAATATAATTATACTTTCAGCTTATTTCCGTCGTATTTATTTATGTATTTATTTATATATGCTTATTTGTTTGTTTATTGATTTTGGTTACAAATATAATTTTGGGAAACAGGTATGGTGGTAATGTGAGACACCGAGCAGTCGAGGACAAGTTCATGAGGCAGAAAGCAAAACTGTTAATTGATGAGGCTGCTTCTTGGTCTCTTCTTTGGTTCCTTTTTGGAAAAGGTTTGTTCAATTATTCTTGTACTACTTTTGAATTTCGATCTTTTTTTGGTTTGGTTTTTGGAGTTTGAATTTGCCAAACTCCTTGATGATTCTCTTTGATCCTCATTGGATTTGCTAAAATTCCTCTATATTACCTATAAGGAAATGTGGAACTTTTGATGTGTATCTGTAGAGAAATCTCGTTTATCTTTAAAAGTCAACTATCTTTGCCTTTACAATTCACAATAGTATCAAAAAATCATACAGCTTTAGTATAACACAGCTTTATCTTATTTTATTTATTTTGAATATTTCAGGGGTCGAGGAGCTTCCTGAAGAACTACTAGTGGTAAAAATAAAGAAGCTTCTTATTTTCATTCATATTAGTCCTTTTTACCAGATTAACCCTTTAGATTTTGGAAAGCTCTTCAAGAATCCATTCTGGTTGAGTTTATAAATGCGAAAAGTTTCCAAGGCATAACCTAGTATGAATATATCATAGCATGAATTTTAATATTAGGATATTTTTTTTAGTAGTCTAGAATCCAGAGCATTCATTTTTTATTGTTTATAAATTGAACTTAAACTTTTTACTTTTATTTTGAATAGTCACCGGCAACCTCGCATCAAGAAGCGTGCAAGTTTGTCAAGAATGATCTAACTGCAGAATTATGCAGCAGAGTCGTACTGTGGCTAGAAGAGCTCGCTTCCGAGGCTCTTGAGTTGGAAAAAAAGGTAAATAAATAAAATAACATTTTGTTACAATTTACAAAACCTTTTTATATTAAGTAAAGACTAATATGATATTATTTTATTTTGATCTTTTGGAGGTGAGAGGATCTCATGTTGGTTCGTACCTGCCTAGTTCTGGAGTTTGGCACCACACACAGAGGTTCTTAAGGAGGAATAATTATGATCCTGCCATTGTCCGACACTTGGATTTTGACGCTCCCACTCGCGAGCAAGCCCAACTTCTTCCTGATGACAAGGTTATTCTTGTCAATTATCTTTTATAATTATTATAACCTTTTTGTACCTGTATATTATTATATTCCATTTCATTTTGAAAAGGTATATAACATGCATAAATGCTATTTTATTATTTTGTATGTTGGACTTCACCAAGGCCTTTTCGATAGTTTAATCATATTGTAAATCTTGGTAGTTTATTTAGGTTATCATTGTTGTTGATTATTGGCATTAATGATGTAATGTATAATTTGACAACAGAAGCAAGATGAGTTGCTATTAGAGGATGTGTGGACGCTTCTAAGGGCAGGTAGAGTAGAAGAGGCTTGTCAGCTTTGCCGCTCTGCTGGCCAGGCACGTTTTTTATTTTTATTTTGTTTTTAGCTTATTATTGTAATTCCGTTCAATACTGGTACTGGTTTTGACAAGCCTTTGTATGAGCTTGAGAATAAATCATCTTGTGTACACTTAGTCAAACCTGATTCAGTGAATAAAAAACAAGTTAAATGAATATCAGTTAGTGAAATTGCGCACATGTCTGTCTAATTTGGGGATCTGAAATCTGAAATAAAATTATGGTCAAGTAACCATTAAATCACCTTGAATTGTTGGCACTCGGTCAGGCGAGGTATTGATGGCGTTTATATGTAGTAAAAATTTCATGAGTACCCGCTAAAAACATTGAAATATCACGTATGTCCCTGCAAAAAGAGAAGATCACGAATCATGATAAAATGTGAGAACTATTCCGCCATCTGTTAATTTCTTCAAAAAAAATGCTTAAACACCCTTCATCCCTCATGCATGCATAGATAAAAAATCTCGATACGAGGCTAGTTTGTAGATAATCGAAGCGAATTCACGACATTTCTTATGTTTTCTAACAATATATATGATAATTCCTATGTTCCTTACGGCCATCCATGACATTTCCCATTTCACTTGTCCTACATGGAAATCCTCCCCTTATATCAACACTCTATCAATCTAAACCCTCATTATGGTACATAACCCTAATAAACCCTAAACCCTAAATTTACAGGCATGGAGAGCAGCAACGCTGTGTCCGTTCGGAGGCATCGACCTGTTTCCTTCGGTGGAAACGATGATTAAAAACGGAAAGGGAAGAACCCTTCAAGCTATTGAGATGGAGGGCCGCACGGCCCGCCAGCTCAGACTCTGGAAATGGGCCTCTTTCTGTGTTTCTGAGGTATAAAAAAAGTAGCTTTCTGTGGTAGTTTCTTTAGGGATAAATTTGTTAGTTAGTCCTTGTGCTTTAATTGGGTTGTAAGTTAGTCCCTGAACTATTGATTTGAACTTTTTGGCTCCTGTACTTAGAATTGTGCGTGGTTATGTCATGACTTAACGGAAGTGCTTTTTTATGTCATGACTATTTTAGGCCTTTAAATGATATTAAATGTAATGATTTATTTTCAAATTCAGTAGAAATAAAAAATGTATTTGTGTGCATCATCTTTTTTTATAGATTTATTTTCTTGTTGAATGAATAATATATTATAGCGGAAAATATAATACTCACCTGCTTGTATTATAGTGGGAAAAATAATACTAACTTCAAGGATGTTAACGCTATTAGTTTGATTTGATCATGTTGTTTATAGTTCTTTGTGTATAAACTGTTTCTTTCTATATCAGAAAATTGCTGAGGAGGATGGTGGGAAATGTGAGGTGGCTGTTTATGCTTCTCAATGTGGTAATTTGAGGTGTATTCTGCCAGTTTGTACCGATTGGGAGGTATTTTCTTTTCTTTCTATTATTTCCTCATATAAATATATTTTTGTTGCATCAATTATTTAATTTTTTCTTTTCTATGTCCCAGCTTTTAATTTCTGGGTTGTTGTTGCTAAGTTCAATTATTACAAGAATTATGTTTTAAACTCGAGAAAATACTTTGAAATATTGTTATTTAATCCATGGCGGTCGAGTATGATCCCAATATTTTTCTCTTTTTTATGAATCAAAGATCAATTGAATTTGATTGAGTCTAAACATTTAGGATCCAGCCAAAAGCATAAAATCTCTTTTGTTTTCTCCCTGACCGGGTATTACCAATATGTATTTTTCTAACAGACATGATTATATTTGCATGCTTGCTTTGTTTGGTATATATCCAAAAACAAATAGTTAATGAACTCTGAAATTATTTCTTCACAGTCAGCATGTTGGGCAATGGTGAAATGTTGGCTGGACGTGCAAGTGGACAAACACTTGGCCCAAAAGACTGGTAATAACAGGTATGAAAAACTTTTCATTATTTCAAAACAAAGAAAAAAGAAAAAAAAAAAATTAGCACCCATACGTACATCTTTATTTAAACTTCTCATCAAAATCTTGATTATTTTTGTGATCAAGTAGATTATTAGAAGATGAAATGAGCGAGTCTTTGTCAGAATTGGGTCCCGACAGCTGGCCTTGTCAAGTTGCTGACCAGCAGCCTCGTGATTTGACTTCTCTTCTTCAGAAACTTCATTCCAGGTACCAATCAACTGAAAATTACTTCATTATGTTACGTATTTAAGAAATATTATACTTCACAAAAGAAATATGCTAGGGATCTGTACGATATATTCTTCCTGTGCATTATTATTTCTTCTATGTACTAGGACTATGAAAATATAAGAATTTTGTCAGCCATTGATAATATATTTGGTTTATTGTTTCATGCAGTGAGTTGGTACATGACAATGTTTCTAGATCATGCAAAGAGCAACATCGTCAGATTCAGGTGTGCAGTACTTTTGACTTAATTCATTTCTTTATTCCCTTCTGCACCAAACTACCAATCAGGTCCAGTACCAGTTAAGGATATTAATTTTTTGCCCAAAAAAAAAAAAAATAGTCCAGGTCATATCAGTATAAACATATACCATATCGTGCTTTGTACCAAAATCAAGGGTAACTAATTCAGTTTGGTTGTGGAGTTCAAAATAACTTGTATATTGACTCTTCTGTAATTTTTTTTTGACACGTATATGTAAAATACTATTTGTAGATGCGTCTGATGATATGTGATATAGCGAGCTTGCTCGACCTGATTTGGTCATGGGTTTCTCCTTCAGAAAGTGATTATGACAATCTCAGGTTGGTTAACTCTACTTACCCAATTACTTTATTTTTTTATTTTTTTTTATCTTATGTTGGTTTTTTTCGTTATCTGTTTATTCATATATAGGTAATTCTTTTTTTTTTTTTTTTATCTTGGAAAGTCAATATATTTCTGTATTAATGACAATAACAGTTGATTTAGGTCACCCAGAATCTGATTATTCGTATCTTATCATTTTGCAAAGCCATGTAGATAATGACACTATCTGTTCTTCTATCTATATCTTTGTATAAATATGTTATGTATTTAATCGTGCAATTTATACAGGCCAGCTGGCGATCCAGAAATGATGCGCTTTGGGGCCCACTTAGTCCTTGTGCTTAGATATCTTCACGATTTTGACTTGGAGGGTGTTTTTAGAGCCAAGCTTGAGACTGTTGGTGACCACATTCTACACATGTTTGTTTTTTTCTCGCTTAATCTCTCTCTCAATCTTTTTCATACCTCTATTTTTAAGAAATTTGGAAGATATTTGTTTTAGTAATTTTAATAATCTTTTCAGGTATGTGATGCGTTTATTTTCTCAGCAACATGAGGAGCTGGTGGGTGTGTATGCATCTCAGCTTTCGCGCCACTTGTGTGTTGATCTTTTTGTTCATATGCTTGAACTTAGATTAAATAGCAGGTACCCATCTCTCTCTCTCTCTCTCTCTCTAGATTTCTTTAGTACTACGATTTTTACAATAGATTGTAATACAGCATGAATGTGAAGCATAAGCTCTTCCTTTCGGCTGTCGAATACTTGCCTTTCTCTTCTGCTGACAACCAAAGGGCAACTTTCGAAGAAATAATTGACAGGTCAGTGCATATTTACTTAAAACTCATCAATATGGATACAGCTCTACATTTCTTAGGTTCTTTTTTATCATTTACTTTATGTGTACTCGTTTTTCATTACTTAACCTTTTAACTAACAATCATCTTAAAATTGTTTTGTTGAAGGGTTCTTGAAAGATCGAGGGAAACAAAACCGATGAAGAACGATGCTGACGTGGCGGAGGAGCATCGTCTCCAGTCCCTTCAAAAGGCGATGGTCATCCAGTGGCTCTGCTTCACGCCTCCTAACACTATCAACAATTTTGAAATAATCAGCGCTAAGCTTCTCATCAAGGCAATGATGCACAGGTACTGTTTTATCCCCTAATACTATCATCAACTTTTTACTCAATTTTATCAAAACCCCCTCATTTTTTAGATTCTTTCAAAAGAATCCCTATAAATAAGGGTCATTTTGGTCCAAAAATAAATGTAACCCCACTAAATGTTAGAACTTAACACGATAAGGGGGTAAAAAAAATCAAATCACCTCTATAGGGGTTTTTCAAAGGAATCTCAAAAGTGGGGTTTTTTTGAAAATTTTCCCTTTGTCAAATATGTGTTTTTTCCGTGTTTACTTCTCCAATGAACAATTGACATTTTATTATTTTTTTCTATTTGTGAGTTCAGCAATATATTGTTTAGAGAGTTTGCATTGATATCCATGTGGAGAGTGCCTGAAATGCCGATCGGCGGGCATAAATTGCTCGCCTTTTTGTCGGAGCCGCTCCAGCAGCCCAAAGAGAATCTTCTTTCTCTCGATGACCCTGATGTTTTGGATAATCTGCACGAATTTGAAGATTGGGTATGATTATTTCTTTTTTTCTTCTCCTCAATTTGAAAATTAAGAATTGATATAATTCTCTTGTTTTGTTTTGAAATATAGGGGTATCTAGAAAGCCATTTCTTTATGGACTTTATCTTGCTCCAATTTTGAACTTTTAGGATTTTTGTTACAAACATGTGATTAAATTATGTTCATTTATATTGAAGTGAGATATATTTAACAAGTCATACACTAAAAAATAACAAAACCCATAGAACGATTATTACTAAAATAACAAGCATAACAAATACATAATTTCATAATTTTTTTGACTTAAGCATTTTTCTTAATTTTTTATTTCCAGCATGCATATTACTCTTGGGACGCGACTTACCGAAAATGGCTGAATACCGAGGTTCAAAATGCGCGAGTCCCACCTGACGAGATCTCGTCAGAAGAGAAGGAAGCTTCCGTTGCTTTCGCCAGACAGACTTTAAATTCCGCGCTGCCACTGTTGACTAGTATGTTCTCACTTCTCATCAATTTCACTTATACCCCTGCAAAGTATGAAAATATAATCTGTACCTGAAAATATGAAATATCATGTATAGCCTTCCCTATTTGCTTAGGATTGTCCTAAACTGCCCTAATTTTATCACTTCTTATTTATAGAGGAATTAAATGTGAAAAGTGGTACTTTAGGCATTTTTGAAAGAATATGGAAAGGAGTTTAGGCAATATTTCTTATATTTTATAAGGGTATACATGATGTTTTCACTTTTTTCAAGGTATACGTAATATTTTGATATTTGTACATATGAAATTCTGCCCTAATTTTCACTTCTTAGCAAATCTCACAAAACCAAACTCGATAAATTGATATAAATTAATAACCCCATTATTTTTCATCATTTAGGAGAAGGAAATCGATGGCTAAACGCAGCTCAGGACAGCCCCTACGATAATTCTACGGAATCCATGTTTCTGGAATTGAGCGCAATCGCAATGCTGTGCCTTCCTTCTAAAGAATGTGTATTGCCTGATGCGACTCATTGCGCCGCTTTGGCCAGTGCGCTCTACTCTTCCGTCAGTGAAGAGTCCGTTTTGCACCGCCAGCTAACCGTGAGTTTGAATGGGCTTTTTTCGTTCTGTTTCTGTTGGTTTATGTACTGAATTTTTTTTTTTAATTTTGTTTTGGTAGGTGAATGTTAGGATTTGTTCTGAAGATAGTTCTTGTATTGAAGTGGAGTTGAGATGTCTGGCGGTGGAAGGGGACGGATTAGGGTTTCATGAGGCGAATGATGGAGGGCTTCTCGCTACTGTCATGGCTGATGGTTTCAAAGGTAAGTGCTTATGGAGCAATTATTTGTTTTAAGGAAATTTGCAAGAAAGCCCCTATGTTATTGGAAATGCAAAAGGCTCTCTTTGTATTCCTCGGGAAATTCATGTATGATCCATTCAGTTAGTTTGAATTTTGAAAATAACAGAGACTATTCTTTGATTTATTTGAGGAGCAGAGTGGCTCTTTTTGCAGTTTTAGGGGCTTGGTTGTAATTTATGCATAATGCTGGGGCTATATTTGAGCATTTCCTGTCTTGTTATGTATTTCTAGGCTTCTCTTTTCTCTGTTCCTACAAAAGGTAAACTTGAATTAATTATTTCAGGGGAGCTGAATCGGTTTCAGTCGGGAGTGGCGATAGAGATATCGAGAATCGACGCATGGTTTTCTGATGAGAATAAGTATGCGGGGCCCACTGCTACGTATATCGTCAGAGGGCTTTGTCGCAGGTGCTGCATACCTGAAACCATTCTTCGCTGCATGGAGGTATTATGGTTTAGGGCTTAGACTTTAGATTCATTGGATATTATATTTGTACTTGTTCAGAAATAAAGAGAAAGTTTGGTTGTGTTGTACTAACTTAGATGATCAAACACCAAAAAAGGTCTTGCAGTGGCTAAAAGGATGAAAAAGTTTGGAAAAAAAAATGATTTTGTCGAATAATTCAACGTGCTAGTTTTTATTGTATTTGTGTGCCTTCAAATCTTTTCTATGTTTCTGTCTTGAAGGTTTCGGTGTTTTTATCTCAAGTTGGTGATTCGTTGGAGACATGTGATAAGTTGATTGAGCTGGTTGCATCCTCCGATTACGGAATTCTCCATTTGTTTAGTCAGCAACAGCTAAAGGTATATTGAACGTTATAGTATACCACTTTAATTTTGTTTTATACCATTTCAGTACATAACATATTCTTCTTCTTTGTATTGTGTATACATAAAGTTATAGTGTGTTCAAAAATTGTATATTATAAATTAAAAATGTTGCTTCATTGAATTTTTGTTCATCATTTTTGATGAATTGAATGTTCCTTTTTTTGTAGGAGTTTTTGTCGTTCAAAAGGGAATGCTTGTTACATAACATGGTGTTTGAGGAACAATCTGGTGCAGCTGATCCTGTCCACTGATTTGTGCGACTAGATGTGTATTTGGTAAATTTACCAAATTTGTCAAGCTGTGTTTAATTTATTGTTTGAAACACAAAAGGGTTTAGCTGATATTAAACAATTTGTTGGATTCAATACGACAATAGGCTTAGAGTTATTAAATGAGAAATCTCTTATTGTCATTACAACGCAGTTGTTTCATGGGTGCTTTACTAGTATTCTTAAAATGACCTTTTTATTTTTATTGCAGATGAACTGCATTCGTTGGTCTAATGCCTCTGGAAGAATAGGGTAATTCTGCAATTCTGGCCTTTAAGAGCTTAATTTGTATTACATGATGGAAATGCTTGGCTATCTAAGTCCACGTTTTGAAATTTTCATCTTGTCTCTGTATTAGATAGCTAGATTTTACTGTTTAATCTTAATGTAATTCATACATTCTACATTAGGTTCGGATTCAAAGATGATTTTGCAGTTGGAGACTTGGAGTTTTACTCTGATTTTTAGTTTCCTTTTGTAAACAGATTTTCTTCTTTGTTATTTTTGTTCTTTTCTTTTTGAATAATCTTTTTTTCTGCTGTATTGCTTTTGGACTGAGGTTTTATGCTGAGTGATCAGAGGCTAATTGAGGGCTAAATCTAGCTTTGTCCCAAGATTCAATGCTTGGTTTTCATACCAAAGTTTTTGGGTACACATTTATTGTCTTATTGTAGTACTTAGCTGTGTTGTAGTGCAATTGAGATGAGCAAAAATGAATCAATGTAGAGTAATTGGGCAATTGAAGTGAAATGCAAGGGAAAAAATTGGATTAAACCGTAGCAAAAGTATGGTTCATTCAATATATTGACTCGAGTAAACATCAAGCCGCAAATCGGCCTTACAGAGTAGTGCAAATTATACATTATATGAAAACATCAAATTTGATGGGAAAATATATTGTTGATTGCTTCTCCGCGGTCTTCAATTGTGCTTAATTTACAAATCCTTGTGATTATATTATATTCATATCAATTTAGGATGAAACTTTTGAATTTGAAAGGATTTTGAATTTATATATAAGAATTTGGATTGAGGGATGCTTGAATTTCTTCCAGGTCTTCAATTGTGCTTAATTTACAAATCCTTGTGATTATATTATATTCATATCAATTTAGGATGAAACTTTTGAATTTGAAAGGATTTTGAATTTATATATAAGAATTTGGATTGAGGGATGCTTGAATTTCTTCCAAAGTACGGCCCTTGGTCTCTGGTACAATCTTGTAGATGAACAAAATTCCAACTGCGCATATAGCAGAGTAGACGAAAAATGTGCCTGAAATTGAATGAAATAATCAGCAAATTTGTATGATTGGACTTATTCCAAAGATATTAATTAACAAAATACATACTTCTTGTTATATTGTGTAATTTGTCAAATTCATTATATAGCCAATATAATTAAATACTTTTTTGTAAGTTTATGTCAATTGACTTACCATAAGAGCTCCAGCTCATGAGAAAATTGAAGGAATAAGAGACAGCCCATGAACCAAACCAATTCATGATTGTTACTAAGCTTCCTCCAATTCCTTTCATGTTAATTGGGAATATCTGCAAATAAACCCAAATTTTCTTAAGTATAGCATATATGTGTATTTATAGCATAATTAAAGAACATTATGAATTTTTGTTACCTCTGACATCATAACCCATGGAATAGCACCCATTCCAATTGAGAAGCACGCAACATAAACCTAATTCATTAGTATAAAGTACGTTTAAAAATACACTATTTATTGTTTTATACATGATATAAATATAAACTTAATCTACCTTTTCTATATTCATATGCAAGATAAGTAATAATTATAGAGAAATTACTTACCAGAATACCAGTAAGAGCAAGGGCCGGCACAATATCTAAGTAAAGTCCTTTGGTCTGCTTAAAAAACCAATTATTCATTTAGTCCCCTTATATGTTTATATATTATTGTCAGAGATTTAGATTGAAAATCCATGGATCAATAAAGAAACTTGCCTTCAGAAAGAAAGATATTGCCGTTACAAAAGAGGCAAAGCATAGGCCTGATGCAGAAATCTGAAATATTTTTGAAGTTTGTCTTAGAATATTTTCTTATACACCCTTACCATTAATGAATTTGCACAGGGTATTATTTTTTGAAAGATACAGTTTATATGCATTATCTTACTCTACCAGAAACCAGCTTTGTAGTTATTCTGGTATATACTATATTATATGTCACCCAACAAAAATACCACTGATGCAATGACTTCTTTACAATGGTTATTTTCTGAGGGTTATGTATGAAACAACAATTAGGGGTATATCTGCTAAATGTACCATAAGAAGAGGCCTCCTTCCACTGTTATCCATCAATACTGCTGCTAACAGTGTAAGTGGTATCTACACATAAAAATGAAACAATTATTTACATAATTAAGAAACAATATGAATTAAATCTTATAATAAATGTAGGTGTTTTGACCAAATTTTCCTAATTATAAGTATATATGGTAGATTTAAAGTATTATAGTTACCTGAATGCAGCCCATTAAAATTGTTCCAAGACTTCCTGAAGCGAATCCTGTAATTTAAAAATTTTCTCAGTGTAAAAATATTTTTCTTGATGAGTAATTTTAGAATGAAGGATTTTGTTGAAAAGGATAATTTACCAGCAGATACGAATGTTTCGCTTGCGTAAAAGATAATTCCATTTATGCCCCCAAATTGTTGGAAGAACATTAGGCCCACTCCAACCTTAAAATATTTAGCAAAACTCATAAAAAAAATAAGAAAAAATAATAAAGATTACCAGACTGTTTGTACTGGTATGGTACATACCATAAATACAAAAATATCTAAAAGGAATAAACCAAAAAAAGAACAAAAGAATTGAAACAAAATAGTTTAAAGAGAAGTCAACTTACGATAACTGAGCGGATATATTGCCTTCGAAACACATCTTGTATTCTGGCCTTTGGTAAACTGTCTACTGTTTCAATAAATTCCTGCAAAAAAAACACTGCATTATTATAAACAATAAACAAATATGTGTAACAAAAATATATAGACCCACTATCTTATTGAAATTTCACAGAATATCCTTCTTAATATAAAACCAACCAATTTTTTTTGCTAAGAAAAAGAACCTCAAACGAGTCAAACCGAATTTATAAAAAAATTCATACATATTTTCACTTTCAGAATGAATTATTGAGTCACGAAAAGTTCAGGTTAAAAATACAAACCAGAATTTCTTTTGCTTCCTCTGTGATATCAGCATCTTTCCCACGGAGCTTTTTCAATGCGGTTTCAAATTCCTTTTGTCGTCCTACCTTTGCCTGCATTATTTTCATTATTACATTAATTTATTTATTTACCATATTATAAACAAATTTGATTTCAGCACTTTCATTTTAACCTCTCAATAATTACAAGAAAAAGAAAAATTGGTATATATAATATCTTTATGAATTTATTGTTTGAGAGCATACCAGCCAGCGAGGCGATTCAGGGATGAATACTAGACCAACAAGCAGAATAATGCATGGAATTAATCCTAAATATCAAACAAAACCAATTTTGAAATTTTTATCCATATTTCAGAAATGTAGAATAACAAATGCAAAATTATTATAAATAATATGAACTTACCAGAAAAAACCAATGCACGCCATGTGACTAGTGTACCGACAATGTAAGTCGTTGATAATCCTATCACAATAAATAGCTGAAACAAAATTCAATTTTGTATGATTCAGTCTTAATTTGGTTCATAAATCATATTAAGAAATAAACTATAGCTCAATTTGGAAATCAAAAAGTATAAATTAACATACCTGGTTCAGTGTTGTGAGTGCACCACGAAGTGTTTTTGGTGCTATCTCAGCTATGAAAACAGGTACCTTGTAAAAGGAACTGTTAGTTTTATGTGAATATTAAATTATTAATATAATGAAATTAACATCAAATAATGTGTTCCAATGTCTCATTTCACTACCGAATAAATTTCAAGTGTTGTTCTCTTGTACAAAGCTTCTTTTTTTGGGAATCGTTTTCTAGAAAAAATGATGAATTTATATATTGAATATCTGTACTAATTTAGTATGGTGTCCTGACTTTATATTAGCTTTAATTTTAGGGTCTTCCAAAGATAAAAAAAGATATACACTAGTATGAAATTTTAGTTATGAATGTAAAATATTACCACATAAGAGAAAACTCCAACTCCAAATCCATTGCAAATCCGACCAATATCAAGTGATATTGGACCCTGCATTGTAAAAAAAAAAAGAATGAAAAGAATTGAACATAAATATATGAAACATTCTCTTCATAAAAAAAAAATATATTAAACATTCCACAAAAGATTCAAAAATTATGTAAACAGAAATATAAATATAAATATAAAGTATGTATATACTTTAGCGAAGTAGATTGCGAGCCATCCAATTATGCAGACAATGGCTGATGTTCTCATTGCCTATTTCAAAGAAACAAATTTGATTAATTAGTCATATTGTTTTATACATACTAATTAAATTATGAAATGGAATTACTAATAAATTTTATTTTACCCCTTTGCGTCCAAGAAAATCAGAGAGACGCCCACTTGCAACTGCCCCAATCATTGCCCCAATTGTCAGTATAGAACCGAAAACAGAGTACTGCAATGCAAAATAACGTCATTTAATATATAATTAATCTGAGAATTTCATAATTTACTGGGGGCACATTGGAATATACCTCAGAAAGAGACAGATTAAGATCTTCTCTGATTTGTGCTTGAGCAGGTGCAGAAAAACCAACCTGAATTGTACACATAATTGTATTTAAGTATATAATAGTCTATAATTGTAACTAAAATAGTATATAATTGTGATGACTATATATTTATAAGAAATAGAATATAATTATAATATAGCAGATAATAAAACGTTATATAGTAATATACGATAGAATATTTTTTTTATGCTCAATATACGATACAATATAAAAATAATAAAGCTGTATATAATATATATTGCAATAGTCTATTCAGATAACAGAATAATAAATAATTTCAATGGTTAACTCTCTAGTTGACATCTTATTTCATTGGAGGTATTATTGGGAGATAATTTGGAACACTTTAACGTTTTTCAGGAATAAGATTTGTCATTGATCATTAATCAATCTCAAATGTAAATTTTATATTTATTTATATATAAACTAATGGTAAAATATAGTGGAATATTGTGCAGCTGGCTGTAGTTATAAGTGCATATAGAGATCTCAGACCCCTCATGTTGGCATGTGGAACTTGTTACAATCTGACCTGTTACTCTGAATTTATTTAGTCACTTCTAAATATAGACCACATAATAGATGGTTATGGACCACATAATATACACCACAATACACCGTTTTACTCATGTAGCTATAGGTGTATTCACTGATCATGTATATTAGAGTGGCCTATGTTGCACGGATACGAATACGGATATCGTATTCGATACAATACGGATACGGGGATATGACAAATCTCAAAAAATTTAGAATACGGATACGGCTATATATATTTATTTTTTAATTATATTTATATAATATAATAAAAAATAAATAAATTAATACTTAATAATCAATAATTGAAATTTAATATCGAAATATGTGAATGAATTAAACAAATACTTGATACTTAAATATTCGTAAACTTCAAAATTTGATTTAACGAAAGTCAACAATTTCTTGCTTTCATGGAAATTATTTTTAATTTATTTTAATTATTTTTATAATTATAAAACATAAATTAGTCTTTTGTTGGTTTGAATGTGGTTCAAAATTTGATTTAAGAAAAAAAAATGCTTAAAAAAAGTATAATGAATCAATATATATTATGTAAATATCCCAGAACTATCCTGATATCCTAGCCATATTCTAGAAATATCATCGCCGTATCCCGCCGTATCCTGAACGTATCCGATTTTTTTTATTATTAAAATAATCGGATACGCCACATGACGTATCCGATACGTATCGAAACCGCACAACCGTATCCGTAACGAATACCCGTATCCTCATGATACTTCCCAGTTTTTGGAGTATCCGCGTAACATAGAGAGTGGCGGATCTTAATAGAGAATGGAGGCAGCCGTCCCTCCTAGATTTTAAAGTTTAATTATATATGTATGATAATGCTACTGTATTTTATGATAAATTTATAAGTTATATGTATCCCACTCCTAAGATTTTTAGTGTATTTTCCACTACCCCACCCCCCTCCTCTAACAATTTGGGTCAAGAACTGTCCCTGTGTATATAAAACAAAAATAATTATACTAATGCAAAAAAATAATACATTCATACATAATAATATATAGAAGACAAAAATAATATATTGCTTCAAAGTCAAACATGCCTCAGTTGTACAATAGTTGAATATATGCCACTATCAGCCTTCTACACTTTTAGAAGTAAAAAACATTGAATTGCATGTTAATTGGATCTCATCTTTTCTGTTGGTACATTTAGTAATCCATAGAATATAATATCATGGGATTTTTGTGCCATTATTGCATTGAAGAAGTTTCAAGAAAAGTAGTTATGGTTGAACAAAAGATGATTGGCTAAAGATGATTTTGGAGCGAGAGAGGGATTGCATTGTGACAGATCCCCACATATTTTGACTTGTATATTTCTCATCTATTTTTAGAAAAATCCTAGTGCTTACACGGTGGTTCAAACTGTTTCAAGCTTTCTCCATAACTAATCATTCATCAGAAAACTTGTTTCTTTAAAAAAAAAAGATAAGTTCGAAAGGATTTTATCACTTCACTTTTTAATTTCTTTTTTATACGAATCTTAGATCCTCTATATCAGAAACTAAAACTTTGGGGGACTGAAAAGTTTATTTGAACAGAATGAATGGATTGATAATTTAATTAGCACTCAGAACAAGTTCTTCAAATTAGAAAAAGAAAAAATAATGTACAATTAGATAGAAAAGTTTTGTGAAAGAAAAAAAATTCATGAATTGGAAAACAGAACATGTAATAACTTACAGCTGCGCCAAATTCAAAGGAACCCCAGACAGAAACAGCTGTACAAAGGATGACCATCCAAATAGAGCCTCCATTTCTCGAAATTAAGGTCGGGCAAGCCGCTGCCTCTTCATTTTCAATAAGAGGCTCCGTCACAGAAGCCGAGCCTCCATTTCCATTTCTACCTTCCATTGCCAAGTTTTAATTTTCTCCCTTTTTCCTTTTTTGGTCAAGGCAATAGTAAGAGGATGAAGAGGAGAAGATGGAATTGAGAGGAGTTGAATTAGTAAAACGGGAAGTTAGAATGGAATTGATAGATGGCTTGGAAATTCCATTGGGAAATGCTATTTATAGATAAACATGACATGGTGCCTGACGGTTTCTGATCATCTCACTTGTCCGTGTAGATTTGAGCGAGGAGTCAATGCATGGAGTCGTTTTATTTTTAGAAGCCTCTTCAGAAAAAGATTTGGACCTCTGCATTTCCCACTTTTTAGAAGCCCAATTTAGACACTCTGTCCATACTCCAAATTTTTTTTTCTTTACCTCAAAATAGCTCCAATACATTTCAACCCAAATATTCAATAAGTCTAAACTATTGGTTCCCCTGACTCCCACCCATCTGATCATCTCGCGATTGTTTGAATTTCTCACGATATTTTCAATTTCTCGCGACACCGACGAAACGGATCAGAACTATAAAAACATTCAAGATCCAATCGTATTTCTCTTTCCTGCTCCGCTTCGCTCTTCTCTCTTTCTTTCTAGGCGATGAAATGACGATTCTTCAATTTTTCTTCAATTCTCAGTCGATTTAGACATATTTCTTCCTCTTTAATTTCTTCGCGTATATTTCTTGTTAGGTCTGATTGATTTATTTTTGCTTCAATTTTAAAAAATTTGTTTTAGTTCAACCCTAATTGAGAGATAATTGAGCAGAGAAGCGATTTCCATTTGATTTTCTAGGGTTTAGAATTCTAGATCAAACTCTAACCCTAAATTAAGCTTCCACAAGAGTATAATTCAATTCCATAGATCAAATTCGACAGTGAAACTGATCAATGCTGAAGAGAACCTGATAAGTAGCTCAAATGGTGAGGCTTTTGAGCCTGACACTATTCGGGCTTGAGGAGTCACCTAGAGAGAAATATGTTACGGTCTAGTACAGGTCCAGCCGGAAGTAGTGGCTAGTTGTTCAGATTCTTCGATTCAGCTTTCTTTTGTGAATGGATCACATTAAACTACCTCTACAAGCATGAACATGCTAGAGTGTGTGGCTATTTGTGTACCAAAGATAAAAATATAATGTGATACACCTTTTATGTACTTACTTTATACTTTATTTATATACCAGTATACCTTCATGTTTCAAGATTATGCGTTATTTTTTTCAGATTTATAATATTTTTTTATTTGATCTTGTGAAAAAGAAAGGAAGTTCAAATAAGAATTTGGGGAGTGACAACGAAAATGAGACGGAACACATCATTGGTGACTGCGCTTCTCAAAAACAAGAGAAATGGAAGACTAAAAATATTTGAAGGTACAAGTCTCATCAAACAGTTTCCCCTCATAATTACATCTAATTTCGATATATATCTTTATCTCACATTGTGGTTTTATTCTTCTTATAAGATGCCACCTCAGACCTAGAGGATGATACTAATGAATATATCTCTCCACTAAAAAGAAACAAAGGAAATGGTGTAGTTTCCGAAGGTAAAATTCTTACATTTGAATTTAATTTTTTCATAATTATACCTTTATATTCACAACGCTATACCTTAGATTATAAACATTATATCTTTCTTTGTATTAACAAAAATATACCTTATATTATAACGAATATACATTTATATTCTTAACAATATAACTTACATTCGAAACATTATATATTTAAATTCCCTAATATAGCTTACATTCTGAACGTTATACATTTATATTTCACTCAATATACCTTACATTCTTAACATTATACTTTTATATTCACGACAATATACCCTACATTCTAAACAATATACCTTCAAACAGAGTTAAGCCGTGAGGAACAACCAGAATCATTTAATTGTTATGTGTTTCTATTAAAGTGATATGTGTTTTGTCTGGACTGGTATATGTTTGTGTAAAACTGGTATGTGTTTGTCTTGAACTGTATGTGTTTGTGCAACACTTGCTGTTTTTGCGAAAAGCTGGTATGTGTTTTGCGAAAAACTGGTATGTGCTTAAACCTTTTACACACTTTTTTGTGATTTCCAATTGTGTACAGGTCATGGAAGCAGCTTTGTGGATGATGTTTCATAATTTGGGCATTAGGTCACCAAACTAGAGATATATTAGCTGCTACTATGCTGTAAGTACTATTTGACCCATAACTTTATACCTTTTAACTGGTTATATATACCTTTCTTATTTTTGTCTGCTTTGTTGTTATTTTTGTCAACATTTTCAGTAAATTCTCCCAAATAACGCCGTAGGCGATTTATCGAAGGTAGTAATTCTGAGACAGAAATTGAGGAGCGTATAAGTCATTTTTGTCCCTATTATATTCAGTAATCACTGGAGGATGCTCGTCATACACTTGCCAAAACACGAAATCCTCTTTTTCAACTCAATCAAACAAGGTTACTACATGCTCAACGATCCATGCAATAAGGCTGGGAGCATCCTAAACAACTAGGTATGTGTTTTTTTGTCTTTACATTTTGTACCTTTTTGTAGATGTTTGTAGGATTAGTGCCCTAGGCCAAATGTATTTGTGCTAGAAAATGGATTATATATTAAGACATTATTATTTATTCAATAAAGGTTGTTTCTTATATATCTGTGTGTATGGGTTGTGAATGTAAATCTTATATCAGCCAAGAAAGAAACTTCGGGTTCACGTCATCA
The DNA here is from genome assembly GCA_027726005.1 of Juncus effusus. Taxonomy (NCBI): domain Eukaryota; kingdom Viridiplantae; phylum Streptophyta; class Magnoliopsida; order Poales; family Juncaceae; genus Juncus; species Juncus effusus. Next base: position 7,496,259 of record CM050896.1, on the reverse strand, counting down.
GAATACGTGATTCTGATAGTAGAACTGTAAACCAACGAATGACATTCTCAACTTTCCCTAGTGATATGTAGGATGTTTATAGAGATAGACATACTTCAGGTAAGAAGCTACATATCCACACTAGTATATTTGCAGGCTGGATGATCATGTTCTGCTGATCATGGACATAGAGATGTCAAGTCTGGAATATAGGTACGTGTTAGAGAACACGTACTGGACTGACCACACTATGAGAATATGCATGGTACATGTCATTAGTGATTCTCATATGAATAGTGTGCTTGTTCCTACGACCTGAGGTCACTATGGATTCCTGTATGTGGAACTGCATACTTTAATATGATCCTACGTCATCCGTAATGGGATGATCATTAGGGTCATCATTAGGTATGCACTGAATCATGACGAGGAATGTGAGTGACCTTCCTCTCGACATGAGGGAGATATCTCTGGGCCCCCTGATGAACAAGGACTGAAGGAAATGCATGGCCATGCTCAAAATGGATTAACATGTGTTGTTAATATCATTTTGTATTTACTCAGTGTAATTCTCAATCAGGAAAGAGACTTTGATCAAACTCAAGGATGACATACTTCCATGCCTTGTGATCAAGACATATATCGTAGAACAAAAGGAATAAGCAAACGTCTATTCAGATAGGTTTATGATTGCTGATCATTTCATTTAACATGGGTAGTCATGACATCAGTCTAAAGGTTACTCATGACTTATGATCTTTAGAAGATCGTCGCTAGCGTTAAATGGAATCTACACGGTCACACAATGAACTCCAATCGTACGGGATGAATATGCCTCAAAAACAGTTATACACATGATGTATAAATTGGTGAACGAAATAATCAACTATTGGATAATTGATTGAACAAAACAGTGTCATTCCATTGGCAATGGAATAGTTCCGTTCCCAACGGAATAGATATGAAAACTATAATAACCTTAGTTGTCAAGTATTATGTTATGGAAATACCTATTCCGTTGGCAACGGAATAGTTCCGTTGGCAACGGAATAGGCGCAGATTAGGGTTTTAGTTATGGTAACTGAGCAATCGTTCGCCTCTCTCTCTAGTATAAATAGAAGGGCAGAGTCTCTCTATTCTACACACAATTCAGAAGCCTTAGAGGCCGTCTAATACACAGAAATAGAGAGAGAGAGTTTTGAGTTATTTTCGGAAAGTATTTTCGGACTCGTCTAGCCGAGTCCGGTTATTCCGTGCGTCTGAAGATCGACGTGGATACGAGTAGAGGTCTTCTGCTTTGAAGACTAGCGAGCGATCAGTTTTTTTACCCTAGGCAAAGCAAGGAGTTCATTCGAGTCGAGCTTCAGGAAGGAGAAGGTTGCACGACAGAAAAGTTCAGACCTACATCCGTTCTTCGTCCAGCGGATCAGGAAGATCCGAGGTATAAATTTTAATAGTTAATCTCGTACTTTTATTCCCTTAACGATGATCCTAGGGCGGGTTAAATCCATAGGTTCCGCTGCGCATGTAACGTACATGGCTATGGATTTCCCAACAGTGGCATCAGAGCGTTAGTTCAGGAAATAATCATCGATTATATTTAAAATTTATGAAATTCTAGTGAAATAAATTTTAGGGTTTTGAAAATATTATTTCAAAACATCATGGAAATAGTTTCTGGGAATATAATATTGGATATTATGATTTTCTAGAGTTTCGAAAATTAGTTTTTCGAAATCTGTTTTGGAAACGGGACTAAACAAAGGAAAAATGAATTTTCCAGCAAGATTCCGTTCCCAACGGAATAGTTCCATTGAGAACGGAATAACGTTGGAATTTATCAGACTTTCAGCCTGATTCCGTTGAGAACGGAATAGTTCCGTTCCCAACGGAATATGGCTGATTTTGCAAGAAACCCTAAATTTTGTCATAGAAGGAATTTAATTTATATAAATATGGTATGAGCTTTCATTTTTCTGTACATTTATTTTATGTACATTTACTTTTATTCATTAAAGTACCTGTAGTTGCTACCTGTTTTTTATTGATGCACCTGGAGTTGCAGCATTATTATTATTGATAACCTGAATTTTCAATATTATTAATAAAGAGAGATAAAGTTGCAATGCTATTTTTTAATAAATGCACCCGGAGTTGCGCGATTATAAGTTAGTAAATATGTGAATTTGAAAATTTAAATTTTATGCGAAAAAAGTGAAGGATAATCCGTAGACAAAATATTATTTACTTTTAATCGTTTGCTCCTGTAGTAGCGGAGATATAAAGAAGCAAGAATTAAGAAATATTTTGATTAGCATTCTATTTTTATTTTAATCTAAGCAAAATAGTGAATTTTTATGAATCTCGTTAAACCAATTCCTCCCAATTCCCTGAAGTGAATGATGCCACATATGGAATTCATTGTATTAATAGTGGTTGTAAAATTGGACGAGGAGATGGTCAGAAGTCATAATAAGAGAACCGCGCAAATGAGTAAACCAAGAGTAAAATTAAAATGCTCGGTATTGATTGTATGTATCTGTTGTAATCAAAATATCTCGTGGAATTTACTCATATTTCTTTAAGGAAATACAAGGATAAAAGAAGGCCAATTATGTTTATAATGAAGATCACTTCAATAAAGCCTTAAACATGACTCACTTGGATGCGACATATTTTTTGGACCACATACTATATTTATTACTTTACATAATATATGTATGCTCAGTAGATAGAGCAACTAAACATGATTGAGAACTCCATAAGAGTCCTTATTTTATTTTAAGAAATAAAATTCGTAATAGATATTGTTTTCATTACCTATCAGAATATATATTTGCTAATTCACAGATACACCAGACAATAATGAATAGATATATTGTGTATCCTTATAAAAGAAATATGATCTACATAAGTAAATGCATATACTACAATGAACTAGAAGTTCACTAATTAGAAGAGCAATTTTATGATTTTAAGATTGAACTAGAAGTTCATTAATTTAAAAAGCAACTTAATCATTAAACATGAACTAGAAGTTCATTTGAAAAGTAATTTTATGAACCAGGAGTTCACTAATTTGAATAGAACTTCCATGATTTATAATATCGGAGCACTAATGATGCAAATAATTATAGAAAATTCAAATGTGCATCTATTAAAGAACCAGAAGATTCTTTTATCAAATGAATTTTCATGTGCTGCATGCTATCAAAGAAAATTAATCGTTAGACATCACAAACCAGGGTTGGGAATGAATCACCCAATTTCCTTGAGCATATTCATCGAAATATATGTGGGTTTATTACTCTTTCATGTGGACCATCTAGATATTTTATGGTATTAATAGATGCATCTATTAGATTGTCACATGCATGTTTATTATCATCTCGAAATATTTTATTTGCGAGATTGCTTGCTCAACTATTTCAGTTTAAAATAATAATTTTTGGATAGTACAATTATGACAACTTGTCTTGATGATGACCAAGTAGGTCACATCCCAAATATTCAATGACTATTGTACGCTGATCGAGATTATAATTGAGCATTGGTCTACGCACTCACTTAGAATGATCTATCATATCTTGTTAAGTGATTATAATTAATCATTGGCCCCTAATAATAAAATGAAAGCTCGTCTTTTGATTGAGGCCATGAAATGATATATGCTGCAGCACTAATTAGAGTAAAGCCAATATTTTATAATAAGTACTCCCCATTATAATTTGTGACTGGCCTGCAGCCAAGAAATACTATTTAAAATCTTTTGGATGTGTAATATATGTTCCGATAGCTCCACCGCAACGCACAAAAATGGGTCACAAACAAAAGTCTGGCATATATATTAAGTTAAATTGCCCTGCATAATTTGATATCTTGAACTTCATTACATGAATTTATTCACTACATAATTTATTGATTATAAATTTGATGTGACCAATTTTCGATAATTATCTAATTTTGATACTTAATCTTATATATATGAACTGTAAGTTAAAATGTAAGTCATTTGTAAAATATAGCAAATCTATTATCAGATATATTTATTCTTGCATAAAAGTAATCCGACAACATCTTAATTCGGATGGATATCCCTGGAAGATCATCCAAAAACACACCTGAAGTGTGTTAGATGTTTATAGACAAAATATCAGAAGAAAGAATTGAATGAATACCCAAGTAATTGTTGTGAAACAATCAAATATTAATGAATATGTTCAAGATATAATAGACAATGAAAGTCCTGAAGAACTTGATTAATAATTAATGATAACATTAGGGGGAGAGAAACAAAAGCTGGAAAACATAAGTTATAACTTATATGGAATGCATCATTAATATCTTTCACTTAGATCCTCTAACAAGTTAATATGAACTAAAAGTTCATAAATTTATTAATGTGAAACAACATGCAATTATATTATTTATATTGATGCAAAAATGATATTCTAGCATTTAGTGCTCATTGAGATACCCTTGGATAATTCTATGTTTGAGATATGTCAGGAGCATGGTCGACCAATCAGTTCCAATGATAAAGATCCAAGGAAGAAGAAAAGAGCATGATAAGAAAGTTGGCTTGAAGTTATCAATACTTCAAAAGAAATAAATTCTTCTGAAAAGAATATTGATGATAAAAGAGTAGAAGACAATGACGAGCAAATTACCTCAGAAGAGGTTTAGGTACCTAACAATATTGAAAATAATGAGATCTCAATAAATTATGTCTCTACTAGAATAAATATGGAACCGAAATAAAATTGTGATTAATCAAAATTTATTTATGCAATTGCAATTGATTTATAAATGAAAATGAGAATCTAGAATTAAAAATACTTGTATGCCGACGGATAAAGTATTGGCCAAATCGAAAGATGTGATTAAAGCATCATTATTTTCACTAGTAAAATAAAATTGTGGACATGTACTCCAAACACCTGGCGTTGTATAACGGTAACTTATAAGCGAGTATAACTTATAAGATGATGTTTTAAGAATATGTAATAAGAAAATTAAATTGTGAAATGCACTTATATTTTTTTAATTTTGTCGTCCTTAGAGACCTCATTAACGTAGTAGCAAATTATTCATATCTCATTTGATTGCAATATATTAATGAAAATCCCTGAAGGATTTAGAATGCCCGAAGCATTTCAAACTCTCGAGAGATTTATTCTATTAAATTACAAAGATCTTTTTACTAATTAATGCAATATTGAGATATGTGATAAAATTGCTATAATAAATGTTTGTTGAATGAATGTTATGTAATTGATCAAAATTACGTTTAGGAAACTATATACTTTTTGAATGTTGATATATATATATATATATATACTGATGATTTAAAATCTTATGGTACTCTCGAAGAGCTCCAAAAGCTACTCTATTATTCAAAAAAATATAAGATTAAATTCTTTAAGGAATAAAATATTATCTTGAATTATAAATTGAATATTTTCCTGAAAGAGTCATTGTTTCATAATCCATCTATTATAATGATATAATGTGGAGAAATCGTATTCATTAAAATCATCAAGATGTTTGATTAACAATTGAAATAAAGGATGGTGAGTTATTTTCATGCATGCATGAGCATGATGATTGTGAAATGAATATTTAACGAATCTCCTCAAATAATGATCCAGCAGATATCTTCTTAAGCATATATTACAGAAATTGAACTTTGTCATCTCACATATAGTTGCATATATGAGGGGGAGAAATAATACGCACTGCACTCTTTTTCCCTTGTCTATGGTTTTTGTCCCAATGAGTTTTCCTAGCAAGGTTTTTAACGAGGTTGTTTTTGTGCGTAATATATAGAATGATAATGCACTCTTTTTCCTTCACTAGAATTTTTGCCCATAGGGTTTTATCTAGTAAAATATATGTTTAGTGTACATCAATTAATGCAAAGTTAAAGTAATGTGTTATAAATTAAATAACAAAAGAATAATAAAAGAGAGAATTGGAAGGAGAGAATTTCATTGAATTGTGGATTAAGAATACAATAGTCACTGTCTTCTTTATAAAGTAGAGGGTGAGTGCTGGCTAAGAAATCTCTTGCTTGATTTAGAATTACAATAAAAGAAATAATCTAACCTAAATACAATAGAATATACAGTAGTAAATACCCTGTCACAACTCCTTCCATTCTTACAAGCATTTCGTAATTTATCTTTTCTTAGGGGCCAAGTATTGGACATGCATAGTAATTATATTCATAACACTCCCCTTGGATGTCCATATTTCATACGCATTAGAAGCTGCCTCATTAAAAACCTTACAAGGAAAACCTAATAGGACAAAACCTTGGCTAAGGGAAAAAGAGTGCATTGCGTATTATCATTATTTCTCATTATTTCATATATTAAATATGCTTCGTTACGCGTGCCGTGCCGCAGGGACACACCAAAGGGCGCACGCGGGTTTTGCGGCCGCATCGACGGCGGCATCCGAGGCAAGCCCGGGCTTTGGCCGCCGACACGGCCGGCAGCGGTCCGCGACCCGTGACAAGAGGCACGGCGGTCCGCAAGTGCGGCCTATTCCGAGTCCGTCCGGGTCGCATCGCCGGCCCCCATCCGCTTCCCTCCCGGCAATTTCAAGCACTCTTTGACTCTCTTTTCAAAGTCCTTTTCATCTTTCCCTCGCGGTACTTGTTCGCTATCGGTCTCTCGCCAGTATTTAGCCTTGGACGGAGTTTACCGCCCGATTGGGGCTGCATTCCCAAACAACCCGACTCGCCGACAGTGCCTCGTGATGCGGCAGGGTCCGGGCCGGACGGGGCTCTCACCCTCCCCGGCGCCCCTTTCCAGGGGACTTGGGCCCGGTCCGTCGCTGAGGTCGCTTCTCCAGACTACAATTCGCGCGGTGGCGCCGCGTGATTCCAAGGCTGGGCTGCTCCCGGTCCGCTCGCCGTTACTAGGGGAATCCTCGTAAGTTTCTTCTCCTCCGCTTAATTATATGCTTAAACTCAGCGGGTGGCCCCGCCCACTCGCCACTGCCGGCCCCAATCGGCAAGCCACATGCTTCGGCCCGCCGAGCCCGAGGGCAAGGATGGCCATGCTCCGCATCCCGCCACGTAAAAGATGGGCAAGGAGCGTTAGTGGGCAACTGACGCCCAGGCAGGCGTGCCCTCAGCCGAATGGCCTCGGGCGCAACTTGCGTTCAAAAACTCGATGGTTCACGGGATTCTGCAATTCACACCACGTATCGCATTTCGCTACGTTCTTCATCGATGCGAGAGCCGAGATATCCGTTGCCGAGAGTCATTCCATCATTTGTTCAGGCGACGTTCGCACGGCACGGCCGCGGTCCGAAGCCTGCTGTTTTCCAGTGTACCTTGGCGTCAATTTCGCGCCGGGTTTTAATCGCGGAGCCCTCCTACCTGCAGGCAGGGAGGCGCCACGGGGCCGAGGCAGTACCAGTACCACAATAATAATAAAAAATCTACTGTTATAATCATTGCATCCACTTACACTGTTTCAACATCAACTTGACTATGTCAAACCACAACAAAATCTATTATCATCATTAAACTGAATCGATTGGTCCACGTGTCGTGGCCCACTTATCACCCCTGACATCAGGATAATGGCATCAGGAGGGGGAGGAGGGGAATCCATGGGTCGGAATATAGATATTTACCCACTCAGATAATAACATTCTCAAGGATACATTTACATCCAAATAAATTTTGAGTTTCAATTAACTTAAATCAAGTTTTGAAGTCCACCTATAAAGATAGATTGAAATGTTACAATATCAAAGAAGACATGTATACTTAAACTAAATTAAATAAAAATGTAACAATATTAAGGAAGAAATTTCATACCAAGCAGCACAGAAATTACTCCAACCTGATCCACTGGATCCAACCCATTATATCATCTTCCAAAACAAAATCCAACTAAGACTAATGTTCACCATTATAAGTAAATCTAGAATGTAAAGAATGCAATATAAGTTTTGACTTTGGAACCTGATATTGAAAAGCTGGGCTGGATGCAATTTAAGTTGAATATAACTTAATTGATTAAAGACATTAAAACTAACGTTGGAGTAGTTGGACAATTAAGTGATAAAAAGAGCACTTTGAACAATCAAACAATGATCTGTAATGACTGAAGTTGCTAAAACAAATAGTAGAAAACAAATTTATATAGAATTAAAGAGGAATAAAAAATAGAAATGTTACTTTGTTGATTACATGTTCAGTTTAAATTTCTTCGAAAAACGGCAAAAAAAAGGATGATGCTGAAGGCATGTAACTACAGCAATGATGTCAAAACTAAATCTATACAGTAATAGCAGCTATTTACTGTATAATTATTGGGTTTTATGACTTGACTGTGCTTGGATATTTATTGGGTTTTATGACGACTCAATTTATAAATTTTCCTAAATTAACGCGTAGTATCCTCAATTTATATTTAATATTGCGATTAAGTGGAAAAGACCAATAAGACATGGAAAATCAAATAAAGGGAAAAGTTGTGGGTATATCTGTTATTAATCAAATTTTGATTAATTAATTTCAGCAAAGGGCCAGTTAATTCACCTCTAGATTTGTTAAATCCAATATATTCCTAATGAATCACCAATCGGCAAGGAAAAAACAATGCATATCTGACTAAATTAAAAAAAAAAACAATGCAAACCTGACAAAACAGATAGGGAACAAAATATGCAAAATGTATGAACAACATTCTGTTCTACCCTTCTTTTGCATTTTGTTCCTTTATCACCTTGTTTGATGCTAATTGTTCAAACTGTTGATAACTTCGCTCGTATTTTGTTAATTCGGGTACAGTTTAAACTTTAAACTTTAAAGCTTAATTGAAGCAAATGTCGGCTACCAGCACAAATTGAAATCCTTGTAACAAAGAAAATAGCAAAACACAATTATTTAAAAAGATAGGTGTTGATACTTACAGGTGGGGCCACCCATAAGGAGGAGAATAAGGATTCAAACCCGCTGCAGCTGATGTGTGCCTTTTTTTTATAAACTATTAAATTATTAACAACTATCAAAAAATATATATATATTATGAGATCTTTGTTCATAAAATCCAGTAAGGTTTGGTAACTTTACCAGGTGTACCAAAAGGACTAATTTTGACATAATACACAATTAAAGGCCTGAATTGTAGAGTAGCGACATTGCTATCAATTTTTGCCTATAACAGTGAAATAAGTTCAATTGTTATTCTATAAAAGTCCAGTCTAATCCAGTTTACATAAACAAATCACACCATAAAAACTCAAGAAAATAATTATAAAACTTAAAATGAAGAGAAGAATTTACTGAATCATTGATCAGCTCAGAATTTATTTAAAAAAAATAGTATATATGACAAAATCCAGTAATGATAAAGGGTTTATAATCAGATCATGATTGACTTGCTTTGATTTGATAATTTGAATGCTCCTCCAAAGTACCATTTGAATTGGCCTGAAAAAAAGAAAATTAAAAAAAAAACACATTAATTCATTAGAAACATCAGAATCAAGGCATAAATACAGCCAGAACCGTTGCTTAAAATTCAAGATTAATTGAAGCTCAAATTGAAGCTTAATTACAACAAAATACAGCTAAAATCGTTGCTTAAAATAAAAATGATCCAAAATTGGTACCGTACCTTAAGAGTAGATAATCTGCGGTTCCAGGATCCTTCAATTGATCGAGCTGTCTTTTCCCTCTTCTCAATAAATACTCCATATATACAGAATTCCTCTTATCTACATTTTTCGCATTGTTTCTCAATTCTGCTGAAACAACAGATCGGATTTTCTCACGATCTTCTGTGCTTTTATTTCATGCGGCGCGAAGAAATCCTCTGTAGAATGCCAATACTTGTCTTTGCATGCCCGATAGTTTTTTCACTGGAGTCGCCATTTGATCTAATGCTATAATAGTTTCCCTTTTTTTCCATATTTGAGCTGAATTTTGAAAGAAAAATGGGTCAATTTCAGTCTTTGGATGTTATTGAACTGCTAGATTAAACCTCCAATGGGGCTAACCCTGTTAGGCGGCCAAGAGCGTCGTCCTTCATGTTTACTGAAGCAGTTGGTATTAGATCGTTGCAATTACAAAGAGTCGGCAGAATCTCTTGACTATGCCGGCCAAGACCTCTTTGTCAGGCAACGAAGCAAAGATAGAAGGAGAGAGGAGCGTGCATGCCATTTTTTGAGAATTGCAATCTGTGAGAGAGAGAGAAGAGAGAGAGAGAGAGAGAGGAGGGTCGATGTGAGAGAATGAGAAGAAGGCGGAGCGTCCGAGGCTGGAAAAATAAAACAACTAAGCAGAAAGCTAAGTGAAATAAGAACCGTTCGATTTTGATCCTACGGATGACATTAAAGAGGCGGCGCGGATCATTCCGGTGAGTGGGGACCGCCAGGATTAAAATATATAATAACTTGTTCAATAGCCCTTACACAAACTGGCATAATATTTCATATATATTTTTGTAAAATCCAAAAATCACTTAAAAAATATATAAAATATGGAAAATTATATTTTGCCCGACTCGTTAATGGACGGCTGTTACTAAATTTAATTTTCTTGATCGGACGGTTGTAGAGTAGCAAAATCAGGTCTGCTGCTGGTTCTCTTTCCATTTCAAACCACTACCAAAATCATGTAAATCATATTATATGGATAAAAAAGTAATCTCAGCACATGGGTAATTCTTTCTTTTTCTATCCCTCTCTTGCAGTAGCTTTCCTCTCTCTTCTCGTTTATCTCTCCATCTCTCCTCTCCTCTTCCATTTCAAACCGCAGGAATAAATAGCAAGTTTATGTAGAGGAATTAATTTGGTACAAAATGAGATACAAAGATTGCAAGATAAATAATCAATAAAATTTTGAGAAAATGATTTCTAATTTGAGAATAATCAATAAAAATTTGATTGATCATAATAATAATAATAATAATTTTCTAAGCAAAAGAGTTGTCATGAGATGATGATCTATCCTTTAAAGGTCAGATTTCCATCTTGATTGATGGTAATATAAATCACTCAAAAGTTTTTTTTGCTTTAAAAAGAAAATAATATGATCAATAGAGTTCTTTTTAATTTTATCAATTCTAGATTTTCTTTTGTATTTTTGTTAGATATTGTTTTGGGTTCGTTTGTAGTGGAGGTAAAGAAATAGATTCATAATTTTGTGTGTTGAATTCGATGATAATATTCTATTTTATATGTCAATATATTTTTTCACGAGCCAATATATCATTTTCATTATCAATATATTATACTCGATGCCAATATATCATTTTAGTATCAATACCTCATTTTTGTACAAGTACAATATTGATGCTAACATACATTTTAGTACAAATACAACATTCTGAAATTTAGTTTTTCTACTTTTTTAGTATTTTGTGGTTATACGACATAATTTTGGATGTTTATTGTTTAGTGAAATTTCTTTTTTTAAGAATTTATGCCTGAATACTATTTTTTGAGTATCAATAAAGATTTTCAGTAGCAATTGAGTATCAAAGTATATTTTCAAGTCGTAATACTGCTTTTTGATTTTTACAGTATACTGGTTTTATAGTGTCGGCATAGACTTTTAAGTTTTGATATATATAGTTTTTATATCGATGTTATTGTAAATATATCATTTTGTGTGCTAATATATTATATTTAGTGCAAATATCATTTTCATCATCAATATAACATCTACAATTCCAATATACCGTTTTTAGCATCAATAGATCATTTTTGTGCAAGTATAGTATTGGTGCATATATACCATTTTCGTATCAGTACACCATTATGTATAACTTAATCATTTTTTTTGAAGGTCTGTATAACTTAATTATTCAATACTTTTTAGAATATTTTGTGATTATACATCATAGCTTTGGATGTTGAGCAAATTCCTAAATATTATTTTTTGTGAGTAAAGTTATTTTGATGATAATGCATACTTTTTAGTATCAATATATATATTTTTAAAGTCTAATATACTTTTTGGAGTACCGGTATACTATTTTTATAGTGTTGATATAGATTCCTAAGCGCTAATATATGTTTTTGGTCCTAATTTTGTTGATAATATATCATTGTAGTGACAATACACCATTCTGCATAATTTAGTTTTATACTGATTTCACTTTAATATACCATTTTGTATGTCAATATATTATTTTCAACGTGAATATATCTTTTGCACCGTCAATATATCATTTCTGATGCCCAATATACCTTTTGTGTGCCAATAGGTCACTTTTGTGCAAGTATGGTATTGTTGCCAATATACCATTTTAAAGTCAATACACCTTGCTGCATTATTTAGTTTTTTAATTATTTTTAATATTTTATGGCTATTCAACATAATTTTGTGTGTTGAGTGAATGCTGAATAAAGACATTTTGATGACATTACATGCGTTTGAGTATCAGTAAAAAAAAAAAATATATATATATATATATATATATATATATACACTTTTTGGAGTTCTGATATACTACTTTTCTGATGATATTTAATATTTTATGTGACTGCATATATTTTTTGTGTATGAATATATTGTTTTTTAATTGCTTGTATATTTTTTTGTAATAACTAAATATATCATTTTTGTATGCAATATACTGTGTCATGTTGGAGAAAGGAATTGTTTGTGTTGAAAAGATGATATGAAATGGAGATGATGGAATGGAGAAGTGACTATACATGTGGAAATAAAAAACTTAGGGAAATGAATTGTTGCCTAATTAATTTGTAATTAATGCGTGAGTACTCAAAATATCCTTTTGAATTTGAACGGCTTAGATTTAATCTATTAACCTAAAAAATAGTCGGGTAACATAGATGAGCTCTATAAAATATTATTGCGGATTAATGCGTGTGCCACAAATGTTTCTTAGGATCAGGGACTGGGTATTGTTCTTCGGATTTTGCAAGCCTCCACATAAAGCCCAACTTCTTTTCTTTTTTTTCCCCTTTTTTAGTCCTACTATATTCCATTGCTCAGATTGAGTTTCTAGAGAGAGGTAGAAGAAATGAGAAAGACTGAGAACGGATACCAACGCTTGTTCCCTCTAATCCTGCTCTTCATTGCTTATTCATTCCCTTTTCCAGCTCAGGCTTCTTCTCCTTGTTCTAGCCATGGTTGGATTTCTCCGCCGATTAATTTTTTCACTTTTGTTTTTTAATCATTGCGTTTTATCAATATTAGAGATTAGAATATCAGTAAAAAGGGGTGCACACCTGTAGCTGCCACAAGTATGGTATGTTATAAAGCTATCAGTATGTGCAGATAGTTCTCCAATGTATTTATCACACTTCAATTTATACCAGTTTAGACTCAATTCTGTTTTACTCCCCCAATTTACTGCAATTTGGCCTCAATTTATACCCCATTATCTAAGAAAACATCATACAAGCCAAGAAAAACTAAAAGAAACAAAATAGTGGATTAAATTATATTGAAACCTGCATTTATACTGGACCAGTATGGAATTATCATTTACTTCATGCCATTTTATATGGATCTGTGTGTTATTGACTTTATATCTCCTTGTATTGATTCAATTAAACTAGATTCTTCTCTTGTGAGAAATATAAGTGCTATACCATCCATTGACTATGGAAGATCCGGTTTATCCCATATCACCATTCTAGGTGCAATCGCTCATGGAATGAAAGAGGTAATAATCATAAAAGTCAAATTCTGAAAATATTTTTAAATCTTCTTCTTCTTGAAGTGTTATTTCTAGAGCTGGTAAAATTTGACCCAACCTGAACTGAACCGAACAACCCGTAACCCGCAACCCGAATGACCTGCAACCCGAAATGATCCGAACCCGAATGAACCGCCCTATCTTATTCGAAAATAACCTGTTTTTTATCTCAATATCAGAAATATCTTGAAAAATGAATTTTATGACTTCTTTTTACATAATTGACTTGAAAACACTGATTACAATGCTCTAGCTGATCTAAAATGCCAATTTGGATGGCTCGCACTTCTTAATCTGAGTGAGATTTGACTAGAATCCGACTTGGGATCTGAACTCAATTGACCCGTGACCCGAACCCGAATGACCCGAACCCAAACGACCCGAACCCGAATGCCCAAATCCGAATGACACGAAACCCGAATGACTAGAAACCCGAATGACCCATAACCTGAAGCTTTCCAAACCCGAATGACCCGTGACCGGCCTGCAATCCGCATTGACCCGATCCAAATCCGACCCGCCCCGTCCGTTTGCCACCTCTAGTTATTTCTTGCATCCAATGTTTCTATAAGCAAAATATCACTCATCTTTTTAAAATATCACTCATCTGGTTTTATTTTAGGTCTGAACTACTTTTTTATTTTTTATTTTTTGCAGATTGAAGTTTGGATTCAGACATTTGCACCGGGTACAAAAACCCCAATACACAGGCATTCTTGTGAAGAGGTTTTTGTGGTGCTGAAAGGGACAGGTATGCTTTTACTCGGCTCAAGTTCTGCAAAATATCCAGGCCAGCCGCAAGAATTCAAAATATATGCAAACAGCACGTTTTCGGTTCCCCTAAATGATCCACACCAGGTATTATTTTAATCTCCAGAATTAATTTGTTTACTGTCTCAGTTTGAGCATTAAATAAATAGAAGTTTGATTTACTTGTTCACTCATTGTGACTTATTATCATGTCATTATAACTTTGCATGAGTATTTTGAATATTGGTTTGGCGAATTATTGTATTGGACTAGTAAGCTACTAAAGTTGTAACAATAATGAAGGATTGTAATTATTTTTTATTGTGTGATTTTTGTAACTCTTTGGGCCCGTTCGGTAACATGGAATAAGAGTGGAATAGTGGAAGAAGGTGGAAGAAATTTACTTTATTCCGCCGAACATGAGTGGAAGAAGATGGAATAAAGGGGTAGAAGAGTGGTTTAACTTTATTTCATGAGGGGGATGGAAGGGTGGAAGAGAGGTGGAATAAGAAGATTTTTCTTCCTTCTCTCTCCTCTCTCCAAATTTAATAAATATTGCATTAGTTGTTTATTCCACTCTTCCACTCATTTATTGTGCCGAACACTTTTGGAATAAAATGGAAGATGTACTCTTCCATTCTTTCACTCTTCCGCTATTCCACTTTTTGCCGAACGCCACCTTTGAGAATTAATATTTTTAATCTACTATATTTGTGAAATTAGGTTTGGAATACGGATGAGCATGAAGATCTTCAGATGCTAGTAATAATATCTCGGCCTCCAGTCAAAGTGTTAGTAAATTATTTAATTTATATATTTATATTGTTCGCCTATTTAATCCTAATTTAGTTTATTGCATTTAACTACAAATGCAGGTTTATATATGATGATTGGAGTGTACCCCATACAGCTGCCACCCTGAAATATCCGTATTATTGGGATAAAGAATGCTTGGAAAACCCTAAAGATGAACTTTGAAATCCATGCAAGATTTTCTCTTTTAAATGCATAAATATAACTGTTCTTCATTTTTGTACTGAATGATATGTTTGTATATATTTGTATAATGTACAATCAATGCATAAATATTACTTCTTCCAGTTTCCTTCCTTTTCTGGAACGTGTGGAATGGTATGTTTGTCAATTAGGTTAAATTTGAATACAGATTGTGGATATGGAATTTAAAAGAACAAAATATTTGTTTTGAAAATCATGTGAATTTACTACTCGATCATGTCTGGACTAGAGGCGCAAACTGGCAGGTTGAGTTAGGGTTTGATTCTCTTGGATTCAGGTCATTTTATGATTTAGATCACCTTCGAGTTAGGTCAACTCAGTCCAGGTCGGATTGTACCCAGGTCTTTTGTTTTTTAACGGTCTTTTCAGGTTGAGATTGTCTTGGTTCGAGTTTGTTTTAATTCAGGTTCATACAGGAAGAATGGCAAGTATACGAGAGTTCACCCAGGAATTTGAAAAAAAAAGGTTTATTCGGGTTTTGGGTCATATCCATGTGGATTTGTTTGGGTTTTGAGTCATATCATGTGCGTGTTGTTCGGGTTTGGGATCATGTTTGATTGAACTGTGTCAGATGTCTTGTTGATTAAATAAAAAAAAATCTTTTTTATTTGGGGGTTTATATACACAGCCCCAGCTCAATAGCCCCTGGAAGCTTTGATGCGCTGGCATGCATTTTTGCTGTACAAAATCGCATGGGCTTGTTTACCGGGCTGAATTTTTCCGTTTCCTTATATAGGGCGCGTGGGCTTCTTTACCACCTATTGGCCAGGTTTACCATTTTAAGGTCCAGGTTTAACACAGCATAGCCCAGTTTAACACTTCAGGAGCCCGATTTACCAGGGAGGAAGCCCCGTTTAACAGACTACAAATTCCCGCCCATAAATTTTCATTTTTTTCAAAAAATTATTCGGCCTATATTATTAAAAGTTAAAACTGGAAAATTCATTTTACACCGTCCAGAAAAATCCAAACCCTAGCCGCTGCTCTCATTTCCTCTAGCACGCTGGTCTCACACCATCCTCCCGACGGCTACGGCGACTCCATCTCTGATCCAATATGGCTGCCTGTTTACCACGCGTCTCCGTCCAACCGGCGCACCTGTCTCCATCCGTCCAAGCGATGACGCATCTGGTGGAACATAGCTATCGTTTACCACGCACCGATCATCTCTTAGTCATCATGGAGGTATAATTTATTTCAGTTATCCTATTTTCGGATTTTTTTTTAAGCAGGATTCGATTTGTTACTTTTCTTTTGCATTCCAGATTTGAATTTTTCCCACTTTTATCATTTTTTCCCAAATACAATGTTCTTTTCTTTTGCTTCGATTCAATTTTCCAGATTCAGTTTTGTTGCAAGATTGGATTTTTTCTTTCTTTCCCGGATTCAATTTGCTTTGTTTCGACAATTTGTTTTCCGGTGTTGAATAGGTTCTAGCTTGATTTAGTGAGTTTATCACATAATCCATTTGTTTCATAATTATTTTCAACCTTTTGTGTCGTAACTACTTTTTTGAAGCATTGTTAATTTTGAGAGTATTTCCAGATTTTAAATTTGAGGTGTTAGGTTATTTTAATTTGAAATTTCAGGTTTTCAATTCATTTGGTCTTAATCCTTTTTTTTTTTTTCGGATTTTGATTGTTTTTCTGCTTTTTAATTGAATTTATTTGATTTTCTTACTTTATTAACTGAATAGTGCTCGAATTGCTCTCAGTGTGTTCAAAGAAAATGTCCAATCTCAGTTTTTTTAGGGTTTCACAACTCATATTCAGTTTGACATATCTGATTGGATTTTAGTTAGAATTGTTTTCAGTTTTTTTTTCAGATTTTATTTAGAACCTTTTTTTTTGTCTTAGATTAACTTTTTATTATTTTACATTTTGAGTAGTGTATTTGATTTTTTATATGATTTTTTTATATTTACTTCATGTGATAATATTATAAAATTATTTTTAATTTTTCAGGGAATTAGAATGAAGAACAGTTACTTGTGTCATGGAAAAGGAGTTTCACAGAGTTAGCCAGGTTTCCCACTTCCTAAGCCAGGTTTATCAGCAACGGGCCACGTTTCCCAGAGTTAATCTAAGGCAAAAAAAAGTTCTAAATAAAATCTGCAAAAAAAAACTGAAAACAATTCCAACTAAAATCCAATCAGATATGTCAAACTGAATATGAGTTGTGAAACCCTAAAAAAACTGAGATTGGACATTTTCTTTCAACACACTAAGAACAATTCGAGCACTATTCAGTTAATAAAGTAAGAAAATCAAATAAATTCAATTAAAAAGCAGAAAAACAATCAAAATCCGAAAAAAAAAGATTAAGACCAAATGAATTTAAAATCTAAAATTCCAAATTAAAATAACCTAACACCTCAAATTTAAAATCTGGAAATACTCTCAAAATTAACAATCCTTCAAGAAAATAGTTACGACACAAAAGGTTGAAAATAATTATGAAACAAATGGATTATGTGTTAAATGGTTGTCTAACGGTCCCGGAGCAACAGTGTCCACCTTTCAAGGTTACGACATGAATGGGTTTATTTGGTATACCAAGCAACAAGATCGTAAAAGCACAGTGCAAAATAGTGGAGTGACATTAGTAGCTTTATCAGGTGCTGAAGATATATCAATGTCGTATTACGGTTGGATTGAGGAGATATGGGAACTAGATGATTTCAAATTTCGTATACCCCTATTTCTGTGTAAATGGATCGATAATCGCTGTGGAGTCAGAAAAGACAAAGAAGGGTTTGTATCTGTCGACTTTAACCGATTGGGTTATCAACCCGACCCTTTTATATTGGCAAAACAAGCAAAACAGATTTTTTATGTTGTCGACCCGGCCGATAAAAAATGGCATGTTGTTCTTTCGGGTAAAAGACGAATTGTCGGTATTGGGGATGTCGTGGACGAAGAAGAATACGATCATTTCGACGAAATACCTCCATTTTCCACCGGAATAGAACCCTTGCAAGATGAACATAATACACATATATCTTATTTGCGTTCGGATCATGAAGAAGGTGTGTGGGTACAACCGTCAAAATTCAACAAGACTAAATAGTTATGTTTTAATTAAATATGTAATTTCATATGTAATTTTATTTGTAATTTTATTTTTTTTATATATATATATATATATTTTTTTTTTTAGTGTGCAATTTTATTTTTTTATTTAGATGTGTAATTTTTTTTAATTGAAATCTGTAAATTTTTTTATTCAGATCATGCATATTTTGGTTACAGTTACAAGGAGCCATTTAGTATCGGTTCTTTGGAAACAACCGATACATATATTAAATTTAGTATCGGTTCTTTCTTGAAAACCGTTACTAAGTGCAGATATCTTATTTGCGTCCAGATCATGAAGAAGATGTGTGTGGGTACAACCGTCAAAATCCAACAAGACTAAATAGTTATGTTTTAATTAAATATGTAATTTCATATGTAATTTAATTTGTAATTTTTTATATATATATATATTTTTTTTAAGTGTGCAATTTTTTTTTTATTTAGATGTGTAATTTTTTTTAATTGAAATCAGTAAATTTGTTTGCATATTTTTGAAGCATTTAGTATCGGTTCTTTGAAAACAACCGATACAGAGTTGAAATTAGTATCGGTTCTTTGTTGAAAACCGTTAAGAAGTGGGTTCTTTGATTTTCCCGCTAGCTCAAACATTAGTATCGGTTCTTTCATAAAAACTGATACAGATTGAATATTTAGTATCGGTTTCGTTTCTAAAAACCGCTACTAAGTCCCTTAGTTTTGAAATTTTTTCTCTAAGTACCAGCTGTTTCATTTCCCCGCCCAATCAAACAACAGAGAGCTTAATTCCTTTCTCTTCTGTTTCGCTGAACCATTTTCGCTCCTCTTCTCCGTCGACTCCGTCGAGCTTCTCCGTGGAGTTCTTCTCTTCTGCGAGTATCACTTCTCTCAACAGGTTATTATCTTCTTTATTTCGGTTTTCTTTATGGTTTTTAGGTTTGCACATAAAGTGTTTGTTGAAATATTTGAGTGAATTTTAGGGTTTGCAAATGGACGGATCGGGAAAAAGAACAAGGACAACATGCGAGCAATTTCGCAAGAAGGCACCATCATCTATCTACGTTGATTTTCAAGACGATGGCACCCCTAGTGGGCCATATGCGGCCAATTTTACAACCTATCTAGCAGTTTTAGCGAGAGATCATGTTCCTTGCACGATTGAGGACTGGAGGCGGGTGGACGTGCATCTTAAGGAAACTCTATGGAATGAAGTGAAGGTAAACCATAGTTAGTCTCATAGTTTTTTTTAGGGTTAGTATCATAATTTTTTTTTAGGGTTAGTATTATAATTATTTTTTTTAGGATTATTGGAATATCAAGGATGACACTCACAAGAAGAAAATCATCCGCCGCATGGGAGAGGATTGGAAGAGTTGGAAAGGCAGACTTGCAATTGTCTAACCCCTCACGTAATTGGAAATCAAAGGAAACATCTTAGTAGCCAGAGGAAAAGAAAGCAAAAGCGATTCCCTGAGGGACTTCATCCGCCGACCGAATCCCAAAAGTTCATGTGATGTATTCAATATCTCAGAGGAAGCATGGGCAGAGTTTTGTCGGCAGAAAGAATCCGATGATTTTAGGATATTAGATTTTAATTTCGATTTTAACTAATTTATTAATTAAAAATATTAATATCAAAACTTCATTAATATTATTAAGTAAAAATATTTAACAGAAGAAGAGCGCGAAAGGGAAAGAGGCGCAAAAGCACAACATCCATCCGCACAGACTCGGATCGGCCGGGTACAAAGGCGTCAATTGGGACAACAATGAGGTCATTATGTCGTCTTCGTCCTCGTCGGGAGTTAGTTCAGTTGCTGACTCTTGAAGCTGGAGATGGTTGAGGGCGAGAGCAAAGCCGGCTGCTGAGGGTTATTTGACAGTCCCGAATCCGGTGACTAATGAGGTCCTCCAGCGTGTGGTACGTGAATTAAGTTATTTCGATATAAATTTAAATATAAATTTAATTACATACCCTTTTATAAGAAACTTTGTCACAGGAATCAAAGGTTAAAGAAGCATCTCAAGGTTTATTTAAGTCCGACCGATACAATGACATCTTGAGTGCTTCGATTGGGAAATCCGAGCATCCTGGGAGGCTACGGGGGCACTCCTCATTTGCCACCTTGTCAACTGTTTACGGCAAAGGGCCAAGGAGAAAAACTAGTCATGCCGGTTGCATCACCCAGGCGGAATTGGATGACACCTTGAAGATTGCATTGGCCAAACAAGCAGAGGAATTCCAAGGACATTACGGATCATGATTGAAAAATTGAGTGATGCCCCGCATTTAGAAACTTCGCCGCAAGGATCTCGCCCCCCGACTCAGGTGAGCTCCAATCTGGTGTCGCCACAACAACATCTCCAAGAAATCCAGGTTAAGATTTTTTCTATAAAAGCAAATTATACCATATTCAATTAATTATATTTTTTAACATGAAAACTTTTTTCAGGGTCCCACTCCATGCAAACTCAGGGTCCAAGGGGATGAGGGTCCGATTTTCGTAGCGCACGGGAGGTTATATCCGTCTGGTGCCGGCGCTACAATTCACAACAAACCCCTTTTGCCCGATCATGTTAGGGTTTGTATCGACAGCGTACTCGAAGGCTTAGCTCACGTGTGTGTTCCGTCTCCTGTGGACGATACGGAATATATAGGTCAATTGGTCGGAACGTATGTCGCATGGCCTGCACACTCAGTCGAGCTGCCCGATAAGGTATTTTTACTTTTCGCTACTTTATTAATATATACTAGTATTTCTACTCAATTTTTTAAATTAGTAAACGCAGTCCTTGACACCGAAGAAACCGGCCCCCGTGAAGAAGAAACAATCCGATAAAGTGCAAAGTGCGTCGTCGGCTATCAAACGGGACCCGATTCTCGACGAGGCAACGGTGCGAGTACTTAATTCCAAATCTCAGTGGCTATACACGGTATTGATGAGCCAACCCTCTCACGTCTTCAGTTTCGAGATCCAATTCTGTGAAGAGGTGTTCGGAATTGACGGCACTATCGTTCTGATGATTTCCGACATCGTTGAACTCTTTAAGGATGATTGGCTTAACGTCTCGATTCTACAAATCTTCTGCATGTATGAATTTTCAATAATTTTGTCTTTATTAATATTTTATTTTAGTAAGACCTCATGGGGGCTTACCTGCAGGGTTTGTGAGCGCCTTTGCACGGCATTCGACCAGCACAATTTTCTATTCCTCGATCCATATTGTTGCTCAGAAACGAACGTCAGATCCGATCTTAATGCGGTTGTCGGTTATCTGGGCGATGTTATGCTTGGTGTTGAAAATCTCGACAGTTTCATCTTTCTGCCTTATATTTCACAGTTAGAATATTATTTTACGAATAAATATTGTATTAATTTTTTCCGAATTTACCTAACTTTAAAATTTAATATGATTTGTAGGAACCATTGGATTCTTTTTGTTTTACAAATGTCGAAGTTCGTTGTTTACATCGTGAACCCGACAAATCAAAACGTATCGGGGTTGCTTATTCAGAATGCATTAAACAGGTAAGTAATTTAAAATATGACAATACCTAAATATATACTAAGTAACACTATTTACTGACTTAATTTAATTGTGTTCCAGAGCGACACGACGTTTTCGTCTAGAAAAGAACATGAAGGGCCAGAAGAATTTACAATATTTAAGGATTCAGGTATTTTCTTTATTTGGCATTTTAATTTTTAATTCCGTGAATTACGGATTTAGGGTTTAGGGGTAACTAATCATTTGTTTTATTTTTAAATTGTAGTGCCCACAACAACCAGGGGGACGCGAATGCGGGTATTATGTCATGAGGATAATGTATGACATAATTACAAATTACGGCCAACAAGGCTCTACTCTTCCAAAGGTATGAACAAAAAATTTACAAATTCATTCATATTTTCTTTCAATTTTTAGATTTGTTCAACTTCTTACAAATTTTGATTTTCTTTTCTACAGTCGATCGGACCAGATGTGTATCTCGAGAAGTATATCGAGGAAGTGAAGGATATGGTTGTCGATTTCATATCCGAAAATATTTGATTTTGATTTGAATAATATTTGTATGAATAATTTTTTATGAACAATATATATAGTGATGATATATTTTAGTGGATTCATTTGTATGCATGCTTGTTTTATAAATATTTTGGCTAGCAATGTGGGCTAGTCACAGAAAATCGGCTGTTATTAAAAATATTAAATATGATTAGTAACGGTTATTAACAGAAAACCGATACTAAGTGCATAAAAAATAATTTTCTGGTGTTAAATTTAGCAACGGTTCTTTTATAAAACCGTTGTTGTTTCTCGGGATTCTGTAACGGTTCTTCATAAAGAACCGCTGCGGAAATTCAGTATTTTATATCGGTTATTTAGTAAGAACCGATACGAAAGGTCAATAATTTATATCGGTTTCTCCTTGTGAACCGTTGCTAAAGTTTGACCGCGTCAGATTTAGCAACGTGGATTTAATAACGGTTATTTAATATATTTAGTAACATTGCTATAGATAACGGTTCAAAACCGATATAGAATAGATTCAAGAATGCATCTTTTGTAGTAGTGAAAAATTAGTATCTTACGGTAAAAGATCCACTTGTGTTGTGGCAAAGTTTAAAAGAATGATATGATCATCAAAAAACTGTAATACTTCCACGCAATGTTGCAAATTGCGTTATGCGATGTGTTGCGTTTAGAATTTTCATGTAGAGAATTGCATATAGCGCGGCGTGTAGCGCAGATGTTACGGAGATACATTTTTGTAGCGGATAATATGTGCAAATACTTTTTTTCCTATATACCACTACGTAATATATGCACTACAAAATCTAAAAGAAGAAATATGCAATAAAAAAATATGATTAATATTAAAATATTAACAATAAAAGTTTGAAATGTTCTTGCCAAAACTTATCAAAATATGATTAATATTAAAATATCAAAATACACTATCTAGCCATTAAAAAACACATTAAAAAAATCCATCAAAAACGCTATTCGTACCGCTACACCGCAACACACGCGTGCAACACCGTTATTGCGGACCGCTTCACCGCTAAATCATCGAAAAACACTACACCGCAACAAACCACTGCGCACAGCGTTTAGCTTCCTGAAACCGCTATAGCGCCGCTATTACGCCACTACAGACCGCTATTTGCAACACTGCTTCCACGAACTCGTTACGAGTGGTCTCATATAAGGTTACAGGATTACAAAAATATAAGTGAGTATAATTCAATGATGTTTAGAATTACTTCGCAACTTAAACTTTACGGAGAAACAATAACTGATAATGACATGCTAGACAAACGTGAAGGAATTATGCCCTAGGCCAAAGTGTTGGACTAGATATTAGATTATGAGAAACACGTTTATTCAGATTCATATATGAATGAGTGTATGGGTGACTAATATATTCACATATATTAGATCGACCATGAATGACATTTCGGGTTCACGTCATCAGAATACGTGATTCTGATAGTAGAACTGTGAACCAACGAATGACATTCTAAACTGTCCCTAGTGATATGTAGGATGTTTATAGAGATAAACATACTTTAGGTAAGAAGCTACATATCTACACTAGTATATTCGTAGACTGGATGATCATGTTCTGCTGATCATGGACATAGGGATGTCAAGTCTGGAATATTCGTTAGAGAACACGTACTGGACTGACCACACTATGAGAATATGCATGGTATATGTCATTAGTGATTCTCATATGAATAGTGTGCTTGTTCCTACGACCTGAGGTCACCATGGATTCATGTATGAGGAACTGCATACTTTCATATGATCTTACGTCATCCATAACGGGATGATCATTAGGGTCATCATCAGGTATGCACTGAATCATGACGAGGAATGTGAGTGACCAAGATGGGATTTGTTCCTCTCGTTAAGAGGGAGATATCTCTGGGCCCCCTGATGTACTAGGACTGTAGGAAATGCATGGCCATGCTCAAAATGGATTAACATGTGTTGTTAATATCATGTTGTATTTGTTCAGTCTAATTCTCGATCAGGAAAGAGACTTTGATCAAACTCAAGGATGACATATTACCGTGCCTTGTGATCAAGACGTATATCGTAGAACAAAAGGAATAATCAAATGTCCATTCAGATAGGTTTATGACCGCTGATCATTTCATTTAACATGGGTAGTCATGACACCAGTCTAGAGGTTACTCATGACTTATGATCTTTGGAAGATCGTTGCCAGCGTTAAATGGAACCTACACAGTCACACATAGAATAACGTCTAGTCGGGAAGGAAATGCTCTTAAATGGTTATACATATGATGTATAAATAGGTGAAGGAAATGATTGATCATTGGATGATTGATTTGAATGATTGTGCAAAAATTAGCATAGTTCCGTTGGCAACAAAACAGTTCCGTTGCCAATGGAACGGTTCCGTTGGCAACAGATCTCAGCCAATTTCTTGACAACCAAGTTTTCAGATTAGGAAACCCTATTCCGTTAGTCACGGAATAGGTCCGTTGGGAACGGATAAGCGCTGTAATTAGGGTTTTAGTTATGGTAACTAAGCAACCCTTCGCCTCCCCCTCTTGTATAAATAGAGGGGCAGTCCCCCTCTATTAGACACACATTACAGAGCCTCCAGGCTGCCGTAATACATAGAGAAAGAGAGAGAGCCTCCTGAAAGTATTTCCGGACTTGTCTAGCCAAGTCCGGTTATTCCGACGATTCGAAGTTCGACATGAATACGAGTAGAGGTCTTCTGCTTTGAAGACTAGCAAGCGATCAGTTTCTTTACCCTAGGAGAAGCAAGGAGTTCGTTCGAGTCGAGCTTTAGGAGCACAAAGGAGAAGGAAGCAAGACGGAAGTTCGTTCAGACCTACATCTGCTTCTCTCTCTCGGATCAAGAAGATCCGAGGTATAAATTTAATAGCATAATCTCGTACTTTTATTTCCTTAACGATGATCCTAGGGTGGGTTGAACCCGTAGGTTCTGCTGCGCATGCAACGTACATGGTTATGGGTCCCCAACAGTGGTATCAGAGCGTTCGTTAAGGAAATAATCGTCGATTATATATTTAAAATTTAGTAAATTCTAGTATAATAAATTTTTGGGTTTTGAAAATATTATTTCAAAACATCACGGAAATAGTTTCTAGGAATATAATATTGGATATTATGATTTTCTAGAGTTTCAAAAAATAGTTTTTCGAAATCTTTTTGAAAACGGAACTAAAACTAAAGGAAATACAAATTTCCAGCACGTCTCCGTTCCCAACGGAATAGTTCAATTGAGAACGGAGTAACGCAGGAAATTCATGAATTTTTCAGCGCATGTTCCGTTGAGAACGGAATAGTTCCGTTCCCAACGGAATAATGCTGATTTTGCGAGAAACCCTAATTTTTGTTATACATGGAATTTAAATATACAAATATGGTATGAGCTTTAGATCTGTGATTGTTTCGTGATGTAATCTTGTGTGTGAATGCTTGTAATTTTATTTAATATCTATGGCAACCAGTGAGTTGTCCAAAGTTTTAATTATGGCAACCTATGAATTGTCCAAAATTGTAAATTACTTTTTCTGGCAATAGGATAATTGTTGGGGTAGATATTATATCAAGACTACAAGCCAAGGATCTTGGCGCAATCTTCGGAAGATGGTATTGGATCTTCGCACACACACAACGAAGGGTTCGTTGAAGATTACTCCTTCAATCTAAAGATAGATCTAGGATTAGGAACCTCATGATCGCTCGAGACGAATAGGCTCATACCATATTTAACTTAGTTTTTATGATGTTTATATTTATAAAATTAAAACAAAATCCTTCAGAATGTTAAGTAAGGAAGTGCCCCCCATGTCACTGAAGCTCTTGGTACTTAGACAGTCTTCCATGTGGGTCATGCCAAAGTTGAGCATATGGGGGATTGTCTTTGTAAAGGATGGTATGCGGGAAATGCCGTCCAGCATGGGTCATGCCAAAGCTGAGTATGCTGGACTCTATTTCGCCGATAATCATACATGGTTAAACTTAACTGAGCAAGCAAGTCGGACTTGGGCTCAGGGCATAAGATGGAATAATACACCGGGCATATGATGCTCATTCCATAAAAGGAAAGAGATGTATATGATACAATTGGAATTGTTTCTACCTAAATAGTTGTGTATTGAGGGTTGCGCCAAAGCGCACTTAATACTCAATGAAATACGGGTCTTGACTCACTATTAAATCTCATTTAATTGAAGTTTCCGAATCAATACTACTGAAGGTGGTTGATTTGAAGAAAATAGTGGGAGTACAATATATGAACCAAAATTAGGATAATTCTAATTTTAAATAATAAACTACATATTGCATATTAAGCCTGTAGAATGAGTTCGAAATTTACGGACTTGCGATCTATCCTTGAGAAGGATAAGCTCGATGGCACAGACTTCCCTGAATGGTTCAGGACTCTGAGAATTGTTCTCAAGAGTGAAGGAATGTTGTAGGTCCTTGAAACACCCATCCCAAATCCACCGCCTTCGACCGCTTCTAGAGTCGTTCAAGATACTTATCAAAAGTGTATTGACGATTCTGATGAAGTAGCCTGGATGATGTTAGGAGGAATGAAACCTAAGCTTCGGAAGCAGATAGGTTTCATGGATTCCTATGATATGATCAAGGCGCTTAAGGAAATGTTCCGAAAGCAGGCTAGTATTCAGCGCTACAAGGTCACCAAGTTATTAATCAAGAGCAAGATGGCTCAGGGCTCATCTGTGGATACTCATGTGATCAAGATGAGAAGCCACATTGATTACTTAAAGAGACTTGGTTCGCTTATTCCAAGAGAATTCGCGGTTGACATGATTCTTGGATCGCTTCCTCCGAGCTTTGATTTATTCATTACTGAATATCATAAGCGTTGGATGGAGACGTCGATCACGGAATTGCATAAGATGCTTAAACAGGAAGAGAAGGACATAGAGGCAAAAGTTGTCATTGATGCCCTCAGGATTGAAAGAGAAAGGGAGTTGAATAGACAGGCCACATGGGAGAGCTGGATCAAGAGTGAAGGCAAAGAGTTGCCTAGAACTGAGAAATCCGAAGAAGTGATTGCATGTCCTATGCATGATCACCGGAGAGGAGGATGTAAGATATGTCAAGAAGAAGAATCAATGGCTGCCATTTCAGGTATTCCTCTTCCTAAATCTCTACTTGGATATTGGATATCCACTGTAATTCTCACATTTTGAATGTGCAGGATATTACTCAGAAGTAGAAGATTGGCTAGAGGAGAAGTCAACCTACAAGTGGGGAATGAAGCAAGAGTTGCTACATTAGCTCTAAAACTTTATTGACTTAGCCATTGTGGACTTGTAATGAAATAAATGTTATTTCGACATTAGCGTTAAAATGGTTGTAAAATTTATTATTTGGAATAATAAAATTTTCCTGGATTTGTCTATTTGAAATGTTCACTTAGAAAATAACATTTATATGCTAAATAATAAGTCCATTGATTCCATACTTCTAGAGAAAACCCTATTCCGTTGGCAACGGAATAGGTCCGTTGGGAACAGATAAGCGCTGTAATTAGGGTTTTAGTTATGGTAACTAAGGAATCCTTCGCCTCGCCCTCTTATATAAATAGAAGGGCAGTCCCCCTCTATTAGACACATATTACAGAGCCTCCAGGCTGCCGTAATACATAGAGAAAGAGAGAGAGCCTCCTGAAAGTATTTCCGGACTCGTCTAGCCGAGTCCGGTTATTCCGACGATTCGAAGTTCGACGTGGATACGAGTAGAGGTCTTATGCTTTGAAGACTTGCGAGCGATCAGTTTCTTTACCCTAGGAGAAGCAAGGAGTTCGTTCGATTCGAGCTTTAGGAGCACGAAGGAGAAGGAAGCAAGACGGATCAGGAAGATCCGAGGTATAAATTTAATAGCATAATCTCGTACTTTTATTTCTTAACGATGATCCTAGGGCGGGTTGAACCCGTAGATTCCGCTGCGCATGTAACGTACATGGCTACGGATTCCCCAACAAAACGTTCTCTACATTTCATATCTCGAATATCCACTTGTCACAACAATGCATGCAACAAGATTTTAAAAAGTATTCTGAACTTATAGCTTGCCTGCTAGTAGCGGAGCAGAATAACGAGCTTTTACTAAAAAATCATCAATTACGTCCAAGTGGTTCCGCGCCATTCCCAGTAGTGAATGCTACCACACATAATAATCGTGGTCATGGACGCGGACGTGGGCGTGGACGTGGAAGGGGCCAAAGCCGAAACTATAATTGGCACCGTGATGGTCATGTGAAGAAACCCGCACAAGAAAAGAACAAGAAGCCACAAAACGATCCTTCTAAAGGGTTTGAAAATTCATATTATAGATGTGGTGTGAGAGGGCATTGGTCACGTGCCAGTTGTACGCCGAAACATCTTGTTGATCTTTATCAAGCTTCCTTGAAGAAATAAGAAAAAAAATAAAGAGCCAACTATGTTGACCACGATCATGAAAAGGAGTGCAATGACCCAATAACGACACGTTTGGACGCGGAAGATTATCTAGAATCTCAAAATGGAGATTTTAGTTTTTCACTTGCCAATGAAAATGACAAAGACTAAAAAAAATTATCATCAATAATGTTTTTGTTTTATTTCCGTAATTTGCGAATAAAATGTTCAAGACTATAATCGTCTTGAAATGTAACGTTTTTTCTTTTCTTTTGTATGTTTTTCTTTATAATAAATTGCTTTTTAAGCATGTTTACTTTGATATTTGAATTATTCAATTATCTCATATTTATTTTATTTAAAAATGAAGAGACTTGAAGATCCCTCATTTTATTACGAAAATGGATGGTGATGATATATGCCTAGCAGATACTGCAACGACACACACGATACTTAAAAATATAAAATATTTCTCTAACTTAACAAAAATGAAAGCAAATTTAAATACAATATCGGACACTGCAAATACGATTGAGGGCTCCGGAAGAGTCATAATTTCGTTGCCTAGATGAACAAAATTTATAAGAGAAGATGATCTATTATCTACTAAATCAAAAAAAAATTGTTAAATTTTAAAGATATATATCATAATGGATATCATATTGAAACAATAAGTGAGAATAATATTGAGTATCTTAATATAACTAATATTGTGTGTGGACATAAGCATATATTAGAAAAATTGCCTGCTTTATCAACAAGCATGTACTATGTGCATATTAGTACAATTGAAGCGCATACATATAATGAACCAGGAGTTCATTAATCAAACAAGAATTTTATGATTTGGCATGATCGCTTAGGTCACCCAGGAGCTATAATGATGCAATGAATTATAGAGAATTTAAACAGGCATTCTTTGAAGAACCAGAAGATTCTTCCATCGAACGAATTCTCATGTGCTACCTGTTATCAAGGGAAACTAATTGTTAGACCAGCAACAACTAAGGTTGAAAATGAATCACCTAGTATTCTTGAACGTAACGAGGGAGATATATGTGGGCTTATTACTCCTTCATGTGGACCATTTAAATATTTCATGGTATTAACAGATGCATCTACAAGATGTTCACATGTATGTCTGTTATCTTCTTAAAATGTAGCATTTGTGAGATTACTTGCTCAGATAATTCGATTACGCGCACAATTTCCCGATTATACAATTAAGACAATTCGTCTTGATAATTCTGGTAAATTTACATCCCAAGCATTTAATGATTATTGTATGTCTGTCGGGATTAAAGTTGAGCATCCAGTAGCGCACACACATACACAAAATGGTCTAGCGGAATCTCTTATTAAGCGTTTATAATTAATCGCTCGGCCCTTAATCATGAAATTAAAGTTAACAACCACTGTTTGGGGCCATGCAATTTTGCATGTTGCAGCACTAATTAGATTAAGACCAACTACTTATCATAAATACTCCCCATTTCAACTTGTAAATGGCCGACAACCAAATATATCCCATTTGAGAATTTTTGGGTGTACGGTATATGTTCCGATAGCTCCACCACAACGCACAAAAATGGGTCCCAAAAAACAATTGGGAATTTATGTCGGTTTTGAATCTTCATCGATTATTAAATATCTTGAGCCATTAACTGGAGATTTATTTACAGTAAGATTTGCTGATTGTCAATTCGATGAGACTATATTCCCAACATTAGGGGAAGATAAATAAAAGCAGGAAAAATAAGAAATTACATGAAATGCATCATCAATGTCTCAATTTGATCATCGAACAAATCAATCTGAACTAAAAGTTCATAAAATTAGTCATTTGCAACAAATTGCAAATCAATTACATGATGCATTTATTGATATGAAAAGAGTAACTAAATCATATATTCCAGCATTAAATGCTCCAGCTCGAATTGAAGTACCCTTGGATAATTTTAATAATGATAAACGTCAGAAGCGTGGTCGACAATCGGTTCCAAGGAAGAAGCAAGAGCATGATAAAAAGGTTGACACTATTGAAATCATTGATAATTCTGAAATTATAAAACCTCCTGAAGAGGATATTCAAGATAAAGTGGTAGACGACATAAATAATCAAATAAATTTTGAAAAAATTCAGGTACCTGATAACATTGAAAATATTGAAAATGAAGAGATCTCGATAAATTATGTCTCCACTGCAAAAAGGTGGAACCAAAATGAAATTATTATTGATGAAAAATTTGCATATGCGATCGTAATAGATTTAAACAATGACAATGAGGATCAAGAACCAAAATCAATTGAAGAATGTCGACGAAGAAAGGATTGACCAAAATGGAAAGATGCAATTCAGGCAGAATGAAACTCACTTGAGAAACGTGAAGTTTTTGGACCCGTAGTACAAACGCCTGAAGGTATACAACCAGTAGGCTATATGTGGGTATTTCTAAGAAAGCGAAATGGGAAGAATGAAATTATAAGATACAAAGCAAGACTTGTAGCACAAGGGTTTACACAAAAGCTCGGAATAGATTATGAAGAAACTTATTCGCCTGTGTTAGATGCAATTACATTTAGATTTTTAATTAGCTTGGCAGTCTCTGATGGACTAAATATGCATCTCATGGATGTTGTTACAGCATATTTTTGATACTAATATTTATATGAAAGTCCCTGAAGGGCTAAAAGTATTTGAAGCATGTAACATAAGGACTCGTGGAATGTCTTCTATAAAAATGAAAAAGTCCTTGTATGGATTGAAACAATCCAGAAGGATGTGGTATAACCGTCTAAGTGAATACCTTACAAAAGAAGGATATGCAAATAATATTATTAGTCCATGTGTTTTTATTAAGAGATCAAATTCTGGATTTGTTATTATTGCAGTATATGTCGATGATTTAAATATCATTGGAACTCCTGAAAAGCTTGCAAATATTGCTGCATATTTTAAAAAAAAGAATTTGAAATGAAAGATCTTGGAAAAACAAAGTTTTGTCTTGGACTTCAAATTGAGCATTTAAAAAATGGCATATTTATTCATCAATCTAATTATGTAAATAAAATTTTGAAATGATTTAACATGGACAAGTCTCATCCATTAAGCTCACCAATGGTTGATGATTCAGCATATTCAAGAGTCATGTCTCATGAAAACAATCAAATCAAGGCCAACAGTGATATTCGAAGATAATACTGCATGTATTGCGCAAATAAAAGAAGGTTACATCAAGGGAGATAGAACCAAACATATTTCTCCAAAGTTTTTTTCCGCACATGAACTTCAGAAGAACGGTGAAATAGATGTACATCAAATTCTCTTAAATGACAAATTAGCAGATCTCTTCACAAAGTCATTACCCACTAAAACATTTGAGAATTTAGTATATAAGATTGGACTTCATCATTTTAGAAATATTTGTTTACATGAGGGGGAGAAGTAGTACATAGTACACTCTTTTTTTCCTGGCTATGATTTTTATCCCATTGGCTTTTTTCTGGCTAGGTTTTTAATGAGGCAGAACTTTTTCATGTACGAAATATTGAATATGGACATTCAAGGGGGAGTGTTATAAACGTTATTCAAATGTGAATATCCATAAAATCAAACTCTATAACTCTCAATAAGTTTTGTGTTTCTATTTAATATTCTTAATTAAATCTCTTGTAACATATAGGGCAACTTACCCTATAAATAGAGGCATTATTTGTATCAAAACGAGACAACTTGAATAAAAGGTGTTCATTGGATTCTAATTCTCGACAACGGAGGTAGCATCTATTAACGAGCTGGAAACCTTTCTTCTTCAAATTGTCCTGAGTGAGTACTCTGTTCTGAGTAAAAAGCCACACAAATGGTAGGCACTCCTTGTAGTGAAGGATTTTTATCAGTCCACCTCCAGACCACTGAATCAAAGACATCTGTAAGCTGAACTTGGTCAATGATGCCTCGTAACTCTGTTCTGAGTAAAAAGCCACACAAAAATTTTCATTCTCATAGGTAAGGTTACTGACCAAATTGTTTTTAATGGATTTGAGGTGTGGATTCCCATTGCGAGAGCATGGTAGGCACTCCTTGTAGTGAAGGATTTTTATCAGTCCACCTCCAGACCACTGAATCAAAGACAGCTGTAAGCTGAACTTGGTCAATGATGCCTCGTAACTCCAGCAGTTCTTGCTGGGGTAACTGAGCTGTGATTAAATGAAACACCTCTCCCAGGTCTCGAAGTTGTTTAAACTGGTAAAAAGTACCTTAGGTTACCTCTGCATGTGAGTATAAACTACTAAATCTCTGTGAATGAATCCCCTCCCCACAGTTAGTATGCCAAAAGTTGGTATATTTACCATCTCTAATCTTAAGTTCTGTGCTTACTAGAAAGAATGGCAATTAGTCTTTTACTGCCTTCCAAAAGTAAGAATCAGAATTATTTGCATCCAGGTTACAGCTTACATTACTTACTAGTTCTTTCCAAGGTAGCCCTGGAGTACCATTGTAAAATTTTCATATCCATTTTAGAAGTAATGCATCATTAAAAATTTCAAGATTTAAAACTCCCAAACCTCCTCCTTTCTTTGGTCTGCACACTTTTTTCATGAGACTAAATTATAACCTGTGTTTTTATTGCCTTTCCAAAGAAAAGTTCTTCTGATTTTATCCATCTCTTTTATAACCCACTTTGGGAATTTAAACACTGAAAGGTAATAAACTGGCAGTGAAGATAGCATAGAATTAATCAGTACTAATCTTCCTGCTAAGTTTAAAAGACCACCTTGCCATCCTTGTAATCTCTTTTCAAATTTTTCTATTATTTTTCTAAAATCAGATTTTGTTGGTTTTTTATAATGCAAAGGGTATCCTAAGTAGCTTAGTGGCATTGCTGTTTCAGGGCATCCCAGCTCATCTGATATTTCCTTTACTATGGGGAGATTTTCTGGAATTGTGAAGAACTCTGATTTCTCATAATTTATCTTTAAACTTGAGCAATTTTCAAATATTTTTAACAAGAATTTCAATCTCTTTACTTGGCTGATTTCTGGTTTTATAAAAAATATAGAATCATCGGCATAAAAACATTTTTGATGAAGAGGTGGTAGAAGTTAACTTACCAGAGGATAAAAGAAAGCTGGAGGTTGGAGAAATATGCAATCTGTTGGAAGGGGCAGGAATAGTAATTAATGAGGAAATAAGACAAGAGATGATCTCTAGAGCTCATTAACTTGTACAAAGAAAGAATCTAAGTTAAAACAATTATTAAAATGAAGTTTAAAAACATAAATATACTTACTTGGAATGTAAGAGGCTTAAATGCAACAGAGAAAATAGGAGATGTTAAAGAGGCTATTATTAATCTCAAGAGTAGTATTACTTGTTTTACAAGAGACAAAACTGAAAGAATATAATAATCTATTACATAAAGAGATTTTTAGTAATAAACTAAATGGATATTCAGTAATGCATTCCAATGGTGCTTCAGGAGGAATAGTGCTTGCTTGGGATGAGAATTTATTTGAAGGTATTAAAATAATTAGACTATCTCACAGTATTATAATATATTTGAGATGCAAATGGGACAATTCAACAATTATTATAATAGGAGTTTATGATCCACAAACCACAACTGATAAAAAAGAATTTCTAAAAGAATTGGAAAAAATGAAGGTAAATAATGTACCTTATTTATTGCAGAAATGTAGTTATCGGTTTGCATCTGTTCTATCCTGATGCTTTTTCTGGTCTGCTGAGTGATTTCTTTCTTCTTTCTGGTCTGTTTAGTAGGCCTTATATCAGCAGT
Organism: Juncus effusus; assembly: GCA_027726005.1. Taxonomy (NCBI): domain Eukaryota; kingdom Viridiplantae; phylum Streptophyta; class Magnoliopsida; order Poales; family Juncaceae; genus Juncus; species Juncus effusus. The sequence continues at coordinate 7,461,502 of CM050896.1, read as the reverse complement.
TCAGACTGTTTTAATTGGTGGTTGGAGAGGTCAGGTGGTGGTATAGTGTCTAGGGAATATTCTGGGTCATATTCCTGGACTGAATTTTCTTGTACATATTGATCCTCTAATCTGTATTCTAGATACAGAACCTGGTAATTATTTTGTGGGATGGTTAATTCTGAAGGTAGTACATCTTGTTGATTCTGATATTGTGATGGGTTTAATGAAGGGTCAGGTATTGGTTGACTTCCCTTATAATTGTTAGATACTAGTATTTGATCTTCAAATAGAAAGTTATTTATAATACTTACTCTCTTTATATAAAAGATTTATATTACTTACTCTCTTTCTCTCCATTTAATAGAATTTTAGCTGCCCCTTGTAGCACATATGCTTTTATCCAGTCAAGCCACCAACCCTTAAACCCTTTGATTTCTAAAACTTGAATAATAAAATCCCAAGAAATTGTATCAAACCTTTCTCTATATCAGCTTTAAAACATAATAATGGTACCTCCGTGTGCTATTTTTCTGGCATAAATGTAGCAGTCAGAAATATTTTTTGTTTCCAAAAAGCCCATTTGATTTTGAAGAATTAGTTTATTGATTACTTTTTTCAATCTATTAGCTAGTATTTTTGAAATTATTTTCTGAATGGAGCTTACTAAATTGATAGGCCTGTAATCCTTTGATTGAATGACTCCATCCTTTTTTGGAATTAAAGTTATGAAACTGCAAATTCTCCCAATCCTTTTTCACAGTGATTATTTTTTATTATGTAATAAATTTCCTCTCTTACTATCCAGTCTTGCTTTGATCTGAGAGCTTGACCATGCGAATTTCCTGCCTTGTAAGGGTGGGTTAATAAGATTGAGATTTGATATGAAAGATTTGAAGATTTTTGAGTCTTCTCTGAGGTCTTTTGGGACGTTATTTGTGGAGTCGTAGCAGGTGGTATCGGCCTCTTTATATTTGCCTATGTAGGATACAAGAAACAAGGTTTCTTGCGATAATAAAGAATTGTGGGTTCTGAATGTAATTGTAGAAGTTCTCTATTTGTGTCCAAATATAATTAAACGTAAATCAATTATCTATTTTTGTTTCACCTATTTTATTTTCTTTTCTTTTCCTCAAATTTCATGGCCGGCCCAGGATTTTAAGGCCTCAAGGCCAATTAGTAAAAATGACCCCTAAACATTTTGAATTAAAAATAATAAATTAACTCAACTGAAGAGGCCAACAGAAGCAAAATTACCAATACTCAACTCAAATTGAAGACCCCAATTGAAGCATAATTATCAATAATCAACACTAATTGAAAGTCTCAAAATTGAAGCATAATTATCAATAATCAATCCTAATTGAAAATCTAGTTGAAGAATAATTATCATCATCATAATATCTTATTTTCAAATAATCAAATCAACTCTACTAATAACCATACCATGAAAAAACAGGCAGGAATCAGAGTCAGACTACTCTATTAAACCAGCTTCTTGATTAACCAACTAGAAGTCAAGTAAAAAAAGACAATGAGACATTAGATGAAAGAAGGAATGGGAATTTTTTTCTTCTTTCACAGAAGCAATTTCTCATTTCTCAGTGTACCCAGAGAAGATCAAGAAGCGGGATAAGCTTTCATTCAAATCAATCAGCATGATGTGTTCCTTAGTTTCCTAAATTCGTAACAATTCAAAATTTTGAACTATCAAATGTTCAAAATTTTTGAATTTTAAACTTCAAATTTTGATGTTTAAACTACAAATTTTCAATTTCCAAAATTCAAATTTTAAGATTCAAATTTCAGTTGTAAACTTTTGAATCTAAATTTTAAATTCTAAATTTTAATTTTAAATGGTAAATTGAAAATTCGAATTGAAAATTTATACTATAAATTTTATACTTTAAAAGTTTAAAATTTTAAAACTTAAATTTTAAATTTTAAATTTTGAATAAATAAAATTTTAAATTTTAACTTGGAATCTTAAGTTTTGAACTTTAAATTTTGAATTTTAACTTTAAAATTTAAATTCTAAATTCTAAATTGCAAATTTAATTTTAAATATAAACATCAAATTGTAAAGAACATTATCTTTTTTCAAAAAACAGAAGAGTTTTTTTTTTTTGAAGTTTTTGTTATTTATTATTTTGGCTTGAAAACGAAAATTGGATTGCCTCCTCATGAGAATGCCCACAATTTTGATGATAATTCTATCCTATCAAATATCACATAGAAAATTCTAGATTCTATTACTTTATTACTATGTGACTAACTAAATATGGCTATGAAATCCATTTGAATTGGATGCAAGACACCCCCATAATGTATTAGAGACAATGAACAGGTTGAGCAGGAGTTGAAAAAAAGCCGAGAGTTCATCCTCTATTTCCTTCTCGAAAACCATAAATTGAAAGTGTAGCCTGAGTTGCATTTTTTTTAAGACACTTTAAAAGTCAATAGTCAATCTAAACTAATTCCTGAATTTATTGATAGTGTATTTCTTGATACTTTGCCAATTAGGTTTAAAGTCAATAGACAGTCTGAACTAATTCGTAGCACAAAAATTTGTGTAAATATAAAATGCCATAAAATAAAATAACAAAAGACATGCAGAAAAACAGAAAAAAAAAAATAGTAAGAAAAACAAGAAAAAAATAGCAACTATTATGTAGAGTAACTACTATATACTTAAGAAAAATAAGAATTATGTACCTCATATACAAATATCACCAAGATACCATAGAAAAATTTGCATTCGCACATGAGAAACCCTATATCTCTTAACTACCTCAAAGAAAATCAGATCTGGCGGAAAATATCAGCTCACGATCAACAATAGCCAACTAATATTATTTCCTTCATCTTAAATAGAAAAAAAAAGAGAGAATATGAACCACAACTGCTCTGATCTACTCTACACTATTCACTAAATCTCGATAGCACTAAGCTCACAACAGTAAACCCAAAATACAACCCAACAAGACAAAACCCCCAAAAACTCGGAACCCTAAAGCGATTCCAAGTAACAACCAACAAAGTCCCCATCAAACTCACCAAAAGAAACACAAACGCAAAGACAATATTCACATTAAATTGCAGTTTATACGCATTTGGGTAAACCCTAGCTGATTGTAGTACCAAACCGGTTCCTAAACCTACAAGCATATTAAATATGGGGCCCGCAAAACAGCCAGCTATTGCTATTTCAGCCTTGCCAGATCTAGCAAGCGCCACGTCAGCGACTAAATCCCCAATCGAATTTCCCCATGCTAAGATGGTCAAGCCAAGTATGGCTGGCGGCAGATTCATAATTGTACCTGTAATGAGGGTACAATTGTAAAATTAGAATTGTGATGAAATTGTACCTACTGTAATGAGGGTAGGATTGTAAAATCATAGAATTGAGGTGAAACTGTATAATTGTGAAATTTACCCACTGTAATGAGGGTAGAGTTGTAAAATCATTGGATTGTGGTGAAATTGTACATACTGTGTAACGAGAGTAGCATTGCAAAATTGTAAAATTGTGATATTTTACATACTATAATGACAGTACAATTGTAAAATTGTAGAATTGTGGTGAAACTGTATAATTGTAAAATTGTACCGATTGCAGAGAGACAGTTGAGAAGCTCGCCAGCCATGGTGGAAACCCAAAAGACGCTCATCATGAAGGAAATTAGGGTTACGGCTATACACTCTTCTTTTTCTCTTTCTTCTTCAAGAGTATTTTTGTCAAGAAAATAGTGAGATATTGCGAATAAAAGGCTCAAGAAGAGAATCACGGTCCAAAGAGGGAAACGGGTTTGAGGGATTAAGAATATAATTGGAGTATTAATTGGAATAACAGAGCTTAGAGAGTATAAAATGAGAATTGGGCATAGTGCTATGTTACATGAAGTGTATAATTTGGTATTGCTTTTTGAAGGTAATTTAGACGGTATTGTTAACTTCAAAAATATATTTGTTGGTAAGTCCCAAATTTCAGTTATCTGAAAAAGAAAACAAAAATGAAATTAGAAATACTGGTATGTCCTATTTATGCAAAAGAGACTAATTTTATTTTCATTATTTTCTTTAAATACCTTGTTTAGCAATCCAATGAGGCTAGAATTGTTAGTGCCTTTTTCGTCAGAAACTACCCTTGATTCCTCTTCTCTCTCTACAATACCCATTTCCAACTCAATTACTTTCTCTCTCTTCTCATCCACTGCCAAATAATCCATGTAGAACACAAATCCGACGAAAAATACATAAAACAATATAAATCCCACAGCTTGCCAGACGAAAATCTCTGCACTGAGATAAACATAGAACAATGCAGAAACAGAGATTATGTAGAAAAAGATGTCTCTGACAAGCGGGGCCGGTTCGAGAGAGAAAGGGGCGGATTGTATTATAACTGCACCTACTACAAATGCTGAAACAAACGCACCGGCCGAAAGAATTGCAGCTAAACCTAGTTAAAATAAGAAACAGAAAGAAAATTTGAAATTTGAAAACCAGGCCAATTTGGGGCATTCTTTTTCATAAAGATGAAATCTTTTCAGCAACTAGCTCAGCAATACATTCTCCATTCCAAAACCCAACATCAAGAACCAATCACCTGCACGAGGGAGACCACCACGCAGAGCAGCAGCAGATGAAAACGCATCTGGAGCTCCATTCCCCATAGCAAGCAGCGTCACCCCAGCCATCGACGGGGACAACCTCAGCCGATCCACGAGTCGTGAAACAGCCGGCGAGAAGTGATTCCCGGCGGCCAGGGCTAGAAACCGGAAATAGAAGGTTAGTAAGAGTATAAGAAAAGGCAAAGATAGATGAGGGTTGGAGGAGAAGAGGCAGGCATGGATGGCGAGGTAATTGAACGGGAAGAAGGATTGGGGGCAGGAAGAGGAGTGGAGGAGAATGCGGGAGTGGTGCGGAGGAGGGAAGTGGAGGAGGAAGAGAGGGTACGAGATGAGGAAGGAGGAGATGGTGGGGAGGAACGGAATGGAGGTCAAAGTGAAAGGCATCGTGCCATTCAGTGAGAGTGAGAGAGAGAGAGGAATGGGGAAGGACGGAAGGGACCGACAGAGACTGGATCTTGAGTTTTTTTTTTTGTTTGGGAATTTGAATTTGAATTTGCAGGAAGACCCTGTATTATGATTAAAATGCAAATCCTACAGGAAAACAAAAGAAAACAATTGGCTACTGTGTTAGAAATTGAGAATTATCATGAGAATATGGGTATCCGGTTATTTAAAAAAAAATTGGATACATCTAGGATACGACATAATAAGTTCGAATACTTTCAGAACACTTCTAGGATATGACAATGATATTTCTGTCAGGATGATACTTTCAATATACATTTTGATCCATTATATTTTTTTAAACATTTTTTTCTTAAATCAAATTTTAACCCACACTCAAACAAATAAAATACTTATTTACATTTTATAAGTCACATTCTTTATTTTGTCTACAACTCACATAATTAAAAAAATAAAAAAAGTAATTCACGAGAAAGTCAAAAATCATTCTTTCCTTAAATCAAATTTTGAATTTTACGAACATTAGATACCAAGTATGTGTTTAATTTCATTCACATATTTTGGTATTAAATTTGAAATATTGACTATTTATTATTAATTTATTATTATTATATTATATAAATATAATTAAAAAATAAATATATAGCCGTATCCGCATCCTAAATATTTTGAGATTTGTCGTATCACATATCCGTGTCATATCGGATACGATCCATATCCATACGTGCAACATAGATTGTCCCTGTGGGCTGACAGATCATGAAATAGTTTATAATGAAATATTGGAATTATTCATGAAACATTCAAAATATTTATGTTAATAACAGGTGAATGAGAAGATTATATTAATGATTAGGATGTAAGAATATTTTTGTAATTTTAAAATTTGGGTATTTAATGGGTATAGATTCAGGTTACCCACATGGCGGGTATAAATAATATCATTGATCGGCCAAATTCATATCTATATTTTGATATCATATTTACTCCTTTTGTATCTTATTTGCATATCTTAGTTACTGCCGATGTTTGTCTTTAATCATAGGAAAGAAGCGAACCAGAGCCAAATGGAGTTTAAAAGGACCCTTTTGGAGCTATATAGAGTGGAGCTCAAAGTTGGATCATGGTCAGGCCCTCGGGCCCGGTCTTCATTACCGCAACCGCAGTAGTTATCACAGCAACCGCGGGCGGTCAAGGAGAAAAATGCCGCAGTCAGAGATGGAAGGTGGCAGATGATTCTCTTGGAAGATTAGCACATATTTAGTATTCTAGTTCTATTGTGCGAAAATAACGAATTTTATTTGACAGGAGAAATAAACCAAGGATTAGATTTGATCTTCAATTAGGATTAGACGGCAAGAAAATATTTGATTAGATCTTGATTGGGGATTAGATTTAGGGCTTAGATTCGATTAGATTTTGTGGTAGACTTATTTCTTCTTTATTGTAGACTGGCCCTTTACCTATAAAAGCGTGAACATGTTGGATTTTCTTGAGCGTTCTTGATGTAGCGGAAGTGGATTCCAGATTCAAGACATTCAAGAATTCAAGAAATTCAAGAAAACCAAAAGAAACGGATCAGTGAAATACGATTACGTCAAAGAAAACACAAGAACTTAAAGTTCATACCTATCGGATCGAGAATTGATCCCATCTCGAACTTGAAGCGACAGAGCCTTTCTTCTTCTTTTGCACAAACCAGTAACGCTTACCGATTTCCACCACACACACCCGTTCGTTTAAAATCGCCTCCAATCGCTTCTCCTACCGAAACGACTCACAACCAATTCGATTCTCAATCAAATCGATTCTCCAAAACGATTTTGACAAATTCAACCGAATCAATAAGACGCCACGAATCGTTTCGTCCTCTATCGGTATCCACAAGGAACAACCCCTTTAAACGGATGAAGAAAGGATATGTTAGTCTCCGTTCTTCACGTTTTGTATCACATAAAATTTCAAAGAGAAATTCGGATTTTTCTCTCTTTTCTCTTTCTCTCTCTTTTTGTCTAAATAAATGGAATGAGAATTATTAATGGCATAGATTGAAATCTGAGAGACTTTTGGGTATATATAGTCCACCATTTCAAAGAGAAGTCTTTGCTCATTTAGTCCTATGTACTTAGTTACTACATAACCATATGTGTAACACATTTTATCATAAAAGATGTAGGATTATATGTGGCAATAACTATATAACCTTTTATATAACTTATCACATAAGTTTTGATTTTATGTGTACATTTCAACGGTTGTTCTTTGTGTGTGACCCCAGTAGGTTTACTTAATGTTGACAATAATCACAACTGATTATAAATCATGAGCGGACTCTAGCAAGCCATCATGACTGCCCAATTTAAGTAAATATCAATAATTCGATCCAAACCTGTGTGTTGTCCTTGTATTGTATCCCTTTGTTACACGATATTTCTATAGACCATAAGGCATGGATTGTGTCAACCTTATGTAATACGATAACATTTCTTGATCCCGAATTTGATCGACCCATGAGTGACATTAATAACTTCTTATTAATTCATTCGAGTACGGGCATGCATTTTTCTTCCATCAAACTCATCAAGAGGCCTTAAGATATCTCTGTCATTTACGAGAGGAACAAATCCTATCTTGATCTATCTCATTCCTCCACATGTTTCACTATGTACCTAATCATAATCCTTATGGTTACCCGGTTAAAGGTAGCGTTAGATTATGTTAAAGTACATAATTCCATATGTAGGAAACCGAGATAATCTCAAGTCTAAGGATAACAATACTATTGATGAGACATACCAATGACACGAACCATATGGTATTCTCCCAGTGGGTCAATCCAATATATGTTCTCCAACATATATATATATATGTTAATGATTTAGTAACACTTACTCATGATCAGTAAAACATGATCATCAATCAACTAACATACTGATGTACATTTATAACTTGCATACTTAAATAAGTATATTGCATATGATTCCGCAAGTATATTTTCCTCCACAAATATCCTATAAATGATCAGGGATGGTTTAGAATACGTTTTTCATACTAGTCTGTAGTTTTACTATCAGAATCACATATTCTGATGATACAAAGCTGAATAACATATTCAAGATTTTTTATAAATCAAAAGAATAAAATAACCAATACGCTCTTTATTAAAGATCTCTAAACAAATACAAAGTTTGATTCACACAACAGATACAACTAGGTCTCATATACAAAGGCCTAGGACATAAAACCAACAGAACCCTAGGGCCGGTCAAGGGGTCGCAAAAACTTATCGTAATTTGTAGTAGGTAACCGTGCTTCATTGTAAGAGACAAAGACAAGCCCAGTTGTATTGTTTTATATATGTATCAACTTATTTATCTTTTGGATTTAGTTATGTACTCTCATAACTAAACCTCTTTCTAGGGTGGAGTTCGAGTAGTAGTATCAATGTCTTTTTAATTTCATATTTGTTTGTGTTATTCAAGTTTAATACTTAGTATCTTGTTTTTTACTTTTTCAATCGAACTCGAGATAAATCTCGAATATTTAGGTCAGCAGGAAAGTAAGCCGGGATAAACTAGGTCGTTAGGCCTAGAGCTAATACTTTGGTGTTAGACCGCGTAATAAAGTCTGATGGACATGTGTCGAATTACTTACCCCGTCAGTCTAAGACCCTGCAGGTGCAACCCTGCCGATTCGATCAATAAGACGAGATTTGGTAGGGCAAGTATGGGAGTGTCGTTCTACTTCGTGGACTGAGTCGAGGAGTTAGGATGACCATAAGGCCTCCTTGAAAATGTTAAGTGAAAGTCCCTCCGCACAAGGATAAGTGAGATACCCTTGCATGGAAGTTTGGCGATTGATTGGGATATTTCATATTGATATTTACCGCCTATCTTGTATCTTACTTTGTACACTTTAGTTGGTTATTTTAGTATTTTATTTATGTTTTAGTCAAATAACCAAGTTACTGCCTAGATCATATGTGATTGCAGGAATTGGAGCAAAAACACTAATGCAAAAAGAGGCGCAAGGAATCTGAAGCACGATTGGAGCAATTATCGCACCACGATCCCACCCGCGGGTGCGGTACCACACCACCCGGAAGCACGGATCATAAGGAATCACAACTCAAGAGGAGTGCCTTGACAACATCTAGGAACGCGAGGCAGTCACTATCAGGATGGAACAAATTGCGAAGGAATAATCAGGAGTTAATTGCATGAGGATTTGCGAGGATCTCAGGATACGCGCCTTACCATTTGAAGACACTGGCAACCCTAAATGTCTCTTCCCTATAAAAGGACCCTTCACGGGACGGTTAAGGGGGGATCAGTTTCAGAGGAAAATACACTCAGAGAAAGAGAGATAGTTTTGTTAGTCACGTGTGGTGACAGTCCGTGACTATAGACTTATTTTTAGAGAGAGAGAGAGAGAGTTTCATTCTGATTTTCTATGTATCTTGGTTTTAATTATTGTATCATGTATTGTAACTAACTCCGCCCCCTAGTGCGCGGTGTTAGTAGTTTAATCAATCTAGTTTTTCATTAAGTTATTTTTTCCTTATTCTATATTGTTATTGTTGTGATGTTGTTTGTGTTTTACTAACTCCTATCTTGAAGTGTGAAGCGTGTCACATCTCTTGATACTCAGACAAGTAGGTGAAGTACCGACAGGAGAATTCCAAAGTCAGATCCGCAATCAACACTTTGACCGGCGAAGCACAATGGTAGCCGGGAAGTCCGAGGAGAGTCAGGAATGCCAAGGAGCTCAAAGAGCGCAAGCACAGAGATTCACTACGACGGCAGAATTCACGATAACAGGCTGGATCCCCCTCACAAGCAGTAGCAAGAAAGATAAGGAGAAGTAAACCAAAGTAGTAACTGGAGAGATAAACGAAACCACCTAGTCCTAGACTGCTCTCTACCAAAGAATCACCAGATCACCCTCGTTCGAGCACTAACAATGCGAGCATGGCCCTTTTACTTATTTTCTTTCCTTTTCTTTATTTTATCTAACTAAATAGCAGATCCGGTTTGGATTACATAACAAAATCCTACTCCAATACTCACCTTAGCCTCCCTGCTGATCGACACCCAGCTTGCTGCAACACCCATCATGAGGGTGACCAACCAAGCAAACTGAGATCTAGAAATATCAAATTGGGACCTGACAATTATCTATATACACACCCGTCAACATCCTTTTCTGGTGCCGTTTCGGGGAGTCACGGATATTGGAAATAACTTTTCTCTTTTTGATAGTCAGACCAAGCCATTTTTCTTTTCTCTTTTTAATCTTGAATTTTTCTTTTTGTGACTTCAGGAAGAGACGCTGGCCGATACAAGCCTGTGCTATCCCCTACGGCACGAGAAGGGATATCCACCAACCACACCTAGATGAACCACGCGAAGAAGGAAACCGAACGCGATACAAAACATGATGGCACCAAGCAGTCAATCAGAAGACGGGGGCGACTGAACGGATGATGGATCAAGGGGATGAGCCAGACCACATGATCGGACGAATCAGCCCATACCACCAAACATGAATGTATCTATACCATCGAATCCTGACGAGCAGTCACTCAACTCTAACCCAGATGATCGGCCGAACAACCCGCGGCCACCGATGCGAAGGACACTGCATGACTACGGTTCACCAGGCGCGGTCCTTCCACAATCGAGCATCATAGCACCAGCAGTAGGCTCGAACTAGGTCAAGCTCAAACCTTCTCTAGTCAGCATAGTTCAACAGAACCAATTCGGAGGTTTACCCTCTGAAGATCTGAAGTTTCACTTATTAGTATTTCAAGAGTATTGCGACACCCTGAAACTAATCGGAGTTACCCCAGACGCGATTAGACTATGATTATTCCTATTCTCATTGAGAGACAAAGCCTGAGTAGAGGGCAACTCATGATGAAGACTCCGACCGAAGGATTCGCACGCATAGACAGAATGTCGGTAAATTATTAAAGCTGGAACAAGGAGTGACAACCACAAATGCGAGGAATTCAGACGGTAGACAGCTCTGCTCTACTAGCAGCAAAACTGGATGCGCTCAACAAGAAGTTCGACGACTACACTAAATCGAAAGAAGCACAATCCGCGACCGCAAATCAGGTAAACAGTTTCAATTCTACTTGTGTAGTATGCAGCTAACTAGGACACGATGGTAATAATTGTACATTGATTGGGGATGAAAGTGAAAAAGCTAATGATATAAAGCAATACAACAACAATAATAACTGGAGGAGCCCAAACCTGTCTTATATGAGTAATCAGTTGAGTCAACCCTAAAATATCGCACTTAATTAAGGATATAACAATCAAAGACTGGGATTTTATTCTATACTAATGAATTTAATGGCGGAGCAAACCAAGATTTCCATCGAACTTCGGGCCCATGGCCAAGAATTGAATAATCAATTGCAGAAGTTAGCAATCAGTGTGGACTTGCTAGCATCACACAGCAAGACGCTGGAGACGCAAATAGCACAGCAGGCGAGTGAAAAAAAACGCATAGTCTCAGAAACACAACGGAATTAAAATTTTACCCGTTTCCAAACCGAGGATCCGTGTATTATCAATCAAATCAGAAAAATAAATCTAATTTATACCTCGGATTCGGCTAATCCGGTTTGTAGGGCTTTGCGATTCGTCTCCAAACAATCTCCCTGCGTCTCCTTGCGGATTTAATCACGAAAAGGCGCTACGACTCCAGCACCGCCCTCTACACGTATCCACACGCGACTAACTGAGGAGAAACCGAGATTACTAGATCCGGTTTCTCTTTCTCTCTCTCTCAATAGGCGGCTAGTGTATGGACTGAATTTTCTCACCGAATCAGATGAACCCTTCATCTATTTATAGCATCTAATGCTCACACTTCTTCACCTTCCTTTTGATTTTCTGTGTCCAACCGAGTTAGTTATGTTTGTGTGCGACCCTGTAGGTTTATTTAATATTGGCAATAAAATTCATGTTTATAAATCATAAGTAGCCTCTAGTACGATGTTATGATTACCCAAATTAAATGAATGATACGTGATCATAATCAATACATCAATTATGTATTTAGTCCCTTTGTTAAACAATATTTATATTGATCATAAGGCATGGTTTTATGTCATCCTTATCCGCAAATTGTAGCAGTATTGGCGGGAGAATATAGTGGAAGTTGAATAGTGTTGCTGTTTGTTGGAAATATGATTGGAGGACATCGACGGTAAGATCAATGAGCATAGGCGATAGGGGGTCACCTTGTCTCAATCCTTGTTGATGGAAAAAAGGTGTCACTTCCCACCCATTTACTTTGAGAAAGGAAGATGAGGATGAGAGGAGGTGTTGCATCCACCGTATCCATTAGGCGGGGAAGCCTCTTCCTTGAAGAACTTTATAGAGGAAATCCCAAGAGATGGAGTCGAAAGCCTTTTTGAAGTTTATTTTGATCAATTCTCTTTACTGAATTATAATCAGACTGAATAAATTAAAAGATATTAACAACACATGCTAATTCTTTCGTACACGGCCGTGTGTTTTCCTTCAGTCTCAATTTATCAGGGGGTCCGAGAGTAACAAATTCTATCTTGATCATTCACATTCCAACTCATGGTTTACTAAATACCCGATCATAGCTTTTATAATTATCCGGTTAAAGACAATGTTTAACTATGTCAAAGTATAAAGATATACATGCAGGAATCTATGATGACCTCAAGTCAAAGGACTACTCATACATTAGATGATGAGAAAACATTAATGACATATACCATGTATATTCTCATAGTGGGTCGATCCAATATATGTTCTCCAACATATATTTATATTAATGAATTGATATCCAATATCCATAATCAGTAAAACGTGACCATCATCCAAATAATATACTAGTCTATATATATGACTTGAGTTTTTCAAATATGTTTGTCTTACAAACATCTCATATATGACTAGGGATAATTTAGAATTGTATTCACTTTGCTTTACGGTTTTACTATCAGAATCATATATTCTGATGACGTATAACGGACATACATATTCATGGTTAATTAATAATCTAATAACCTTTACGCAGAATTATTATATGAAAACGTTTATGCGATAAAACATCTAATGCAAAAATATAATGTCTGATACATAATCTGTTTCCCACACGGCAAAACAGTTTGGCCTAGGGCATTATTACTTTTAGCGAGCAGTTCATTCCAGCACAAAGGAAGGTTCCTGAGCAGAACCAAAAATTCACGCAAGCAAGTGAACGTTGTGATGGCACTAAGGAGCGGACGATGATATCAAGGTCCCATAATGGAGAGAGTCATGGTGGACCCACCACACACGGTCTCTGCATCGTAACGTAAAGCTCCACCGTCGCAACCTGTGGTACGCTCCAAACGCCCCACGAATCCACAAACCACAACGAACAATAACGAAAGGGAGAAACTGACTGAACCCATAACCCTAATCGAAGTACCAGACCCCATCAACGAACCTAACGCAGACTTTCCTCCATCACCACCAAGACCCGATTACAAACCACCACCACCGTACAAGCCATCCTGACCTTTACCCCAATGTCGGCAGATTGTGAAGTCTTGAAGAAGATTCATGTCACGTTACCTTTCACGGATGTAGCTCAGAAGCCCACCAACACTAAGTTCCTAAAGGAGGTCCTGTCCAACAAGAAGAAGATCGAAGATTTCAAGAATGTCGCGCTCACAGAGCAATGCAGCATGATCATACAGAACAAGCAGTCCCAAAAGCTGAAGGATCCAGGATGTTTCTCCATACTTTTTTACATTGGCAAGGAATGGTTCGATCGAGCACTGTACAACTTAGTAGCGAGCGTGAGCTTAATGTCACTGTCAGTCTACCATAGGTTGGGAATTGGAGATCTTGAAGAGATGACGATGACCCTGACCACGACAAACAAATCGGTGAGATATCTGTTGGGAAACTCATAGCCATGTACATTACAGGCGCAACAGAACCTATGGGTTAAACCCTTCCTAGGATCATCTTGAAGGAAATAAAGGTACGATATTACATATTAAAATTTATACATTGTATCTTCCTGATCCGCGAGAGAGAACGGAAGTAGGTCTGAATGATTCTGACTTCCAACCTTTTCCTTCTTGAAGCTTAACACGCGAACCTCCTTACTCCTCCTAGGGATGAAGAATTCGATCGTTCAGTAATCTCCAAAGTAGGAGATCTCTACTCGTGTCCAGGCGAACGTCAGACAAACGGAATAACCGGACTTGGCTAGACGAGTCCGGAAATACTTTCTGAAATTACCTCACAAAACTCTCTCTCTATTTATGTGTTATGATGGTCTCTAAATATTGAGAATTGTGTGTCAAATAGAGATGAGCTGCCCCTCTATTTATACTAGAGAGGGAGACGAACGAATCCTCAGTTATCATAACTGAACACCTAATTTTATGCGCATATTCCTTTCAGAATGGAACCATTCCATTCAGAACGGAATATAGTTTCCAAAATTGCGAAAACCTAGCTGCCAAGAAACCGTCACCTTCTGTTCAAAACGGAAGTGTGCTGTTTTGCACAATCAATCATCCAATGAATGATTATTTCGTTCACCATCATATGTATAACTGTTTTGAGGTATTTTCATCCCGTATAAATGGAGTTTATTGTGTGACTGTGCAGCTTTGATTTAACGTTGGCAACGATCTTCTAAAGATCGTAAGTCATGATTAACCTCTAGACTGGTGTCATGACTATCCATGTTAAATGAAATGATCAGTGATCATTAACCTATCTAAATAGACGTTAACTTATTTCTTTTATTCTATGATATATGTCTTGATCACAAGTCATGGAATTATGTCATCCTTGAGTTTGATCAAAGTCTCTTTTCTGATCGAGAATTAGACTGAGTAAATACAAAATGATATTAACAACACATGTTAATCCATTTTGAGTATGACCATGCATTTCCTTCAGTCCTACTTCATCAGGGGGACCAAAGATATCTCCCTCTTGATGAGGGGAACAAATCCCATTTTGGTCACTCACATTTCTAGTCAGGATTCAGTGCATACCAAATGATGACCCTAATGATCATCCCGTTACGAATAACGTCGGATCATATTAAAGTATGCAGTTTTACATACAAGGATCCATGGTGACCTTCAGGTCGTAGGAACAAGCACACTATTTGTATGAGAATCACTAATAACATGAACAATGCTTATTCTCATAGTGTGGTCAGTCCAGTACGTGTTCTCTAACACATACCAATAATCCAGACTCGACATTCCTATGTCCATGATCAGCAGAACATGATCATCGAGTCTGCGAATATACTAGTGTAGATGTATAGCTTTTTACTTACAGTATGTTTATCTCTATAAATATCCTACATATCACTAGGGACAGTCTAGAATGTCATTCGTTAGTTCACAATTATGCTATCAGAATCACGTGAAGCCAAAGTATCATTCATGATCAATCTAATATATGTAAATATATTAGTCACCCATACACTCATTTATATATGAACTGAATAAATGTGTTTCTCATAATCCAATCTCTAATCCAACTCTTTGGCCTAGGGCATAATTCTTTTAGTCTCCACTTCCACTAGGCCAACTCTAAGCATCACATGCTCATTAGGCAACATGACCTTCATATTTTACTAGTGGGAACCATATGCCTATGGAAATTTGCCTTGCAAACTTGTAATGTCTAGTAATGATCTCTATCATTAGTCGAGAACCTTTTAAAACAGGTGCTTGAATCCTTGTAGCTCTGGTCTGAGCGAATCTTTGTTCACAACAAAGACTGTCAAGCTTTAAGAGCACGAGACCACTCCTAGTTCCAAGATCAAGTTCTTGATTCAAGCATACCTATTGTCCGCTTCTAATGCGACAATATGGTCTTGTTTCAGTTACAGTATCTTATTTGGAACTATTTCGAAATTACTGTATTGAAAATAAACGAATTGCGATAATGATCTATGTTAGGAAAGTGTAATCTCTTATCACTACCTGGCTCCTCATATATCGAGATATCTTAGTTCTTCATAAGAACTTAGGTATTTATTCTAGTCATCAATGTATATTGCACAATACATTGTATGACTTGAAGAATCTTATTCATCCCGTTACCAAGAACTCTTTCTTGTACATTGAACCTTTCAATAAATGGATGATAAGCATATAATCTTATTTGTATGTCTTCATTATATGACCATCATAGACAATAATTCTTTCTTGCATATTGAACTCCTTCAATATATTATTGAAAACATAGAATCCAATTCATATGTCTTTTATCGTTCATCTTAATGCCATAGACAAGAACTCTTTCTTGTATATCGAATATTCAATATATGATCAAAGGTATAGAATCTAATTCATATATCCTTTTATTGTTCATGTGAATGTCATAAGCAAAAAATCTTTCTTGCATGTTGAACATTTCAATATATATGGCTGAAAGTATAGAATCTTATTTGTATATCTTTCATCATTCATATGAACACCATGAGCAAGAACATTTCTTGCACATTGAATTCTTTCAATATTTCACCAATGCACTTTATCTTGCAACCATAAGTCTATATAGACTTAACTCCTAACTAATAGGACGTGTAAGTTATTGTAATGTAGGAAGATTGTTATACTCCCACTGAATTTCTTGAAATCAAGGTCGTCATATCTATTTCGATAAAGCCAAATTCTACAATTTACATTGTTAAATAGATTCGTCTTGAGATACTTGTTTTTACGCATAAATGGGTTTTGAAGCATGTAACCTTTCAAGAATGGTTAGGATCATAAAACTCTTACCATGTATCGAAGATACATCCACAATAAAGTTCATATAAAGGAATGTGAGTTTTATATTCTTATTCCATCATTCACAATCATATTGTGCGAAGGAAGTTAGAATTCATAATAGTAACAAGTGAGGAAGTCTTTTACTATAGTCCATACTATAGGAACTTTCTTTGTTATTGGTAGGTTATCCATGTATTTCAATGGCCATTAAGCCATTGGATATTTCAATCAAGTTCCCAACTCGACTGCTTGTATATGGGTTACATCTCAGTTCTTATGGTCCAACCATTTTGAGAATATTGACTCTTCACAGTCTTCTGGGTAGAATGTAGTCTCATCCTCTATGAGGACATATTATTATATATGAGAGATCATATCTCTCGGCCTAATGTCTACCGGGTCTGCGAGGAGGACCTTATGTTTCAAGTACAGCCTTATAAACTACTTGCTTGTCTTATGAAAAGTTTGACACTAGTATGTGGATCTCGGACCTTTCGAGATGTTACACTCCCATTACTTTTTTAGGAGATGAAATCTCTTTTAAAGAAGTCTGAATTACGAGTAACAAATAATGTGAACTCGTAATGGATGTAAAACAATATCAAATTGGTATTCCATAAACATTTATAAGATTGTTGTGTTGACACTATCAAACCTTTTGACACGAGTCGTACTTCAATCTTTAAAGATAAGTTGGGACTATCCCAACCCATATCACATATGGTGTCTTTTTGAACCTTTACAATATCCAGTGTTTAGTATATACAAGAGTATAAACCTATAAGAATCTCGGAGGATCTGTTTGACTTATCATAGACTGAATCTTATCCAATTAGCTTCATCATATCCTTTATGAACACATCGTGAGATGTTCCATATGGAGTTGTGAAATCCTTTTTCACAATAATCGTCAAACTATTGACTCATACTTGCCACCTCGATCCGATCGAAATTCTCTTATTATCTTATCAAGGTGGTCGACCAAATTCATATTTATATTTTAGCATCATATTTACTCCTTTTGTATCTTACTTTCAGCACCTTTTATATTATTTCAAGTTTATTTTTATTAAAAATCAGTTAATGATGATGTTTGTCTTTAATTTCAGCGAATAAGCAAAATGTTGGTTTTATGCCCTAGGCCTTTATATATGAGACATAGTTGTATCTGTTATGTGAATCAAACTTTGTATTTGTTTAGAGATATTTAATAAAGTACGTATTGGTTATTTTATTCTTTTGATTTAAAATAAAACTTTAATATGTTATTCAGTTTTGTATCATCAGAATATGTGATTCTGATAGTAAAACTACAGAGTAGTATGAATAACGTATTCTAAACCATCCTTGATCATTTATAGGATATTTATGGAGATAGATATACTTGTGGAATCATATACAATATACTTATTTAAGTATGCAAGGTATAAATGTACATCAGTATGTTAGTTGATTGATGGTTGGGTTATGATTAGGTACATAGTGAAATATGCGGAGGAATGAGATAGATCAAGATATGATTTGTTCCTCTCGTAAATTAGAGAGATATCTTAAGGCCTCTTGATGAGTCTGATTGAAGAAAAATGCACAGCCGTGCTCGAATGAATTAATAAGGAATTATTAATGCCACTCATGGTTTGATCAAATTCGGGATCAAGAAACATTATCGTACTAAAAAGGTTGACACAATTCATGCTTTATTGTCGATATAGATATCGTGTAACAAAGGGATATGATACAAGGGGAATTATCGATATTTACTTAAATTGGGTAGTCATGATGGCTTGCTAGAGTTCTTTCATGATTTATAAGCAGTTGTGATTATTGCCGACATTAAGTAAACTTATGGGGTCACACACAAAGAACAACCGTTGAAATGTACACAGAAAATCATAACTTATGTGATAAGTTATATAAAATATTATATAGTTATTGCCACATATAATCATACATCTTATATGATAAGATGTGTTACACATATGGTTACATAGTAACTAAGTACATAGGATTTAATGAGCAAAGACTCCTCTTTGAAAGGATGGACTATATATACCCAAAAAGCTCTCAGATTTCAGTCTATGTCATTAATAATTCTTATTCCATTTTGTTAGACAAAAGGAGAGAGAAAGAGAAAAGAGAGAAAATTCCGAATTTCTCTTTGGAATTTTCTGTGATACAAAACATGAAGAACGGAGACTAGCATATTCTTTCTTCATCCGTTTAAAGGAGTTGTTCTGTGTGGATACCGATAGAGGATGAAACGATTCGTGGCGTTTTATTGATTCGGTTGAATTTGTAAAAGTCATTTTGGAGAATCGATTTGATTGAGAATCGAATTGGTTGTGAGTCGTTTCGGTTGGAGAAGCGACTGGAGGCAATTTTAAACGAAAGGATGTATGTGGTGGAAATCGGTAATCGTTACTGGTTTGTGCAAAAGGAGAAGAAAGGCTCTACCGCTTCAAGTTTGAGATCGGATCAATTCTCGATCTGATATGTATGAACTTTAAGTTCTTATTTTTGTTTGACGTAATCATATGTCACTGATCCGTTTCTTTTGGTTTTCTTGAAATTTCTTGAATTCTTGAATATCTTGAATCTTGAATCTACTTCCGCTGCGTCAGGAACGCTCAAGAAAATCCAACACGAAATTGGGCCAAAAGAAGCTTAAAATGAGCAATTCGGAGCTATATAGAGGGGAGTCGAAGATGGATCGTGGGCTAGGCCTTTGGGCCCGGTCTTTACTACCGCAACCGTGGTAGCTATCACAGCAACCGCAGGTCATTGCCTTGCATCGGTCGAGGTGGAGATTGTCGTGTTCAGACTTAGAAGGCGGCAAATGATTCTTCCGGAGGGCACATATTTCGTATTCTAGCTCTGATTGTGCAGAAAGAACATACTACTTTGGCAAGAAGAATAAATTAGAGACGAGATTTGATCTTCAATCAGGATTAGACAGCAAGAGAATATTTGATTAGATTTTTGATTGGGGATTAGATTTAGGATTTAGATTGAAGTGACTAAGAATCGTGGTTTGTTGTAGGAGCTAAGCTTCATTGTAAGAGAAAGACAAACAAGGTTGTACTGTTTGTATTACTTTATTTATCTTTTGAATTTAGTTATGTACGCTCGTAACTAAACCCCTTTCTAGGGTAGAGTTTGAGTTGTAGTATCAATGTCTTTTTAATCTCACATTTGCCTATGTTGTTTGTATTTTTGAACTTCGTATTTTATTTTGCGCTTTTTTCACTCTAAACCGAGACTTTATCTCAGGTATACATATTAGCAAGAAAGTAAAAAGAGTTCTCATGTGCACTCTTTTATACACAAAACGATGAAATAATAAAGGTTCTAGATGGACACGTGTAAGCACTAAAATAATAAAGGTTCTAGATGGACACGTGTAAGCACTAAAATTCAACTAGTGACTTTATTTTTACTATTATAATTAAAAAATTTATATAAAATATGCAAGCTGTTAGTATCTATCTACTATGCAATTTAGTTTATTTTACGGAGATGCTAAAAGATCATATCTCAAGGAAATGAAAATTATTTTTCTAACTAACAATGGGTAACTAATTAAAAAGGCTTAAAATATTTGATTCGGTATCGTGAAAATTATCTAATAACTCAATTACTATCTATTTTTTTTTAGATAAAACTCATAATTTGTGGTTTGATAGATTTTGTCAAATATGTGCTACGCAAAGATTTCGTATCATGACATTTGAACTTAATAATTCTTCCAAAGTTTTAAGATGTTTTATCGCTTAAAATAGCAAGCTTTGGCTAGACAAGTTACCAACCATAAGAAGTTAATTATGATCAAAATTAAAATTTAGAGAAGAGTCACAATTATCAAGTTATTCATAAATATGACATTGACAAAGTTGATTTTTACATATTTTGCTAATTACCAAAGTATAATGGCCTTTAGCTTATATTGTTGATGAAGAGATGAAATTTAATCTATTTTGTATGTTATGGGAGCTGTTGCCACTATCTATAAACATGAAAGTGTGTCTTTTTAATTAGAAAAATTATAGTCTTCCCTCTATTCATCCCTCAATCCCTTGGTGACGTGGCATGAGATGATAAATCTAATACAATATATAATAAATCAAAGCAAATTTATTATGATGGTGAACCTAATATAACATGTGGTAAATTTAAAGCCTGTTTTCTTATATATAATCACAAATTTATCATGAGTTGGCATAAGACGATAAATCTAATATAACATGTGGTAAATTTAAAGTTCATTTTTATATATAGAGACTACAAATTTAGTATGAGTTGACATGAGATGATAAACCTAATATAACATGTGGTAAACTTAAATCTCATTTTCCTATATGTGGATCATAAATTCATTTTTATGTTTATTAGCAGTCCATTAAATGCAAATTGTCACGTCATCAAGGGGTATGGGGAAAAATAGGAGGAAGACTATCATCACTCAATTAATTAACAAGTGCTAATTAAAAAGGATTAACATATTATTTTGTTGACTTGATTCTGCAGAACCAATAACACGAAAACGAATAAAATATACTATATATAAATTACGTATTTAATATGAACCAGGTCCATCTATTCCCACTTCAGTAGAGAACTAAATTCATACGCTTATATGATTAAATCATAGCGTGTGTGTATATATAGATAAATAAATAATATCGAAAGTACTATAAATGAACCGCAAAAAAAAAAAATAGAATATATATCGGTGCAAATTGTGAGTACTTTTCAAGGTTTGTTCCAAGCACATATTGATAGAGAATTATTATTGCAAATAGTTGAAAAACTATTGTAAGATTATTAAAGATCACTTAAAATTAAAAATGCAAATTATTCTTTATTTTTCCTATGTCTATAAATATGAATGAGAACAATTTAAAGCTAGTTTTAAGTATGGTATAATATAAGGAATTTGTGTTGTGTGAGTTGTAAAAAAGATTCAATTTTAATTTTAAAAATGTTTCAGTATAAGCCAGGTTACTAGATAAAGAAAAATTACTCGTACAAACAATTTATTTATGGTAGATTCAATTATCCTTTTTAATAGTTGTTGATAAAACCATTATATCATTCTAAGAGATGCCAGCTAATAGAATCACTGTATCATTTCTAAGAAATATCATTTAATAGAAAATTTTAGAACAAGAATCTTATTATAACAACCATCATGGCAAACAATTTAATCTATTTTGTATGTTAATAGCAACCATCATGGCAAAAAGGCCGACAATCCTCTCAACGGTTTTATCTGCATTGCTAGAATGAAAATAGAGATTAAGGGATGAGTTTTTTTTTTAATTTTCTATTTTCAAGTTTAGGCTTTGAATTGCATCGAATATAACGTGACAAGAATCATGTAACCGTTTTTTTTTTATTATTATTAAAGAAAGTTTTTAGTAGGCTCTTGCCTACTACTTCAAAAAAAAAAAAAAGAATCTTATTATAATTTCATTAAAAACAGAATCAATTTATAATATAAAATGAATTATGACATAATGTCTAGCCATGAGATGCCATTTAATAGATATAGCATAATTTCTAAGAGATACCATGCATGTAATAGTATTATTGCATCATCCGTAAGAAATATCATTTAAAAAAATCGTTGCATCATTGCTACATGATTAATGATAATCACATCATTCTTTTAATTGATAATTGCAAGTAATCGTTACAATAGAAGATACACTATTAAATCATTTTTCACCATTCATTTCAACAAGCCGTACATATAATCATAATTATAATTATAATAATTAATTATTATTATAATAATACCTTTAGTTTCTGAGACATATATTAAAAAAATAAAAATTTGTAAAAAAAAGAGAGATTAACATCTACTAGAAAGAAAACCATGTAGAGTGATAGACACTAAATATAGAAAACACGTAAAGAGAAATGAAAAATTAATTTGATTTTTTAAAATTATTGGTGTTGTTGTTGGAGCACCGTATCATTTTACTCAATTTATTAAATCAACCGTTTTCCAAACTTTGTTTGTTTACATTCTATATATACAGCCTGTAATATGTCTTCATAAACTTATAGCCTCTCTCTCTCCTCTCCTCTCTCTCCCTTTAATCTCCTTCTCCCAGTCTAAAATGGGGACAAAAGAGCAAGAAGATTATAAGGTTCACGAAACTTTCTTTCTCTTCTTATGACATTCTTTTTATGCTTTTCATTATAATGAAAATGGTTAGTTAATATATTTCTCTTGTATATTTGTCTATAGTTCAAAGTTTATAGGTGTTAATGATATTTTTTGTAGTTTTTTTTATGAACTAGGGATGAAGATGTTCAATTCAGATTTAATAATTAAAAGAAAAAAGCTAAAAAAATATATTTTTTAAATTTGATTTTCTCGACTAAGAAAAATGGGTGGCTATTTATGTCTATAATTTCAAATAATTCATTTTTTATGAATTTTTTTATTTGAGATTCATGAATGGGAAATGATGCGAATTGAAACCGATCTCTTGATTGAGCTGGATCAGGAGATCAGCAACATACTCAACATTTTTACCGAGAGGGAGTCTTGGATCGAAAAGGTCGGCCTCAAAAAGGAGATCGCCAATCTGTATGAGGCGCTGAAAAATATGCAAATATATCTCAGCGATGACGAGGCATGGCGGTCAAACTCCTCTCAATCTGACTTGAATTATTTGCTCAGTTGCCGTCACGTGACTAAGATGGCTGAAGGTTTGATCGAGCAATTGGATTATTTACGTATATTTGGTTGCTTCTTTGGTGCTAGTCAAATAAATTTCATTCCACATTAATTGTTACAATGTGACTTCTTGTACATTTGTATTTCAGTGATATATGTTTTTTTAAATGTATTTCACTAACATGTGGAACTATTACTGGTGATAAATTAAACAAGACCGTATCTCGCTCCGTTTCGGATTGTCATTTTCACATCTCTAGAGGGTTGTCACTTATTCTCAGACGGTTCTGAAATCAAGAGACATGATGTGTTCATGGGAGGCTCTTTCTGCGCCAACTAACCACGATCGCCGAACTTTGTGCTTGAAACTCAAGGGTCTCTCACTTGTCCTTGCGCGGATGAGCTCTCACTTAATCCTCCTCAAGCAGGCCTTCCGGTTCTCCTGACTCCTTGACATAGTCCCCGAAGTAGAATAGCGCTTCTGTACTCGCACTACCAAGTTTTGTTTTGTTGTTCGAGTCGGCAGGATTCCACCTCCAAGGCCTCATATGATAGGGTAAGCAATTCGACACTGTCCCGTCAGTATTTATCATGCGGTCTAACCCTAAGGCGCTAGATCTAGACCTAGAGATCTAGTTTCTCATAAGTGGTTTGAAAGCGTATATTTTTTTCTTGGTTGATAATTTTTACGAATTGAAAGGCCTTTGAGAAATGTTCTGATGACGCCTTCATCTAAAGTTTGAAATTTAAAATATTTCACCTTAAAAAAAATATTTTTCAAATACGAAATAATAAATACTTATGAAATGAGCCAAAAAAAGAATACTATTTTTGGAGGATTAATAAGAAATAAAATAAAGAGAGAATCATGAATAAAAATTTTGCTACAAATTAAGAGACAATTTTGGAGAAAATAAATGAAATAAAAATAATTCAAGAAATTTTATTTCTTTTT
Source organism: Juncus effusus (assembly GCA_027726005.1). Taxonomy (NCBI): domain Eukaryota; kingdom Viridiplantae; phylum Streptophyta; class Magnoliopsida; order Poales; family Juncaceae; genus Juncus; species Juncus effusus. The sequence continues at coordinate 7,437,029 of CM050896.1, read as the reverse complement.
GAATAGCAGAAACTTCTTTCATTTTCTTTCTTCTTTTGTTTTCTAGCTATTTCTTTCTTTGTTATTTTGTTTTGTGACTTGTCTTTTAGTGAAGGGATCATTTTTCTTTCCAGCGTGGACTGGTTTTTTTGTCTTTTCTTTTTGCATGGGTTTTCTTTTATGTTGGGCCAATGAATTTTTACGGGCTTTAGCTTAAATCAATATATATATTTTTTTTGAATTCTGTCCGAAGGCTCAAAGTCCCACTGGGCAGTTTCTCCAAAAAAACCCCGGATAACCAAAATCTTCGACAGAGCGGGGACTCGAACTCGGGACTTGATCTTGTCCTCCATCCGAGCGAGGCATCTTACCAGCTGCGTGGCAGTGTTGTCCAACTTAAATCAATATTTTACTATATGTATTTGTTTAGAGGATTAAAACAATTGGAGCCTGAATTCACTGGTTTTATTCTTTCTCTTTAACCCTATGTTACGCAACTGAGTTTTAATTTGATTTATTTGGTCCAAATTTATTCTTAAATTAAGCCTCAAAAGCCATCCTGGGGTCGTTCAATTGGTGCAGGTGTTGGTTGGGAACAAGAATGAGATTGCCATGGCGACTGTGTCTCTCTTTGAGTCAGTCCCTAATTCAATGAGAAATGCGAGAGTATTTCTAAAGTTCCCCAGGAGCTCAATGGTATGGATTCCTAAAAATTTTGGTTTTCTTTAAATTGAACATGGTTAAATCTGGAATAGTCGCTTAAATCTGTGGATCTTGTGTCAGCATTTTTTTTAGCATATTATACAACTGTTTTGATTTCTTAAACAGATAGTCAATGCAAGATTTGATACATTGGATTTCAGTACTGATATGTAGCCTATGTTACATTGTTTTGATATTTAATCCTGCTATAAATTTTTTGACTAAATTAATTAATGAAGAATTAATGTTTAATTGATTGTGGAAGAGTTGGCCGAGTTAAACAATTTAAGAAATTCAGTTTATGAGTAATTTTCCAACTGTTTGTGACATTCTTTTTTTGCATTTCGGATTACGAAACAGGATTGTTGGAGGTTTATTCGGCCGGTTCATTTTATTCGGTTTCTATAAACCAAAGCTGAACCGAACCGATATAACTGAATCACTCAAGTATTTAAACCGAACCTAACCGAATCAACTGAAAACTGGAACCGAGTTAACCGAAATTGAACGGTTCTGTAACTGAATAAACTGAACGAATGAATACCCTTAATGTTGAGTAAGAAAGTAAGATTAATTGTTTTAGCTTCTTTAGCTCTAAATTTCATATGACCCATATGTTTTACTTCCTGTGGGTTTTTGTTGTCTGCATATAATTTTTTAACAATTAATTATGGATCAAATGCAATAAAAAGGATAAAATAAAAATCATACAAAAATGGTTGTAATAAATGATTATGAATAACTGAATTTGAACAAAATATTGGAAAAGATCATAAAATAGCAGGAATCTATTATCTTATAACAAATAGGGTTTCTAATTAGGGTTCAATTGAACTTTCCAGTGATTTATAGGGTTTCAAATAAGGATTTTATTGAAGTGACTCATTTTGGATTACTTTCGAATTTGATTTCTGTCATTTTGGATTCTTTTAACTTATAATTTTTGTGATTTGAAGAACTGGTCAAATATCAGAAATTCAGAATTGATGTAGTATTATTGAATCATTAATGTATGTTTTCTTGGGTATTTTTTTTAGTTATATTTAATTTTTCAAACTTATGCAGTTTTTGCTTTTCTTAATTTTTTTCAACTTCAGGTAATTACTATGAGATGGTACGAGCATTACTTGCTGGATTTGGGATGGATAAAAGGTGTAATCTATTGTCAAATTTGTGCTTGTAATATGGCTGCAAATAAGACGGAATTAGCGTGTTAATTAGATAGATAAAATTAGAGTGTTAAGTCAATGATATTTGATTCAAAAAATTCTGATTTAAACAATTCACTCGGAAATCTAGCTCAATTTTGGATAGTGGTACTTCATCAGGTCAGATGATTGTTTTTGCTTTGATAATTTGTATATGTATTAGGGTTTAGAGTTTCATTGTAATCCAGATTTTAGGTTTTAGGGTTGCAAGGTTTATCTCCACTTTTCTTTCAATTAAACCAACTAAATATGTGACTTGTGAGTTATTTCAAATGTGATTTAATTTTATTTTTTTTTTAATTTTTTTTTTCTATTTTTTTCAAATAGGTTTTGAAAATGGAATATGTAATATGACCCGGGGAAGAATGTTCAACTTGCTTCAGGTAAACTAAATTTAGGGTTCTTTTTGAATTAATTAATATTTCGTTCTTTGAACTAAATTTAGGGTGTAGGACGAAAATTAAACCAGTCATTGGAGCGCTTTTTTTTAGTAGTGCATGGTAAGGAAATCAACTCAAAAAGACACAAATGAGGCATGCTTGTACGATGTGAACTATTTAGAGGAGCATGACATTACAATTCACCTGACTTGGACGTTTGTTCGGCGACAAGTGGACCTTTGAAGATGAAATCGAAGAGAACACATGGGGTTACAGTGGAAATGGTATCAATGGTAATATTAAGAACAAATCGAGTTGGGAGATTGATGCTGGGTTGAGTGATAATGATGATGGCGGTTGGAGTAATAATGACAAAACAAAGGGCGAGGAGACAGTTGAATTTGGTTCATGCGGCAATTTTGGGGCTCTGAAGGAGAATGCAACTATTAATGGGAAGAATCTTGGGACAATGTGGGAACCTAGAAGAATAAAGAGACTTCATGGGATGCGAATGATGGCCCCACACTAAGGTGCAAAATGGTACTTCTAAAGGGTAATAAGGTGAATACCACTGGTGCAACTTGCGCGTCAGAATGGGAAAATGATGATCCGTGGATCCAATTGGATGAGACCAATCATGATGTGCCACTTACTCCCCCAAAGAATCTGATTGCAGCAATTGTAGCTCACGGAACAAGAATCATTTTGAATCGAGAAAACCCAGGAGAGAAAACCTCGACAAATTTGAGAACGACAAACAAAACATAAATTGGGGAGAACCAAAGCTCATGGGGAGCATCGAGTACACCGTTAGTGCATATACTTTAAAGTACAAATGTTGATATACTGATTGATACAGAGTAGAAAAAAGGTTGTAGAAGAGCTGCACTGCATGGATTCATGAATGTCTTTTCTGATTGAATTGTTTAAATTGTGTGAAATGAAATTGATATGTATACCTTGTAATCACATTTTTGTATGAAATGGATAATTTTTTGTTACAAGTAGGATAATGTGTTAGTTGGAGTTATACTTTTTTCTTAAATTATGCTGAAAGTGAAGGATTTAATATTTTTTTTTCCAAAAACTTTTTCTATACGAATTTTCAAAGTTGATTCCTTAATTTTTGAACACACCTTCACGACAAATGATAGGCCCATCTATATTAAATTAAAATAACGACTATTAACCTCCCGTATTTGTTGGCTCCCAGATTCCCGACCATCCAGAACGGGTCATGTATTAGCAAAATAGGAGCCATTTAGAAAATGGCCGTGTCTCCCGATTTAATTGACTTCCTAGCTCCCATCTGATCATGCATGATTAGGAGCTCCCAAAATGACCCCCAACCAAATCAATATCTATTATTTTTTTCTTAGCTCCCTATGACTCCAATTCAATATTTAATTATTTCAATTTCGACAATGCCTGCGCTCAGCTGGACTGCAACTTTTTTAGCGCGTTTTGAATAGAATTTTTTTATTTTTTTCAGCACGTTTATAATAAGAATTTTTTAATTTTTTCGGCCCATTTTTAGTATAATTTATTAATTTTTTCAGCGCATTTTTTTGACGTTACCTGCGCTCAGCTAGATATATGTCAACATCTGTCCAGTTTTGTGCAGGGTCACGTGCTGCGAACAACTTTTCGGCTCGTTTTTAATTAAAAAAAAATCGGTGCGTTTTTAGTATAATTTTTTAATTTTTTCGGCGTGTTTTTAATAGAATTTTTTATTTTTTTCGGCGTATTTTTTTGACGTTGCCGGTGCTCAGGTGGACAGATGTCCAGGGCATCTGTCCAGCTTCGCGCAGTGTCGCGCTACGCGCAACCTTTTCGGTGCATTTTTAGTAGATTTTTATTTTTTCGGTGCGTTTTTAGTAGAATATTTTGATTTTTTTCGGCGCGTTTTTAGTAGATTATTTTGACTTTTTCAACGCGTTTTTAGTAGAGTTTTTTTGGCTTTTTCAGCGCATTTTTAGTATAATTTTTCGGATTTTTTCAGCACGTTTTTATTTTTAATTTCTGGGTTTTTACCTACACAAACACATATTAGATGAATCTAAATCCTTACCAGATTTCAACAAACACATACTATTTATTATATTTCAAATTTTGACAAATCCATACTAGTGGAAGCAAAACATATACCATTATGGTATAAACACATACAAAGTCTAAATAAACATATATTAGATGAATAAATGTCCATACCAGATTTCAACAAATACATACTAGTCAGCATATATCAAATTTTGACAGACCCATACCAGTCTAACACAAACACATACGAGTTAGGTATAACCCCATATAAGTCTAAAAAAGCACATACCAGATAAACAGAAGTGCATACTAGATTTCACACAAACGCAGACTAATCATTACATGTCAAATTTTGACAAATCCATACCTGTCTAAACAGAATACAAACCAGTTAGGTCTAAATCCATACCCATTTTAACAAACACATACCGGTCTAAACATATAAAATTTAAACAAACACATAGCAATTTATACAAAACACATATAAGTTTAGGGGTACCCATACCAAATATCAAACAATTTCAAACAAAATGTAGACAAACGACGCAGCATTAGGTTAACAAAACAATAAACCATAATCTATCCCAAATACAAAAATGAATACAAAACATCTAGAATTAGCAAAAAATTGTTGGGAAATCCATAGCCATGTACGTTACATGCGCAGCGGAACCTATGGATTTAACCCGCCCTAGGATCATCATTAAGGGAATAAAATGACGAGATTAACTATTAAAATTTATACCTCGGATCTTCCTGATCCGCGAGACGAAGAACGGACGTAGGTCTGAACTTTTCTGACGTGCAACCTTCTCCTTCCTGAATCTCGACCCGAACGAACTCCTTGTTTCTCCTAGGGTAAAGAAACTGATCGCTCGCTAGTCTTCAAAGCAGAAGACCTCTACTCGTATCCACGACGATCTTCAGACGACAGAATAACCGGACTCAGCTAGACGAGTCCGGAAATACTTTCCGAAAATAACTCAAAACTCTCTCTCTCTCTCTCTCTATTTCTGTGTATTAGACGGCCTCTAAGGCTTCTGAATTGTGTGTAGAATAGAGAGACTCTGCCCTTCTATTTATACTAGAGAGAGAGGCGAACGATTGCTCAGTTACCATAACTAAAAACCCTATTCTGCGCCTATTCCGTTGCCAACGGAATAGGTATTTCTATAACGGAATACTTGACAGCTAAGGTTATTACAGTTTTCATATCTATTCCGTTGGAAACGGAACTATTCCATTGCCAACGGAATGACACTGTTTTGTTCAATCAATTATCCAATGGTTGTTTATTTCGTTCACTAATTTATACATCATATGTATAATTGTTTTTGAGGCATATTCATCTCGTACGAATGGAGTTCATTGTGTGACCGTGTAGGTTCCATCTAACGCTGACAACGATCTTCTAAAGATCGTAAGTCATGAGTAACCTCTAGACTGATGTCATGACTACCCATATTAAATGAAATGATCAGCAATCATAAACCTATTTGAATAGACGTATGCTTATTCCTTTTGTTCTATGATCATCCCATTACGGATGACGTAGGATCATATTAAAGTATGCAGTTCCATATACAGGAATCCATGGTGACCTCAGGTCCGTAGGAACAAGCACACTATTCATATGAGAATCACTAATGACATATACCATGCATATTCTCATAGTGTGGTCAGTCTAGTACGTTTCTTACCTGAAGTATGTCTATCTCTATAAACATCCTACATATCATTAGGGACAGTTTAGAATGTCATTCGTTGGTTCACAGTTCTACTATCAGAATCACGTATTCTGATGACGTGAACCCGAAGTGTCATTCTTTGTTGATATAAGATTTACATTCACAACCCATACACACAGATATATAAGAAACAACCTTTATTGAATAAATAATAATGTCTTAATACATAATCCATTTCCTAGAACAAATACATTTGGCCTAGGGCACTAATCCTACAGTCTCCCTCTTGCACTAGACCAACTCTAAGCATCTTATGCCCATAGACCTAACAAGACCCTCATGCTTCGCTTGCGGAGTGGTTTAGTTAATGGATCGGCGACATTGTCGTCCGATGACACTCTATACATTTTAACATCACCCCTTTGTATGATCTCTCTGATTAGATGGAAGCGTCGCAATATGTGCTTGGACTTTTGGTGAGATCTCGGTTCCTTTGCTTGTTCGATCGCTCCATTGTTATCATAATATAGATCCACTGGTTCCGAGATGCTCTGAATTACTCTTAGCTCCTCCAAAAAATTCTTTATCCAAACAGCTTCTTTAGCCGCTTCTGCAGCGGCTATATACTCTGCTTCCGTTGAAAAATCTGCTACAATACATTGCTTGGAACTCTTCTCGGGAGTCTCTTATCAATACCCAAGAACTTCTCATTATTTCCGAAGCTTCGATAAGGTCGTACAAGGCACGAATAAAAGAACTTGAAAAATCAAATTTAAATAATTATAACAACTCAATTGACGAAAACTTAAACAATAAATTAAATGTTTGTATTTGTGAAAAATTAAAAACTGAAATTAGTCATCTAAAAGTCGAAGTTGTAAGTTTAAAATGTGAAAATAAATCTCTCAAGTCTGCTTGTGCCAGAAATGTCTCGAGCAAACTTGATTTAGACAACATATTTATAGGACAAAAACCAAATGATAAAACCGGTTTAGGGTTCAAGAAAGAGATCGGTACTAAACCCGCTCCTTCAAGACCTAAAAACCATACAGTAAAAAGGGAGCTCAATCAACCGAAGAGTAGAGAAACTGCATTCTTGTATCGAGACTACTCTAAGGGTCAAAGTCCTAAAAGTCGAACTTTTAAAAGTTTTAGTAAAAATAATAGGTTTCACTATCTTCGTGATTTTCGGCATATTCATGAAAATAACCGCGGTGTCACAACCGAAAGACTTTATAAAAAGGGTCCTAATGGTTATTTTTACGAAATAGTCGACACACATGTCCCGAGAAAGATTCAACCTAATGAATCAAACCATCGAGCTCCCAAACATTACATTAATGCACATCAAAAAGAAAATTTCTCAAACTCAAACAATTTCGCTAAATCGACAAAATTTTCAAAATCAACTGTTTTCAGTGCCAAGTCAACCCGGACCAAAGCTTAGGAAAGCCGAGTTTTCAATCCATTATAAAAATCATTTTGTGAAAGGTACTGAAAAGACTTCGAATCCGACTTGTTCATTATGCAACTATTGTTTCAAAATAGGTCATATCTCGCTAGAGTGTCTCTTGCGTAAACCTGCAAATTATTCAAAATTTATTTGGATGCGTAAAGATAGAAACACTAGTAGCCCTACCTCCGGTTTGGAGGTACCGAAGTCTACCTAGACGCTTCGGTAAGCTCCCCCCATTTTACCTAAGCCATACTTTTAAGGGGGAGCTATGGGTAGAAAATCATATTAGTTAAATACTCATTCATTTTAACTAATATGCTTTCTTGTAGATATGTCTAAGTTCATCGTGTAAAACTGATCAGTGGTGTTTGGATAGTGGTTATTCCCGCCATATGACCTGGGATAAGAGTAAGTTCAAGACTTTACGGCCTTTCGACAGTGGAGATGTCACTTTTGGTGGGAATCAGAAAGGAAAGATAGTTGGTGTGGGCTCAATCGGCACAGGTAATTAGACATTAGAGAATGTCTATTTTGTGGTAGGACTTAAACATAACCTAATTAGCATAAGCCAATTGTGTGATGCAGGATATGATGTGAAATTCGATAACACGAATTGTCATGTAATTTGAAATTCAGATCATATTACAGTTTGAATGGGAAAAAGAAAGGGTAACCTTTATTTCTTTGACTTTCATTCCTTTGTGCCAGACACTCATTGTCTGACCGCTTCAGAATCGAGTTCGCATCTATGGCACAGGCGACTGGGCCATGTATGCATGGACACGATTTCGAAATTATCCCGTAAAGAACTAGTTTCAGGTTTTCCATCACAAAAAATTAAGCTAAATGGGTTATGCGATTCTTGTGAGCGTGGTAAGCACTCCAAGTCATCAGCTTTTAAGTCTAAGTCCGTGATTTCGATGAAGCGCCCTCTCGAGCTACTTCACCTCGACTTGTGTGGCCCTATGAGTGTCTCTAGCCTCGCCGGTAAAAGGTACTGTTTTGTAATTGTTGATGATTTCTCTCGCTTTACTTGGGCTTATTTCTTGATTCAAAAGAATGAAACTAGTGATGTGTTCATCAAATTTTGTTCCCTTGTGGAAAATGAACGAGGCACCACTATCATTACGGTTCGCAGTGATAATGGTGGTGAGTTCAAAAATGTAAAATTTGATGACTTTTGCTCAAAAAGGAGATATAAAAGTGAGTTTTCCGCTCCACGCACTACACAACAAAATGGGGTAGTACAGCGTAAAAATCGCACTCTTATCGAGCTTGCCCGTACCATGTTAAACGAACATCCCACTCCTAAATATCTTTGGGCTGAGGCAGTTAACACTGCTTGTCAAGTCGCGAATCGCGTCAGCCTTAGGTCTATTTTGAAGAAGACACCTTATGAATTATGGTACGGTCGCAAGCCAAATATCTCGTATATGAAAGTTTTTGATTGTAAATGTTTCATTCTTGATGAATCTAATAAACTTGATAAATTTGATTCAAAATCTAACGAAGGAATTTTCGTTGGATATTCTAATACAAGTAAAGCGTATAGAGCTTATATTGAATTTTTGTTGAATCCGTGCACTCGCACTTCGATGAAACTAAAAATGGGACCGAGAAAGGTGTTTCTTTGACAGATATAGGTACAAGTGGTGGACTTACGGGAGTTAATCAATCGAATATCATCAAGTTCAATCTTCGCGATCCGACTTTAGACGAACCCGACGTTATCACCACACAAGAAAATCAACCGAATGGCGACAACTCGACTCGACAAGTTCAATTCCCGAATCAAGTCGACCCTCAACCAATTATTCAACTCGAGCCGGAAAAACCTTCTTATCAAATTCCGGAAGTCTTACGCGAAGTATCCGCACATCCGTTAACCAATGTGGTAGGAGACCCACGAGAAGGAGTTCGAACCGGCTCCGGAACAAGAAACCTCGTCGCCTTTTGCGCCTTCCTATCTCAAACCGAGCCAAAATCCTTCAAGGAAGCAAATGGCGACACCGACTGGATCCTCGCCATGCAAGACGAACTCACTCAATTCGAGCGAAACCGGGTTTGGACCCTAGTACCTCGACCCGACAACCGATCCATTATCGGTACTAAATGGGTTTTCTGAAATAAACTCGACGAGCACGGTAAGGTAGTGCGAAACAAAGCAAGACTCGTTGCTCAAGGTTTCAAGCAACAAGAAGGAGTGGATTTTGAAGAGACGTTTGCACTGGTTGCTCGGTTGGAATCCATTAGGCTTCTCTTAGCATACGCATCAATTAAAGGGTTCACGCTCTTTCAAATGGATGTTAAGAGTGCGTTCCTAAATGGATTTCTCGAAGAAGAAGTCTACGTCGAGCAACCTCCCGGCTTCAAGGATCCGACCAATCCCGACCACGTGTACAAGTTGACGAAGGCATTATACGGGTTGAAGCAAGCACCTCGGACTTGGTATGGACGGCTTTCAACATTCCTTGCATCTCACGGATTTGAACGAGGGAAGAGCGACTTGAAACTCTTCACAAAGAAAAGGAAAGATTCAATTTTATTAATTCAAATTTATGTTGATGACATTATTTTTGGATCTAGTGATGCGGCACTTGCCGAGTAATTTTCTGTTTTGATGCGTAGTGAGTTTGAGATCAGCATGATGGGCGAACTCAACTTCTTCCTTAGATTGCAAATCAATCAAACCGGTGACGGTATTTTTATCAACCAAGCGAAGTACACGCGTGAACTTCTCAAAAGATTCGGTATGGACCAAGGAAAGACGAGCGATACGCCAATGGTGAAAGACGTAAAACTCGACACCGATGAATCAGGTGAATCTGTAGACATTTCCGGTTATCGAGGAATGATCGGTAGTTTACTTTATTTAACGGCTAGTAGACCTGATATTATGTTTGCTGTATGTTTATGTGCCCGATTTCAAGCAAACCCCAAAGTTTCACACCTAAATGCGGTTAAAAGAATTTTTAAATGCCTAAAAGGGACACGAAACTTAGGGTTATGGTATGGCCGTGACAGTAGTCTGTCACTTTTGGGATATACGGATGCTGACTTTGCAGGATCTACAGTGGATCGAAAGAGCACAAGTGGGACGTGTCAATTTTTTGGAGGAAATTTGGTCTCGTGGTCGAGTCGAAAACAGAACTCTGTCGCTCTTTCATCGGCCGAAGCAGAATATGTTGCTGCCGGAAGCTGCTGTGCTCAAATCTTATGGCTGAATCAGACTTTAGGCGACTACGGACTCAACTTTCGAAAAGTTTCAATCCTGTGCGACAATACGAGTGCAATCTGCATCGCCAAAAATCCCGTGCAACACTCAAAGACGAAACATATTGAGATTCGCCATCATTTTATTCGCGATCATGTCGACAAGGAAGATGTCGAGATATTTCACATAGGAACGGATGGTCAAGTAACGGATATCTTCACAAAAATGCTAGCTTATGCTCAATTCTCCAATTTTCGATTAAAGCTCGGTATGCTTGAATTAAAAGATTAAATTCTCTCTTATCTACTTTCTTTTATGAGTTTTGGGCATTTTAAATGAATTCTCCTCGATTAAAATTTTTTTTTTATTTTTGTCTCCTCCGTCTTGGCTTTTGAAAACACAATTACTTTACTTTCAATCTTTTTGTATTTTTAATAAAATAATTTTCAAATGTTTTAACGAAAAATTGAGCAAAACCACTAGTGAAACAGCCTTTACCCTACTAACATGTTTTAGTCCGTTCCCAACGGAACACTTCCATTCCCAACGGACCATTGCGTTCCCAATGGAATGCACGCAAAAACTACGCCCATCCAGGAGCTATTTTCGCAGAACGGACCTCTCCGTTCTCAACGGAGCCTCAACGGAACCTCCGTTGGAAACGGAAGTGGTCCGTTGCCAACGGACTGTGCGAATTTCGGTTTCCGGATCTATTTTTTCCAAGAATCCAAATCCTAAATCTCTTTAATAACCGGCGCCTCCTTCCTCTTCTCTCCAAAATCTCAAAAACCCTCCATCAAAACACCCCTTCATTCTTCCTCCTTCAAACCCCTAAACCCTAACCTCTAATTTCACCCAAAGTCCCGCCTTCTCCAAGTCTTTTGACCTCCAAACCTACTCAAATCCACTCTAAAGGCCAAATCTCCATCAAATCCCTACTCAAAACCTTCATACCTCCTCTCTACTTGGTGGATTCGAGATTTTTTTTCAATTCGACCGTGTGACTCGCCTTTCGTGACGATTCTCTCGCACATTCGACCTATCGGCAACTCTCTCTTCAAGGATTCAACAAGGTTTTAGTATAACTTCATCTCTCTCAATCAATTTCTCAATTCTTCAACCTTACAAATGGCACCAAAACCGAAAACGGGAATCAAACGACGGCGTCCAAACAAAAAGCACCCTCAAACCCCGAATTGGATTTCAATAACAAGAAAAGTACCTTTCTTTTCAAAATACCGGACACTTACGATAAATTCCACGACAAATTAAGCGCTAAAAATGCATGCGAGATCTTTCATGCTCTCCGCCACAAGAAATCGCGCAAGATCTATGATTTCGTTATTCAATTTCCGGAATTTTGGAAATTTACCGGGCTTTTGACGATATCCGACCCGGGTTACGAAACCCTAATTCACCTCTTCTACGCCAATGCAACATTTAATGACCAAACCTATCAAGTTACATCTTGGCTTTTCGGGCATCCCGTAATAATAAACCCGTCCAACCTTTGCGAATGGTTCGGTCTTGAAGTCACTCAAGACCAAGAATGTTTTTATATCCGACGCGCGAATGAATGGCTCGGTAATGAATCGTATGAACAAATGAAGGAATACATGCATGGCGACCCTCCAAGCCATAACTTGACAAATTACGAACCGCGACAACGGATTGTCTTTCACTTCGTCAATAATATTCTCGCTCCAGTCGCGGCTCTTAAAACAAATTTCGAACGGCGAAACATCTATCTTCTTCGACATCTATGGTATAAATCCAAATCCATTAATATTCCTTTCTTAATATACCATCACATGCAATATTTCTTGCAAATTGGAAACCTTCCGTACGGGAATCTTCTTACTTGGATTTACAATAAATTAAATATCGTGATTCCCCGTGCAATTCTAATAAATCCTTTGGAAAAGGTGCTTAACCATGATCTCCTTGATCTGGACCGTTACGCCGAACAATACAATCTTACACCATACTTTTGTGATTTTGACCCCTATGGCTTTTTCACTCTTAAAACAAGTAAGGTATATCATTACTTTCCACCTTTGAATGAACGAGGATAACCTTGTGGCCATCCGATACGGAATCCAAGACACCGGCCAGTCTCACGCGCTCTTTACGCGCATTAAATCCTCAAGCAAATGCGGCCACTGAAAACCGTAACCCTAACCCTCCGGTTGAACCCGCTTTCAACCAAGACCCGCCATTGGTACCCGAGGTTCGGCAAAATGATCTCGACGATGACGAAGCCGTTGACTTCAAATACACAACTGGTACTACCGACCAAGTGTTACGCGCTATGGCACGTCGCCAAACAAGGGATCTCGCGGCTCTTCATGACGGCCAACAAGAGTTACGCATCCGCCAAGATGAGAGCGAGGCCCGTTTCGAGGATTTTGTTCGATCACATCACTAGATGTGTTAAGACCTTCAGCTGATTCAACAAGACAATTTTCAAACCCTTCTCTCGGCTTTTAATGGCCGATACGCTCCCGGTTCCTCTTCCTCCAACCCTAACCCCTCCGACTTTGGCGGCCTGGCTGAGTAACCCGTGACCATTCTCCTTTCTTAACCTCAACCCTAGTTGCTTTTTGCTCTTTCTTTTTCGTTCATGTTTTTTTTTACTTACTATTATGTTATATTCTCATGAATTTGTGGTTTGTATTTTGCTTATTTGTAATTTTTATTCTCCTTTGTTTTGAACTTGTGAGACAATGTATTATTGGTTTGCACTTCTTTAAAACTCAAATTTCATTAACATTAATGTGTGCATGTGGTTCAAATTACCTTCTTTTAACTAAAATAAATAATCGAATAAATAAATACAATCAAAATATATTTCATGGGTTATTAACTTAAGGGGGAGCACATTTAGAGGGGGAGTTCGTGCATCTCGATCGTGTTCCCTTTTAGCATGTTTTTCAAAAAGGGGGAGAATGAATTTAAACTTGCCAATTTATCGGAATAGTTTTGAAAATCATCAAAAGGGGGAGTTTGTTGTCCTCAGTTTGATGATATTTAAAACTATTCCGAGCTACTAATATATTTGTGTGAGAATGTCTTGAGCTAGATATCGCACGATCAAGTTCTCGGAAATGTCTCGGTCGCATACTGCCTATCTCAGAATAATAAGAAGTCGTCACGCATGCAAAAGATTTCAAGAGAGTATGTCAAGGCGTGGGAGCAAGCTTCCTAGTTCTTCGTGTGTGTTTATTTAATTTTTCGGTGAGTAATTTAATTCTTATTAAAAGGGAAGTATAATCTGCAATTTGCCAAATTCTGGCCAGTTCCGTTGTCAACGGAAGTGGTCCGTTCCCAACAGACCACTGCGTTTACAACGGAACCCTCCGTTGAGCAATCTTTTGTCCTGACATTTTCTTTGGCTGAAATTGTATACAGTCCGTTGGCAACGGAACTATTCCGTTGGCAACGGAACTGTAGAAATTTAGCCGTTTGGTTTGAAATCTTTCTTGATTGCCTTCTATTTTTGTCAGTCTGTTGGCAACAAACAAGGTCCGTTGTCAACGGAACTGCGCAGTTTTCCTTTTCTAGGGCTGCTCCCTTCCTCCTTTAAAAAGGGGAGCCGCCTCTCTCAGGATTTTAACGAATTCCATATACAAAAAGCAGAAATACTCTTCTCTTAATACTGTTAATTTGCTCCAAATCTTAAAGTGAGATTAGTGGAGTTTTGAGCGTGTTGCTCGTTGGTTTGTTGAAGTTTCAAGAGATCGAATTTGTAATTTTTTTTCCACCGGCCGTCAAGAGGTTGTTGTAAGGCGACGGTGGTTTGAGGTCTTGTACGATCTTGTTTGTTAGTGATAAACGGAGCCGCAAGGCAAGTCCCGGAGAGTAGGTAACTCGTGAACGCGATAAGGACCGCTAGTGAGTAAACTGGTGGTTAAGGCTAGCGCAACCACCTCGCCGAACTCCGTTATCCAATCGTGTGTTCGGTATCTCTTTACTTTTTATATTTACTTTAATTTCTTATTTATTTATCTTTCTTTATCCATTAGTATTCAAACAACCATCAACTAAAGTCTAACAACAATAAAAATTTAAAACCCTAAATTACAAATATTCACGTTTCCGCACTTTAGGCCTTTTAAACCCCCCCTATAGGCCTCAACCGTTTAACAACTATGGCTAATAGAATTCTGATGGATTTAAGCATAGCTACAGGTGAGAAAGTTTCGTCATAGTCAATACCATGAACTTGTTTGAAACCTTTCACCACAAGCCTTGCTTTGTAGGTTTGTACCTTTCCATCCACGTCAGTCTTCTTCTTGAAGACCCACTTACATCCGATGGTCTTCAAGCCTTCGGATGGGTCAATCAAATTCCAAACTTGATTGTCTTGCATGGATTGCATCTCGGCTCTCATGGCCTCTAACCATTTCTGAGAGTCAGGACTCTTCATAGCATCTTGGTAGGACGTGGGTTCATCATCTATGAATGTCACATCATCATCATTAGACACGAGAAATCCGTATCTCTCGAGCTCATGACGAGATCTACGTTGAGTTTGTTGTGTTCCAAGCTCGCCAACTCTTTGAGAGTTTGTTTGGTCTTCCGTCATAGGTTCTGTAACTGTAGGTGAGTCTCGAATTTCTTCGAGTTATACTTTACTCCCACTGCTTCTCATGGAGACAAATTCTCTTTCTAAGAAAGCTCCATTGCGGGTAACAAACACTTTATTTTTCGATGGGAGGTAAAAGCAATATCCTGTTGTCTCTTTAGGATATCCCACGAATAGATACTTATCAGATTTGGGTCCGAGCTTATCGGAAGCTTGACATTTGACATAAGCCTCACATCCCCAAATCTTAAGAAAAGATAACTTGGGGCTATTCGCCATCCATATGTCATATGGTGTCTTTTGAACCGCCTTTGATGGAATTTCGTTCAGTATGAATGCAGCTGTCTTAAGAGCATAACCCCAGAAAGACGTTGAAAGATTCGTTTGACTCATCATCGATCGAACCATATCCAATAAGGTTCGATTCCTCCTTTCGGACACCCCATTCCACTGAGGAGTTCCTGGAGGAGTCAGTTGTGAAACTATTCCACATTCTCTCAGATGGTCCTCAAATTTCTGACTCAGATATTCGCCTCCTCGATCAGATCGAAGTGCTTTAATCTTCTTGCCAAATTGATTTTGTACTTCATTCTTAAAATCTTTGAACACTTCAAAGGATTCATACTTGTGCTTAACCCTATCTACTGAAGTCGTCCGTGAAAGTTATGAAGTACCGATACACATCTCTAGCCGGCGAGCTCATTGGTCTACATACATCAGTATGTATGAGTTCTAATAAGTCATTGACCCTTTCACCAACTTTTGTGAAGGGTTTCTTAGTCATCTTGCCAAGTAAACAAGACTCGTACGTCTCAAATGATTCCAAATCAAATGAATCTAAAAGTCCATGAGAGTGGAGTTTAGAAATGCGTTTCTCATTTATATGGCCTAAGCGACAGTACCAGAGGTATGTCGTATTTGAGTCATTCGGTTTAAATCGTTTAGTGTTAATGTTATATATGGACTTATAATTCTCTTTCTTAAGATCTATCACGTAAATACCTCTTTCTAATAGAACATTTCCATAGAAAAGATTATCCCTTAAGATAGAACAATTATTATTCTCAATAATAAATTTATAACCATCCAAAGCTAGACTAGAAATAGAAATAATATTTCTGCTCATAGCAGGTACAAAATAACAATTATTAAGTACTAATACAAGTCTACTTGGCAAAGTCAATAAATAAGTTCATACGGCTAATGTAGCAACTCTTGCTCCATTTCCCACACGCAGGTTGACTTCACTCTTAGCTAATCTTGTACTCCTTTGTAGTTCCCGCACATCATTACAAATGTGGGTACCACATCCGGTATCCAGTACCCAAGATTTAGGAGTAAGTCAATTAGTTTCAATAACAAAAATATCTGAAGCAGTAGTCACACTACCCTTCTTGATTTCAGCCTGATAGAGTTTGCAGTTTTTCTTCCAATGGCCAACCTTGTTGCAATGGAAGCAAACTCCATCCTTGTCTTTCTTGATCTTAGGTTTAGACAACATCTTGCCTTTACCCTTGCTCTTGTTCTCGGTCTTCTTATCCTTCTTCTCGTGAACCATTAGGACGTCGTTGACAACATTTGTCTTCATGTCCTCTTGAGCGTTCTTTAGAATCCCATGCAACTCAGTGATGGATTTCTCCATCTGATGCATATTATAGTTCATGATGAATTGCTTAAAACTAGGTGGCAACGACCCGATAATTATGTCGACAACCAATTCTCTGGGCATAGCCGAACCAAGCCTCTCCAATTGATCAAGGTAGCACTTCATCTTGAGTACATGAGCACTCACAGACGAACCTTCAGCCATCTTTGTATCAGTTAGAGAAACGGTTGCTTTATAGCGCTCAACTCTAGCCCGCTCTTGGAACATTTCCTTGAGAGTCACGATCATATCGTGCGCACCCATGTCCTCCAGTTGCTTCTGAAGCTCGGAGGTCATGGACGCTAGCATGAGACAAGCTACCTTTGTGTCATCCTGGACATATTTAGCATATGCGTCCCAGACAGCCCTTGCGGCTCCCTGAGATGGTTCCTCTGGGTAAGGATCTTCTATGACTGAGAGTTTATTATCAGCCTTGAGAACAACTCTCAAGTTTCTAAACCAGTCAAGGAAGTTAGACCCATTGAGCTTATCCTTCTCAATGATAGATCGCAAATTCAACCCAGTTGAATTGTTATTGTTTGCCATTATTCTACAAGTTAAAATGTAAAGTGCCATTACTATTTATTCTTTGGGGTTATTTTATTTTGGTGTTTCTTATATTGCACTCCCACTATTTTCTTCAAATCAATCACCTTCAGTAGTATTGATTCAGAATCTTCAATTAAATGAAGTTTCATAGTGAGTCAAGATCCGTATTTCATTGAGCAGTAAGTGCACTCCGGCGCAACCCTTAATGCTCAACTATTTAGGTAGGAACACTTTCCAATTGCATCATATGTAACTCTTTCCTTTTATGGAATGAGTATCTTATACTCGTTGTATTATCCCATCTTGTGCCCTGAGCCCAAGTCCGACTTGCTTGTGCAGTTAAGTTTAACCATGTATGAGTATCGGTAAAGCAATTTCTAGCACACTCAGCTCAGGCATGACCTGTGCTAGTCACTACTACCCGCGTGCCCTTTTCCACAGACAATCCCCCACACGCCCAGCTCCGGCATGACCCATGTGGAAAATTGTCTGAGTACTGAGGGTTACAGTGATATGGGAGGCACTTCATTACTTCATATTCTGAAGGATTTTGTTTTTAGATTTATAAAAATAAACATCACAGAAATAAGATAAATATAGTATGAGCCTATTCCTCACGAACGATCATGAGGTACCTAATCCTAGATCTATCTCTAGATTGCAGGTGAATCTTCAACGAACCCTTCGTTGTGTGTGTGCGAAGATCCAATGTCATCTTCCGAAGATTGCGCCAAGATCCTTCCTTGTAGTCTTGATATAATATCTTCCCTAACAACTATCCTAGTGCTAGAAAAAGTAATTTACAATTTTGGACAACTCACAGGTTGCCATTATTACAACTTTGGACAACTCACTAGTGCCATAGATATTAAATAAAATTACAAGCATTCACACACAAGATTACATCACAGAACAATCACAGATCTATAAATTAAAGAAAGAAATTTGATATTATTCTCATATAATACAAATTAGTAGAAAAACTTCAGGTTTTTCAAATACTTATCTTTCCTGAAATATTTTTCAGATATTCAACAATCACTCACCGTCTCCATATGATATATGTTCCGGCATATATCTTGTTAATTTAATTTTCTTAGAGACCTAGGGAAAAATTATATAATATTTATAATTGGATTTTTGTCCCTTTTTGTACATTGATATTAGCTCTTCCGGGGCCTTCAATTGAATTAGAGCTACCAGAAATGGTACTTCTGCATTGTTCATTGTTAGGTGAGAGAAATAGTTTCAGGTTTAGGTATGGTATGCATAATACCACAATCAGTGAGGCACACGTCTTCTTCATTAACATATTCATAGTCTCAATATAACTTCAAGTTAATTTATAATCTTTAATAAATGTACTAAAAAATAAATGTGCTTAAAATAAATTTGATAAATTTTGCAGCTTCTGGTGCATAAATATAATTGTAACTTCTGGTGCATAAATATAATTGTAACTTCTGAAGTTGTTTATATTGTTCAACTTCAGGATAATTCTTAATTTTTCAACTTCAGGTTGATTTGTAATTCTTCAACTTCGGGTTGATTAATAATTTCTCAATTTCTAGTCTCATAATAATCTTGCAACTTTAGGTTGATTTGTAAGTTTCAACTTCGGGTTGAATATTTAATTTAATTTCAATTTGTAATATTTTAATTTCTAGTTTATTAGTAATTTCTCAACATCTGGTTGAGTGATAATTTTGCAACTTCAGGTTGCGTTATATAATCATACAGTTGCAACTTCTTTGTCCGTGTTAGTGAACCTTTAGATTTATATAATGATATCATCATCGGAAGTAAACATACATCTGCAGACGTATCGAGAGCGATTCGTGCTGATAACGTGTTATAAAATAAAGAACAAAAGAATAATAAAAGAGAGAATTGGAAGGACAGAATTTCATTGAATTGTGGATTAAGAATACAATAGTCACTGCCCCTTTATAAAGTAGAGGGTGAGTGCTGACTAAGAAATCTCTTGCCTGATTTAGAATTACAATAAAGAAAATAATCTAACCTAAATACAATAGAATATACAGTAGTAAATACCCCGTCACAACTCATTCCATTCTTACGAGCATTTCCTAATTTATGTTTTCTTAGGGGCAAGTATTTGACATCCATATTAATTATATTCATAACATAATGATATTATTTTACCCATACTTCATTTAAGTAAAAAAAATAAAAGAAAAGAAAAAAAATAAAATAAATCAATATGCTACTTTAACAATCTGACCCATCTTCCCCAACTCATTAATGGGGAATTATTTGGAGTAAATGTAAGTGGAGATTTTTGTATAAAGTTTGTTACAAGATTCTACTAAACATTCGCACAAATTTAATGCTTTAGGTTATTTGCATGCGGATAATTGCTGGTAAGTGTGAATGCTAGAGTAAGATGGATGATTCTAGTTTCTTTTGGGTCCCAAATGGATGGTTCTAGTTTCTTTTGGGTCCCAATACTCTGTAGATTGTGTTGTTTCTTCATCTGAAAACATGGCTGATCGTGTGACTGCAAGCATGTAATAACTATCTCATTTTTTTGTAAGTTCATTAAGCAATACTCAGATTGTCACTCACGTTTTTTCTTTCTCGTCACAATACTTTTCTCTACAGTAGTTACTAGTGGTAGGAGAAGAAGTGGACGAAACGTTGGTTCTAGACACTAATGATGAGACAGAAGGTTCACATGAAGAAGATATATATCTTTTTTGGCTTAGATGGTAGTAGCTACGATGAAATAGACATTCCAGCAAGTACGTAAATTATCAGCATTTACTATATATTTTAACATAATTACTATTAAGTTCTTTAATTGAATCTAAATTAAGAATGGTATTCAATGGTCGCGATGAAGCTGATGCGTTATGGAAATTGTACGCGACGAGGCTTGGATTCCAAGCGCTTGACTGGTGAACCATATAGCTTTGTTTTCATATGTAGCCATGGCCGTACACCTGCGAAGAAGAAACCTGTCACGAACCCGGCTACACAGGAGGATCAACCACGAGCGGGTTACGTTGGCCCCAAGAATGGAGAGCATCTTACGAATTGTTCTGGAAGGATGGTAATTAAGGATTTTATGTTCAAGGATGTTTGGAAGGTGTGGGATGTAGACCTTCAACATAATCATGACTTGCCCCCCAAAGAGTGTGCGCTTCTTCAAGGGCCGAAGGAAACTACCAGTTGTGGGTCAAGAAATTATTGAAGTTAAACGACGATGTTGGTGTACCGCAACGTCATTCAATTAGGTCTATTATCGCGCAACATTGGGGGGGGGGGGGGGGACGATAATTGACCTTTCATTGTAAAGGATTTGCAGAATGAGACTGAAAAGAATCGTGCTTTCAAGCTTAAAGACGGTGATTGCAACACGTTAATGGAGTACTTCATGAGCCGAAAAGCAACATCTCTGAGCTTCTTTTACGATTGCAACTTTGATAGCGAAGGCACGATATCAAAGATGTTTTGGGAGACCGGACGTTGTAGTTGTACTTACCACTACTTTGGGGGTGTCATTATCTTCGACACAACTTACATGACCAATAAGTTCATTTTTTTAGTTTTGTTCTTTACATTTCATATTTTTGTACCTCGTACATCACTCAACACTCTAATTGTAATTCTTATACGATATTTATATTAACAATTACCTATTGTAGGTATGGCATGCCTTTCGCCCCCTTCGTTGGTGTCAACCAACACGGAAAATCAATTCATTTCGGTTGTGCACTTTTGCTCGACGAGACCACAAAAACAATCATATGGCTAATGTAAAGTTGGCTAGCTTGTATGGACGGTCGTCATCAGCAAAGGATTATTACAGACCAATGCACTGTCATGGCCGGTACAATCCAGACGATATTTCCGAACACTCGACACCATTTGTGCCTATGGCATATCATGAATAAAGTCCCAAAGAAGATCGGAAAAGGGCTTGGTCACAGAGCTATAAAAGCTCAGGTGAACAACGCTGTCTATAATTAACAAAGTGAGGGCGAGTTCAATGAGAAATGGCAAAGAATTATTTTCCAGTTCCTGGAGGATAGTCCGAAGCGTGACTGGTTTGTTTTTATGTTTCATATCAGGGGTGGTGGGTTTCCATTATCTTGAACCATTATTTATGGGCCGGGATATCAACGACACAGCGTTCGAAGAGTATAAATGCATTCTTTGATTCATTCCTCACACCCAGTAGTGCACTCACCATTCTTGTCCCCTGATAGGAGGCTGCTTTACGAACAAGGTGGGAATCCAAGAAGATCGAGGACTTCAAGAATTACCGGCAATCATCCATCCTCATTTTAAGTAATCCATTTGAAGGCCAGATGGCGTCAACTTACAGCAACCGCATGTTCTATGTGTTCCAGACTCAAATCAAGGAACTCATCAACCTCCACGCTGAAGTCCTGGCCGTACACAGAGACGAGACCATGTACGAAATTCAGGACAACAACAAATTACTAGCAGAAAGTGAAATTGGAATAAACCATGCTAGCTTGTCTGCTAGGCGTCTTAACCTCGTTATTAATACCGTAATGTTTCAATACAAATGTCCATATCACTTATTGGAGTTTAGGGGTGTTCTGTGCAGGCACGCGCTTGAGATCTCCACTACTTCCCTCGTTGTACATTCTCCCTCATTGGTCCATTGATAAGCAACGATCTGATTATCTTCATTCACTTGTTTTACCCTTGCACCAAGATTGCGAACAACGATATTATTCTATTTACTCACGTACCAGCTTACGCCTTAGCACTATCGTTGACCTGTGTACAAATGAGGATGGGGCAGCCGATGTGCTATTCTCAGGTCTAGATTCGTTGTTCTCGGAGATAGAAACAAATTTCTCTCACGATGAATCTGAGCCAGAAAACACTACAAATATTATTCAGAGTCGATCCCTTAGTGATGAGATTAGAATCGGCTGAACGGAACCTGAATCGGCCAAATGAACTAAATAATAAGATTAATTTGTGTACGAAATTCATAGCTTAGTATTTTTTACAAAGTTCTGAATGGGATAAATCTATTTAAATTTTTAATTTTATATCTATTTAGAAGGCATTGTAAATAAACCTTGTAGCTCTTTTTTTTCAAAATTAAATGAAAGCTTAAGCAGCCTAGTTGGCTACACTCTCAAAAAAATAAAATAAAAATTATATACGAAATCGATTTTTAATAATCGTAAGATCCAGGTAATAATTGCATCAGGCCCTATTGATCCTAAATCGAATTGGATCAGATCGATTCCGTAAACCATGGATCAATTTAAACTGCATACTCAATGACAAATTAGAAATAGGTCAAAATTCTGTGGCTTAAGTCTCCATCAATATCCTCCATTTGGTCCTAAATTTATAAACATTCGGAACACATCAAAACTATAACATGATTGACCCAATGTGTTTGAGATGTATCGAGAAGAAGGCCCTTATTCAACTCCTAATCAAATGTGGTCTATCTTTGCAACCCTGCTTTGGGTTCCAAAACAACATCATTTTATGGAACAATCACTAAAATTTCGAATTTTCTGATACCATATTCTACACGACAATGAGATGAACCTACTAATGAATATCCCCTGGACCATGGACCTATTTGATTTGGTAGAAAAGTTTAGAAATAAAAGTCAATTGCTAGAAAGTATTTTCTTTCCAACGTTTGATGGTCTCCTCTACCCAAGAAATATCATTCCCGGTCCCACATAAACAGTCCATTTTTCCCTCTTTTGTTTTCTGCCCAAAACTAATGGAAAACAAGTTCTTCCTCTCTCACTTCTCTCTCCAGCATGCAAAATAGAAACTCTTTCCCGTTTCGTTCTCTCGCGCACGCAAAACAAGACTCTCTCTCTCTCTCTCTCTCTCTCTCTCCCCTCTATAGAAATTGCTCCTCTACATAGATTGTTCAATGGCAGCCTCTAGAAGAATGTGATTTGAAAAAAACAAGTAATGTACTTCAAAAAAAGAACAATCTTGTGATCTGATTTCTATTCGAGCTTCGTGAGCGAGTTATTGTGATTGTTTTGAGCGATTTTTTTTCAATTTCTTTGAATCTAGAAACCCTAGATTTAGATAAAGGCACTGATAATTCAATTCACTTCTTTTGACTAATAAATAATTGAGAAAGAGGTAATACTTTGAGCAATTCACTTAAAAAATGATTACTACCATTTTGCCCCTTTCTTTGATTGATTCATCTATCTCGCATTGAACAAGGCATCAAATAAGATCTATTTTTTTTATAATAAGATCTATTTTTTTATAATAATAAGCATTTGCTCATTAATATATCTAAAAGTATATTTACTGTAACACCTAAGCATTACAAATCTAGCTGAACTAGCTTTGAATATTATTTCTATAGTCTCTTGTGTCCATGATGTTTAGTGGGGTTAATTGAGGGATTACTAAGACATGATATTATTTCTAAACAGATGGAGTCTGAGGCTAGCGCCATAAGAAAATCGAAAGTGTAGTAAAAACGAAAGGTGGTTTGTCATGAAACATTTGGCGGAGGAAGCTCCAAAAGGTAACAAAGCGGAACAAGGATTCAAAACTAGCGCATACAATGCGGCAATACGTGCAATAAATAAAAAGTTTATGAAGAAATTATGTGATAGTCATGTCCTCAATCATATGAAAACTCTTAAGAAAAGGTGAAAAATTATCAAGAGCTCAAGTCATTGAGGGAGCTGCTTTCGAAGACGATACTTTCACAATCCGACTAGGAGGAGATGTATCAAACATATGTTGAGGTGATATTTCTTTTTGTTGTGAGATAGGTTATTATTACCTTAGATTTCATTTCAAATTTGGAGACAATTTTTATTTTATTTTTTAAATTTGTAGACTCACTCAAGTCGCGAACCGTACCTCAAGAAGCCATTGCCGTATTACCAGATTTGGAGATAGTATGCAACAATGAGTTGGCATCAGGTGCTTTCCAAACGTCGATACATGCCACTTATTCAAGGTCATTTAGTGCTCCTCCCGCTCCTTCCTCCCCCCATGGAACAGACTAATATTTTTACTACGGTGCCAGAAGAGGTTCAAGATCAGGATGTGCTAGAAATAATACCCAATGTGCAGTTTGCATCATCATGTCGTCGTGTTAACAATTCCGGTTCTACTCTATCAAAGAAAATGGATGACGGATGAACAACTTGTATATAAGCAGCAATGGCCAATGTTGTAGAGCGTATGGGTACAGACAAAATTCTTTTCTTAGCGAAGGAATTCATGATACAACTTGAACCGCTTAAAAATGAATTCCCAAAGTATGTTTTACTTGCCGCACAACAACATTTGCTCCAATATAGGTCATCGATTGGTGCTCTTTTTCACCTATGACCTAAATGATAAGATAAGCTGGATAACAAAATTCTACAATTAAACGGTTTTAAGTGATAATAGCTGTGATTTTGGACTTGGTGGTAGTTCGGGTGGTTATAATAATGAAGGTTTTTGAATTGATGATAATGGCGGTGGTAGATCGGGTGGCAGTAGAGTTGGCATTGGAGGTTCAAGTGATAACATATGATATATTAAAAATAGTGGAAGGTTATATTTTGTTTTGGTTGTATTTTGTGTAGATTGATAGTTTGGTATGGTATAATGATGCAACAGCCAATATTGTTAGTGTTTCGGTTGATATTTTATATAAGTTGATGTGCTAGTTTGTAATGCAATATTTTGTATAAATTAAATTAATTGGGACATTCTAGATATTTAATTACATTTTTATTATTATAATTGTTTGTTTTTTGTGGTTGTATATTTTTTAATCCAACTTAAACAAAGACGTTTATAGATATTTAATCACTCTTTAAAATTCATTCTAACCAACACATTTTCTTTTTAACTATTTTTCCAACTTTCTCTCATATCAAACAACAAAAAACAATTTCCAGTATTTTAGATTCCAACACATCGAACAACACATCAAGAACCACAATTCACTCAATTATCTTACCATCATCATCATTTCAAAGAACCCTTTTTTTTCTCTTTATTTTCTCTCAAATCAAACCGGAACACCAGTACTGCAACATTATTTTTTTTTGGAAAATGAAATTCTATCAGAGTTTTTTTGTATATGAAAGGCCATCTGGGAAACGTCAATATCCATTAACTTTTCTGAACTTCATACAATCACATCTAAAATTTTGAGTTCGATTTGTGGACAATAGTTTTGGCTATTTTTTTTAATTGCTTGTTGGCTTACACATAGATACACACTCACTCACTCTCTCTCACACACACACACACACTAAATACTAAACCCCTCATATATTGTTCTAAAATCCTTTCTAATCCTGCATCCCTGTGGCAATCGAATTCATGACTCTTGAATGCTTTCTTAGTATCAAAATCAGTGTTGCAAATAGCGGTCTGTAGCGGCATAATAGCGGCGCTATAGCGGTTTCGGGAAACTAAACGCTGCGCGCAGCGGTTTTATTGCAGTGTAGTATTTTTCGACGATTTAGAGGTGAAGCGGTCCGCAATAGCGGTATTGCGTGTGTGTGTTGCGGTGTAGCGGTCTGAATAGCGTTTTTGATGAATTTTTTTTTAATGAATTTTTTTTAATGGATAGATATTTTAATATTTTAATATTAATCATATTTTGATTTTGGACATGTAACTTTTGGCAAGAACATTTCAAACTTTTATTGTTAATATTTTAATATTAATCATTTTTTAGTGTTACATATTTTTTTTTTTAGATTTTATAGTGCATATATTACGTAGTGGAATATAGAAAAAAAAAATTTACACATATTATCCGATAGAAAAAATGTATCTCCGCAACATCTGTGCTATACGCAATTCAGCACATGAAAATTCTAAACACAACACACCGCAAAACGTAATTTGCAACATTGATCAAAATCATTCCATTAAGGCAATGTTGGCATCAGTTCCGACTAATACTCCTCTATTATCTTGATTACTCGAAATTTAGGAACAATGGAGGAGTGGGATATTTAATTAGTGAAGTATGCGGTTGATTCTTATTTAGCAAGCTCTAAACTATATGCTGTCTGTCAATCAAAATCGTAAAAACTACATATCTCAATAACATCAATCTGATTGATTATATGCAATAAAATGAGGAACCAATCGAGATGAAATACCAGATTGGAGAGTACATTTAGAAATGGAAAATTATAACTTGCCCCATCATTTTCTCGCAAAAACGTCATATACATCATCATTGAATTCTATTATGTCATGATTTTTATATTTACACCTCCTGTTATGTCATGATTTTTGTATTTACACCCATATGATATCGTAATTTTTATAATTATACTCCTTATGATATCATGATAATCTATATGGTATTTTTGTGAAGAAATGAGGGGCACCATAAATGCCCTAGAAAGAAATTAATTATCTCATGCAAGGAGACATTTTGAATAAATCTCAAAATTATCACATTGCGAGAAAAGCTGATCACCCACTGGCGGCTCAGTTGGCAAGATGGGCTCGTCTAAAACATGGGCTGTTTTCTCAACCGATTCCGATCCAGAATTCGAAGGGACCAATTCTGATTCCGGTTATTTATCAAAAGAAAATTCGAATTCCGGTTCCGACTTTTTGAACCTTCTCGTAAATAAACAAGTTTAATTGTTTCTTGTTTATTTTGGCTTATTATTGAGAATGAGGATACATGCAATATTTAAACCAACTGTATATTTGAAATCTCATATAATAATATCATGCCTACCGAGTCATTAATTTACAAAAATACTGACTAAATGGAGAACTCTTTCGAAATGTGATCAATGATGTTTACAGGCCAAAAATGTAATGGAACAAAACTACACGATGATACACACAAACTTTTCTCTAACTATTTCACTAATTTTTGAGCCTCGCATATTTTATAATTCGTGAAACTGAAAAAACAGTGAAGGAATAGAATAAAAGATATATCTCCACTGGACTCTTGTTCAAAAGCGGCTGCTTGCATGAGCCACTTTGACAAATTGTGGAAGACCTTCAGAGATTTGCGTAAGCCTCTTCTATATTGTGGCCAAAACCAAGACCTTTGATAATTTCATGCATAAAGTAGAGACATTCATTTTGAAGTTTTATTTTCTCAATCAATGTCATCCTGATTTGAACGATGATGGTCCACATTGTGAGGATTTGGGTCATGGTGACATCTCATGATAAATTACAGAAAGCTCATCATGAAATCATGATGTGTTTGTTGAATTCATGCAGTTGTAACGAATCTGTTATGCCACCAGTACAAGTTATGCATTTTAGCACCGCTCCATGCTCCCTGATAACTACAGTATCCCTCACGCGTTATGGGTTCTCGATCTTCTTCTCCTCCTGCCTCCTCTTCTTCTGATTCGCCTTGTGTTCCGGCAAGACAAAATCTCAACCGTCCGTTCTCCCTTGATACCTGAATTAGAAACTAACCAATTATTTACATAATTGATTTAGCAGGAAAAGATTTCACTTATTTATTGGTCTTAGCATGAAAAAATTCTTATTCAATGTTTTAAAAAGAAAAATATGTTATTCAAGCAAGTGTGATAATATAACCTGCATTTGCTCACCCGACTCTTTTATGTCTCAGTATTATATCAAAATTTTCTTAGTAGTGAAAAGTTAAGAAGCATAGCCACGTTTTTATTGTAATACCATGTTAATAAATTAATTCATCTCAGATATCATTTTATTAATTATGTTAATTATATAATTAGTATTACCAACCTGAAATACTTCTGGCCGTTCGATCTTCACCTCGGTAATAATCAACCGTCCATCCTTCCTCTCGGACTTCATGTATGAACTTTGTCTTCCTTCAATACCGCTCATCCATCTCAATGGAGGTGGAAAAGACAACTTTCTCTTCCTCTCTTCTTTTTCTTCATCTCCTTTATTTCCTTCAAGACAAAGATCTTTGTTTATCTTTTCTTCGTTCTTTAAATCCCCTATTAAACAATTTATGCCAATAAAGAGTTAAACAACAAAAATAAATTATTTTACCCATACACTGTACATGGTGGAATTGTAAAATATGAGGAGATAGCCAAACGAATAAACAGAAAAAAGTAAGGAGAAAAATCCACTCGGGAAATTAATTCAGTCAATTATTTTAAAATTAATTCAATGAAGAGTTGATACTAGTAATTGCCCTAATGGGCTTAAGAAAGTTGGCTAGACTCCGTACCTTCTTTCTCTTTATTCAGTGATAAAGAAAACTTATTTTACCAATAAGCAAAATTTTTGATGATTCTTATTACCTGGCAACACCTCGAGCTCTTCTTCACCTTCTCCGACACTTCCGTCGCCGCTCTCAAAGCCAAGGCTTTCGGTGCACAACTCAAAACAAGTATGTGCACTCATGATAAACTCTGTTTTCTTTTTCTTTTTTTTTGTCCCTAAATTGAGGAGGAGATAAAAGGAAGAGGGGCCTATCCCTTTTCTTTCTTTTTTGTGTTTCAAGTCATGTAGAAGGGTAGGAAGTAGAAAGAGACTATATATAGAGAGACCTAATTTAATGGATCCAAAGATAACTGGATGTAAATTGAAACAAAATCTAGGGGGAATTGTGAAAATTGCTAACGTTTTCTAAATTTGGTGTGATTGAGGTGATACAACAGATGCCCAAGATATGGATCGAGTTGCGTAAGGGTGTTTTGGAAGCGAGGGATAAGACTTACACACGTAGTCGGTTCATAAACGAGTATGGATTTTCTTCGTGTGACTAGTATTCAAAATATAATGGATATATATTTGCCATCCTGTGAGTATATTATTCATATAAATTTGGATTCCACCATACTTTAATTATTACAAAATGTCTCACTTTTTATTGAAATAATATTATAAAGTTGCCGTTCATCATTTTTTTATCTCATTTTTGCTTTGAAAAAATATTTATTGAAAAACGTGATTTATAAATATTTATTGAAAATTATTTTTCTTTGAAAAAACTAGATCGAAAAAAGTCAGATTTTTCTTATAAATAAATATAATATGCTTCGTTTAATATCAGTTTTTATTCATTCAATCATAGGCTGCACATTTCTGTAGGCAACATAGAACCCAAACTTTTCAGAGCCGTCTGTTTGAGTGAGTGGGGTCCAGAGAGATTAGTAGAGCCGTTGGTTAGTATATGTCTACACGTCAACTGATGTATGCATGCATGGCATGGCAATACAGCAGCCAGAGGCGACTACCATCAACTATCGCAGTAGAAGTTAGGGCTGTCAATGGATCGGATTCGGATCGGATCCATGCAGTATCCAAACCCAAATCCATTTGAAGTTTAGAAGATCCATATACGGATTCAAATTCATTAAGAAAATTACGATCCATATGCGGATTCAAATTCATTAGCTAACGGATTTCAGATCGGATTTCGGATCCTATTATGAAATTTTAAACATAATTTAAACATGAGTATGTAAAAAATAATCACCATAAAATAAACCATAAAGTTGCCATAAAATTTATCTAATATACATCATAATCGTACATAATATTCTAATACAAAATAAAATTACGTTACATGAGTAAATTATTATAAAGTCATGAAATATTTCTAAATAATAAAATAATAATGCATTTCAGAAGAGATTAATAAAGCACCCATCAATCTCTGAATCAAATTGCACTGTCGAATGGTAGAAGAAGCTTCAACAATATTATCCCGAGATGAATCTATTAAGAATAAATAAATGAGTTCATAATAATAAAAAAAAAAAATACTAAACAAATCTATTATCTGTTATTAAATATATAAAAGTTATACTTTTTATGTGATCTTTATTCATCTTCTAAACTTATTTTTATTCATCTTCTTTCATAAAATTCAGGTCAATTCCTTGGATCGCAAAGAAAATTATATAATACCTATCATCATCTTCTTCATGCTCCACAATTAATGAAAATTTTGGATGAAAAATATTCTTACGCTCTCGTTTGTTAACAGAATTTATTAGAAAATAAGAAGTAATTTTAAGGTTAACATGTAAGCTTAATATTTATATTTGAACATTTTATGTGTCATATTTGTTATGTGAATCATGGTGATTTTTTATCTATTATGCTCATTGATATATTTTCTTTTATTATTTTTCTTGTTTCCTAAGTTATGCAACCATAAAAGTAACAAATAAATGATATATATTTTTTACTATATATACCAACTTATAATATGTATATCTAATTATGAGTGAGGATTCATATCGGGTTTCGGATTCGGATCTTGTTAGATCCGAATCCAAACCCGATAAGCTAACGGATCTTCTTTAAAAATCCATATGCGGATCCATTTTGTTTTCGGGTATATTTTTACGATCCAAGTACGAATCCATTCATACGGATTCGGATCGAGTTATCGGATTTTGGAGATCTATCGACAGCTCTAGTAGAAGTGTTTAATAATTTGGAATTGGGATATGATAAGCTAACAGCTGGGTAAGTGTGTCTCTTCTAGTTGCATTCACGCCGTTTTTCTAGATCTGTGCACATTTGCAGTGGTATCTAGGGTAAGTGTAAACTGGTAAGGTCGTATTATTCTGCATTACAAATTTATGAAGTTTGGTCATTTCTAGTAAGGATCACGCTATGACAAGTTTTGTAGTATTCAAAATCGATATTTGTGTCCAAATTACAGTTGCAATTAATCACAATTAAATCTCAAATTTACTCTCAATTATTCAGCTATTGCAGGGACGGGACAAGGGGAACCGGCGCGAGGCCGGCCCCCAATCATGTAATTAGTGTTAACATATATCAATTTTTGTACCCTTTATAAGTATTATTGTATATGTTCAGAAGATGTCACAAAGTAGTACTTGGACATTCGGTTAGTCCTACATACTTCAAGCCATCCTCTCTATGAAGATGCGGGTTGCAATCCCGTAGTTTTGTGTACTTTTTCCGAAATTGAAAAGAAAATGTTGCTGTAGGTGGGACTCAAACCAATGTTGTTGGTTTTATGACCAAATTAAGTAAACACCGGACCAAAAAAAAAAAATTATGTACAAAAATCTCGGCTCCCCCTATAAATCATACCTGGTTCCGTCCCTGAGAAATTGGGAGTGCATATTTTTTGTGCTTCAAGCCGGTAGGTGTTACATTATTACTAAAAAGTTTTTACATTGTAAGATCTTATAATTTCTATCCTATTACATGAGATAAGATTAACAATTATTCTTCTATCTGTCTCTCTAATTATAGTATACGGAAGGTGTGTCCTTTAAGAGTACACTTATGAATCATCGCCCGTTTAGTCATAGCGTCCAGTTCTCGTAATTGCTCTTTTAGCGCAAACATCAGTTGAATTTTTTTCTCTTTCCATAGTGTTCATTACATTGTAATAAGCTCTCCAATCAAGATTTGAGAAATCGTCTACACCCGATGCCGTTAGCAATAGATTTTTGTTATCCAATAGAAAGAGGCATTCTCTTATCTCCAATACTTTTGTTCTTGACATTGCGTTTATGAGTTCTTTTTTTTAGGCAGTGCTTGAGGCGTTTATGAGTTCTATTGATTCTATTTCCGTGGGTGACTCATGTTAATGCCACGCCTCATATTTAACTAGTTGGCCTCCATTTGTTATGATATAGCCCCGTCCTTCCATTTTTCTTTGACAACCTATCAAACTTGCATCTTGTTGTTTCGTCATCTATCTTCACTACAGTACATTTTCTCTTTTGAGAGTTGTTTCCTATTATGATATCTCCTACTTCATTGTGTGCTCGCAGTACTCATTGTATACAAATATCTGAGTTGAAAGTTTTGCTTTGCATTCTCCATTCGCATATTTCCTTCCAAATCATCCATTGAAATGGTGTAATAGAGCATATTTTTTGTTTTTGAGGTTTTGATGGAAGAAACTTAAAATTACCATGTCACCATTTAGGTTTTCTATCCGAATTGTAAGAGGGAAAGTGACTCCAGCTATTTTCGATTGTGGACATTTATAATATAGGTGGTTTGTTATTTCATCGTCATCTTAATATCTTGTACATGTGGGGTTTATTGTGGAGATTCTTTTGTTCACTACTGGAAAATCAGGCATCAGAGATGGAGAAAACCGTCCCTGATAGCTGTCAAACTGTCCCTGATACTTTTAGAGACGGGGTTTCGTCTCTGATAAGCTGTCCATGTTAGTGCCGTTTGTGATAATCGAAAATATGGACGGCCCGCGCCTGATACTTATCAAAGACGGTCCTTTTTATTTCCAACGGAAAAAAGTACCGTCTCAGATAATTTAATATGGACGGCCTTTTTAGGGACGGCCTGTCTGAATTAACGTAACAGGGACGGCCTTTTCAGGGATGGGCCATCTCTGATACCCGGAAAAACACGAAAATTTCCAGAGAAGCGCTGTCCCTGATGTCAAATCTGAAATTCGACAACAATGCTATATTTCTACTATTTCTTCAATTTTGACAAAAAAACATGTCCTTTCTATTTTACCCACATTTTTCATAAAACAAAATTCATTAAATTTAAATCATTCAATCAATGTTCGACAACAAACACATTACAAGTCCTAAGTACGCAAAACACATCACAAATTCTAAGTAGGCAAAACACATCACAAATCCTAAGTAAGCAAAAACACAAACAAACACAATCCATGTTCGAAATCCAAAGTTCCTTACACCTAATTATTAACGTACTAAAAAATCGCGCCACCCTCTCCAGCTCCTATCCAGAGGAATCTCAAGCTTGCATGTTGGACTTACAGATAAAAAATTAAATCGGTAAGTAATATTGCAAAGTAGATAAGTTATATTTTATTTCTTACCATTTGAAATGACCACAGATGACGATATTGCAAAGTAGAAGATTTAAGTGTATAAGAATTTAACATATAACGTGTACATTAACCAAATCCTAATTAAGAAAAATCCGGACAAAACCTTAATTCTATCAAAACCCTAATTTAAATGAACAAACATATAAAGAAAATATAAGATATCCATGAAAACCTATTTCTTGCAAAACCCTAATTCATGCATACATATAATGAAATAATATTTCTTAACTATTTGAACAATATAGAACCCTAAATTTGCATAAATAATAAACCTAATTCACACAAATAAAAATAATTAAGAAAAAAAAGCAAACCTAAAAGATATGAATCCCAGCTTTGATTTTGCGAAAATAGAAGCTCCTCGAACAATCTAAAATCCTAAAAACTAACATACAATGAGTTTCGAAACTTAATTAGATTTAAAACATCATTAAAAATATTATTAAATGAAACCCTAAATTAGCATAGATAATAAACCTAATTCCCAAAAAAAATAATTAAAATAAAAGAACAAACCTAAAGATGTGAATACCGACTTTGATTTATGAAAATAGAAGCTCCTAGCGCAATCTAATATCCGAAAAAATCACCTACAATCTATGTTCAAAATTAACTACATAATATTAAATCATTAAAATTATTACTAATTGTTAAATAAAAAATTAATTCCCAATAAAAGCCTATTTACCTCAGAAAATAAAGTAATTTCCATAAAAAACAATTCCCGCAAAACTCTATTTTTAATAAATATTGTTCAACATCTAAAATAAAAGAATAAACAAACAATTTTAATAAACCTAAAGATCCAAAAAAATACCCAAAAATAATCTAATTCACAATATAAAATATTCTCACAAAAACATTATTCAACATGCGTAATAAACTTTTTTCTCATAACCATATCTAAAACATAATAAACCTAAATATAAAAATAAGTCCAAAAAAATAATAAACCTAAATTCTCATAAAACCCTAATTCTCACAAAACCCTAAATTGGCATAAATAAGAAACCTAATTTCCAAAAAAAGGATAAAGGAAGAGAGCAAATCTTAAGATGTGAACTCCGACAATGTTATGCAAATAGAAGCTCCTTGCCAATTGAAAATCCAAAAAAATAACCTAAATATAAACATTCACATAAAAACCTATTTTCAATACGCATTAATATAAATATAATATACCTAAATATTAACATAATTCGTGCAAAACTTATTTCATAAATAATACATAATTCACACAAACCCCTAATCCTCATAAACATTAATTCATGCATACATATTATAAATATTTTCATAAATAATTGATAAAAAATATTTCTAAAAATCTTAACACAAAATAAAAACCAAAATGTAAATATAAATGAAAAGGAAATCATATTGACACCCTAATGAGAACAATTTGAACTAAAATTCATTTCAATTTAGCCAAAAATTAAAAATAGAAAGAAATTATAAAACTTCATACCTTGTATCACCGAACCTAGGACGAGAGAATTACAAGAAGAGAATCTAGAGCGAGAGGAAAAGTGAGGAGATCTAGGGAGAGAGAGTTTGGAGCGGAGAGAGAGGTGGAGCTTGGCCAGAGTTTGGGTGGAGAAATAGGCGGAGCTTGGCCTGGCCGGAGGTAGGACAGGACTTAGCGCGGAGGTTGGCCGGCGGAACTTGGCCTGCCAAGAGTGTCTAGGGTTTAGGGTTTGGGTGGAGGAGAGTGTGGAGAACGGAGGAGAGAGGGAGCAACGACGGTGGAGAGAAGTGGAGGGCGGAGGAGGAGAGGGAGGTCGGGCGAGGAGGAGTGAGTTTGGGGTGAAGAGAGAAAGCGAAAATAAGGGCGGGGGATGTTGGAACCTATGGATTCAACCTGTCCTAGAATCATCGTTAAAGGAATAAAAGTATGAGATTATGTATTTAAAATTTATATCTCGAATCTTCCTGATCCATGAGACGAAGAATGGATGTAGGTCTGAACGATTATGACTTACAGTCTTCTCCTTTCTGAAGCTAGACTCTGCGAATCTTCTTGCTTCTCCTAGGGATGAAGAAAGATCGCTCGCAAGTTCTCAAAATAGAGAACCTCTACTCGTATCCAAGTTGAACTTCGAATAGTCGGAAAAACCGGACTCGACTAGACGAGTCTGGAAATACTTTTAGGAAGCTCTCACAAAATCTCTCTTTCTCTCTTAGAAACGGCTGCATCTAGGGCTTATTTCGTGTGTCTAATAGAGGGGGGACGGCCCCTCTATTTATATTAGAGAGATAGGTGGATGATTGCTCAGTTTTCTAAACTGAAAACCCTAATCAGCGCTAGATCCGTTCGAACAGATCAGACATCCGTTCGAATGGATGTGTGCTGACTTGGTGAAATCCCTAATCAGTGCAGTTGAGTTCGAACGTATCTAACATCAGTTCGAACGGATGTCTGCTGACTTTGTTTTTCTCAAACAACTCATATTTGATTCGTTCGTCCATCAGTTCATACATCACATGTATAATCGTTTTTGAGGTATTTCCTTCCCGACTAGGCATTGTTCTATGTGTTACCGTGTATATTTCATTTAACGCTGGCAACAATCTTCTAAAGATCGTAAGTAATGAGTAACCTCTAGACTGGTGTCATGACTACCCTTGTTAAATGAAATGATCAGCGACCATCAACCTATCTGAATAGATATTTACTTATTCCTTTTGTTCTATGATATACATCTTGATCACAAGGCACGATAATATGTTATCCTTGAGTTTGATCAAAGTCTCCATCCTGATCGAGAATTAGACTGAGTAAATACAAAATGATATTAAGAACCCAAGTTAATCCATTTTGAGCATGGCCATGTATTTTCTTCAGTCCTAGTTCATCAGGGGTCCCAGAGATATCTCCCTCTTGATGAGAGAAACAAATCCCATCTTGGTCACTCACATTCCTTGTCATGATTCGGTGCATACCTAATGATGACCCTAATGATCATCTCGTTACGGATGACGTAGGATCATATTAAAGTATGCAGTTCCACATACAGGAATTCATGGGGACCTCAGGTCATAGGAACATGCACACTATTCATATGACAATCACTAATGACATGTACCATGCATATTCTTGTAGTGTGGTCAGTCCAGTACGTGTTCTCTAACACATACACATATTTCAGACTTGACATCCCTATGTCAACGATCAGCAGAACATGATCATCCAGTCTACGAATATACTAGTGTGGATATGTAGCTTCTTACTTGAAGTATGTTTATCGCTATAAACATCCTACATATCACTAGGGACGGTTTAGAATGTCATTCGTTGGTTCACGGTTCTACTATCAGAATCACGTATTCTGATGACGTGAACCGAAGTGTCAATCATGGTCGATCTAATATATGTAAATATATTAGTCGCCCATACACTCATTCATATATGAAGTGAATAAACATGTTTCTCATAATCTAATCTCTGGTCCAATACTTTGACCTAGGGCATAATTCCTTCAGAGGCGGGGGGGGATTAGAAGGAAATAAAAAGGGGGAAAAAAACTAAAGGGAAAAAACGGAAAAAAAAAGGTGCTGCATAGGACTTGTATCACGGACGGGCCTGTCGCAAAAAATGACCCCGTATGAAATACTATCTGGGTCGGCCCGTCGAGATATTAGAGATGGGTTTTTCAAAATTTTCATTGCGCACTCTTTTTTTGCGCAAACGCAATAGTTCATCTCTGTAAAATCAAACCCCGCATCTTTTGTGTTATCTGAGAATTTTGGCGAAGGACTCAAGCAACTTCAATCTTTTCTCACCATTCGAGTTGTTATGGGTTCGTGAGGAGCAAAGGAACTTTTTTGGAGTCGTAATTCGAGCTGAAATGCATAGAGAAGGGGATTAGTCAACCTACTTCCTTACTGAGTCGATGGAAATAAGGAATAGCACAAAGTGTTTGAATTAGAACAATGATCAAAGTCAACCGAACCTCATTACCA
This sequence comes from Juncus effusus, assembly GCA_027726005.1. Classification (NCBI taxonomy): domain Eukaryota; kingdom Viridiplantae; phylum Streptophyta; class Magnoliopsida; order Poales; family Juncaceae; genus Juncus; species Juncus effusus. Next base: position 7,399,803 of record CM050896.1, on the reverse strand, counting down.
CACTGTTAGATTTTTGTTTGGCTGTCGCCTTCACTTAAGGAAGCCACCGAAGATCTGAAGGGGAGCACCAACAGAACAAACAACTTCAAACAAACCTATATTCCATCTAAAGCTCGTCCGGATTCCCTCCATTTCATTTCTAACAGAAGCTGTCTAGTAATCCCCTCAATATTCCGCAACAAAAAACCCAAAACATCCTCCGACCAACTGGGCCCTCCAGTTGGTTCTGAAACATAGAACTACAATTCCTCTTCTTTTTTTAGACCTAAAACGAAGACTTTACGCTAAAAACAAAACAAAACAATCCCGCTGAAAGTTTAGATGAATTCTCAACAAAATTCCTCCAGATCGCAACCGAATGATCAGTACATTTTCTGGATCAGATAGGAGGTGAGTAAAATCTTTGATTTGCCCCTGAACCATTTCCTCCAGTCCAACAGAGGACTCGCCTCTCAAGTTCAAAACCCCTATAAAACGACCCTCAAGCAACACAACTTAAGACCATTCATTCTAATCATCTTCTTCATCTTCCCACATCTCCATTGTTTAGTTTCAAGGTTTGAAAGAGTGAAATTCGATTTTTTGTCCCGATTTGCCAAGAACAAGAAGAGATCTTTGGATAAAAAATCCTTGTTGTAGCTTGAACAAGAGATCAAAGGAAGGCTTGGGTCAGATCTAGGAAGGTCCTGGCTTGGCTTCCATCAGTTGGTTTGATTGAATTCTCTCTATTTTTTGTTGATAAGCCCAAGCCAAAAGAAATAATATTTGTGTTTTTCTATGTAAGTTCATCTAGAGAATTGTAATACATGTATCCACCATCTAGAAATATGGATCATGTACTTGGATAATTGTGTGAGTTTAATTTAATGTGATTCATGTATGCATGAACTATTTAGCCTATAAATAGAACCCATTTTGTTTTGTAAGAGACAAGAAGAAAGAAATATATTAAGAAAAATTAAGTAAAAGAAAATTGTTCTTCTTCCATTAATATTTGTGAGTCTTTGAGGGTAAATCCACAAATTGGCATCAGAGCCGATGGCAAATCCCGGGAGAATGTCGTTTAGGGGTATGTCACTGCCACGATTGACGAGAGCTAACTACGACAACTGGAGCATCCAGATGCGAGCACTACTCGGGGCCAAAGATGCATGGGACGTAGTCGAGAACGGCTACACCGAACCAGAGAATACCGACGATATGACAGTAAGTGAAATCAAGGCGTTGAAACAAAAGCGAATGAAGGACAAGACAGCGCTATATATACTGTTCCAAGCAGTTGACGAGTCAGATTTTGAAAAGATAGCAAGCGCGGTAACGGGCAAGGAAGCATGGGATACATTGCAAAAAGTTTTCAAGGGAACCGACCGAGTAAAGCAAGTAAGACTCCAAACTCTACGCGGCGAGTTGGAGTGTATGAAGATGACGGAGTCAGAAGGTGTATCCGACTACATCACACGTGTGCAAACCGTGGTAAATCAGCTCAAGTGTAATGGTGAAACTCTAAAGGACTCGAGGGTCGTGGAAAAAATTCTGCGGTCTCTAACTGACAATTTCGAGAATGTCATGTGCGCCATCGAAGAATCGAAGGACCTAGAGGAGCTAACTATCGACGATCTCGCTGGGTCTCTAGAGGCACACCAGCAACGCAAGAAGAAGAAGAATGAGTCGCTTGAGGAAGCGCTGCAAGCCAAGATGTCTATCAAAGACGAAAAGGCACTCTACACTCAAAACCTTCGTGGTAGAGGGCGCAGCCGTGGAGGTCGCAGCAATGATCGTGGTGGTGGAGGCCGTGGTCGAGGTGGATACTATGAGGAGAAGGGGCAGTCAAGCCAACAAAATTGGCGAGGTAGAGGACCTGGTCGTGGGAGAGGCGGCCGGTCAAATCACTATAATGTCGAGTGCTATAAGTGTGGCAAATACTGTCACTATGCAAAGGACTGCAACTCCGACAAGTGTTACAATTGCGGAAAGGTCGGGCATTACGCAAAAGTTTACTATGCCGAGAAGAAAGTGGAGGAGAACACCAACCTTGTCACGGAGGATGAGATGAAAGATGGGTTTCTCATGATGGCATACAACGATATCAACACCGATGGCGATACAGTCTGGTACCTCGACACCGGTGCAAGCAACCATATGTGCGGGCACAAGCACCTATTCAAGGAGATGCGAGAGGTTGAAGATGGACACGTGTCATTCGGAGACGCGTCAAAGATCCAAGTAAAAGGTCAAGCTACGGTTCACTATTTACAAAAAGGTGGTACGGAAGGGTCAATCGAGGATGTTTATTACGTACCTAATCTTAAGAGCAATATTTTGAGTATGGGACAACTCATGGAGAGGGGATACTCGGTATTCATGAAAAACCGGGTACTACAATTAAAAGACAATCGAGGACGCTTGGTAGCACGAGTTGAAATGGCCAAAAATCGCATGTACAAGCTCAACTTGCGAAATGTGCAGGAAAAATGTCTACAAGTCGATATGGAGGACAAATCGGCATTGTGGCATCTAAGGTTCGGTCACCTTCATTATGGTGGCCTAGAGGAGTTGGCCAAGAAGAACATGGTCCATGGGCTACCAGACATGGACTACACCACCAAGTTTTGCGAAGGATGTTTATTCGGCAAGCAAGCAAGGACCTCATTTCCGAAAAAGGCGAAATACCGAGCAGAAAGACCTCTCGAGTTGGTGCATACCGATATATGTGGCCCGATTACACCCAAATCGTTCAGTGAGAAAAGATATTTCATCACATTTGTTGACGATAATACAAGGAGGACATGGGTTTATTTTTTGCATGTCAACCGCTTTCACGAGTTATTGCGAGAAGCATGGGATTAAGCGATTCTTGACTGCACCGTACTCTCCTCAGCAAAATGGTGTGGCCGAGAGGAAGAACCAAACCATTCTCGACATGGTTCGGTTGATGTTGAAAAGCAAGGGTATGCCAAAAGAATTTTGGGCCGAGGCGGTACAATGTGACGTGTATATACAAAACCGATGCCCACATGCGAAGTTAGGTGAGATAACACCCCAAGAGGCTTGGAGCGGTCAAAAGCCGACCGTATCACATTTCAAAGTATTCGGTAGTGTGGCCTATGCACACGTACCGGATCAAAGGAGGACTAAACTCGACGATAAAAGCAAGAAGTTCGTGCTCATTGGATATGACGAGAAAACAAAGGTATACAAGCTCTTCGACCCAATTGGAAGGAAAGTTGTGGTGAGCCGGGACGTACATGTGAATGAAGAGAGAGCGTGGGATTGGAATAACAAAGATGAGATGACACATGATGAGGCCAAATTAGGTGAGGCTGAGAAAGGAGAATCACCGGCATCAACCTTTGTACCGACTAGCCCCGTACCATCTGATGTTGAAGATGAGCCAAGACAACCAAGGATGCGAAGCATGCAAGATTTGTACGACTCGACAAGTGAGGTACATTTAATTTGTCTTTTGGCGGATGCTGAAACAATTACATTTGAGGAAGCGGTTCGAAATAAGAAGTGGCAAGCAGCCATGAATGAAGAAATAAAAGCAATAGAGCGAAATCAAACTTGGGAGTTGGTTGAATTGTCAAAAGGAAGTCAGCCCATAGGAGTAAAATGGGTATACAAAAAGAAGATGAACGCTCAAGGCGAGATAGAGCGGTACAAGGCAAGACTAGTTGCAAAGGGCTATCGACAAAAGGCGGGGATAGACTATGATGAAGTCTTTGCCCCGGTTGCAAGAATGGAGACGATTCGCCTTCTCATAGCTCAAGCAGCTCAATTCAAATGGCAAATTTTTCAAATGGATGTCAAGTCAGCATTTTTGAATGGCGTGCTAGAAGAAGAGGTGTACATGGAGCAACCACCTAGGTACATGAAAATCGGAGAAGAGAAGAAGGTGCTGAAATTGAAGAAGGCACTTTATGGGTTGAAACAAGCACCTCGAGCGTGGAATACCCGCATCGACAATTACTTCAAGGAGAACGAGTTTACTCAATGTCCATACGAGCATGCACTATATGTAAAAAAGAATGAAGGCAATTTGCTCCTTGTCGCTCTTTATGTTGATGACCTCATCTTTATGGGGAACAATGGTGAGATGATAGAGGAGTTCAAAAGCGTGATGACTCGGGAGTTCGAGATGACGGATTTGGGCTTGATGAAGTATTTCCTTGGTCTGGAGGTTAGACAAGGAAAGACTGGGATTTTTGTGTCACAAGAAACATATGCAAAACGATATTGACACCGATGGAACCCGGGGGCGAAACTTTCTAAGTTTGACGGTGGCGAACGAGTAGATGCGACCAAATACCGAAGTCTAGTTGGGAGTCTCCGCTATCTCACATGCACAAGGCCGGACATTTCTTATAGTGTTGGAGTTGTAAGTCGATTCATGGAGAAGCCGGTCTACACGCATTTGAAAGCGATAAAGAGAATTTTGCGGTATATTCGGGGAACTGAATCGTTTGGGTTATTCTATTCCAAAGCCGAAGATTTCAAGCTAGTGGGATATTCCGATAGCGATTGGTGCGGAGATGTTGATGATCGTAAAAGCACATTGGGATATGTGTTTTACATGGGAGATACGGCATTCACATGGTCTTCAAAGAAACAACCAATAGTGACATTATGGACGTGCGAGGCAGAATACGTAGCAGCATCTTGGTGTGTATGCCATGCAACTTGGCTAAGGAACTTGTTGCACGAGTTGAAACTGACGCAACACTAGGCGACCGAAATACGAGTCGATAATAAATCCGCAATCGAGTTAGCAAAGAACCCAACACATCATGAGAGGAGTAAGTACATTGATGTGCGTTTTCATTTCATCCGAGAGCAGGTGAAGAAAGGTAATGTGCGAGTGAGTCATGTGGCAAGTCATGACCAAGTGGCTGACATATTCACAAAACCACTTCCGACAGCGTTGTTTGAAAACTGTAAGGCGTTGATCGGGATGAAGAATAGGCTTGAGCTTAAGGGAGGAATTTGTTGATAAGCCCAAGCCAAAAGAAATAATATTTGTGTTTTTCTATATAAGTTCATCTAGAGAATTGTAATACATGTACCCACCATCTAGAAATATGGATCATGTACTTGGATAATTGTGTGAGTTTAATGCTAGGGTTTAATATGATTCATGTATGCATGAACCATTCAGCCTATAAATAGAACCCATTTTGTTTTGTAAGAGACAAGAAGAAAGAAATATATTAAGAAAAATTAAGTAAAAGAAAATTGTTCTTCTTCCATTAAAATTTGTGAGTTTTTGAGGGTAAATCCACAGTTTTCTTATTTTCTCAATTTTGACCAGATTTGTTCTTGAATGCAAAGCATGATGAAATCTTGTGTAAATATTGTTTTTCTTGCTATGAGTGAGTAGATCTATATAGAGGTAGGAGTTTATGAGTTGTATGCATGAAATATTGTTTTAAGTCATGAACATACTTGATTTGAATGACATTTTTTTTTTGAACTAGTAGGACTTAAAGACTTTCATTTATTAAAATAAAAAAGCTACACAGTTTTGGCTTCATCGAACCTCAATATTGTTTTGCTACAACTACATATGAGGAATTCACAGTGTCCCATTCAAGACTTTCTAATGCCGCTTTAAATGTAGTTCTCGGCATAATGGATTGGGTCTTTGATTCTAACACAATTACCTCCTTACCATTAAATGCATGCCTCTCCACCATGCTGGTCTGTTCCTCAAGAGGTTTTTTATAGTGTAAAGATGCTAAATGTGCCATGGACGGGTCCTTACAGGTGCACTCTTTTGTCAAAGAAGTGAAAGAGCCCTTCAAGGAGCTCTCATCAAGCAGCACTTTGTTGTCGGGATCTTGCTCCAATAATGGATTTGCTACCAGGCTCTCTGGTTGTGCATTCGAGTTTTGCTCTGCTTCCCTTCTAAAGTGGGATATGTATTTGCCTTGATCAACTCCACAATTTTCAGCTGTGGATCTTGCTAGCTTTATTGTGAGTTGCTTTTCATGCTCTAGGTCATAGTTTAGACTTCCTAGAAGTGATTTTGCTGTTGTTTTTGACATACGCATCTTCCTTTTTGTTACGCCTTTGCTTTTTGGTCTTAACATGGCTGCATAATCAATCATGTTTGGCGGTTTTTTGTGTGCTTTTGCATAATGGGTTTGTGAATTTCTCTTCTTCTAACTTGACCAGTTGCTTATGTGCTACATGTTGAAGAGAAGGTGATTCATCTTCATTTCTTGCTCTCACAACAGCTTTCTCCTCTCTTTTTGCATTTTGGGCCCATACTTTATTTTCAGCCCATTCTTCAATATTTTTGGATCCTCTTTAGCCCATTCAATTTCTGGCCCAGCACCGTCTTTTTTCTTTATAAAAAGTTTTGGGCTCAAAATATTTGTCTCATGCTGACTCTTTTGCGTAAATAAGTGAGCGGGTTTTAGTGACACGTTAAAAAACGGGTTGTACCCGATCCTTTTTTTTCTCTCCTCCTCCTCAAAAGCACCTCCGTAGTTTTTAGTTTCTTTTTTTTCTTCTTCTTGTTAGAATAGTAGTGTATGTATAGAAATATCTTGTATAACGTAGCAGTCTAGAGATTGGATTGTAGATATATAACTTGGATTATAGAGTTATCTAACACTCCTCCTCTGTTGAGCATGTTTGACTCTTTTGCTGATTCTATTGCAAGTCGGAGATTTGGCGCTACAATGGCAGTATTGGGCAATTTCATGTCTATAGCTCGTGGATTTGGTAACTGGACTTTTTGACGAAGTAATTTGCTCACCTCTTGTAACGAGTGACTCTGCACGATTCGATTGATATCGACTCCTTTCAGACGCTTGATGTCCAAATGAAGGTCATCAGAGTCTTCAATGTGACAGACTACAGAGATGGGGTGATTGTTCGGCATGGGATCAACATCACTACTCAATGGTGGAATGAGATCTTCATGTGCATATGTTATAGAGGTAACGACAAAGCAATATTTTGCTATGTGGCATAACTGATCACATATTGTGCAGTGTTGTGACCGGGCTCGTAGCAGTTAATACACGTGTTGTACCAGTCTGGTACAGCACGATTCGGTGGCAAAGGGTGAGATTTCAGAAATTTCTTTCGAAGATTAAGCACTCTGGCTTTGATTCGATCTTCTTTTGACATGTATTGATCTGAAGCATGCTGCTCGGTGATAAGCTGGTTTGTGCCCGCTGGTGCATGCTGCTAATTGCTGCTTTGGCATATGATTAGGGGTGTAAACGGTGCGGATACGGTTCAGATAGTGCTCTTACCATAACCGTATCCATATTTTTTTCGGATTCGGATACGGATACGGATAGACCCGGATACGGATACGGTTCGGATATTAAACGGATATGGATACGATTCGGATATCTCGGATACGGATACGAATATGGTCTCATTTCGGATTGTTAGAACGGATATTTTAATAAGTATCATAGAAAATTGATATATAAATATAACTATTAAAAGAAAAAAAATTTAAGTAAGTAATTGCATTAGAAATTTATTGTTCTACATAGTCAAACCATAAAGAAATACTATTAGAGTAATTTGGAGGCTAGAGTTTTTTTAGATAGAGAGAAAATGAAAATATGTTTCTAAGTTAAATATATGTCTTGAAAAAAAAGAAAATATGGAAACTCCTTATGAAATAAGAGGAAAGACTAAAGAGGTACAGGTTAATTAAAAGTAAATTAGAAAAGATGAAAACTATGGTTGTGAAATAAAAGAAATTAATATTTAATGGATCCAAATTGGGTCTCATAAAAATGGATATCCAAATAGAAATATTATCCGGATACGAATAATATCCATATCCGTATCCTTATCCGCCTCATAAAATTGATATTGTATCCGTATCCATATCCATATAAATTATCCGTATCTGTATCTGTATCCGTTCGGATATGGATATTTTTATTTGGATATGGATATTTTGCGGATACGGTACGGTTCGGATTCGGATATTATCCGCATCGTTTACACCACTAATGCGTATTGTTTGTCAGTGCTGGAGTTTTGAGTGGTACGGATGAGAGATGGATTAAATGGAGTGATTGCAGCAGGAATTGAGTTTCTAGCTCTTTCTATTGCTCGTATTGGAGTGTCGCTGCAGTGTGAAACTCGCAAAGATGCAGGCTTTTGGTGGGAGATAACATCGGGGCGAGTCTACTGGTGGAAGCAAGTTGATTGCAAGACTGATGGTCTCTGATTTGAGCAGGAATATTGCTTTTTCAAACTTTGAGAGTTGCCTTCAGCTTGATTTTTGTGTGGTGTCATTGAAGAGCTTGAGTTATGGTGGTATTTTTGTGTGTGGATTGAAGATGGATTGAAGGGAGAGATGGTATTTGATGCTTTTTGATGGAAACATAATCTTTTGCTTGTAGTGTTGGCACGTAGGGTTTGCTTCATTAATTTTGAGGACCGAATGAGCAGATGCCATCCATCACCTGTGCTTATAGTCTTCATTTTAGGCATTTCTCCTTCGCAGGAGTTGAGGCGATTCCAAAATCGCCACTGGATTTTGATTCAATTTATTGTGTCATTTTTAGCTTAGATTTTCTTAAATCTAGCATCTAAACCTGTCAAATTGTATCTAGAGTGATTAGTGACTGCCTCAATTCATAAATTTTCTAAAAATCTCTATTTTTAAACAGAAAATCAAACCTTATATCCAATCACTGTTTTTACTGCATTTTTACTGTTCTGTCAATATTGTTTCTTCATTTTGTGTCCCAATTAGTTCTGAAAATTAAAAATTGATATTGTTCCCTTGAATTTTGCATTTAATAAATGAATTTCAACCTAAAATGTGCCCCTTTACCTGTAATATTTTGTGAGATATAATTTTTCTAATTTTGTTATTTTCTGAGTTTCTGAATTTCCCTTCTGTTTTTCTGTTCAGTTTTTTTTGAATTTTTAAAAATAAAACTATTATGCTATCTGAAGTATTTTCAAGTTTAGAATCAAAATATGAATTTTAATCATCCACTTAAAAAATAGATGTTATCCATTTTATCAATACTGGTCTGTCTGATTCAGTTTCTGAAACCATATAGGTAATTTCATAATAACTCTCATTCTGTTCAGTGTTTTTGTGTGAGATTTGTACAGAAGCTTATCAACTGAACAATTGAATTTCTATAAAAATTTGGTAAATTTTGGAATAGTGGATATGTCTCTATAATTTTCTAAAGATTGCTGTTAACTGATTGTGAATCTGAGAAAAGTTCTGGACTAAAGTGTGAATTACTTGAATTTTCCGAATAAGACAAATATAATATTTTATTATCATTGAAAAGATCTCTCTCTTGTTTCCATGGACATATCATTTGCTACCTTTTTGAACTAAATTTGTGAATTGTGTTCAAGAACTTGAATTGGATTTATGTGAATTAAATAAGAAATTCCAAATATACTTGATTGAAACCCTAATACTAGACAATTAAACTTGATACCTTAACTTCTTGTGTTTGACCCCTAAAACCCAACACCACTTTGCGATAAACATAGACCGACGAGGCACCGGAGTAGCTGGTACATCTTTGGGGTATTTAGGATTATCAAGGAGCACAAAGGGTCTAAGTCTTGGTCGGGCATCCTAGAGACTTAAAGCACGGCGACTTGCAGCGGGAGCTAGTTTTGCTACTATGAAGCCAAAACCAACAAGTCAAGAACCTTGCGGGTTTCCGACTCTGGAGGATGAGTGAGAGCACCTCCGTGCAAGAGATAGATGAGAGCCCTCCGCGTCATGGCAAAGAAGCATGCGAATCGAGAGGAACCAACAAACCAATCAAGTGAGAGTGCGTGAGCACGGACCAGGACCTATCATCTCGCTCTTTCATCTTTCAATTAGTATAATTATTAAGTTTGACTTTTCATATATATTAGTAAATCCAATATAAGCCTCCCTGTGGACTGATATCCCAGCTATCTACAACGTAGATTGTGAGGGCACGACCGCACGTTAGTTGACTGGGAAATATAAATTCGAATAAGACTGCATCCTAGTGATCAATATGATAGGAAAGTAGATTATTATGGATTTAGAGTTCAAAATTTAGTATTCCATGATTTATTGTGTAAGTTGCATTCAAGCATGGAATATAATTTCGCTCGGTTCAAATAAGTGATGATAATTCGATCAGAGAGGAAAAAGAGATTTGATCCGCTTTTGTAAATCACTACGAAGAAGCATTCACATATAGCCCATTCCTCAAAGTAAATATAATGCGCCCGCTTGAATTCTTAGCATATTTGCCGAAGCTATCACAAAGTGACACCATGGGAGTGAGTAGTATCCCGAATATAGATGAAATAAAAGCGGCAATATGCGATTTAGACCCAAACAAAAGTGCAGGACCGGGTGGCATAACCGGCCAATTCATACAAGCGTTCATTCCACACCTTTTCGAGCCAATCACAAACACAATACAAAAATTCTTTCAAACTGAACAAATGGATGAAGATATCGGCCATCCAAATCTACTGATCGTACCAAAGGAAACACCCCAACGAAACTAACCATCTCTCGATAAATATTTTGAACTCATTATATAAAATTATTGCGAATATTAGTCTAGCGCATATGACCGTCTTTAGCTTAATTAATATCAAAGGAACAAAATCCTTTTTTTCTGGACTGGTCAATAGCCGAAAACATCATCTTCCTTAGAGAAATCCTACACTAATTCCACAAAAAAGAATGCAAAGAACCGGCATATTGCATGAAAGCGAATCAACGGAATGAATTGGCCCTACATCTACGATCTACTTCTCTTTAATTTTCCAATACATAATACAAATTTAATTAAGTCATGTCTAAGAAATGCAAAATTCACCATACAAATGGATGGAAAAGGGGATGAATTTTTCGTGCCCGGAAAGGGATTGAGACAAGGTTGTCTGTTGTCAACTTACATATTTATTGTAGGGATGGATTTGTTTTCTTTGGCTCGAGATTATGCGACCAAATCATGATACTTAAAAGGCGTTAAATTAGCACGAAGGGCCCCGGTTCTAAGTCACTTACTATATGCGGATGATTTATTATTTTATGGCCAAGTGGAGGTAGAAGACACCAAAAAGGTACAAGAGGCGCTCAAAGTGTTTGAGATTGTGTCCAGGCAAACTGTCAACCTGAGGAAGTCAAAATTATGGTTCAGTCATTTTGTTGAACCCCACATAGAGAAATAACTCATTGAGATAATCTGGGCGATACGGGCAGACAAAAAGTAAAATACCTGAGCTTACGTTAAAAAGTCCGGCGAACTTGACCTAGCGCACATAAAAGAAAGAATACAACAAAAACTAGCCGGATGGAAAATCAATACACTATGACATGCATCCTCCTCTCCAGTGATCACGCATAGAACATGCAATCACTTCTTCGGATTTCTCAGGTTTAGGCAACACAAGGGTTTTATGATCCCAAGAATTCTGGAAAGTTAACAATCTTCGAATCCATGAATGGGTTAAATCAAACACCTCAGGATGAGTTTATTTGACAAAGTAAATTGCAGAATTTAGTTTTATCGAAATAGATAAGACCACATCGGTTTCAAAAAATTAAGTGGGAGTACGACAGTCTTCTAGTGTTACAACAAAGAACCTTCACCATCCTAATAATTGGGAGTTGAAGTCTATGTAGACTTATGGTTGTAAGATAAAGTACATTGGTAAAATATTGAAAGAATTCAATACGCAAGAAATGTTCTTACTTACGATGGTCATATGAATGATGAAAGACATACGAATGAGATTCTATGCCTTCAGCCATATATTGAAGTGTTCAATATACAAGAAAGAGTTCTTGCTTGATGAAAAACATACGAATGAGATTTTATGCCTTCAGCCATATATATTGAAGTGTTCAATATACAAGAAAGAGTTCTTGCTTATGACATTCACTTGAACAATACAAGGATATAAGAATTAGATTATATATTGAATATTCAACATGCAAGAAAGAGTTCTTGGTTTTGACACTAATATGAACAATGAAATGCACATGAATTGGATTCTATGCTTTCAACAATATATTGAAGGAGTTCAATATGTAAGAAAGAATTCTTGCCTACGATGTTCATGTGCTTATCATCCGTTTATTAAAAGGTTAAATATACAAGAAACAGTTATTGATAACGGAATGAATAAGATTCTTCAATCCATACAATGTATTGTGCAATATGCTTGGAGCATAAGAGAGCAAATTATAGTCATTTGATGACTAGAATAAATATCTAAGTTCTTATGAAGAACTAAGATATCCTGATCTATGAGGAGCTAAGTAGTGGTAAGAGATTATACTTTCCTAACATAGATCATTATCGCAATTCGTTTATTTTGAATGTAGTAATTTGGAAAGTAGATACTGTAACTGAAACAAAATCATATTGTCGCTTTAGAAGCGGACAATAGGTATGCTTGAATCAAAAGTTGATCATGGAACTAGGAGTAGTCCCGAGTGCTCTTAAAAGCCTGATGATCTATGTTATGAACAAAGAGTTACTCAGAATAGAGCAACAACGATACAAGTATCTATTTCAGAAGTCCTCGACTAATGATAGAGATCAATAGTAGACATTACAAGTTTGCAAAGTAAATTTCTATAATCTGATAGGCATATATTTCTCGCTAGTAGAACATGAAGGTCATGTTTTCTAATAAGCATTGGATGCTTAGGATTAACCTAATGCAAGTGGGAGACTAAAGGAATTATGCCCTAGGCCAAATTGTTGGACTAGAGGTTAGATTATGAGAAACACGTTTATTCAGTTCATATATGAATGAGTGTTTGGGTGACTAATATATTTACATATATTAGATAAACCATGAATGACACTTCGGGTTCACGTCATCAGAATACGTGATTTTGATAGTAGAATTGTGAACCAACGAATGACATTCTATACTGTCCCTAGTGATATGTAGGATGTTTATAGAGATAAACATACTTCAAGTAAGAATCTACATATCCACACTAGTATATTCGCAGATTGGATGATCATGTGCTGCTGATCATGGATATAGGGATGTGAAGTCTAGAATATAGGTGCCTGTTAGAGAACATGTACTGGACTGACCACACTATGAGAATATGCATGGTATATGTAATTAGTGATTCTCATATGAATAGTATGCTTGTTCCTACGACCTGAGGTTACCATGTATTTCTGTATGAGGAACTGCATACTTTAATATGATCTTACGTCATCCGTAACGGGATGATCTTTAGGGTCATCATTAGGTATGCACTGAATCATGACGAGAAATGTGAGTGACCAAAATGAGATTTGTTCCTCTCGTTAAGAGGGAGATATCGTTGGGCCCCTTGATGAACTAGGACTGAATGAAATGCATGGTCATGCTCAAAATGGATTAACATGTGTTGTTAATATCATTTTGTATTTGTTCAGTCCAATTCTCGATCGGGAAAGAGACTTTGGTCAAACTCAAGGATGCCATACTTCCATGCTTTGTTATCAAGACATATATCGTAGAAGAAAACGAATAATCAAATGTCCATTCAGATAGGTTTATGATCGCTGATCATTTCATTTAACATGGGTAGTCATGACACCAGTCTAGAGGTTATTCATGACTTAGGATCTTTGGAAGATTGTTGCCAGCGTTAAATGGAACCTACAGGGTCACACAATGATCGATTATTTCCTTAACTCAAACCCTAATCTGCGCCTATTCTGTTGCCAACGGAACTATTCCGTTGCCAACGGAATATGTATTTCCATAAATGAATACTTGGCAACTAAGGTTATTACAGTTTCCATATCTATTCCGTTGGGAACGGAACTATTCCGTTGCCAATGGAATATGGTAATGTTTTGTTCAATCAATTATCCAATAATTGATTATTTCGTTCACCAATTTATACATCATATGTATAACTGTTTTTGAGGTATATTCATCCCGTACGAATGGAGTTCATTGTGTGACCGTGTAGGTTCCATTTAATGCTGGCAATGATCTTCTAAAGACCGTAAGTCATGAGTAACCTCTAGACTGATGTAATGACTACCCAGGTTAAATGAAATGATTAGCGATCATAAACCTATCTGAATAGACGTTGCTTATTCCTTTTGTTCTACGATATATGTCTTGATCACAAGACATGGAAGTATGTCATCCCTGAGTTTGATCAAAGTCTCTTTCCTGATCGAGAATTAGACTGAGTAAATACAAAATGATATTAACAACACATGTTAATCCATTTTGAGCATGGCCATGCATTTCCTTCAGTCCTAGTTCATCAGGGGGCCCAGAGATATCTCCCTCTTAATGAGAGGAACAAATTCCATCTTGGTCACTCACATTACTCGTCTTGATTCAGTGCATACCTAATGATGACCCTAATGATCATCCCATTATGGATGACGTAGGATCATATTAAATTATGCAGTTCTACATACAAGAATCCATGGTGACCTCAGGTCGTAGGAACAAGCACACTATTCATATGAGAATCACTAATGACATATACCATGCATATTCTCATAGTGTGGTCAGTCAGTACGTGTTCTCTAACATGTACCTATATTCCAGACTTGACATCTCTATGTCCATGATCAGCAGAACATGATCATCCAGCCTGTGAATATACTAGTGTGGATATATAGCTTCTTACCTGAAATATGTCTATCTCTATAAACATCCTACATATCACTAGGGAGAATTTAGAATGTCATTCGTTGGTTCACATTTCTATTATCAGAATCACGTATTTTGATGACGTGAACCCGAAGTGTCATTGTTGGTTGATATAAGATTTACATTCACAACCCATACACCCAGATATATAAGAAACAACCTTTATTGAATAAATAATAATGTCTTAATACATAATCCATTTCCTAGCACAAATACATTTGGCCTAGGGCACTAATCCTATAGTCTCCCACTTGCACTAGGCCAACGCTAAACATCTTATGCCCATAGACCTAACATGACCCTCATGTTTCGCTTGCGGGAGTGGTTTAGCTAATGGATTGGCGACATTGTCGTCCGATGCTACTCTATACATTTTAACATCACCCCTTTGTATAATCTCTCTGATAAGATGGAAGCGTCGTAGTATGTGCTTGGACTTTTGGTGAGATCTCGGCTCCTTTACTTGTGGGATCGCTCCATTGTTGTCACAATATAGATCCACTGGTTCCGAGATGCTCGGAACTACTCTTAGTTCCTCCAAAAAGTTCTTTATCCAAACAGCTTCTTTAGCCGCTTCTGCAGCGGCTATATACTCTGCTTCCGTTGAAGAATTTGCTACAATACATTGCTTGGAACTCTTCCATGTCACTGCGCCTCCATTTAGGCAAAATAAATAACCTGATTGCGATCTAAAGTCATCTGAGTCTGTCTGGAAGCTTGCGTCGGTGTAACCCTTTACAACGAGCTCGTCTTCCATACCTCCATAGACTAGGAACAGGTCCTTAGTTCTTTGTAAGTACTTAAGGATTCTTTTGACAGCTATCCAGTGACTTTCACCTGGATTAGACTGAAACCTGCTTGTTGCGCTCAATGAGTATGACACATCTGGTCTAGTACATATCATGGCATACATGATAGATCCTATAGCCGAAGCATATGGGATCTTATTCATGCGTCTTCGTTCCTGTTCACTAGTAGGACACTGTGTCTTATTGAGAGAAACGCCATGTGACAAGGGCAAAAATTCTTTCTTGGATTCTTTCATTCTGAACCGTTTCATGACCTTGTCTATGCATGTACTTTGACTCAGACCTATAAGCCTTCTAGATCTATCTCTATAGATCCTGATTCCTAGCATATAGGAGGCTTCTCCTAGGTCTTTCATTGAGAAATTATCTCCCAGCCATTTCTTGACGTTCAATAATGTTGGGTCGTCATTTCCCATGAGTAATATGTCATCTATGTAAAGCACCAGGAATACTACCGTGCTCCCACTGAACTTCATGTAAACACAAGGCTCACCTTCACTTTTGGTAAAACCAAAACTTTTGATTACTTCATCAAAATGAAGGTTCCAGCTTTGAGATGCTTGCTTCAATCCATAGATGGATTTCTGAAGCTTGCAAACCTTACCAGAATTCTTAGGATCGACAAAACCCTCGGGTTGCATCATATGCACGTCCTCGGTCAGATTTCCGTTTAGGAAAGCTGTTTTGACATTCATTTGTCATATTTCATAGTCATAATATGATTCTATGGCTAATAGAATTCTGATGGATTTAAGCATAGCTACATGTGAGAAAGTTTCGTCATAGTCAATACTATGAACTTGTTTGAAACCTTTCGCCATAAGCCTTGCTTTGTAGGTTTGTACCTTTCCATCCACGTCAGTCTTCTTCTTGAAGACCCACTTACATCCGATGGTCTTCAAGCCTTCGGATGGGTCAATCAAATTCCAAACTTGATTATCCTGCATGGATTGCATCTCGGCTCTCATGGCCTCTAACCATTTCTGAGAGTCAGGACTCTTCATTGCATCTTTGTAGGACGTGGGTTCATCATCTATGAATGTCACATCATCATCATTAGACACGAGAAATCCGTATCTCTCGGGCTTATGACGAATTCTACTAGATCTACGTTGAGTCTGTTATGTTTCAAGCTCATCAATTCTTTGAGAGCTTGTTTGGTCTTCCGTCACAGGTTCTGTAACTGTAGGTGAGTCTCGAATTTCTTCGAGTTGTACTTTACTCCCACTGGTTCTCATAGAGACAAACTCTCTTTCCAAGAAGGCTTCATTGCGAGCAACAAACACTTTGTTCTCCGATGGGTGGTAAAAGTAATATCCTTTAGTTTCCTTAGGATATCCCACAAACAGGCACTTATTAGATTTGGGTCCGAGTTTATCGAAAAACTGACGTTTGACATAAGTCTCACATCCCCAAATTTTAAGAAAAGACAACTTGGGGCTTTTCCCCGTCCACATCTCATATGGCGTCTTTTGAACCGCTTTGGATGGAATCTTGTTCAGTATGAATGCGGCAGTCTTAAGAGCGTAACCCCAGAAAGACATCGAAAGACTCGTTTGACTCATCATCGATCGAACCATATCCAATAAGGTTTGATTCCTCCTTTCGGACACTCCATTCCACTGAGGAGTTCCTGGATGAGTCGGTTGTGAAACTATTCCACATTCTCTGAGACTATCCTCAAATTCCTGACTCAGATATTCGCCTCCTCGATCAGATCGAAGTGCTTTAATCTTCTTGCCAAGTTGATTTTGTACTTCATTCTTAAATTCTTTGAACACTTCAAAGGATTCAGACTTATGCTTCATCAAGTAGACATAACCATATCTACTGAAGTCGTCCGTGAAAGTTATGAAGTACCGATAACCACCTCTAGCCGGCGTACTCATTGGTCCACGTACATCAATATGTACGAGTTCTAATAAGTCATTGACCCTTTCACCAACTTTTGTGAAGGGTTTCTTAGTCATCTTGCCAAGTAAACAAGACTCGCACGTCTCAAATGATTCCGAATCAAATGAGTCTAAAAGTCCATGAGAGTGGAGTTTAGAAATGAGTTTCTCATTTATATGGCCTAAGCGACAGTGCCAGAGGTATGTTGTATTTGAGTCATTCGGTTTAAATCGTTTAGTGTTAATGTTATATATGGACCTATAATTCTCTTTCTTAAGATCTAGCACGTAAAAACCTCTTTCTAATATAACATTTCCATAAAAAAGTTTATCCTTTAAGATAGAACAATTATTATTCTCAATAACAAATTTATAACCATCCAAAGCTAGACTAGAAATAGAAATAATATTTCTGCTCATAGCACGTACAAAATAACAATTATTAAGTACTAATACAAGTCCACTAGGCAAAGTCAATAAATAAGTTCATACGGCTAATGCAGCAACTCTTGCTCCATTTCCCACACGCAGGTCGACTTCGCCCTTAGCTAATCTTCTACTCCTTTGTATTCTCTGCACATCATTACAAATGTGAGTACCACATCCGGTATCCAATACCCAAGATTTAGGAGTAAGTGAATTAGTTTCAATAACAAAAATACCTGATGCGGTAGTCACACTACCCTTCTTGATTTCGTCCTGATAGAGTTTGCAGTTTCTCTTCCAATGGCCAACCTTGTTGCAATGGAAGCAAACTTCCTCCTTGTCTTTCTTGATCTTAGGTTTGGGCAACACCTTGCCTTTACCCTTGCTCTTGTTCCCGGTCTTCTTACCCTTCTTCTTGTAAACCATTAGGACATCTTTGACAACATTTGTCTTCCTGTCCTCCTGTGCGTTCTTAAGCATCCCATGCAACTCGGTGATGGATTTCTCCATCTGATGCATATTATAGTTCATGATGAATTGCTTAAAATTAGGAGGCAACGACCCGAGAATTTTGTCAACAGCCAATTCTCTGGGCATAGATGAACCAAGCCTCTCCAATTGATCAAGATAGCTTTTCATCTTGAGTACATGAGCACTCACAGATGAACCTTCAACCATCTTCGTATCAGTCAGAGAGACGGTCGCTTTGTAGCCCTCAACTCTAGCCTGCTCTTGGAACATTTCCTTGAGAGTTACGATCATATCGTAAGCACCTATGTCCTCCAGTTGCTTCTGAAGCTCGGAGGTCATGGTCGCTAGCATGAGACAAGCTATCCCTGTGTCGTCTTTGACGTATTTAGCATACTCATCTCGGGCAGCCCTTGCGGCTTCCTGTTCTGGTTCCTCTGGGTAAGCCACTTCTATGACATACAGTTTATTGCCAGCCTTGAGAACAATTCTCAGGTTTCTAAATCAGTCAAGGAAGTTAGACCCATTTAGCTTATCCTTCTCAAGGATAGATCGTAAATTCAACCCAGTTGAATTATTATTATTTGCCATTATTCTACAAGTTCAAATGTTAAGTGCCATTATTATTTATTCATTTGGGGTTGTTTTGTTTTGGTGTTTCTTATATTGTACTCCCACTATTTTTCTCCAAATCAACCACCTTCAGTAGTATTGATTCGGAAACTTCAATTAGATGAGGTTTCATAGTGAGTCAAGATCCGTATTTCATTGAGTATTAAGTGCGCTTTGGCACAACCCTCAATATACAACTATTTAGGTAAGAACACTTCCAATTGTATCATATACAAATCTTTCCTTTTATGGAATGAGCATCATATGCCCCAAGTCCGACCTGCTTGCTCAGTTAAGTTTAACCATGTATGATTATCAGCGAAATAGAGTCCAGCACACTCAGCTTTGACATGACCCATGCTGGACGTCATTTCCCGCATACCCTCCTTTACAAAGACAATCCCCCATATGCTCAGCTTTGGCATGACCCACATGGAAGAATGTCTAAGTACCAAGGGCTTCAGTGACATGGGGGGCACTTCCTTACTTAACATTTTGAAAGATTTTGTTTTGGATTTATAAATATAAACATCACAGAATCTAAGTAAAATATGGTATGAGCCTATTCCTCATGAGCGATCATGAGGTTCCTAATCCTAGATCTATCTTTTAGATTGCAGGAGTAATCTTCAATGAACCCTTCGTTGTTTGTGTGCGAAGATCCAATGCCATCTTCCGAAGATCTCTCCAAGCTCCTTGCCTTGTAGTCTTGATATAATATCTACCCTAACGACTATCCTATTGCTAGAAAAAGTAATTTACAATTTTGGACAACTCACAGGTTGCCATAATTACAACTTTGGACAACTCACTGGTTGCCATAGATATTAAATAAAATTACAAGCATTCACACACAAGATTACATCACAGAACAATCACAGATCTAAAGCTCATACCATATTTATATATTTAAATTCCATGTATAACAAAAATTAGGGTTTCTCGCAAAATCAGCATTATTCCGTTGGGAATGGAACTATTCCGTTCTCAACGGAACTATTCTGTTGGGAACGGAGACGTGCTGGAGATTCGTATTTACTTTAGTTTTAGTTCCGTTTCCAAAACGGATTTCGAAAAACTATTTTTCGAAATTCTAGAAAATAATAATATCCAATATTATATTCCTAGAAACTATTTCCGTGATGTTTTGAAATAATATTTTCAAAACCCTAAAATTTATTATACTTGAATTTACTAAATTTTAAATATAATCGACGATTATTTCCTTAACGAACGTTACATGCGCAGTGGAACCTATGGATTTAACCCGCCCTAGGATCTACGTTAAGGGAATAAAAGTACGAGATTAACTATTAAAATTTATACCTCGGATCTTCCTGATCCCCGAGATGAAGAACGGATGTAGGTCTGAACTATTCTGACTTGCAACCTTCTCCTTCCTGAAGCTGGATCCGCGAACCTCTACTCGTATCCACTCGATCTTCAGACGCACGGAATAACCGGACTCGGCTAGACGAGTCCGGAAATACTTTCCGAATACTCTCAAAACTTTCTCTCTCTTTTCTGTGTAATAGACGTCCTCTAAGGCTTCTGAATTGTTTATATAATAGAGAGACTCTGCTCTTTTATTTATACTAGAGAGAGAGGCGAACGATTTCTCAGTTACCATAACTAAAACCCAAATCCGCGCCTATTCCGTTGCAAATGGAACTATTCCGTTGCCAACGGAATATGTATTTCCATAACGGAATACTTGGCAACTAAGGTTATTACAGTTTCCATATCTATTCCGTTAGGAACGGAACTATTCCGTTGCCAATGGAATATGGTAATGTTTTGTTCAATCAATTATCCAATAATTGATTATTTCGTTCACCAATTTATACATCATATGTATAACTGTTTTTGAGGTATATTTATCCCGTACGAATGGAGTTCATTGTGTGACCGTGTAGGTTCCATTTAACGCTGGCAACGATCTTCTAAAGATCGTAAGTCATGAGTAACCTCTAGACTGATGTCATGACTACCCAAGTTAAATGAAATGAATCTAACAAAACTAATAACATAATCTAACAACAATTTATCAAAAAGTATAACATAATCCCACAAAATTATAAAAATTCTAACAAAATGTATAACATCCCTCAAATTTCATATTAAAATCTAATTATAACAAATTTTATAATAGATTCTCGCAAAATTCATCTAACAAATTTCATAACAAAAATCTAACAACAAACATCAAACACACAAAACATCAAAACAGAACACCAAGTTTGAAATTTAATAAGATATGAACGATAAGTCCTTTGAAGATTGCGTCGAGCAGTATGCATCTTGGAGAAGCAATCTCGCACCAAAATGCTTTGCCAGAGCCTTCATATGCTTCTTAACATATTTTAGGCCCTACAAAAATAAATAAATAAATAAACAAATATATAAATAAATAAATGAAATTCCTTGCAATTTATGAAATTAACTTGTGTATTTCTTTTCTCTGAGACTTAGTTTTGAGCCTTTTGGCTTGTAAATATAAATAGAGAATTTTAAATTAATGTTGAGAAATGCATATTAAACTCAAAATTGTATGTTTAGGTCCTGTATTTGAGCAGTGACAAATAGGAAGCATTAAAAGCCCCAAAATATGAAATTAGAGATTGCATTTGTACATTGCAATCCTTTGAGTTCCAATTTATACTTCTTTACTAACTAGTTACAGCACAAACCAGCAGCATGAACATGAAAACTTCACAGATATTAGCATCTTCTAGTGAAGAATAGATACTGGAGAGGTCCCAAACAAGGTTGGGTAAGAGCTTAACTTCTTTATTCCTTGTTATTAAAACAGGGAACTCAATAACATGACTAGAAGTAACCAAATCAAAACTGCGAAGTTCAGACCTATTAAAACAGGAATCAATTAAGCCTGAGTAACCCCAACAATGCGCAAATCAGTCTCAATGAGCCTATACTACAAAATCAACTCCTTATTAGTCCCTAATTAACTTAAATTATGAAATCAACCTCTTATGAATCCCTAATTAACCGAAATTATGTAATCAATCCCTAATTAATCAGAATTATGAAATTAACACCTTATCAGTCCGCAAATTATGAAATCAAACCCTTATCAGTCCCTAATTAAACCAAGCTATGAAATCATCCCAAAATTAGCACTAATTAACCCTAAATAAATCTAACTCAGACTTAGTCGGTCAAAGCAGTCTCCATCAGACCTCAGTTACATGGAACATCCAAAATCACAATCAGAGAGGAGAGGAGGGAGTACCTGTTCAGAGAGAAGAAAGAGAGTGGTCACGACTTGGAACAACAGCCTTACTACACCAAGTTCCTCTCGTGAGTGGGAGAGAAGGTCGACCGTGCGAGCTGCTACTGAGAATGAGAAGGAGATCGGTCGAGGAGGGGGGAGAGAGAGCTGATCGTGATCGCCAAAGGAGAGGGAGAGGAACAGAGCTTTTCTTTCTTCCCATGCGAGAGCTAGAAGAAAAACGGGGGAGAGACGGAGAGTTCTTCCGTTTAATTCTTCGTTCCGATGTGGAAATTAGTGAGCTGCCACATCAGACGTCGTAAAATGGTCGGTCTGAGAAGCTTTATTGATATTATATATAATACTTCTACTGAGATGCAAATAATTCAAATGAATTTTGAATACACCCCAGAGCCTTCATATGAAGAAAGAATGCCTTTTTCTCTCTGGAAATACATGTACAAATGATGACCATTATATTTTTCTGAAACGTAAGGAGACGAATTGCCTATTAGAAGATGAACCGGAGACAAGCTACTGGAGAGGAAGTTGTGTGTTTGTGATGGCAAGATATCTCTCAGATTCTTTACTCAATAATTTTCTTTTAAGTAGCCACTTATTAAGTTAATTAGACCACACATAGTTAACAAATTCATTTATTAGGAGACTAATTCTATAAATTGTTAGACATGATTTAGCAGTTGAGCAAAAACTATAGTAGAAACCTTGATGCATTTATTGAATAGTTGAGGAGTTCAAATTGGACCAAAAAAAAATTGAGGGCAAAAAATGAATTACTTTAATAATTGAGGGGGCAGAATTAGATTTTTCTCTAAATAAAAATTATGAAGTTATATTATTTTCCAAATTGTGTATAAAATATTTCTTACTGTACCAGTTATAATTGCATATACATAATTTTTTTTTCCAGATTTTACAATTATAAAAAAATATCTATAAACTACCAAGGACTCAAGATAGATTGAAGAGTTTAACAAGTTATCAATAAAACATGATTTACTGATAGAACTAGATTACGAAATTTGAATTAGAGATTTTTGTATTAAAGATGTAACAACACAATTTTGATTTTAAACTATTTTACTTAAAATAAACTCCAACCCCTTATTTTTCAC
Organism: Juncus effusus; assembly: GCA_027726005.1. NCBI lineage: Eukaryota > Viridiplantae > Streptophyta > Magnoliopsida > Poales > Juncaceae > Juncus > Juncus effusus. The sequence continues at coordinate 7,376,561 of CM050896.1, read as the reverse complement.
CTACTTTTGAGCCTTCTCAAAATGCCACATCATCACTTTTAGCTCGATCGTTCTATCAAATTTTTTGTTGAATCTTAATCATTCATTTTCTCAAATTTATTGATATTTTATGACAATATTTATGTGGTAATTAAAATATAATCATATAATTGAGTGAATTAGTGTTTTGTGTTTCATTCCCGGTTAAGTGAGAACTGTTGAATTTGTTTCTGGCCATAAGATCTTAATCAGATGGTTTAAGTGAATCACAAGACGAAGTTATGTTCAATTATTAATACCAATAGTTAATGAAGAGTTCACTCATTAAAATATAAATATTTTTTCTTTTCTTCTTTAAAAAATTATAATTCTTAATGAATATTTTATTTCTCATGTTAAAATCATCAAATATAAATTCGTTGAAATTTTCTCTTTATTGTGGTGGTTCCAATTTATTTATTTTCTTGCTAAAATATGTGAATATAATCTATATAAGAGAACATATACAAAAATGACATCCTCATTAACTTGTATCTTATTTTTCACCTCTCTTTAAGCATTCTCAAGAGACTTATTATATATATTGTTTATGTATTATGAATTTATTTTGAATTTTCATAATTACAATTTATACATAGATTGAAATAAATAATATAATTGAAATATTCGCAGCAAAGCGCGAGTATTATCCCAGTACTTCTTAATTAATAGCTTCTATTTTTCTTGCCGAGAGCCTATCAAACCATTAGGCCGGCCTTGATGGCATCTTATCTTTAGACGAGCAAATTGCTCCCACTTTGCGTGAGTTCATCACTTTTTTATGGCTAGTTATATTTTAACAAGGGAAATGATATGAGTAGGAAAATATTTGACAAGGGCAGGAAAAATTATAGTAAAATAATTTTTTTACCCTCTTTCTATATGTCAATTAATTGAATTAAAAAAGGTCAGAAAATATTTGTTGATTCTTCTCTCTCCAACATTACTTCCATTAAAATTCAAAAATCTATAAAAGACAACTCACTAAAATTGTGATATGTGTTACTTTTTTGTAATATTAATGTTCCTGTTCATGACATCATTAATTATATTAATATGCTTCTCCAATTACTAAGGCTATTTAAAAAATAAAATGTTGAATAATATTACAAATGATTTAAATTAAAAAAAATAATTCATTATTTTTCAATTTTATTATGTGGGTTGTTGGATAGTTGCTCTATAAACAACAAAATGGGCATTAAAAACAAAAATGACTAATTCATATTTTTGAGGATTCGTTAAATAAGACAAATGCGAAATTGAGCAACAAAAATGTTATGGATAAATTTGAGATAATCATATTATTAGTGCATTTATTATCCAATTCTTTATTTCCTTTTTAATTCATATAATGGACATATACAATAAGGGTAATAACGTCATTTTCTAAATTGATTTCCTGCCCGCATCAATTATTTTCCTGCCCCTATCACCATCCTTTTAACGATATCTTGTGTTAAAGGATTAGTTAAGATTGTCTTGACTATTTGACTTTTAAAGTGACTTCTAAAAGCTGACTCAACTGATGCTACACTTTCCATTTATTTATTGTTAATTCACATGGACAAATGATATGAGTAGGAATTCCTTTGATAGGAGCAGAAAATTTTAGAATAAAATTATGCTTTTACTCTTTGTGTGAATTCAATACTTTTTAATTAAAAAAGGCAAGAGTGGTGCCAATTCTTCTCTCTCCAAATTCAATGAGATTAACTCTTCAGATATTTAAAGTAATAAACATGTCGGCAATCTATTAGCAGACAAAATACATAATAAAATTATTTAATAATCATCACATTGTTCTTATTACAAAAATAGCTAACTTAAAATCTAATATGAGAAATGACATACTTGATTTATAAAATAAATTATTATTGTTTTCAATTATTTTTTTGTTGTCATAAATAGATAGAATTTCTGAAATATGAGTATATGACTCTCATTTTTACATCACAAATTTTCGGGAATAAAATAATTTATTAAAAAAGGAATTATATTATTAATTCAATCAAAATCCAATTGAATAAGAAAATATTTTGGTGTTACCATATTTTACCATTGTTAATTAATAGCACTTAATAAAACAGCTAACAATAATCCAATCATTTGTAAGGGATAAAAAAGTAAATTTAGTTTGTCATTTTCCTGCTCTCATCAAATAAAAATAAATTTCTGCCCAAATCACCATCCATTCTCATAATAGATCTAGTATTTAGCAGTATCAAATCGTACAGCTCCACCAGTTAGGTACTACCTAAATTTGAGATAAATTTCAACTCCAAACCATGTGGAATTTTTTTTCTGAAAAAAATAGACATATAAACCACTCGATATTCAAAAAGAAAAAAATAGTATAAAATATATAAAAGTAATTCATAGGAAAATGTTCACTTGTACAAACTTTAATTCTTCAGTTTCCTAAAAATATTTTGGGGACCAATGCGACAAAAAACAAAAAGGAGCATGAAAAAAGAAATGCAGGCATAAGTCACTACGAAAATAGAAATGTAATCTTAGTCAGTACATTGATTCATATCCAGAATAGTAACAGGTACTCGGAAGTACTCATTAGTAACAAATCACTCGAAAGTTGCAAATTATGAACTGACCTGAAAAACTCATTTACTGTTTGAATTCGAACACATATTTAACGCCACCAAAAAGTGTTAACAAATTTGATTCTTGACCTAAACCCACAAAATCTGTTGAAATTTCTTGTTTTGTGATTTTATCTCATACAAATTACCTCAAAATATTGGCTCCAATGACCAAAAATACCGATTTGCTGACTCTGATATGCTATCCAAATAACTTGTAACTTGATCTGAGTGACAAGTGATACGAACCAGACTCATTGATTCAAACCCCAAATGATCCGACAATTTGACCCCAAAATCTAGACTCCTAAGAGTTAAAAATGACGAGAATCCAATCCAGAACTCCAATACCAAGGATCCGAATTGACCCAACCAAATCCAGTTACCGTATCCCCTTTTGCCTCTTATAGTAATCATATCAGGGTATCAAAAGTCCGGATCCGATTTAGATAGTGCTCAAATTATATTTGTATTCATATTTTTTTTTTGGGATCCAGAACATGATATGGTTTTATCCGTGTTGGATATTATACAAATTTAGATATAGTTCGTAAGGGTGTACATGAGTCATACACAAATTTAGGCCGAAATTATTACTCAACCTAACTATAATAGATTAAGTTTTTTCCAATCCATAATATTTCGAAAAACAATCTAACACGGTGATATTTTTTCTTCGGCAGGTTTGGCGGTTTAACCGGGTTTTAAACTTTATTAAGTGTACGTTATTACAAAATATATTAACAATATATAATTAAGATTTTAATATGTCAATGCATAAATATGATACGAAAAAACAACTAATTTTATTAAAAACTCATTGGAACGTGTTTTTAACAAAATATAAAATCATACATAAGCATACAAAATCGATATATCTTCCCCCAAAATTTTCTAAAGTTGCAGAATATATATATGTCAAAGGTTTGTGAGAAATAAAAACTTAGGATCTTGGTTTAATATTTTATAAGTTGATAATTGGTGAATTATGAAAATAAAAGCTAAAAATATAAAATAACAAATAAACTTGGAGTAGAAAAGAAAATAAATAATTGAAATATATAACATAGCAACTCATTTTGGAGTATGTTGCTTAGGGGGGTTTAATTTGGATTTTTAATTTAAAACCAATAACCCAACCCATAATTCAGAGTTATTTAAAATTTAAATCCAGTCCCAACCCAATAACTTCAAAACCCGTAAAAATGAGTTCGGCCGGGTCGGGTTAGGCAGGCTGAGAGTAGAGGTGGCAAAACCTGACCTGATTTTGGTTTAATATTTTATAAATTTATAATTGGTGAATTATGAAAATAAAAGCTAAAAGTATAAAATAACACATAAACTTGGAGTAGAAAAGGAAATAAATAATTGAAATATATAACATGGCAACTCATTTTGGAGTATGTGGGTTAGGGGGGTCTTATTCGGATTTTTAATTTAAAACCCATAAGCCAACCCATAATTCAGGGTTATTTAAAATTTAAACCCAGATCCAACCCAATAACTTCAAAACCCGTAAAAATGAGTTCGGCCGGGTCGGGTTGGGCAGGCTGAGAGTAGAGGTGGCAAAACCTGACCTGACCTGACCCGAAAATGTTGACAAGTCAACGACCCGAAATCTGATCGCACCTGAACCCAAATGACCCTAGACCCAAAATACCCGGAATCCGAATGACCTAGAACCCGAAATACCCGAGACCCGAACGACCCGAAACCCGGAAGACCCAAGACCCGAATGACCTGAGACCCAAACGACCCGAAACACGAATGACCCGAGACCCGAATGATCCAAACCTAAATGACCTGAAGTTGCAGGGGCGAAACCAGAACAAAATCATAGAAGGGGCCAGACCGAAATGTGGCGAGATAAAACAATGCATATTTTTTTCTTTTTCAGTGCGTGGTATTCTTTTAAAAGAAATAACTTCATTGTCAAACATTTGCACAATTTTATCTACAACTAATGATAAAAAATTTCATTCTTTTTATCTTTATGTGCCCCAATTTTATACTTTACATTGTATAATGAATTTAAAGAAAGCTCAAAATAATATTTAACGGCATTCTAGTTCTACTTAATTTTTAACATTTTAATCTTAGAGAAAGTTAGAATATCAAAATTATATGCAATTCATTCAAATTATAGAAACTTTGTTTCTAATATTTGACTTGAGTATGTTAACTAACTAAACTGGAAATATTTTATATATTTAAGTTGAATGAGAAAAATATAGGATATATGAAGAAAGGAATTTTTTTTACTTTGGCAGTATACTTACAAGACTAAAATCCTATGATTTTCTACTCACCAACATCCTATGTAATGAATTACTAAAGTGGATTGAATAGCATATTTTTATATGCAATAATACTAATATGATTTGTTTTCTTACTTGATTGAAGACCACAAAGAATCAAATCTACATTAAATTGGAATGTCAGCCTTTTGTAGCCTTTTATCTAAGTATAAGAGGAGCCAAATTTCTCATCTATAAAATCTAATGTACTCACCATATAAAGTATAAGAGGAGCCAAATTTTACTATACAAGGACTAAAATAAAAGAATTGAGGGGTACTAATATAATTTCAGATTCATAGGGGGGGGGCATTGAAAGGAAACGCGTAATCTCAGAAGCACAGCGGAATTAAAATTTTACCCGTTTTCTAACCGAGGATCCATGTATTATCAATCAAATCAGAAAAAATAAATCTTATTTATACCTCGGATTCGGCTAATTCGGTTTGTAGGGCTTCGCGATTCGTCTCCAAACGATCTCTCTGCGTCTTCTTGCGGCTCTGATCACGAAAAGGCGCTACGACTGCGGCACCGACCTCTACACGTATCCACACGCGACTAACTCGTTGGAGGAGAAACCGAGATTACTAGATCATGTTTCTCTTTCTCTCGCTCTCAATAGGCGGTTAGGGTGTGATCTAAATCTTCTGACCTAATCAGATGAACATTTCATCTATTTATAGTATCTAATCCTCACACCTCTTTACCTTCCTTTTGATTTTCTGTGTCCAACCGAGTTAGTTATATTTGTGTGCGACCATGTAGGTTCACTTAATATTGGCAATAAACTTCATGTTTATAAATCATAAGTAGCCTCTAGTACGACGTTATGATTACCCAAATTAAATGAATGATACGTGATCATAACCTATACATCAATTATGTATTTAGTCCCTTTGTTAAATGATATTTATATTGATCATAAGGTATGGTTTTATGTCATCCTTATTATTATCAATTCCCTTTCCTGAATTATAATTATACTGAATAAATTAAAAGATATTAACAACATATGCTAATTCTTTCATACACAGCCGTGTGTTTTCCTTCAGTCTCAATTTATCAGGGGGCCCTGACATATCTCTCTCGTATCCGAGAGCAACAAATTCTGTCTTGATCATTCACATTCCAACTCATTGTTTACTAAATACCCGATTTAGCTTTTATAATTATCCGGTTAAAGACAACGTTTGACTATGTCAAAGTATAAAGATATACATGTAGGAATCTACGATGACCTCAAGTCAAAGGACTACTCATACATTAGATGATGAGAAAACAGTAATGACATATACCATGTATATTCTCATAGTGGGTCGATCCAATATATGTTCTTCAACATATATTTATATTAATGAATTGATATTCAATATCCATGATCAGTAAAACGTGATCATCATCCAAATAACATACTAGTAATTATATATATGATTTGAGATTTTCAAATATGTTTTTCTAACAAACATTTCATATATGACTAGGGATAATTTATAATTGTATTCACTTTGCTTTACGGTTTTACTATCAGAATCACATATTCTGATGACGTATAACGGACATACATATTCATGGTTAATTAATAATCTAACAACCTTTACGCACAATTATTATATGAAAAAGTTTATGAGATAAAATATCTAATACAAAAATATAATGTCTGATACATAATCCGTTTCCCACACGGCAAAACAGTTTCGCCTAGGCCATTATTACTTTCAGTCTCCCACTTGCACTAGGCCGAACTAAGTAATACATACTCATTGTTCCTCTAGGTACCTCAGACCCATTGACCTAATATGACCCTCATATTTCGCTTGCGGTAGCAAGTTAGTAAACGGATCAGCCACATTATCATCGCCAGATATTTTACACACTTTCACGTCTCCTCTCTCAACGATCTCTCGGGTCAAATGAAAACGTCGAAGTATATGCTTGGTTTTGTGATGTGATATTGGTTCCATTGATTGTGCGATTGCTCCATTACCGTCACAATAGATAACCATAGGGTCCAAGATACTCGGAACTACTTCTAGTTCCGTCACGAACTTCTTTATCCAAACAGCCTCCTTAGCTGCTAGAATCCGCCACAGTTTTCTGTTTAGAACTTTTCCAAACTACTGCTCCTCCATTTAGACAAAACACATAGCCACTCTGCGAATTATAATTGTCTATGTTAGTTTGGAAGCTCGCATCGGTGTAATCTGTTACAGCCAGCTCACTATCCAATCCCCCATAGACCAAGAATAAATCCTTTGTCCTTCTCAAATACTTGAGAATATTTTTAACTGCCATCTAGTGACTTTCACCGGGATCTGATTGATACCTACTTGGTACGCTTAATGCTAGTGTCACGTCCGGTCGAGTACTTAGCATGGCATACATGATAGATCCAATTGCCGAAGCATATGGAATCTTACTCATCCGGTTCCGTTCATCTCGTGTTGCTAGACATTGAGATTTACTAAGTGAGACGTTATGTGACATGGAAGAAATCCTCTCTTGGAATCTTCCATACTGAACCGTTTCAGTACCTTGTCAATGTAAGTACTTTGACTCAGACCTATTAGCCTTTTAGATCTATCTCTATAAATTTTGATGCCTAATATATAGGCAGCTTCTCCTAGGTCTTTCATTGAGAAACTATTCCTTAAATACGTCTTGACGCTCAAAAGCATGGGAATATCATTTCCTATGAGTAGGATGTCATCAACATAAAGCATAAGAAAAAAACTCCCACTGACCTTTTTGTAAACACAAGGTTCTTCTTCACTTTTGATGAAACCAAAATCTCTGATGACTTCATCAAAACAAAGATTCCAGCTACAAGATGCTTGTTTTAATCCATGAATGGATTTCTTAAGCTTGCAAACTTTTCCATAATTATGTGGTTCGATAAAACCCTCGGGTTGTATCATGTATACATCCGCGGTCAAGTTTCCATTTAGAAACGCTATTTTGACAACCATTTGCCATATTTCATAGTCATAATATGCAGCTATGGCAAGTAAAATTCTGATTGATTTAAGCATGGCGACTGGCGAGAAAGTTTCATCATAGTCAATACCATGGATTTGTCTGAAACCCTTCGCCACGAGCCGTGCTTTATAAGTATGCACATTTCCATCTATGTCAGTTTTCTTTTTGAAAATCCGTTTGCACCCGATGGTCTTCAAGCCTTCTGATGGATCAATCAAGTTCCAAACTTGATTATCGTACATGGATTGCATCTCAGCTTTCATTGCTTCTTCCCATTTGTGAGAATCTGGACTCGACATAGCTTCTTGATAGGATGTGGGCTCATCATCTATGAGCATCACGTCATCGTCATGAGTCACGAGATATCCATATCTCTGTGGCTCTCGACGATCCCTAACAGATCTACGAGGAGGTACTTGTGTTACATGTTCAGATTCATTAACTGTTGATGGATCTAATGCTTGTTCCACCATTGGTTCTGCATTAATTTGTGAGTCTCGAACTTCTTCGAGCTGGATTGTACTCCGACTCGCTCTTTTGGAAACGAAGTCTTTCTCCAAGAAGACTCCATTCCGAGCAACAAACACTTTGTTTTCGGATGGGTTGTAAAAGTAATATCCTTTAGTTTCTTTAGGATAACCCACAAATAAACACTTGTCAGATTTGGGTGCAAGTTTGTCAGAGAGCTGACGCTTGACATACACTTCACATCCCCAAATCCTTAGAAAAGATAATCTGGGACTCTTCCCAGTCCATAATTCATATGGCGTCTTTTGAACTGATTTTGATGGAATTATGTTTAGTATAAATGCAGCTGTTTCAAGAGCATAACCCCAAAAGGAAGTTGGAAGATCCGTTCGGCTCATCATAGACCAAACCATATCCAATAAGGTTCGATTTCTCCTCTCGGATACATCATTCCATTGAGGTGTTCCAGGTGGAGATAATTGTGAAATAATTCCACAATCCTTAAGATGATCTACGAACTCTTGGCTTAAATATTCCCCACCATGATCTGATCGAAGTACTTTGATTTTCTTACGAAGTTGGTTTTGTACTTCATTCTTGAATATTTTGAACTTTTCAAAAGATTCTGATTTATGCTTCATTAAATATATATACCCAAATCTACTCAAATCATCAGTAAATGTAGTGAAGTATCGAAAACCACCTCTAGCTTCTATACTCATCGGACCGCATACATCTGAATGTATGAGCTCTAATAAGTCATTCACTCTTTCATCTTGTTTAGTAAAAGGTGTTTTTGTCATTTTGCCCAATAAACATGATTCGCATGTCTCGAACGATTCAAAATCGAATGAGTCTAAAAGTTCATCTTGATGGAGTTTAGAAATGTGTTTCTCATTTATGTGACCTAAGCAACAATGCCAGAAGTATGTTGGATTCAAGTCGTTAGATTTTAATCTTTTGGTATTAATGTTATAAATGCACTCATTACTTTATGTTTCAAGATCAAGAATATAAATACCATTTTCTGTGCGGACATTGCCATAGAAAAGTTTACCTTTACAAATGGTAAATTCATTTTTATTAATAATAAATTCATAACCATCTTTCGTCAAACTCGAATTAGAAATCAAATTCCTGTTTATTGCAGGTACAAAATAACAATTATTAAGTTTTAGAACAAGTCCAGAAGGTAAAGATAAATTATAAGTTACTACGGCTAATGCAGCAACTCTTGCTCCATTTCCCACCCGTAGGTCCACTTCGCCTTTTGCTAATTTCCTACTCCTTTACCCTGCACATTATTACAAATGTGAGTTACACATCCAGTATCTAATACCCAAGATGTAGAAGTAGATAAATTAATTTCAACAACAAAAATACCTGAAGATGTAGTCACACTACCATTCTTCTTAAGACTTTCCAAGTAATCCTTACAGTTTCTCTTCCAATGACCTAGCTTGATGCAATAGAAACAAAAACCATCTTTTGGTTTCTTAATCTTAGATTCAGGCAACATCTTGCCCTTACCCTTGTCCTTTCCATTGCCTTTGCCCTTGCCATTTCCCTTGAATTTCTTTTTCATATTCTTCCTCTTTTGAACCATGAGTACATCATTGCCAACATTTGGCGTCATACTCGTCTCGCATTGCTTAAGCATGCCGAGCAACTCGGTAATGGATTTGTCCATGTTGTGCATATTATAATTCATAATAAACTATTTAAAATTCGGGGTTAAAGACCCGAAAATTATATCGGTAGTCATCTCTTTATTTACCTTTGCACAAAGCTTCTCAAGGTAATCAATATAACTTTTCATCTTGAGAACATGGACGGCCACTGATGTACCCAGAGCCATCTTACAATTAGTAAAGGCATTATGCGTATTGTACCTTTCAGTATGCGCCTGCACTTGGAATATTTCCTTGAGCTGCGTGACCATGGCAAAAGCCTCCATTTCTTCAAACTGCTTTTGAAGTTCGGAGTCCATTGTAGCCAGCATAAGGCAGGTAACATCATTAGAGTCATTGACATGCTTACTATAAGCAGCCTTTGCCTCATCCGTGGCGGCATCACCCTCAGGTTCCTTTTCAGGAAGAGCATTTTCAAGGACATACTGCTTTTTCTCTTGCTTGAGAATGATTCTCAAGTTGCGGTACCAATCAAGGAAGTTTTTGCCATTCAGTTTTCTTTTTCAAGGACTGATCGCAGAGTTAAAATTGATGTGTTTATTGACATTTTCTACACATATTTCAAAATTTAAAGTGCTGTTAATACTAGCTGATTTTTAATGTTTTAGATGTGTTCATATAATGTAACTCCTACTATTTTATTCAAATCAATAACCCTCAAAATATTGATTCGGAAATGTCAACTCTTTGAAATCTCGTAGTGGAACAAGACCCATATTTCATCAAATCTCAAGGGAGATTTGGCTCTCAATCCTAAAACTTAATTATTTAGGTAGGATCAAATCCAATTGCATCACATGCAACTCTTGACTTATCTCTCATGGGATGAGCATCTAGTTTTAACTTGATTGCCCAGCATAAACCATCCCATCTTATGCCCCGAGCCCAAGTCCGACTTGATAGCTCGGTTAAGTCGAACCATATCTAACCATCGGCAAAATAGTCAACCTATGTGGGATCTATCAAAATATCGAGAGATTTAGGTATGGAGGGCATTTCATGACTTAATATTTATTTGAAGGATTTTTACTTTATTTTAATTCTTTTAATGAATATTAATAATGACATGCATGGCCTTGAACATTATGAGCCAATATAATGATCATAATCCTAAGTGCTGGATGAGAAGTCGAGGCGATGAACTCCTTCACCATGTGATTGGTCGAGGCGATAAACTCCTTCACCATGTGATTAGTCGAGGCGATGAACTCCTTCACCATGTCTCGGATGTCGAATTGTCATAACTCTCGTAAATAATAATTACATATAAATGACGGTACCATGACCGTATTTAATTACAATAATTACACATCACATAAATTACAACCAAATTATACAAACCACAAATTACATACATCACATCAAATCACATCACAAATTACAACCAACTCACAGGCATTCATTCACATCATAGAATCTAAAGGTCATGTAGTTATATGATATTATTTTTATTTTATTTAATTAAACCATTAATAAATAATTAGGGTTTTACTGACGGCAATTCGCTCGCCGGTGAGCGACTGACGGAGTTTGGGGCGGAGCCCCAACGGCGGGTCTAATTAATCATCGGATGAGTCGCTGCCTTAAAATTTTATCCAATCCACTAACCAGAGACCAAAACCAATAACAATTTCGGGTTTAATTAATCATATTAATTTAGATCCGAAATCCATTATCATTTCAGGTTTAATTAATCATATTAATTTTAATCCGAAATCGAATCTGATAATAAACCGAATTTGATAATTAAGATATTTCTGAATTCAAAATTCAAAACTTGATTTGAGATCCAATCTCAAATCAGCGGTAATTGTGATTATCGAAATCCAATTCGGTTTAACATCTAACCCTAATCCTAATTTGCCGTCCTGTTGGAAATGCCTATCCCACGTCAGATCTAACCCCAAACCGTGTATAACCCTTATACTGAAAATCAACTTGATTGATCAATACACGTGGCTCTGGTACCACTGAAAGGAAACGCGTAATCTCAGAAACACAGCAGAATTAAAATTTTACCCGTTTCCTAACCAAGGATCTGTATATTATCAATCAAATCAGAAAAAATAAATCTTATTTATACCACGGATTTGGCTAATCCGGTTTGTAGGGATTCGTGATTCATCTCCAAACGATCTCTCTGCGTGTCCTTGTGGATCTAATCACGAAAAGGCACTATGACTCTGGCACCGCCCTCTACATGTATCCACACGCGACTAACTCGTTGGAGGAGAAACCGAGATTACTAGATCCGGTTTCTCTTTCTCTCTCTCTCAATAGGCGGCTAGGGTGTGATCTAAATCTTCTGACCTAATCAGATGAACCTTTCATATATTTATAATATCTAATGCTCACACCTCTTAACCTTCCTTTTGATTTTCTGTGTCCAACCGAGTTAGTTATATTTGTGTGCGACCATGTAGGTTCACTTAATATTGGAAATAAACTTCATGTTTATAAATCATAAGTAGCCTCTAGTACGACGTATGATTACCCAAATTAAATAAATGATACGTGATCATAACCTATATATCAAAAACGATAAATATATTGATCATAAGACATGGTTTTATGTCATCCTTATTATGATCAATTCTCTTTCCTGAATTATAATTAGACTGAATAAATTAAAAGATATTAACAACACATGCTAATTCTTTCATACACGGCCGTGTGTTTTCCTTCAGTCTCAATTTATCAGGGGGCCCTGACATATCTCTCTCGTATCCGAGAGCGACAAATTCTATCTTGATCATTCACATTCCAACTCATGGTTTCTAAATACCCAATCATAGCTTTTATAATTATCCGGTTAAAGACAACGTTTGACTATGTCAAAGTATGAAGATATACATGCAGGAATCTATGATGACCTCAAGTCAAAGGACTACTCATACATTAGATGTTGAGAAAACACTAATGACATATACCATGCATATTCTCATAGTGGGTCGATCCAATATATGTTCTCCAACATATATTTATATTAATGAATTGATACCCAATATCCATGATCAGTAAAACGTGATCATCATCCAAATAACATACTAGTAACTATATATATGATTTGAGATTTTCAAATATGTTTTTCTAACAAACATTTCATATATGACTAGGGATAATTTATAATTGTATTCACTTTGCTTTACGGTTTTACTATCAGAATCACATATTCTGATGACGTATAACGGACATACATATTCATGGTTAATTAATAATCTAACAACCTTTACGCACAATTATTATATGAAAAAGTTTATGAGATAAAATATCTAATACAAAAATATAATGTCTGATACATAATCCGTTTCCCACACGGCAAAACAGTTTCGCCTAGGCCATTATTACTTTCAGTCTCCCACTTGCACTAGGCCGAACTAAGTAATACATACTCATTGTTCCTCTAGGTACCTCAGACCCATTGACCTAATATGACCCTCATATTTCGCTTGCGGTAGCAAGTTAGTAAACGGATCAGCCACATTATCATCGCCAGATATTTTACACACTTTCACGTCTCCTCTCTCAACGATCTCTCGGGTCAAATGAAAACGTCGAAGTATATGCTTGGTTTTGTGATGTGATATTGGTTCCATTGATTGTGCGATTGCTCCATTACCGTCACAATAGATAACCATAGGGTCCAAGATACTCGGAACTACTTCTAGTTCCGTCACGAACTTCTTTATCCAAACAGCCTCCTTAGCTGCTAGAATCCGCCACAGTTTTCTGTTTAGAACTTTTCCAAACTACTGCTCCTCCATTTAGACAAAACACATAGCCACTCTGCGAATTATAATTGTCTATGTTAGTTTGGAAGCTCGCATCGGTGTAATCTGTTACAGCCAGCTCACTATCCAATCCCCCATAGACCAAGAATAAATCCTTTGTCCTTCTCAAATACTTGAGAATATTTTTAACTGCCATCTAGTGACTTTCACCGGGATCTGATTGATACCTACTTGGTACGCTTAATGCTAGTGTCACGTCCGGTCGAGTACTTAGCATGGCATACATGATAGATCCAATTGCCGAAGCATATGGAATCTTACTCATCCGGTTCCGTTCATCTCGTGTTGCTAGACATTGAGATTTACTAAGTGAGACGTTATGTGACATGGAAGAAATCCTCTCTTGGAATCTTCCATACTGAACCGTTTCAGTACCTTGTCAATGTAAGTACTTTGACTCAGACCTATTAGCCTTTTAGATCTATCTCTATAAATTTTGATGCCTAATATATAGGCAGCTTCTCCTAGGTCTTTCATTGAGAAACTATTCCTTAAATACGTCTTGACGCTCAAAAGCATGGGAATATCATTTCCTATGAGTAGGATGTCATCAACATAAAGCATAAGAAAAAAACTCCCACTGACCTTTTTGTAAACACAAGGTTCTTCTTCACTTTTGATGAAACCAAAATCTCTGATGACTTCATCAAAACAAAGATTCCAGCTACAAGATGCTTGTTTTAATCCATGAATGGATTTCTTAAGCTTGCAAACTTTTCCATAATTATGTGGTTCGATAAAACCCTCGGGTTGTATCATGTATACATCCGCGGTCAAGTTTCCATTTAGAAACGCTATTTTGACAACCATTTGCCATATTTCATAGTCATAATATGCAGCTATGGCAAGTAAAATTCTGATTGATTTAAGCATGGCGACTGGCGAGAAAGTTTCATCATAGTCAATACCATGGATTTGTCTGAAACCCTTCGCCACGAGCCGTGCTTTATAAGTATGCACATTTCCATCTATGTCAGTTTTCTTTTTGAAAATCCGTTTGCACCCGATGGTCTTCAAGCCTTCTGATGGATCAATCAAGTTCCAAACTTGATTATCGTACATGGATTGCATCTCAGCTTTCATTGCTTCTTCCCATTTGTGAGAATCTGGACTCGACATAGCTTCTTGATAGGATGTGGGCTCATCATCTATGAGCATCACGTCATCGTCATGAGTCACGAGATATCCATATCTCTGTGGCTCTCGACGATCCCTAACAGATCTACGAGGAGGTACTTGTGTTACATGTTCAGATTCATTAACTGTTGATGGATCTAATGCTTGTTCCACCATTGGTTCTGCATTAATTTGTGAGTCTCGAACTTCTTCGAGCTGGATTGTACTCCGACTCGCTCTTTTGGAAACGAAGTCTTTCTCCAAGAAGACTCCATTCCGAGCAACAAACACTTTGTTTTCGGATGGGTTGTAAAAGTAATATCCTTTAGTTTCTTTAGGATAACCCACAAATAAACACTTGTCAGATTTGGGTGCAAGTTTGTCAGAGAGCTGACGCTTGACATACACTTCACATCCCCAAATCCTTAGAAAAGATAATCTGGGACTCTTCCCAGTCCATAATTCATATGGCGTCTTTTGAACTGATTTTGATGGAATTATGTTTAGTATAAATGCAGCTGTTTCAAGAGCATAACCCCAAAAGGAAGTTGGAAGATCCGTTCGGCTCATCATAGACCAAACCATATCCAATAAGGTTCGATTTCTCCTCTCGGATACATCATTCCATTGAGGTGTTCCAGGTGGAGATAATTGTGAAATAATTCCACAATCCTTAAGATGATCTACGAACTCTTGGCTTAAATATTCCCCACCATGATCTGATCGAAGTACTTTGATTTTCTTACGAAGTTGGTTTTGTACTTCATTCTTGAATATTTTGAACTTTTCAAAAGATTCTGATTTATGCTTCATTAAATATATATACCCAAATCTACTCAAATCATCAGTAAATGTAGTGAAGTATCGAAAACCACCTCTAGCTTCTATACTCATCGGACCGCATACATCTGAATGTATGAGCTCTAATAAGTCATTCACTCTTTCATCTTGTTTAGTAAAAGGTGTTTTTGTCATTTTGCCCAATAAACATGATTCGCATGTCTCGAACGATTCAAAATCGAATGAGTCTAAAAGTTCATCTTGATGGAGTTTAGAAATGTGTTTCTCATTTATGTGACCTAAGCAACAATGCCAGAAGTATGTTGGATTCAAGTCGTTAGATTTTAATCTTTTGGTATTAATGTTATAAATGCACTCATTACTTTATGTTTCAAGATCAAGAATATAAATACCATTTTCTGTGCGGACATTGCCATAGAAAAGTTTACCTTTACAAATGGTAAATTCATTTTTATTAATAATAAATTCATAACCATCTTTCGTCAAACTCGAATTAGAAATCAAATTCCTGTTTATTGCAGGTACAAAATAACAATTATTAAGTTTTAGAACAAGTCCAGAAGGTAAAGATAAATTATAAGTTACTACGGCTAATGCAGCAACTCTTGCTCCATTTCCCACCCGTAGGTCCACTTCGCCTTTTGCTAATTTCCTACTCCTTTACCCTGCACATTATTACAAATGTGAGTTACACATCCAGTATCTAATACCCAAGATGTAGAAGTAGATAAATTAATTTCAACAACAAAAATACCTGAAGATGTAGTCACACTACCATTCTTCTTAAGACTTTCCAAGTAATCCTTACAGTTTCTCTTCCAATGACCTAGCTTGATGCAATAGAAACAAAAACCATCTTTTGGTTTCTTAATCTTAGATTCAGGCAACATCTTGCCCTTACCCTTGTCCTTTCCATTGCCTTTGCCCTTGCCATTTCCCTTGAATTTCTTTTTCATATTCTTCCTCTTTTGAACCATGAGTACATCATTGCCAACATTTGGCGTCATACTCGTCTCGCATTGCTTAAGCATGCCGAGCAACTCGGTAATGGATTTGTCCATGTTGTGCATATTATAATTCATAATAAACTATTTAAAATTCGGGGTTAAAGACCCGAAAATTATATCGGTAGTCATCTCTTTATTTACCTTTGCACAAAGCTTCTCAAGGTAATCAATATAACTTTTCATCTTGAGAACATGGACGGCCACTGATGTACCCAGAGCCATCTTACAATTAGTAAAGGCATTATGCGTATTGTACCTTTCAGTATGCGCCTGCACTTGGAATATTTCCTTGAGCTGCGTGACCATGGCAAAAGCCTCCATTTCTTCAAACTGCTTTTGAAGTTCGGAGTCCATTGTAGCCAGCATAAGGCAGGTAACATCATTAGAGTCATTGACATGCTTACTATAAGCAGCCTTTGCCTCATCCGTGGCGGCATCACCCTCAGGTTCCTTTTCAGGAAGAGCATTTTCAAGGACATACTGCTTTTTCTCTTGCTTGAGAATGATTCTCAAGTTGCGGTACCAATCAAGGAAGTTTTTGCCATTCAGTTTTCTTTTTCAAGGACTGATCGCAGAGTTAAAATTGATGTGTTTATTGACATTTTCTACACATATTTCAAAATTTAAAGTGCTGTTAATACTAGCTGATTTTTAATGTTTTAGATGTGTTCATATAATGTAACTCCTACTATTTTATTCAAATCAATAACCCTCAAAATATTGATTCGGAAATGTCAACTCTTTGAAATCTCGTAGTGGAACAAGACCCATATTTCATCAAATCTCAAGGGAGATTTGGCTCTCAATCCTAAAACTTAATTATTTAGGTAGGATCAAATCCAATTGCATCACATGCAACTCTTGACTTATCTCTCATGGGATGAGCATCTAGTTTTAACTTGATTGCCCAGCATAAACCATCCCATCTTATGCCCCGAGCCCAAGTCCGACTTGATAGCTCGGTTAAGTCGAACCATATCTAACCATCGGCAAAATAGTCAACCTATGTGGGATCTATCAAAATATCGAGAGATTTAGGTATGGAGGGCATTTCATGACTTAATATTTATTTGAAGGATTTTTACTTTATTTTAATTCTTTTAATGAATATTAATAATGACATGCATGGTCTTGAACATTATGAGCCAATATAATGATCATAATCCTAAGTGCTGGATGAGAAGTCGAGGCGATGAACTCCTTCACCATGTGATTGGTCGAGGCGATAAACTCCTTCACCATGTGATTAGTCGAGGCGATGAACTCCTTCACCATGTCTCGGATGTCGAATTGTCATAACTCTCGTAAATAATAATTACATATAAATGACGGTACCATGACCGTATTTAATTACAATAATTACACATCACATAAATTACAACCAAATTATACAAACCACAAATTACATACATCACATCAAATCACATCACAAATTACAACCAACTCACAGACATTCATTCACATCATAGAATCTAAAGGTCATGTAGTTATATGATATTATTTTTATTTTATTTAATTAAACCATTAATAAATAATTAGGGTTTTACTGACGGCAATTCGCTCGCCGGTGAGCGACTGACGGAGTTTGGGGCGGAGCCCCAACGGCGGGTCTAATTAATCATCGGATGAGTCGCTGCCTTAAAATTTTATCCAATCCACTAACCAGAGACCAAAACCAATAACAATTTCGGGTTTAATTAATCATATTAATTTAGATCCGAAATCCATTATCATTTCAGGTTTAATTAATCATATTAATTTTAATCCGAAATCGAATCTGATAATAAACCGAATTTGATAATTAAGATATTTCTGAATTCAAAATTCAAAACTTGATTTGAGATCCAATCTCAAATCAGCGGTAATTGTGATTATCGAAATCCAATTCGGTTTAACATCTAACCCTAATCCTAATTTGCCGTCCTGTTGGAAATGCCTATCCCACGTCAGATCTAACCCCAAACCGTGTATAACCCTTATACTGAAAATCAACTTGATTGATCAATACACGTGGCTCTGGTACCACTGAAAGGAAACGCGTAATCTCAGAAACACAGCAGAATTAAAATTTTACCCGTTTCCTAACCAAGGATCTGTATATTATCAATCAAATCAGAAAAAATAAATCTTATTTATACCACGGATTTGGCTAATCCGGTTTGTAGGGATTCGTGATTCATCTCCAAACGATCTCTCTGCGTGTCCTTGTGGATCTAATCACGAAAAGGCACTATGACTCTGGCACCGCCCTCTACATGTATCCACACGCGACTAACTCGTTGGAGGAGAAACCGAGATTACTAGATCCGGTTTCTCTTTCTCTCTCTCTCAATAGGCGGCTAGGGTGTGATCTAAATCTTCTGACCTAATCAGATGAACCTTTCATATATTTATAATATCTAATGCTCACACCTCTTAACCTTCCTTTTGATTTTCTGTGTCCAACCGAGTTAGTTATATTTGTGTGCGACCATGTAGGTTCACTTAATATTGGAAATAAACTTCATGTTTATAAATCATAAGTAGCCTCTAGTACGACGTATGATTACCCAAATTAAATAAATGATACGTGATCATAACCTATATATCAAAAACGATAAATATATTGATCATAAGACATGGTTTTATGTCATCCTTATTATGATCAATTCTCTTTCCTGAATTATAATTAGACTGAATAAATTAAAAGATATTAACAACACATGCTAATTCTTTCATACACGGCCGTGTGTTTTCCTTCAGTCTCAATTTATCAGGGGGCCCTGACATATCTCTCTCGTATCCGAGAGCGACAAATTCTATCTTGATCATTCACATTCCAACTCATGGTTTCTAAATACCCAATCATAGCTTTTATAATTATCCGGTTAAAGACAACGTTTGACTATGTCAAAGTATGAAGATATACATGCAGGAATCTATGATGACCTCAAGTCAAAGGACTACTCATACATTAGATGTTGAGAAAACACTAATGACATATACCATGCATATTCTCATAGTGGGTCGATCCAATATATGTTCTCCAACATATATTTATATTAATGAATTGATACCCAATATCCATGATCAGTAAAACGTGATCATCATCCAAATAACATACTAGTAACTATATATATGATTTGAGATTTTCAAATATGTTTGTCTTACAAACATTTCATATATGACTAGGGATAATTTAGAATTGTATTCACTTTGCTTTACGATTTTACTATCAGAATCACATATTCTGATGACGTATAACGGACATACATATTCATGGTTAATTAATAATCTAACAACATTTACGCACAATTATTATATGAAAATGTTTATGAGATAAAACATCTAATACAAAAATATAATGTCTGATACATAATCCGTTTCCCATACGGTAAAACAGTTTGGCCTAATCCATTATTACTTTCAACCATGGCCCTTCTTGGTACCCCCTAAATCTGCCACTGTTAAGTATTAGCTCAAGGCTGTCTTTTTACTTTTAACTAGTCGGCAAAGTATCAAGAAATAAAATAGCAATAAATTCAAGATTTGGTTTAGATTGTCTATTGACTATTGACTTCTAACAGAATGTGACTTGACATTTCTGATTTATGATTAATTCCATCTAGCACTTGGCCGTCCCGCTAGTTTGAGATAAATTTCGACTTCAAACCATGACACAATTGCGAAATGTTTTCTGAAAATAAAGACATATAAACCACTCTGTATTCAAAAAGAATAGAAATGGTATAAAACATGAACATATTGATTTCATAGGAAAATGTTCCTTTGCACCAACTTTCTTTCTCCTGTTTCCTAAAACCTTTTGGGGACCAATGCCATAAGAAACAAAAAGATAATGAAAAAAGAAATGCATGCATGTCACTGAAATTGTCACACCCCAAAATCGTAATATGACTGCGGTATATTGTTAAATATTTAAATAATATACGAAGCAGATTTCCCTAATTTGGAGTGATCCAAAATGCTATCTATGCCTCGTTTTTCATACCGACCATCAGCCTACGCCAATAAAAAAAAATGATAGTGAGTTTAAAACTCAGTAACCAGTTTTAAAAAAAAATAAGGCGCAGTTTCTCTATATATAACCGATATTATTTAGTAGTAAATAATAAAATAATTTAATCGTAAATATGATAATCACAAAATATATTTAAATCTCATAAGTTTCACTTTCCAAATCCTTCTTTAAATTAATTTTCATCTTTCACCTTTTATGATCAAATTCTAGGTCGTCCGTTAGGTTGTCCGGAATCACTGTCACGGGATACTCTACCATTATGCACATCCGAGTACCATATGAACCCGGATCGGCTGCCTAGGATCGTTGCGCTAGGGTGGCCTGAACGCACTATAATTGTTTCCTAGAATCCATCAACAACAAATTCTCTTTTTCTCTTTTCACTTATTATTTCATATATCAAAAATAATATTATCTCATAATTCATAAAAATAAATCTCAGCTAAGTCAAAGTAAAAATATCAAAAAAAAAAATATTTATAGAAAATCGATAGATATAAAGAAGTCTATTTACCTTTTCACTAGATAAAGCAAATCCAGAATGCTTGGCTGAGGCGATTATCGAAAATTGACATGATTTGAATGACTTCAAAAATCTGATTTCTTTTCTTCTATAAGTACTACTTGTTATTTTGAAAATTCTATGTGATGTTTATATGAAAGTAAATTGAGACCTATTTTTAGTGATTGTCATGACAAAATTTCACTCTCTCAAAATCACACTTTTCAAAACTAATTAATAAAAATAATAAAAACAACACTTTATTCAAGAAAATAAATCCCCTTAAAATATACATGCATGGATGATGAATCTGAGGATTAAATGAGGGATAATTTTATGAAAATGACCTTAAAATCTTTATTTTTTTAATTAAAAATTCCAATAAATATATATATATATATATATATATATATATATTTTTTTTTTTTTTTTTTTGGTGTGTTACAATCTTCCCCCTTAAAAGGAATTTCATCCCAAAATTCAAGATATGTTACCAAAAAAAAATTGAAATAAACTATACAAAGAACTGGTCCGAAAATCGAACGCTCTGATACTATTTGTCACGTCACAAAATTGAAACATAACTGCCGTATATTATTGGATATTTTAATAATATACAAAGCATATTTGCGCAGTTTTGAGTTATCCAAAATGCTATATGTACCTCGTTTTTCATACGACCATCAACCTATGCCAATAAAATCAAATAAATGATAGTGAGCTTACAAACTCAATAACCAGTTTTAAAAAAAAAAATAAGACGCAGCTTCTCTCTATATAACCGAAATTAGTAAATAATAAAATAATTTAATCATAAATATGATAATAATAAAATATATTTAAATCTCATAAGTTTCACTTTAAAATCCTTCTTTAAATTAATTTTCATCTTTTCCCTTTTATGATCAAATTCTAGGTCGTCCGTTAGTTTGTCCGAAATCGTTGTCAAGGGATACCCTACCGTTATGCGCATTCGAGTACCACGTGAACCCGAATCGGCTGTCTAAGATCATTGCGCTAGGGTGGCCTGAGCGCACTATAATTACCTCCTAGAATCCATCAACAATTACAAATTCTCTTTTTCTCTTTTCACTTATTATTTCGTATATCAAAAATAATATTATCTCATAATTCATAAAAATAAATCTCAGTTGTGTCAAAATAAAAATATCAAATAAAATATTTATACAAAATCGATAGATATAGAGAAGTCTAGTTATCTTCTCACTTGACGAAACAAATCCAGAATGCTTGACTGAGGCGATTATCGAAAATTGGCATGGTTTGAATGACTTCAAAAATCTGATTTCTTTCTTTCTTTAAAATTATTTGTTATTTAGAAAATTCTATTTGATGTTTATATGAAAAGAAATTGAGACCTATTTATAGTGATTGTCATGACAAAACTTCATTCTCTCATAATCACACGTTTCAAAACTATTTAATAAAAATAATAAAAACAACACTTTATTCAAGAAAATATATACCCTTAAAATATACATGCATGGATGATGAATCTGAGGATTAAATGAGTGACAATTTTATGAAAATGACCTTAAAATCTTTATATTTTTAATTAAAAATTCCGATAAAAAAATATTTATATATAACTTTTTTTTTGGTGTGTTACAGAAATGCAAGCACAAGTCCACTACAATCAATTCCAGATTACGCAATAAATACTCAGAAGTACTCATTATATCCTCATTTGCCATTAATCATTTATCATTAGAACTTGCAAATTATGATCCAACCTGGAAAATTCATCTTACTCGTACAACCCGAATTTAACACCACAAAAAATGTTAAAGTTAATGAACTGAAAATCTAATCTAACCAGATGACCCAGAAATTTGATCCTTTATCCGAACCCGATTGACATAATATGAACAACCAAAACCCGAATGGCCTGTAGTATGAATAGTTCGAAATCCGAATAATCTATAATTTAAACTTAGTCGAATTAGACAAACATGATTTGAAGTAAATTGATTCTATAATCTATAGAAATTGTTGATTTTGTGATTTTCTTTAGCACAATTCACCTAATAATACTAACTCGAATGACACAACATACCGAGTCAATGATTCATATGCCGATCCGAATGACTCCTTACATTGATTTGAATGACACGTGACACAGACTTGATATGAGATCCGAACTCGATTGACTCGTAATCCGAATCCGAACAAACCGGAAATAAACCAAACTCATATAATCCCAAACCCGAAATGATCGAAAAATCCAATTGACCCAAACCAAATTACCAATAGGCAATAATCCAACCCATAAGCCAAATGGCAAGCGACCCAGACCCTAACTGACCCAGCCCCCTGTTACCTCTTCTAGTTATTTATCACCTATGTTACACAAGCAGTCGTACGCGTATTGAACACGTATCAAACACAGACACGGCTCAAACACAGCATGGACACGTGTCAGACACACACCACATGGTATATCTGAATATTTTTCTATTTGTTGATTTTCGGACACGATCAAGAAACCGCACGACACGGCATGGACATGATCAAGATACGGTCTGGACACTGCTGGGGACATGACTAAGGACACGATGCAATATTTTTAATCCCAATTTAATTCTTATTTATTGTCATAAACATATCTGCTAAAAATCCTCTTTTTTAAAATATATTTATATTTAATTAGATTTTTTATTTCTTTTATTAATGAAACTAACTCATGAGAACCATAACTAGAGATAATATTACATCTTTTTTAGTGTGTAAGAGACAACTCCTTCTCAATTTTTATTAATATTATCTTCTCGGAATTTTTCTTTTTCATATTTAATTATTTTTTTTACTTTAAAATTTTTTTAATATATAATTAATTATAAATAAATAAATAATAATATAATATAAATATATGAAATGTATCATATCCAAAGATTATCGTGTCACCGTGTCAGTATCGTATCAGACACGACATATGTGTTCATATCCGTGCAATATAAGTTTATCACCTATGTTGCACCGATACGGATACGCGTGTCGTATCTGATGCGATACGGACACGGCGATACGGCAATTTCAAAAAATCTCTGGACACGATACGTCTAATATATATATTATTATATTATTAATTATATATCTAATAATTATAAAAATATAAAAAATAACCAAATATGATAAAGAAAATGCCAAGAAAATAACAAGAGTAAGAAATGAGAAAAAAAACCATTTTTTAAACAAAGAAAAGTTATGATATCGTCTTTAGTTTGGTTCTCATGAGTTAGATTCATTAATAAAAAAAGAAAAAAAATGAACTTAAAAAAAAAAAAATAGGCTTCAAAAAAGACGATTTTTAACAAAATAAATAAAGAAAGAAACGAAAATGGAATTATAGCAAAAAATAAAAATTAAATTGGGATATAAAACATTGGGCCGTGTCCTCAGCCGTGTCCCCACTGTGTCCCAGTCGTGTCCACGCGTGTCCTGTCGTATCTTGACCGTGTTCGAAAGTCAACAAATATTAAAATATTCGGATACGTCACGTAACGTGTCCGACACGTATCGGTGCCGTATCGGAGTTGTGTCCGTGTCCGATACACGTACGACTGGTTTTTTAAAGTATCCGCATAACATAGTTTATCACACTCAAAAATTCGAAATGCAAAGTGGGATATACACAATGGAGATGTCCAGTTATTTAAAATGGTGGGCAACGTAAAGAATGTTTCTCTGTCAAGAGGAGAAGCGAGCACATCGCGCGAACTGACGCACCACCTTACTTTCCGCCTCTTCCCTTCTTCACTAACCATTTCCAAAATGTATATCAACAAACTCCAATTATCCGAATAATCCGATTCCTCACCCCCTAAAAATAGGAAATTAAATCCACTTGGCTCGTAGTTCCTAGCTCTTTGGCTCTCTTCTATTGACGCGATAATGGTAGATAAGCTCAGAGAAATGAAAGTCGTGTCCCATCATAGGTTCGTGATTAATGATGATTATGCATCTACGTAATGTTTTATTTTTCTTTTTGATTTGGTTTTGTTATTTCATTATTTTGTGATTTTGGTACAATGTAGGAGGGAGTTCTCAGATGTTTCAAGAAAAGCCTCTTTCTCGTTTCAAGGTTCTTTCTTTCCTCTGCCATTATTTCTATTATTTTTCTGTGGTGGAAAAATGCTATGTATTTGATTTTTCATGAATGATAATTAGAAAGGTTCTTTATATCTTTGTTCAATGCTAGTTCATTTCTTTACGCAATTTAAACAATTCATTTCATTAAAGACCCTCACATTACGAGGAATTGCCTAACTTGGGAACTGGACATGTCCAGTGAAGTCAGTGGTCATTCCTCTTTGTGATGTGGCATTTCTTAGTGAAAAAAACCGAGAACTATGAAATATTCAATATATTATTGCCTGTGTACATGGTTCCCATGTTATATGTGGAGCTACACTGGTAATTAATCTTTTTTTCATGTTGTGTTATATTCATTGTTGAGTCCAATTGGGGATTACAAATGAACTAGTCGAATGGAGTAATTCTGTATCTAAACATACTTCACATAGTACTAATAATGCAATATACCATACTGAATTTCCACTCCCAAAAGAGCATTGACTGATGAGATTATACTTCCATATAAGTGAATTTCTAATTCCACAAGAGTATTATTGACTGATGAGAGATTATAGTTCACATTGAATGTTGACCAAATATTCAAACTTCTCATATTACTAGACTGATCTAAATTATTTTAAACTACTTCCATGCAGATTTAACATCTTTAAATCGAACAACATCTGCACCATTACCGCCAAATCAAGTCACAGGTCTGGACCAACTAACCAATGAAACGGCTCGCAGCACGGAATCCGAGACAATCTCTCCCAAAACCTCCACCTCCTCAACTCCCACAACCAAACTCATCGCTACCTCATCACCCCATGAAAACGGTCAAAGTCAAACTTTATCATTATGGAAGGGTATAGTGCGGATTTTGAGGCACAAGAACGGGACCATGGGCAGGTTTGTTGTAATATTTAATATTCATCAAGAACAATACAATTAAAATTTCAAAAACTTTAGTATTTCATAATGAAATCTAATTATCGAACGGCTACAATCTCAGGCTTGTTTTAATTTAAATATTATTTTATTACTATTTTTTCTTACAAGGTTTTCGAGCTTTCCTCCTTTTGGAGTGAGCAGATTGTCATTGTCGGGCAAGAAGAAGAGTCAAAAGAATTTGAGTGACGTGGCGAGATTTGATTCGTTGGAGGAGGGTGGAACGGTGCAGAAGCCAGCTTGTAGGAATTTTTCGATCGAAGAGTTGGTGAAAGCGACTGATGATTTTAAAGAAGGTATGGCCTTTTGAATTTAAGTCCAGGTTTTTTAATTTGAGAAATTGGATTGTTAATGTGGTGATATGGTAAGAGGGATTTGATTTGGTGCTAAGCTTATTTTGGTTTAATGAAATTTCAGATGTTGTCTTGTCAACATATAAGGATCTAGAGGAAAAAAAAGGGGTACCATGTATGGCCCTCTTTTTGTTACTATCATGCATGGAATTTAATAGAAAAAACATAACGTACATTCTTTTGATGTGCACATCGTAAAATTTTGGCGAAAAAGAAGCAAAAATGACTTGTTACTAAATTGTAGGGTTTGAAATATGGCTAGTATGGTATCATAATCAGAATGTATGAACTGTAATTAACCAAGGGTCCCAAATCACCAGTTGTACTTAATAGACAACAAAATGGCCAAGTAAAATATTGTATCAATCACAAATTGATTCTAGTTTTTTTGAGGTAGTTAAATAGACGCTAGTTGAAATGCCTATTTAAGTAAAGATGTGAATTTGGTACCAATTGACATGTGACCACACAAATGTTTGACAATTTGTTTGTACATATATGTCATTGTCTATTAACAGCTACATAGAGAGAAAAAGAGAGATTTGATGTATGATGGTGGTTAAGGTCTAACTTTTCATAGGAGATTTCATGCATAAATTAGGATATATTTTTCTCATGAATGAATTGTTGTTATTGTAAGTTTCAAAAGAAAAAAGAATAAGAAAAAGAAAATTATTACTTTGGTCTCCACGCCTAGTTGGCCATTTTAATTGTACATTTACACTTTTTTCTTTTGCTATTGCTCACCAACTGTTTAAAGATATTTCTGTAAGAACCATTAGAGTGACACTGGATCCCAATGTATTATATTTATTAATCACCAGTTAATGTACCACCGTACCAATTACATATTGTAAACCCAAAAGAAAACCCTCAAATAAAATAATCCTAATAAATACTCATACAAAAGTTTCATATTTATTTTTTTATCACAGATAATGTAATAGGCAAGGGCGGATACGCAAAAGTCTATTTAGGGAAGCTAGAAAATGACCAACTAGTCGCGATTAAGAGATTAAACCAAAGAGTGGAAGATGAAAGAATTAATAATTTCTTGACCGAAATGGGAATTGTGTCTCACATGAATCATCCAAATATTGCGAAATTAGTTGGAGTTTGTGTTGAAGGAGGTGAATTTCTCGTTTTTGAGCTCTCCCCACTTGGCAACTTGGCAAATCTCCTTCATGGTAATTTTTCATAAAATTTGTGAATTTTTCTTGTTAGTTTTTGGAGATTATTTTTGTGTTAATGAATTGCGAATATTGTAGGGTCTAAAGAGAAATTAAACTGGGAAGCGAGATTTAGGATTGCGGTTGGTACAGCAAGAGGTTTAGAGTATTTACATGAGAAATGCTCTAGAAGAATCATTCATAGAGACATTAAAGCTGCAAATATACTTTTAACTGAGAATTGCGAGCCACAGGTACATTTTGGTATTAATGTTAAATATTTTTAGGAGAATTATATATTCTCGTTTAATTGTTAGTAGCTCTATATATATAAAAAATTCAACATACAATCGATATTGCAGCATGAAAATATTCAAATAAAACACTTTCTATGAAATTAAGATTTCGGAATTACAAGATGCGTTATTTCAATATATAACCATGCGGATATAGTACTATGGACAAAATTTAAAATGCAAGTTCTATCCCAATTATTTGTAATATATTTCACTTTCAGCAATTTTATCATTCTAATTATCTATTTTTTGGGGATAATCTGAAACGCCTCAAATTGTTTTTTCAGATTTGTGATTTTGGTCTTGCCAAGTGGCTACCTGACAAATTGACACATCACCAAGTATCAATTTTCGAGGGCACTTTTGGGTATGTTATAAATCAATTTCTTTATTAATTTCATTTCTTTTAGTAGTTCTATAATGATTGTTATGGTACCCTTATAAAAACAAGAAAGTTCTTAAATAACCCTACAAAACATGAGGCATGTTTTTAGAAAATCCCGAAACTACCCTCCATTCTCACTCTTAACTCTTAAGTGGTATATTTTTGAGATTTTGAAAGGGCAAAGAGGAACTTTTCGCATATTAATATGTTTGACAAAACAGGTATTTAGCGCCAGAATATGGGATGCATGGAATAATAAATGAAAAAACGGATATATTTGCATATGGAGTTCTACTCTTAGAACTTGTAGCGGGTCGCCGAGCTGTAGAGGATACCTCTAAACAAAGCATAGTTTTTTGGGTACGTTTCTCATTTGCCACATTTTTCATAAAACCCCCCCTCCTTTTTATGTATTCGCGAAAAGCCCCTCTCTGATAAACAATCATGATAATTATTTTATTTTTTCAGGCGAAACCATTATTATTTACTGACAAAATAAAGGATCTGGTCGATCCATCTCTTGGTGGTCAATATGATATGGATCAAGTCAAACGGGTCACTCAGGTCGCCCACTTGTGCATTCAGCACTCACCAGCCCTTCGGCCCAGCATAAGCCAGGCATGAAAATTACCTTCTTACCCCTTATGAAATTTAAAAAATGTTGTGTAATTGAAGTAAATTAATTAGTTTAGTTTGTACTTGTTGTAGGTTTTAAAGATACTAAATGGAGAGGACGATAAGGTGGGGCCCACTAGTATTGCCCAAAGGCCGGTTTTGCGCCGGACATTTTCTGAAGAAGTATTTGATGTTGAAGAGTATAATGCAACAAGATATATCAAGGACCTCAACAGGCATAAACAAATAGTATTTGACTCCTAATTTGTTGAATTTTGATGTATAGTATGTCTTATTTTCTAGTTGATTTTGATTTTCAATTTTCATGTATTTTGAGATACGCTGGAGAAAAATAATTTGTGCATATTGACGAATGGAGAGAATAAACTCACAAAGTACGGAAATATTGATTGATTAGTCGAAAATTTTGAAATGATAGTGATTGATTGGAGCTAGCGTAGATAATGATAGTGTGATACTATAATAATCTTTATGATTTCCTGTGCTCCTAATTTGATTTTACATTTTGATTTGTGGATTATTCAATTTTTATATATGAATTGAGTTTTTTTGTTCTATAACTAGGTCATCTTTTTGTATCACCCTTGTTCTTGAATGCTGCAAGGGAAATTACACCCAAAATAGAGGTATATAAAAGAATATGCACAGAGTGCATTTCTTTATCTTTTTTTCTTTTTCAACTTTTGTAACAATTCAGGCATAGACACATAACTGAAGATAATAATGACATAATTTCAGTAAGCACAATCCAATTAAAAGACACAATTTCAATAAGCACAATCCAATTAAAAATTTTAAAATTACATAAAATAGCACATGTTCTCATTTATTTCCACCAATTTATAAAAGAAGAAAATAACAAGAATATCCGTAGCAAGGAAATAAAAATCAGTACAAGATAGAAGGTTCATGAAAAAAACACCAAAATCTTGAATCACATAAACTAGGTAATAAATGAAATCTCTAAACAAGAGCAGCACCGTTTGCAAGACAAGACCTGCATGTATGAAACAGCTCTGTTTAAAAAGCATAAAAAATCTATTTTTCAATCAAAAAATAAAAATAAAAATAAAAAACTATTTAAATCTAAGAAAATAAGCATTATGAAGTTGGTCAATACAAGTAGGATTGCACCAGCTATTGTTTTGAATATCTTCTTTTTATATATTGTTATTTCCAAACAAAAAACCTAATTTGAATTTTATATGAGATGTTAGAAACAAAAAGTAAAAGAAAAAAAGAATCTCACAGCAAAGAGATTTCAAACGATCTCTAAAACAAGAGCAGAAGCACCGCCACCACCATTGCAAACTGCAGCAACTCCATTTTTGCCATTTTTAGCCTTCAAAACCTAAAATAATAAACCAAAAAATTCATAATTTTCTAACATATTAGCAAGTCCAGTAAAAGAAAAAAAAATTGAAAATTATGTCAGAATCATGGAACATAGGAGATCACAATTGAAGATTTATGGCTTTCAATTATACAATGGATGGTTAATCTAAAGCTGAATTGAGTTTAATTGAGGATTAATTACACAATTGAGGGTTAAATTGGGTCTTTCTCACAATAATTAAGATAAACCCTATTGTACAAAATAAATCAGGTTTTGCACCAGTGATTATGTGTTGAAATTTCGGGTATAAAGATTAAAGAATAAACCAAAACTACAAAATTTGAAAGATTACGAAACAAAAGGTAAAATCACGAAACTAACCCCTAATAAGGTAACTAAAATGCGGGCCCCGCTGCACCCTAGTGGGTGACCCAATGATACAGCTCCACCATGCACATTAACTTTTTCCTGCATCCAGCAAATAAATAAATAATAAAAATTAATACTAGTAAATAAATAAATTAATGAATAATCAATCAATAAGTTAATAAAGATATAAATAAAGCCTAGAGGGGGTGCAAAAAGAATTAGTAATATGTTTAAAAGGAAATATTAATCGGGCAATTGACTGCAAAATGAGAAATATCATGCATACCCAAAAGAATGTGAAAATATTGTCTATATCACTAATTTCTCTATTTTTCAACCCTAAATCTTCATAAAATGTGGGAAAAGTAGGGGTCGTTTGGGTACTTCCATAGAAATTTAGAAATGAGAGCCATAGTGTATATTTTCACAAATTTTATATCAGACATTTTTTATCTTTTGAAGGGTAAATATGACATTTTCAATTTTTACAAGGCCATATGCATCTCACATTTATGCTTTTTTTTTCAAGCAGAGGCCTTAAATTAAAAGATTTGATAATTTACAAGTAAAACAAAATCCACATTGGCACCACTATATTTCATATTAAATATGAATATATTATCACACATTTCACATTATTATGAATATAATAACTTACAGAAGAAAGCCCAAGAAGCTTCTGATTTGCAAGAGCGACAACCTGCCAATATAACAAACAAAATAAATATCACTAAAAAAATATTAAGAGATTATCAAATCAACATAATAGGCATAAATGTTACTTAAAAATATTAAAATGTTCTATTATATGCTGTATTAAAAACATTAAAAAAATATTAAAAAATCTGAGATACGCACAGCAAAAGCCTCATTTATTTCGTAAAAATCAACTTGAGAAGCATCCAAACCAGCATTAGAAATAGCTTTTGGAATGGCCAGCGCAGGAGTTGTAGTAAACAATTCAGGGGCCTGTATAAAAACAGCAGAGTTCACTTATACCAATTTTTTAAAGTAAAAATGATATAAAATAATTTTCAGGGACTAAAATGAAAATTGGTTACCTGAGCAGCGTCAGCATAACCGGTAATTTTCGCAATGACAGTCAAGCCTAGTTCTATTGCTTTTGCCCCACTCACTAGAACCAAAGCAGCCGTTCCATCACTAAAAATATATAAATTAAATTAAAAAGAGAAAAATTAGTGATATGGTACTACATAATGATTATTTTCTATGGTGCTTGTTTTATGATCTTTGAAGTTTGCAAATTGAACTTTTCACAAGTACTTTACATTTTTTTACCTAACAACTATTTAGAAGAATAATCTCGTTTTTCATTTGAACTCTCTGAAGAAGGAATAATAAAAAGAGAAAGAGAAAATATGACCTGATGCTAGAAGCATTGCCAGATGTCACACTACCGCCATTCTCCTTAAAACTTGGCCTGAGCTTTGTTAGCTTTACAGCGTCAAACTAATAATATCAATAAATTAATTAATTAATTTACTTAATTATAATGGAATGATGTATGTAAGACTTTTAAGCCTACTCCATTTTGCAAAAAAAATTTAGTTAAAATATAGTAAAAATGAACAAACTAATGATAACATGTAATATAAATTGAAATAAAAAAAACTCGCTTAAAAGATTGGTGTCTTAACTAGTATTAATTTATTATACACAGGGGAAAATTGTTCATTTTTTTCAAGTACTAATGTGTTACAAATATAACAAATATTTTCATAGAAGCAACATATGCCAAAAGAAATCACCAAAAAAATTACATCAATTTTAAAAATTCAGAATTTTTTTTTTATTTTGAAATTTAGTTATGTACACTGACTTAATATAGCAGGTATATTACGGTTCCACTTTCCCTTTAATAAAATCCGAAATAACCACAATTTATACAAGTACAAAATAAAAATCCCATAAAAAATTAAAGTACCTTATCCAGACTTTCATCTTTGTCAATTACCAAATTTGGTTTCCCTCTACCAGCAGGAACTTCAACCTATCAAAACAGAAACAAAACAAATAATTAATTAAAGAAACAAATTAATTAATAAAAGATAAGAAAAATAAAAAAGACTTACAGGAACAATTTCCCAAGAAAATGCACCACTATTTCTAGCAGCTATACCACGCTCATTGCTTTGAAAGCATCCTTCAAATAAAAAATAAAAAGAAATAAATACAATTAAATTGAAACCTCCAATAATCTATATGTTAGTCTAATAGATAAATTATTTTTCTTTTCTACATGCTAGAAAGCTTTTATATCAAGGAAACATACGTGAAGGACCACAATAACATTATTTCCCAAAATAGTGTCTATTTTGTCAATTCCTTTACAGAAAAACCTTAAAAATTGCATATTATCAAAAAAAAGTGGATAAAATAAATATTTTATTTTCAAACCTGGTCTTCTCTAGTAATGGAATGAGTATCAGCAAATAATTCGGCGCAATTTCCCATAGCGTAATTATTATACACATCCCATAATCCGTCTTTCAGCATCCCATCAACGAGTGAATCATGCCCAAATCTCGATCCTTTCCTGAATTTTCATCAATTTAAAAAATAAAATTGTGAGAAATCAAGCCCCAAATCGTATATTTGGGTCTTAGAAATTCAGCCAAAATTAAGCCTCGTTGTGCCAATTCAACTCAATTTTGACTGAATTAATCCTCAATTGTACAATTATGCCTCAATTAAACCCAATTTAGCCTAATTTGTGAAATTCAGCTCAAAGTAAGCCTCTTTGGGCCAATTCAGCTCAATTTTGACTGAATCAACCCTTAATTGTACAATTATGCCTCAATCAAACCCAATTAGGCCAGATTGTGCCAATTAAACTCAATTTGGACAGAATCAATCCTCAATTGCACAATTACGCCTCAATCAAACCCAATTAAGCCCAATTCTTGACCATCTGAATTCTGAACCCTTATTTAAAAGATTAATGTCTCAAAGTCAATAAAATAAAATAAAAATGAACCTGGCTTCAGCAATATATTTGGGGGCATTAGACATGCTTTCCATACCGCCAGATACAACCACGTCATTTATTCCTAATTGTATTGTTTGTGCAGCAAGCATTGTAGCTGTAAAACAAAATCAAATCATAACTTTATTAATTTGATTATTAAAAAAATCTCTTTCATGAAAATAAAAGTTACACACAAATGAGACTACACAATACAAGGTTACAAAACAAACCCTGAAATATAAAGATAATAAATATATGCAAATAGGCCCCTTAAGCTATGTGTGTTTCAAGTATACATTAAAAGACTATTTTATTTTGGATACACTAATAAATGGTAGTACCTTTCATGCCAGAAGCGCAGACTTTATTCACAGTAGTACAAACTACCGTATTTGGGATTCCGGCACCTAGAGCAGCTTGCCTTGCTGGCGCCTGACCCAAATTCGCACTCAACACATTTCCAAAGAACACTTCCTGTACTAAAGCGGGGTCCACATTTGCCCTATTTAGTGCACCTACATAAATAAATAAATAAATAATATTTTTTTTAAATGAAATAAATAAATAAATGAAAAGTGCTTGATTTGTTGATTTGTGCTCCATTTCAAGCAGTACTACTAACAAGGAAATATCAAATATAAAGGCTAATTAACCAGTTGTTCAACCATAAAACACCAAATGAACAAACAATAAAAAATGAAGGAGATCTAAATCATGAAAATTGGGATGGATAATTAGACCAATATTGCATCGTGTGAGTGTGCTTACTTTGAATGGCAATAGAGCCGAGTTTGGTGGCAGCTAAAGATGACAAGGCACCAAGAAAGCCTCCCATTGGAGTTCTTGCAACTCCAACAACACACACATCTGTTCACAAATTCAAAAGAAAAAGAAAATTTATAATAATTACAAAATTGTTGGAAAAATTCTATGTTGTTAAATCAGGATTCGATTCACTGTAATCCTTATTAGTGATCAAACCTTTTAATTTTTGAAATTAAATAGTTTTATTCATTGACTGAATTGTCTTAATTTCTAAAAAATTAAACAGTTTTTGTGGGGTCAATTGAGAAACTTTGAAATTAACATGGAAATACTCATGATCAGCAAATTACGAGTCATTCCACTGTAATTTTTCCATTTGAAATAAAAAAATATAGTTTTTAATCCATGGAAAAATAGTGAGCTTCTAATAAATGTCATTTTATTAACAAAAAAACAACCTTGGTACTTAGTAAAACTGATAATTGAAATAAATAATAAATTTACTCAATAAGAACAAAATTGAGCAAATAAAATTATTAAATAGACAATTCTGCGTACCTCTCGGTTTGATCTGATCTGAAGATACGCCAGCCATTATCACTGAAAGCTTCAACAAATTAACGGGGTTTAGAAAACGATACGTGCAAGTAAAAGAAATAATATAAAATAGAAGGGTCTAATGGAAAAAAGCTCAGTAAAAAAGGTTGAATAGCTGAAACTAAAATGAGAAAACGACTATGGAGCTGTCGTAAGGCATCGAAAAGCTCAGATCAGAATGAAAACAGTGTTAAAGCATCGAAAAGCTCAGATCAAAACGAAAACAAACCTTTGTATTTGGATCTTAGGCTGCTAGAGAGGAGGAGAGGGGGCGACAAGTACGAAGAAGAGAGACTGTATGTATATATATAGCTGGGCAATGTATCTTATAAAACATAGAAGGAGAAACCGATATAAATCTTAACCTTTCGTATCGGTTCTTAAGAAATAACCGATATAAATAGCCGTTATAGAATAATTAGTATCGGTTTTTAACAAATAACCGATATAAAATACAAATATCCGCGACGGTTACTTGTAGAGAACCGTTACAAAATTTTAGTAGCGGTTATTCATAAAGAACCGTTACAGTATCATTTAGTATCGGTTATTTATTAAAAACCGTTACAGAATCCTTTAGTGACTACCATTTGATCAAAATCAAATGGTCAATATTGATTGGGTGACGTGGAAGCATATGGGGCAAGTGGCTCGCAAGTATTAATATATAAAATATAACAAGGGCATTTTATGTAGCGGGAAATATTCAAGCAAATGATACGAACAGAAGGACCGAGCTCATTATACCTTGGAATCGCACCGGCTTTGACAAGGTCTGTATTATATGGCGGGCTAAGATTGGGACTTTATGAACCGTGCAAAAATGTATGCGATTATATTTTCGGATCGACGAATTTCATGTTTAAATTTGTGTCTGGTGTTGTTTCTGGTGCGATCGCGACTGGACTCACCAACCTAACTGAAGTTTTAAAGGTTTGACTATGAAACCCTAAACCCTAAACCTTAAACCCTAAAAAGAGTTATACAAATTTACCCCAATTATGCTCAATTAGCCCTTGATTGTTCAATTAGAAAAGAATGAGCTTTTATTCTGCAATTAATTGGTGTGTCTATGTAATCCAACTTT
This sequence comes from Juncus effusus, assembly GCA_027726005.1. Classification (NCBI taxonomy): domain Eukaryota; kingdom Viridiplantae; phylum Streptophyta; class Magnoliopsida; order Poales; family Juncaceae; genus Juncus; species Juncus effusus. The sequence goes on along the minus strand of CM050896.1, from coordinate 7,340,248 downwards.
GTCAATTCTCAATGTTTGCAATTTTACGTTAACTGAGACTTTGTTAAGAGTCAATCAATCAAAAACCAATAAAAAAAAGACAATAGGAAAGTTGTAGGCAAAAACTAGTCTTGTAAAGGAATTGCAGAGTAAAATTTCAGATTAAAAACAAGTCTAGTGAAGAAATCGTGAGAATAATCTCATCAATTCAAAACAATTATGAGCTAACTTTGAAATTATAATTTAGTAAATTGTAAATAAATAATTGCAGGTTAGGTTACAAATGAACTCCAAAACCAGCCCGCTCAAAGAATTGCGGGGAATAATTGCAGAGGAAGGAATGAGAGCCCTTTGGAAAGGCGTGGGGCCCACAATGGTCAGAGCCGGCTGTCTCACCGCTTCTCAAATGGCCACTTATGATGAATCTAAACAGGTCGGTCTTTGTTTTCCTTTGTGTTAATTGTATGTTAGTTATTATTTTTGAATATTAGGGTTTTTTATTATTTTCAAAATATCATGGTCTTTGTTTCTCTCTACTTTTACTGGACCTGTCCAGTACAATAGATTCCTGATCTATATATATCGTAAGTTAAAAAAAGGGAAGTGCAAGAAAGCCCCTCCATTTTGCCAAAATTGCAATTATTGAATGGTGTTAGCTTGTATATGACGGTAAGTTTTCTTTTGTAATTTTGGCAACAATGCAGGGTCTTTTTTGCAATTTTCAATAATGCAAGTGCTTTTTTGCAATTTCGGTACAATGCAGGGGTTCTTTTGCAAATTGCTCTAAACAAATCATTAAACTTTGGAAAAAATGATTGATGAAACTAACTCATTTTTATAATTTATTGTTATTTAGGTCTTGCTTAAGTGGACCCCACTTAAAGAAGATTTCAATCTGCATCTCATGTATATAAACCAAACCAACCTCTCTTTTTCTTCTCATCTTGTCTGTCTAATTTAAGTGTTAATTTATTTTGTTTTAATATAATGAACAATTAATTACATATGATATTGCATAGATCGAGTTGTATAGCTGGTACAGTTGGTACACTTGTGACTGCACCTATTGATATGATCAAGACTCGTTTAATGCTTCAACATGGATCTCGAGGTGGTAGTATGTATAAAAATGGATTTCATTGTGCATATAAGGTAAGTTTAATATATAGCATTTATCTTGGTTGGAAAAAAAATTATATTTTAAAAATTTCACCTGTTTTATTTTATTGTTTTATAGGTTGTGGTAACGGAAGGTTTTGGCTCACTATATAAGAATTTTTTTGCAAAATAACATTTTTTTGAACAATAATGAATCAGATGGCACTATTTTACAAATAATTTGGTATCTAGCACTTCCGCCAGAGGGTCTGGCGGAACTAGTGATTTTTTTATTTTTGTTGATCCTGGCCATTTGAAACTCTTAAACATGCTTAATTAAGAAAAAAAGTTAGTTCCGCCATAGGGTCTGGCGGAACTAGGTAAAATTTATTTTTTCAGGTTAAACTCTTAATTTAGAAGGCCAATTAGCTCAAAAAATTACGAATTCATAAGTTCCGCCAGACCCTCTGGCGGAACCAGAAGTTCCGCCAGACCCTCCAGCGGAACTGGCTATTTTATATTCCCTCAAACAGCCATGAAAATTTAGCCAAAAAAAAAAAAAAAAAAAATTACTATTCATAGTTCCGCCGGAGCCTCTGGCGGAACTATGAACAGTAATTTTTTTTTTTTTTTTTTTTTGCTAAATTTTCATGGCTGTTTGGAGGCAAAAAAATATAAAATAGCCAGTTCCGCCAGAGGTTCTGGCGAAACTTATGGTTCCGCCAGAGGGTCTGGCGGAACTTATGAATTCGTAATTTTTTGAGCTAATTGGCCTTCGAAATTAAGAGTTTAACATGAAAAAATAAATTTTACCTAGTTCCGCCAGACCCTATGGCGGAACTAACTTCTTTTCTTAATTAAGCGTGTTTACGGGTGCCAAATGACTGAGATCAACAAAAATAAAAAAATTACTAGTTCCGCCAGACCCTCTGGCGGAACTACTTCAGTTCCGCCAGAGGGTCTGGCGGAAGTGCTATCTGCTGAAATATTTCGAAAAAAATACCATCTGATTAATTATTCTTCAAAAAAATGCTATTTTGCAAAAAAATTCATACGATATAAAGGGTAAGATACTTCTTACATAACAAATATATGATACTCAAAGATTTGTTTTTAATTTCATAAATATATGCTAGTAAGAGGAGTAAATATGCATGTGAAATAAATGAAATAAATTCATGATGGTAAAATTATTTAAGTGAGTCTAATGTTATCTCTTTTGTTTCTTTTGTATAGTTTGCTGATGGTAAGCTTGGAGTCAAATTCAAGTCATTTTCAAAGGTATGTTGTAACATTATTTTTTTCCCTTGCTTAGAAACCTGATTAAGATTATTGATTCACAAATCTAATAACAACTCAACTAACTTACTATTAGTTTCTCACTAAATTCATAGTATAATACTTTGAACTTAAAACCTAAAATGTTTTAAAAACTGATAAAATATTTAAAAAAATAAAATAAAATGATGAAATTATATTTTAATGTGCAGTACCCACCATGCTACAAGGATATGAGTTTCTGGATTAGTGATGAATTTACGGAGAATAATTTATGTGAAATTGTGAGAGGAATTGGTGGGGATCTTGTAGAAGAGGTAAAATTGTCTTTAATATTTATATATACCTTCCATTGTTAGAATACTTGAAGAACGCTTTTTGGCTAATCTGGAGCCAAATTTTAAACATTTTTTCCCTTCTTTTTCTGTTAGTTGATACAAGATAGGTTTGAGTTGAAGCTCATTTGCACAATTGAAGTTTATTTAATTGCTGCTAATTTTGTGAACATTGTAACTTTTAATGTATTATTATTTATTTTTGAAATATAGGTTAAATTAATTGATAATTTCACGAATAAGAAGGGCATGACAAGCCATTGTTACCGCATTACATACCGATCAATGGAGAGGTCTCTAACTGATGATGAAATAAATGAATTACAGATACTACATTGATACATTCTTCACACTTTAAATGTCATGCAAATTAATTCTTGTACTGACAGATTAAGCTATAAACCCCAACTAAATAAATAAACCATAAAAAAGTTCCAAAAACGAAATTAAAACGTCTCAACTTTGTGTACTTAGTGTTAATTCTAACGGAAATGTTCAGAATTGGGTAAATTGATATTTTATTGTTTTCAAAAGGGTAAATATGATATTTTAAGTTTTGCAAGGGTAAATATGATATTTTGAGTTTTTAAAAGGGTAAATATGATATTTTAAGTTTTTGGAAGAGTAAATACGAAATCCCCCCTTTATTAAATTTATAAAATGATACCACACTTCAAATTTGCGCAATCTAATTCTTATACTGATTAATTGACCCACAAACCCCATTAAATCAAATAAAACCAAAAAATTTCCAAACAAAGAAATTAAAAAATTAATCATAAAGCCCAGTTAAATCCAAATAAAACAAAAAAATCCTATAAAAAAGAAATTAAAAATTAATCATAAATCCCAATTAAATCCAAATGAAACCATTCCAATTAATTCTTTCTTAGTGTATTCTATATGTGTAATACTAGTGTTTTAGTACCAGTTGGTACAGTATGGTACCGTGCAATTATTTCATATAATTCATGTGCATATTTGCTCTTTCCTAGTACATACTTCAATTTCAAATGACATGCACACCGATTCTTCCACTAATCAGCTAACCCACATACCCCATTTAAACACAACCAACACCCAAAAAATTTGAAAGAAAAGAAAAGAAATTAAAACCACATTTACCAGTGAAGTGAATCGTTTGTCAGAAGACCAGAAAAGACGAATATCAAACAAAACCATGGCCATTAGACTCAAAAAAAAAAATTATCATGAAACTATCTCATATAATTCCTACATATACTCACTCTTCCTTACTCACTCTTCACACTTCAATTACAATGCAAACTATTCTCCTACTAATCAACTAACCCACAAACCCAAATTAAACACAACAAACACCAAAACATTTCAATAAAATAATTAATTAAAACCACATTTACCTGTGAAGTGAATCGTTTATCAGAAGACCAGAAAAGACGAATATCAGGAACGTCAAACAAAACCAAAAAACCAAAACATAAATTAAAAAAATCTCATAAATAAAGTACAGAAAAGAAATAAAAGAAATTTATCATCATGAAATTATTTCATATAACTCCCACATATATTCACTCTTTCTTATTGCATCATGCGAACTAATGCTTGCACTAATTAATCAACTAACCCCAAAGCCCAATTAAATTAAACAATTCCAAAAAAAGATATAACTCTTAATTTACCTGTGAAGTCAATCGTTTGTCAGAAGTCCAGAAAAGCCTTATATCTGGAATATCAAACAAAACCATAGCAAGTCTCTCCAGTCCGAGTCCAAAAGCCCACGCCACATTATCATTGTTTCCGTTTGCTTTCAGTATTTGCTGCTCCATCACTTCACATCCCAGCACCTCCATCCATTTCTCCTGTTGAAAGGATATTATTGTATTATATTCATATTAAATGAATGAATAAGGTCGAAATGGGATAATATTTGTATTATGTTTATTTATGAATTCATGAAGAAGGTCGAAATGATATAATATTTGTATTATATCATATTATACTTATTTATAAATTCGTGAGTAAGGTCGAAATGATATAATACGGATGGATAAATGCATTGTTGGACATGTACTTCAATTTACTTGCTAATCATGCATGTCTTCATGAAGTAAAGGGACCAAATGTGCCAAATTAACAGTACGGGGACTAAATTGCAAACCAACTAAAGTACAGGGACTAACGGTGCATTTAATTATCCCAATTATAATAATGAAGAGCTTGATTTATAAACTTATAATTTAGTGGAGACCTGGAAATAAATTTCGAGCTCAAAGGAAGGATTTGTGAAGGGAAAATAAGTATCAACCCATCGCATTTCCACGGCCCCTGAAAAAAAAATTTAAATAATCTCAGATAAATAAATAGATGCATTATTTTAATTTTGGACCCTGTAATACTCTCTTATTATGCTTTGCCCTCACAAAATAATATTGGCATGATACTCCTAACTTAAGCCAATGGATATCTAGATTAAGTTATAGAAGAAAATTAGAGCAAGGAATATTGGAAAACAAACCCAAAAAGGGGAATAACAAAAAAAGATCAATTAAAAGAGAGGTGTAAATATTAAATAAATGTACCAAATAAATATGTTGCCAAACCCTCAAGAGCTTTTTTAAGATCTTTAGCTGCAAAATCCGTACCGTCCATTCCAGATCCGGACCAATCAGCAGGAGAGAAAACTCTCACACCTTCCATCTTTACAAATAATTTTTTAATAAAAAATATTAATTTGCAAATATATATATCTAACTATTGATTCTTCATATATGATATATTTTCCATTTTTCCCTCATATTCTTCAAGAATAACAATACCTCTTAGTATCAGTATTTAAAAAGAAAAAATAATAATGTTTTCTTTTCCTTTTTTGGAAATTTACAAAACGGTCCATGCAATATGCCTAAATTGATGGTTAAACCTATACCCAAATAATCATAAACTAACAACTTCAATAAAATTAATCTTATTCTTTTCAACAATAAACCATCTCAAAACCAATCCCATTCTTCTAAACAAACCTACCCATGAAAAACAGGATAATGCGTAGAATCAATGGAGTCCCTGCAGTACACATCTCCAATCACGAGGAATCGGAGGTGTCCGTTTCGTAACAACTCCGCTTGATGAGCGCTCATGTGGCATCTCAATATGTTTTGTGAATATACTATTTTTAGCGCGAACTTACCTTTTTTAGTGCTATATAATGTTTAAAGGTCAACATTCTTTTTTTTGTGCTATCATATTATTTTCGTCTGGTTTAGGACACTTATAGGTTTGCCAATGAAAAACATAAAAGAATAAACAACTTTTTCTCGTTTCCAAAATCCTATTTATTTTTTCCCGTTTGGACAGAAATAAATGGAAACGGAGGCAATTAACCAAACAAGTTATGTTTTTTCCGGAGAAAAAAAATAAAAAAACAAGAAACAGCAATTATAACAATTTTAACAAATCCATCTTTTTGTTTTAACCATACTTGATAGAAAATGCCTTGTAGCCTAGTTGGTTAAAGCATTTGTATGTGTAGTAAGAAGTCAGTTCAATTCCTGGCGAACGCAATATAGCACATATTTAGCAAAGTCTCTCAACCCAACGGGTTGAACATAAAAAAAAAAACCATACTTGATGGAAGACGGGATAGTGAGTGGAATCAATGGAATCCCGGCGGTAGACATCCCCAGTCACGAGGAACCGGAGGTGTCCGTTTCGTAATAATTCCGCTTGGTGGGCGCTCGTGTGGCACCTCAGCACGTGTTGGGAGTCGACGTAGTACGTGTCGTTGTAGCTCCTGCTCACATGGTCGGCTGGCACCAACACATCATCAAAATTCTAAAAAGGAAAGATTATTTATTTAATAAGATATTTAATTTGGTTAGGGTTTCAGGGGAAAAAATAAGAAATCAATACAAGATAACAAGAACAGAAAATCACAAAGAACAAAGTTGAAACATTCGTTTTTGTATGGCTAGTGTTTTCTTTTACAAATTTAAAAATCTGAAAACAAGAAAAACTGCAAAATGCAAAATATTATGGGCTGAATTGAAGTTTTGTATATGAAACACATAGTTCTTTCAATGATAAAAAAAAAGAAAGGTGCTTTTGTTAAATACAATTGAGACATAAGATAATAAAATAACAAGAAAAATGTACCTGTTTAGTGGAGACAATGGGGCAAAGATCATCGAATTTGACGAATTTGCCCTCAAAATTTGTGTCAAAATAATCATAAATAGTTTTCTTTAAAATGCCAAGTGGGTGATTATCTCTCCTGTGAAGTTGCATGCCGAGTTTTGCGAAAATTGCGTCTGGTACATTATTTGTTGGGTCGCTCTCTTTAACCACATATGATTGATTAAAAAAATTACAAATGTTAAAACTGTGAATTTTAAGTTACAAATCCCAACTAGGTTCAAGTGGCAAAATTTCAAACCATAGGTCATGAGTTCAAATCCCATTTGCATAAAAAATGGATGTTGGATATAGAGCCATCTCCATTCTATCTAAAAAAAGTGACAAAATTTATGCAATTTCATGAAAACCCTCTAAGTTTTGGAAGGACCAGTTCATAAATTTCTATTTTTAATGGGAAAAAAGAAAATTACCATCCTTATCAAATTTTACCTCTCCAAACTCAAAGAAAGGATGCAATTGCAAATAAATTGAAGAAGAATTAGCACAAAATTAAAGAGGGTTTATGAATATTTGTACCATGCATTTTACAAAACAACCCCTCATCTCAATTGCAGTTCAGAACTAGAAAACCAAACCGCAAGTTTTACTACACCAACATACAATATAATCCAGATAATTAACTAAAAAAAAACCAAAAGGACCCATTTCGCAAAATCAAGTCTTTAAAGGACAAAATCAACAATTACCGTCTTTAGCAATCTTCACACCACCAATCTCAAGCAAAGCAGCAATAGGCACCTTACTCCTCCCAATCGATTTCCTAAGCAATCCAGAAGATGTACAATACGGCAAAGACAGAGAGAAAGGACGCAATCTGAGAATACTTGCAGAGGGATTATTAACGGAATTGAATGAGAACGGAGGGGGTTTGAGAAGAGTTGTGGAATGCATTTGAATGGACGGGTAGTAAAGAGAGGAGAAACGGGAAGAGGAGAGGGCGCGAGAGGAAGCTCTTTGGATAAGCATGGTTTGGTTTTATAGTGGGGTTTAAACGGAGGATTTTGATCTGTTTCGAGGGGTAAAAAGGGAGAAAATGAGAGGTTTTGGTTGCTTTGGGAGGAGACGGAGGTAAAGACTGTAAAGACGATGGGATTTGATATATCTCAAGTAAGAACTCAAAATAATAAATACAAGGAGAAACCGATATAAATCTTAACCTTTCGTATCGGTTCTTATGATATAACCGATATAAAATGACCTCAGAGCCGTTATTTATATAGAACCATTAGTATCGGTTCTTAACCAATAACCGATATAAAATACAAATATCCGCGACGGTTACTTATAGAGAACCGTTACAGAATCATTTAGTAGCGGTTATTGATAAATAACCGTTACAGAATCATTTAGTATCGGTTATTTATAAAGAACCGTTACAGAAGCCTTTAGTGACAAATTGTGACCATTTGATCAAAATCAAATGGTCAATATTGGTTGGGTGACGTGGAAGCATATGGTGCAAGTGGCCCGCAAGGATTAATATATATAATATAATATAATTTCTGTGGAACTTTTCCAAATCAAACCCCGATATTTTCTATGTTCTCATTCTACAGAAAAAAAAAGGAGGAATTTCATATTTACCCTTCCGGAACATCAAAATATCATCTTTAACCGAATATATTTATTCTTCTAAACTTGTAAAAATCATATTAACCTTTTTAAATTTAAATATATATTATTTTTACCCTTTCAAAATTTAATATGGACAAAAATATCCTTTTATTCTACATTCCTTTTTTTCTCTTTTATTGCTATCACCATACCATCTCGGCATATCTTTTAAAATTTTCATAAGTTCTCGTCTTTAAACAAGATCTTAAGAATTAAGAAATAAGAGAAATGGTAATAAGATATTGGAGGAAGTGTATTTTTGTCCATAAAAAAGTGGAATTATAAATACAATATATTTTGAAATTTAAAAGGGAAATTATGGTATTTGCATTTTTTTTTTTATGAAAAGAGGCAGGCTCAATCCTACATCCAATATATATTGATAAAAAGAAAGTTTATGTATAGGAAAATTCAAAAGCAGAAAAGAAAAGAAAGATCAATGGGAGAGGCCAAGAAAGTTTCCTTTCCTGAAGTTGCATCCTAAAATTAAAAAAATATGGGAGCTGATGGAGCACGGACGCACTGTAGCACGACTGTTCACGACGGGATCCAATAATAGTATATATAATTTATTTTCTAATAACAATATATACATAACAGTATATATAATTTATTTTCTAATAACAGTGTATATGAAAATAATATATAAAAATGGGAAAACAGTATATAAAAGTAAAAAAAAATAAGAAATACACAAAGAATAAATAACAGTATATTAAATGGCAAAACAATATATAAAATGAGAAAACAGTATATAAAATGAAAAAAAAACAGTATATCTACAGTGCCGTCGTGTTACAGTCGTGTTACAGTACCGTGGTGTTTGCACATTTCCCAAAAAATATAAGAAAAAGCGAGAAGATCAATGGGAGAGGCCAAGGAAGTCTCCTCTCCTGAAGTTGCATCCTAAAATACAAATCCATAAGGAAAAGCGAGAAACTGCTGATTAAAACGAAAATACAAGTTTCCATAAATTAAATTCTAAAGCTATCCGATCTGGAAAATATTACTATAGGTATACATTCATTCCTGAAAGACCTGTTGTATCTCACTTCCTAATTGTGGAGGAAGTAGAAGGCTAGCGTAATGTGGGCTTTATCTGATGTTGTGTTTAAATATTTGACTTTTTAACGGTGTGTTGAAGGCCCAATCTGTTATTATTGGAAAAGAGTTGCTTGGTGCGGTTCAAACTTGGGACGCAAATGTACAAAAAGTTTTTTGAGACCTCTCATGAGGCCGCATTATCCCAATTATTTCAACTATTAGATTAACAATAAGGCTATGGGATAAACACAAAAGCACTACCAGAGACAAACAGCCTACGTGGCTCTTCTCTCTCCTCCACGCCAGGCCATGAAAATAGAAGGAAACAAACAGACCAAATTAAATCTCTCTGTTTAATGATTTCGTTAGGGGAAAAATGAAGCTGCTGAATTAGATTTTCTCTCCTTACATAAATAGTTGTTAGATTTTGTTACAATTTCCTCATAAATTTTCATAAATATTTGTAGATATATCATATTTTCTCCAACACATTCATAAAGCAAAAGAAATTTACAAAATGTACTATACAAATTCATACTAATTATTTATTTTCAATTAAAATATATGTAAGTTATAATACATACTCATATAGTATAATGTTATCTCAATAGATGTTCAAGAATACTCATCCTAACAAACTCAAATTCACAAAAAACAAAATAAAACCAATTTATTTTTAAACCATAAAAACTGGAAAAAAAAAGTTACAAATTCTGAACCCTAAATCCCATAAATCCTTATTAGGTCAGATCCGGTTACCGATTCAGCAGTTTTCGTTTTCTCCTAACGAAATCATCAAACAGAGATATTTGATTTGATCCATTTGTCCCTTCTATTTTTATGGTCTGACGTGGAGGAGAGAGAAGTGTCACGTAAGCCGTTTGTCTCTGGTAGTGTTTTTGTGTTTGTCACCGTAGCCTTATTGTTAGATTAAATAGTATGGTTTCATCTAAACCATTAATTTTTTCACTCATTCTGATTTTTTGTGAATTTTTTACGTATCATGCTAACATATATAACAATGTTTGGTACTTTTAGTGTTTACTATTCTATATCCCGGTTATGTGAGAATGGTTAAAGTCATTTTTTATCGTTAGATTTGAATCAAATGGTTCCAACGAATCATAACACATATTATGTTCAAATATTAATACAAAGTGAATATGGAGAGTTCATTTATTAAAACATAAATACTATTTTTTTTCTTCTTTAAAAAATAATAATTCATAATGAAACATTGTATTTCTCATGTTAAAATATTTAAATCTAAATTTGTTTGAATTTTTTTTATTTTGAATTCCATATTGTTATGCTTCCAATTTAAATTTGTTTCAAACCGTCAGATAATAAGATAGGTCATTGATTAATCAGTGAGTTGAACTTCCGTCTTGCTTCCTTCTCCTTGATGGCTTCTGAAGCTCGACCTTGAGAATCTTCTTGCTCTTCCTAGGGATGAAGAACTTGATCGCTCGCTAATCTCCAAGGCAGGAGATCTCTACTCGTATCCACGTCGAACTTCGAAACGTCGGAATAACCAGACTCGGCTAGACGAGTCCGGAAATACTTTCAGGAGGCTCTCTCTCTTTCTCTCTGTATTACGGCAGCCTGGAGGCTCTGTAATGTGTGTCTAATAGAGGGGGACTGCCCCTCTATTTATACTAGAGAGGGGGGCGAAGGATTGTCTAGTTACCATAACTAAAAATCTAATTCCAGTGCTTATTCCGTTCCCAACGGACCTATTCCGTTGCCAACGGAATAGGATTTCCTTATCTGAAAACTTAGCTGCCGACATATTGGCTGAGTTCCGTTGGCAACGGAACTGTTCTGTTGCCAACGGAACTGTGCTAATTTTTGCACAATCTGACATATCAATCATCCAATGATCGATTATTTCCTTCACCTATTTATACATCATATGTATAACTATTTAAGAGTATTTCCTTCCCGACTAGACGTTGTTCTATGTGTGACCGTGTAGGTTGCATTTAACGATGGTAACGATCTTCCAAAGATCGTAAGTCATGAGTAACCTCTAGGCTGGTGTCATGACTACCCATGTTAAATGAAATGATCAACGATCATAAACCTATCTGAATAGATATTTGATTATTCCTTTTGTTCTACGATATACGTCTTGATCACAAGGCACGGTAATATGTCATCCTTGAGTTTGATCAAAGTCTCTTTCCTGATCAAGAATTAGACTGAACAAATACAAAATGATATTAACAACACATGTGATGGTGTGCACGAGACCAAATATCGCACACGCAGTGGGAGTTGTTTGTCGATTCATGGCGAATCCCGACATCGAGTATTGGGAGGCGATCAAATGGATGCTAAGATATTTGAGGGGCACTTCAAATATGGCGTTATGCTACAAAAGGAATCCCATGATTTTGCAAGGGTTCATATCCGCATACTTAGGAGGAGATGTGGATAGTTGGAAAAGCACTTCCGATTATGTTTTTATAATGGGAGGTACAACTGTGAGGTAGATGTCGAGATTGTAGAAATGTGTGGCGTTATCAATGACTGAAGCAGAGTTTGTGGCCATTTTAGAAGCAGTTCTTGACCTTTCTGAGAGAAATTGGAAAAGATCAAGGATGTATGGCACTTTACAACGACAGTCAAAGTGCCATGTGTCTTGCAAAAAAACTGGTGTTCCATCCAGAACCAATCACATCCAACTCAAGTACCACTACATCTGATAACTTATGAAAGACAATACCATGTCATTAGAGAAGATCTAAGGTGCGAAGAACTTTGCCAATATGTTGACCAAGGAAGTCCCCATCGACAAACTGAGGTTGTACGCTGCCTCAGTGAGGCTGGTTGAATGAGTCAGTAGGAGCATGTCGCCGGGAGAAAAGGAGAATGTATTCAATGCAAATGATTTGTATCATTATGAAGTTTTCAAGTGAGATTATTTGGTGTGGAGATTTCTGAAAAATTCTAGATACAGTAAAAAAAGAAACCCTGCAGGAGATAAAAAAAAAGTTGTCCATATTTACTTGCTATGACTTATTTCATTAAGTGACAATTGGAATTGGAAACATGTTAGTTTCCTTATATTGATATTTCTATGAATTAAGTATTAATTGGGGCAGTAATTTTTTGAGTTATTTGATTGTATTAGGTATGACTATACTATAAATAGAAGAGTAAGGGTAGTGTTTTACTCATTCTAATAACTACAAATAATTGTATTGTATTTTTCTTTTCTTCAAGTATAAAGAATGTGTTTGAGTGTCGAGGACCGTAATTTTCATCCTCTTTAGAGTTTTCATGTTAAATCTTTGTGTTCTCATATTTACTTTCTATGTTTACTGTTGCGTCTCGGTTTCTAATACAATGCATGCATAATATTACCTAGTTGACATGATTAGGGTCAAGCTGTTGCGGAGTGTAATGATCAGGATTAGTTTTGGGCAAGTTCCCATCCATCATAGTGTCCTTTTCCTATTTTCACATTTAGCCTCCATTAATGTCAGCGTTTATAATATCTTCAAATTTTATAGTTAATCAATGCAATTTGTATTCTACATGATTCATTACAATATTTCTCCAACAACTGTATCATGAATCATCAATCCATGCATAATGATAATACAATACCGTAAAATAAGAGCCGGCGAAATCTAACCCGAGTCTTAACGATCCAAACTCCCAAATGACTCGAACCAACTTCGAAACCGAACTCGATTAACATGTAACCCCACATAACAACTCGTAAACTGATGAACTACAACCCGAACGACCCAAAACTAAAGTAACTCGCAATTCAAATTGATCCTGCCTGAATTGACCCCAAGCCGGACCCGACGCACCGCTTGCCACCTCTATGCATAATATTGATTGGCATGGTACCGGGACTTTTTTTAATATAACATTGTATTTAAATATATTTGAAAAAGTAGCATTGATGCAAAAATAGCATTTCCTCCAGTTTTGTTGGCAGAAATTTTTCACTTTCACCAAGAAGAGACGAACAGCTTGGTGGAGCCATGCACCGATCAGTTACAAAGATTAGTGTGATTTATGACAAATAAAAAGAAAAAGAAGTAACAAGAAAGATCACCAAAAATGAAAGAGAAAAACAGAATGATTCATAATTAATCAAATTAAATTGCTCTCTTAAATTTAATTATCTTCTTTATCTTCATCTTGCAATCAGACGTTCTTCCAAAATTCAGAAAAAGATTGAGTGAAGAGAGTTTAAAAGAATAAGATTAAGAGAGAATAATTAAAATGGTACATATTGAATGGTGATTAGAGCTTCTATTTATAGCCTAACTAAATTTTTTAATCAACAATATTGGCCGCCAAAGCTAACTAACTCAAAGTAGTTCAAATTCTGCAAAACTTCCCTCTAATTGTGCAGTAATGGAGATCTTCATTTTCCATTTTTTACTTGACTTGTAAAGATTGGACTTTGTCCATTCATGATTAGAATGGATGTGGGGGTGTATCATGTGACTTTTTAATAATACAAGGGATATTCGCGTGTTGCACGATATTTCATTGACTTTTTTTTAGAATGTTGCTTATATATTTAGCAAATAGCTAGAAATAGAGAGGGCGGAACTAAAATAACATTTATTGGTATATTACATGTACTATTCAATTTTTATTTGTCTGGCATGATACACAGTCAGGCACACAAAAGAAAGATGATAAAATATTATATATTCACATATAATAATATTACTGGGTATTAATTTATTATAGATAAATAATATGATACTCTACATTTGATGGCTTGACTTATATAAACTACTTTTTTTAATGGTATAATAAACTACTTTTGAGCTTCAGAAATCCGAATTATCTGGATAAAATGGGACATGAAAGATATTTTAATTTACTTTTGAATTAGAATAAACTAAATCACATTTTATTTGAAGAAATATTCCCAGTTTTATTATTTTTAACGAACTTGAATTCATGAACAAAGAGAGTTTTGTTAAACAATAAAAAATAACAAATATAAGAACCCATATGCCTATAAATCCTTAAATAAACAATTGAATATTGTTTTTTTAGAACATTGTTCTCTTAGGCATTTAAATAAACAATTGAATATTATTTTAGAATATATGATAATAAAAAAGGATCTAAACATAATTTTATTTTAGAGTTCTCGAGCCCCACCTTCCTCGGCAACACATGAGTTGCGAGTGATGCGAAGCTGTTGAGCATTGGATGAAAGGTCATGCAAGCATAAGAGGTAGAGAGAAAAAGAGAACAAAGAAACAATGGAGAAATATCTTCATTTTATTTTTGACTTTCAAAGATTTATACATATAGTCAAATCTAGGCCTTTCAATGTGGATCAAATGATTCATGTATTTTGGGTGGCGTAGCAAAATATGGGGAAAGTACTGTAGATATGCACCATTAGAATTATATATATTATATAATTTCAATGATTTGATCTGATATTTAAATTTGTAAAAAAAAAAAAGATAAATTCAAAATTTTATCTTCTGTGAAATTAGGTTGAACTTGTGACGAGTAACTTGTCACACGCCATCATCATGGTATTTTTTTCAAAATATTAATTAATATTAATTACAACAAACACCACTTTGAACATAACCGATTCAAATAAAATGAATAATATATTAAAAACAAAATACATGGAGAGAGAATAAACTCATTTAGGAATATTTGCTAAAAGTTGGTATTAACATATTAATTGAGAACCCGAATTTTTCATCATTAGTTATTTACGGGAGTTAAAAAATATTTTTTTTGATACATAAATTGGGTCCTTTAACTGACCTTCCAATAAACTTAAAATTTCATATTATAAAAAAATTAATTTATTATTTCCTCTTGCATAGTCACATTGGAAAAATAAAACAAAGATCTGATCTTGCAAACAAATGCAGAGTTCTGTAGCTCAGTAAATGGAGGGTCATTTTACATAATTTGAATTATTTTGAGTTGGTTGATTTTGGCGGTAAATATTGTTGGTTGAAATTATTTCTCTCTTGATCTGTTCTGCTCAAAATGGTAGAAGGTAATTGGTCAACAACATTTGACTAATTTGAATATCTGTGTGTTTCTCTTTTGTTTTTTATGATCGTTCTTGTCTATTCTTTGATCTTTCTATTTCTCACAAATTATGCTAAGATTGTTTCTTGGAAAATAACTAATGTAAAATACTATAAAGCAGCCTTTTATGAGAATAATTTCCATGCATCTATAATTATCTTCCATTACAGAACTTTCTTTTTAAACAATTTCAGTGCATGATGTACCTTCTTGCACATAATATCAACATATTATCTATCATCATTTTCTTAGCTTGACTCCGTTTTCCATTTTTCCATATTCTTGTTCTTTTAGTCGGCCATCAAATCACAATTCTTGCTTTTCTTGGAAGTAGATATAATTATAATTAGCATGCAAAATTTCATGGTAAATGATCAAATCATCAAAGAATATGTGAATCTTGGATTCGTAATTCTCTGTTCAATAAATTAATAAACTCGGATAATAATCTTTGTTTCATTATATCTAATCCAATTATCCAATTCTCTTTGTAACAGATTGGTGCGTGGTTCCGCCGAGCCATCTGTCTCTCTTGCTTCACTGGCGGTTCCGTGCTTGAGGAGTCCGACTCGCCAGTTGTCGTTCCGATCATCATCGAGATCCGTGCAGAGACGACTATTTCCGATGAGATCGTACCACCTGTTGTTTCATCCGAGCCGCCGGATGAGTCTGACGAGCACGTCATCGAAGGAGTGGATCCTTCGATTCTGAGGCGGGCTCTTGGAGCGAGACTTCCGACGATTTGGGAGGTTGAAGGAGAGGGTGAGGATTCTGATGATGACGTGGCAAAGCTGGAGGAGGCGGAGTCGCCGGAGAGGAGCTTCTGGAGGTGGAGGAGGAGGTGGTGGTGGAGGAGGAGGAGGAGGAGGAGGAGGAAATGGTGATTGAGGGAGTGGATCCGGCGATCTTGAGGCGGGCTCTTGGAGAGCTGCTTGATTATATGAGCTCGTTAAGTAATGTTTCAGTGTCTTACTGTGGTAATTAAGTAGTATAAGAATCACTCTGTTTACTTATTATCTTGTTTAAGTCGAAGTCTGTTTAGTTATTATCTTGTTTGAGTCCAGTAATTATGCAGTTATGTGAATATATGAGTCGGTATGTTTAGTTTTGTTTATCTTTGTTTATGTTTTGCTACTAGAGGGTCGTCTGTTTTAGTTTGTTTATATTTTGCGTAGAGTGTGTCAGTAAAGTGTAATTATGCTTCTGATTTAAGACCTCTTCGTTTAGTTGTCTTTTAATTAAGTAGCTTTAATGAACAAGACTTGCTGTTTTATGTTACTTTTGTCTTATGGTTACAGTAAAATATGCAGTGAATAACTTAAAAAGAGTTAAATATTTCTTTTTCCTTTACAGTGGTTATAAAAATATGTTATTATATATGCATGACGACCATTAATATCTCATAATTTCTTCTAGAAATAAATAAAAACAACAGAACCAAGTTAAAGCATAGAGTTCCTAATATAAAATAACAAAAAATAATAATAAGATATAAACAAGTATCAATCATGGTGAAGAATGGTCATCTGAGTCATCATCTGTCACACTCTCACTGAGATAACCAAAACTTGGTGACCTGACACGTCTAGGTGAATCAGTTTCGCCCAAGCTCTCATCTATCGTACTTTCCTCTTCCTACATTTAAATTTAACCTCAATAAATGCCAACATGTATAATATTTATAGTTTATAATTAATCAGTACAATTTGTATTTGTCTCACAAAGAAAGAACTATTCGTGTATCACCAATGCATGCATAATGTATTACCTGGTTGACATTATTAGGATCAACTTGTTGTGGAGAGACGTGATTAGGATTGGTTCTGCGCAAGCTCTCATCCATCATAGTATCCTCTCCCTATGTTTACATTTAAACTCCATTAATATCAGCATATATAACATCTTGAAAGTTTATAATCAATGCAAAATGTATTCTACATGATTCATTAAGATATTTCTCCAACACATGTACCATCAATTGATGCATAATTTTAATATAATATCACAAAATAAGTGTCGGCAAAATCTGACCCGAACATTAATGACTCGAATCCAACTTGGAAACCGAACTCGATTGGCATGTAACCCACTAAACAACCCATAAACCGCAACCCGAACGACCCAAAACTCGAGTGACTCGCAATTCAAATTGCCCTGACTTGAATTGACCCAAGCCAGACCTGACTCGCCGCTTGCCACCTCATCTCAACGCTATTTTCATAAATACATTTAAAAATACTGAGGCAGATATTTACCTGGTTGACATGACTCACAGGTTCAAGTTGTTGTGGTGAGACGTGATAATCACGGTCTTGTTGTTGTTGTGGACACGAGTCTTCTTCTTTCTCTTTCTCTTCCTCCTGCTCGCTAAGAAGAGCCTCTATCACGGGCTGATACGACCCATTGTCTTCCACAAAAAACCAACCGGCCTCTTTTCCATACAGCTATTGTAAAAGTATAAACAAGCATATTAAACTTGAACGAGATGAAGGAAAGAGAAAGAAGGGGAAGATTAGGACCTTGAGAAGAGAAGTAATGGTGTTGATGATTTTTTCCTTTGGAAAAATTGGAAGAAGCTTTAACAAGGCTGCATCCATCCTCCCAGAATCCTGCATTTATTTCCACTTTTCTAATTGAATCAATGCGAAATATCAAATGTCTCATGCCACTTTCCGTTTTTCTAATTCAATCAATCCAAACTATCAATGTTTTTTTCTGAATTTAATCAGAACTATCAATGTTATATAACAAGTTTTCAGCTACTTTTTTTTGACATTCGTAATCAACAAGTAAATTCAATTGTTTTCCTGTCAGATTAATTCCTATCAAATTCTGGCTCATATTGTTATGAGATTTCTTCTTATCAATTGTAGTTTTATACAAGAATCAAATAATTTAGTGGAAATTGCTCAGATTTGGTTGACAAGCATATAATTAGTATGAAATCCTCAATTTATTCAAAAAAAATATATAATTAGTATGAAATGGGTTTTTTTATTCATCTCTAATCTAGTAGTAGAGAATAGTTTGAGAAGGTCTTAATTCAAATCTAACCTGTTTTATTTCCGAATTTTCTCTCCTTTCCAGCTCTACTTTTTTTAATGTATAAACCCAAAACCCTCTTCAGCTTTACTGGGGGAGAATTTTGTTTAAATCACTCAGAAAATCGAATACATCAAGAGAGAGTGAGAGTGAGTACGGGTACCTTAGGCGGCCTTCCTCTTCCCCTTGAACTGGACGCCATTGAGACTCTACACTGCTTTTTTAGGGATTTCAAAACGCAGCTTATGTGTTGGGCTGAAGAAAGATCAATCAATCAATGTTTTCAAGTGTCGTGAAGCTAGAAACAGAAGCCTGATCAGCTCTCTCTCTCTCTCATTTCATCCTTTCTCAGTCTATTGCACCAGAAAGGAATGGCGATGTTTTTCTGGCTACGCCTAATTCACCACAGTTGATGATCAGAAAAGGAAGAGTCTAGTCCCATTTGTCATTGATTACAATAGAACGGGTAAATTGTGAACTGGGTCTGCGTAATGTTTTCATGTGAATTGTACGTCAAGTTACGGGAGCAGGACCTGCAAATGTCAGAACAGAATTTGACCTGTGGTATATGGGCTAAATTATAGGCCGGGATTGCTTGCTAATACTTATGGGCCTAATATTCGTTATTTGAAAAGATACTAAATTCTATTAATTACTTTCATCATTTTATGGTTGTTTTTATAACAAGAGGAATATGTGAAGTCCACATACAAATGAAAAGTTAGTGAAAAAAAACTAATAAATTATTAGTTTGTTATGTTTGATACCTTGCGGCATTGGAGAAAATCAAAGACACATATGTAAAATGCTAAAGGTTCTTTCTCA
The DNA here is from genome assembly GCA_027726005.1 of Juncus effusus. Taxonomy (NCBI): domain Eukaryota; kingdom Viridiplantae; phylum Streptophyta; class Magnoliopsida; order Poales; family Juncaceae; genus Juncus; species Juncus effusus. Next base: position 7,320,794 of record CM050896.1, on the reverse strand, counting down.
TATTGGCCGACATGTTTTTGAAGTGCAAACTAGTTAACTCATTATGTGGTTCGTGAAAGATTGGAGGAGATAACTTCGTTTAACCAAACTGATCATACAAAATACCAGAAAAAAATATATGATATTTATTGTGAACCTAATTGTTATAGACTTAGTACAAGAAGAGATTTATCAAAAATTATTATGACAATTGTTGTGCTTGTTTGGTATTATGACAATTCTTGTTCTTTCTAGCTTTCTCATAATTTCATTTTATTTTTCTATTTTCACTTTACAATTTACATCTCAACCACATACATCAACATCTTAAGTCCTTGGATTGCTACTATTGAAGAGTATAAGTCTTTCCCTTCTATTTCTATGAAAGAGATGGTTAGGAGATATTTTGTAGTTCTACATGATTTTTTTTATGGGTATTTTAGACATTTTGTTTGGTCCCAAAAGTGCAAAAAGATATTTTCCCTCTTCCATACATATTGATCTCCTTTCCTTGCTAAAAATAGCCATTTTTATCTAAAATTTACAACTCCATTACTCACTTTCACCATGCATACTCTTTTCTTCAACAACTTGTTTCCTTCCGTCATAAACCCTAAACGAATCAAATACCGCAAACCATATCACCATAATTTTGTCTGCAAAGCATCAAATAATTCATCGAATTCTTCTAATAACAATAATTATTCATGGATGATGGATATGGATTTGTATAATTTATTGGGGATCGAGAGAACGTCAGGCCAGCCAGAGATAAAGGCAGCATATAGGGCACTTCAGAAGAAGTGTCATCCTGACGTTGCGGGCCCAACAGGACATGACATGGCAATTGTTCTTAATGAGGTTTACTCTTTCCTATCTGATCCTGTTTCTCGCTCAGTTTACGATCAGGTCTTGATTCATTTCTTATTTTCTTATTTACCCTTTCTTGTGTTGTTTCATTTTATTTTCATCAACATAGTTTCCTGAATAAAAACTCCAACAACCAAAAAATAAAATTATCTACCATTTTGTCCAATATAAACTTACATTTTCACTAAATATAGTCCAAATTTATGGTCCTCGTGCAGGAGCAAGCGAAACTGTCAGAATTTGAAGGATACACAGGAAAACCATTATACTCATCTTGGCTCGGACCCCAGTCTGAAACTCGTGCAGTGTTTGTGGATGAAGTCAAATGTGTAGGTTGCTTAAAATGTGCTTTATTTGCGAATAAAACATTTGCAATTGAGTCGGTTTATGGCCGAGCACGAGTTGTTCAGCAATGGGCCGATTCAGAAGACAAGATTTTTGATGCCATCCAAACTTGTCCGATTGATTGCATATCGTAAGAATATTAATAAAATTAAGGGCATACAAACTAACTTTAGAAATGACGTAAATACAAGTTGCATAGGGACCAATGATTTTTAGTTTTTCTTTATTTGGTTATAAAAATCAAATGCTCTGTTGTCACATAAATTTCTTAGCCGTTTCTTGTTTTTATAGTCCCTAGATTATGTAAGAATATATACATATTATTCTTAGTCTCGGAGTACAATATTATTCTTGGATGCAAGTTTTGTTTAGCTCATTTGGCAATTTAACCGGTCTCTCTCTCAACCTAACCCATAGGTTATGGGTTGGAGTCTCAAACAAAATGTTATTCTTGGATTCTACTATAAAATAGGATAAAGTTATCTATATTAAAAAAAAAAGGTAAAAATAATAAGCTTAGAAATGCCTATAAGCTACAATGTTGTTCTATATTTTGTAAAAACATTTTTTATGTTATTTCATTATTAGTGTGGTTGAAAGATCTGACCTGGCAGCCTTGGAATTCCTGATGTCAAAACAACCACGTGGTAGTGTGAGAATATCACAAGGGAATACCGGGGGAGCACGTGTCTCAAATATATTTGCTGATGTGGAAAAGTTTCAAAATCGATTTCACGAGATGAAACAAAAGGCTTCAAAAAATGGCTCCAAGGTAATTCAACAATGTTAATTTAATTTCATAATATTTATGTTACAATCATCGTCCTTTTTGTCTGTTAATCCTCATATGTTGAATAGTTTTATATTTCAAATATATTATTCAACTAAAGGTTGAATCTAATGTATTTATTGCTAAAATCAGGACACTGAAATCCTAAGAGGGTCAAAAAATTCAGCAGTTCAAGAAATAATATCACTGTCAAACTTGTGGTATTGGCAACCATTAAATTTCACAACTAATGGAGAAGCTTCACTTACGAACAATCCAATTCATAGAAGAACTAAACAACCCTTCGCACAAAAGCTTCTAGAAGCTTCCGCAAGAAGAAATGCTCAAACTACCAAACCCTCACCTAAAGCTCACAATAATAGTGAAAACTACTGGAAGCCAAGTCAGATCCTTCCATCTCCATATGTAAATTTCAAGGCAGACACAGCACCTTCATCACGTGGCCGTAAAAATGCTTTTTCAAAGGACCGAAGGGCAAATAATGCAAAAGCATTTGATGAAATGAAGAAAATAAGGATTGATTTAAAGACTCCTTTGGCCATCGCAATTCTTTCGGCTTCATTTGTCGCTTACAGAGGGGAAAATGTATCGGAAAGCGCAATTAAAGAACATTTTGGGGGTGAAATGGCGATGAAAGTAGTTAATAGTTTTGAGATGCAGATTCTCTTGGCTGGAGCAACTTGGTTTGTGATTGGTTTGGCAGTTGTAGGTTTAGTTGAGTTTCTTGAATTCAAGTCGAGAAACAGAAATAACTAGCTGACTCTCCACACTTTCCGTGATATTTGTAGGTCTTTATTTTTAATCTCATCAGTGTAACTAATACTATAGTATGATACCACATATGTATATGTTCTGCTATTTAGCTAGCATCAATCAAACAAGTACAAAACACATTATACAGACTTTTTCTTTACTCAACGACTGCCCAAGACATAATCAAACCATACATGATTATAACTTTATAGAACAACACATTTGCACCTATTTCCAGCATTTAACCATGTCAGAAAATCTCTCTCAAAAAAAAAAACTAAAAATCACTGAAACAAACGCAACACTTTGGACACATCCCATGTAACCCTAATAACACTAACTTAAAAAAATAACAAAAAACCAAACCCTAAAATTAACCGAAACAAACACACACCACTTTAGACACATCTCAAGCAACCCTAATAACACTAATCTTTTACAAAAAAAAATAACAAAAAAAGCCCTAACCCTAAAACTCACTCAAACAAGGGCACAACTTTAGACGCATCCCACAAAACCCTCATAACACCGCCGTTTTTAGCAGCGACCTCTTCGAAAGTCCAACCCGTTTCATCAGACGGGTTGAAAACATCTCTTTCTCTATCCACTTTAAGATCCGTTATGTCAACCACGACCATTAAGCCCCTATGTGGTTTTCGCAACAGTTCGAAGACTTTCCCCGTCCCGACCTCAGTTGTACCTGTTGGAGAAATAAAGTTAGTTGATTAATGGGAAATTTGCGAATGTGCCCATGTATTTGTGGGGAAATTGCAAAAAAGCCCTTGTGTTATTGGGAGTTGCCGAACAACCTGCATTATTGGCGAAATTGTAAGAAAAACTTACCATTAATAAGAAGTTAACACCTTTTGTTTTCATATGTTAATTAACATTTCTCTATCTCCAATATATCGTTCGAAATAATATTTCTTAAACTTAATTAAGAGAATCATAAGAATTTTTTCAAGATAGAGAGATTAGTTATACTTTTAACATTTTTTCAAATAATCAGAGCAGAAAAGAAAATTAATAGTATTCATTTGTAACTAACGGTAGGGTTTTCTCTTTGCAATTCCCAACAAAAGAGGGGCTTGTTCATAATTTCAACATAATGCAGGCACTCTTTTGCAAATTTCCCTTAATAATTTCCCATTTTAGTCCTCCAAAATCAACTCTCAACATACCATCACGATCCAAAACAGAAACGGGCCTGCCGGGCCTTAACGGATCGGGCTGAAGGATCGGTAACGGGTCAGATTTTAAATATTAATTAACATTTCTCTCTCTTCAATATCTCATTCGAAATAATATTTCTTAAACTTAATTATTCAAATCAAATTTTAAGAATCCTTCTTCAAGATAGAGAGATTAATCAACATATTTTTTCAAATAATTAGAGTAGAAAATTCACTATAGTAAGGCTTATTTCCCATTTCAATCAACTCTCAACCTACCATCGTGATCCAAAACGGAGACGGATCTGCCGGGCCTTAACGGGTCGGGCTGAAGAGTCGGTAACGGGTCGGATCTTAACGGGTCGATAACGGGTTGCGGATCTTCGGTCGGGCTGTCGGGCGTTCCGCCGCGGGATTCCTTGGCCACGCGCGCCAGCCTGGCTTTTCTGTTGTTCAGCCTGTTTGTATGTGTGAAAAGATGATTTTTTGGTTGTAATAGAGTGATGTGATGAATAAAATGGGGAAAAGATCGTAGTATTGTGGCTAGCTCATTAGCTGTTATTTCTTTTTGTCGTCAGTTTTAGTTTTGTAATTTCACTGTTATTTTGTCCGTATGTTTTTAAAGGTAATGCTATGTTCCCCTTTATTTTTACACTATTTATATTTATTTATTGTCAACGTTCTTTAATAGGTTTAAATACATTTTTTTTTTTGGTTTTACAGATAGGATATTTATGTGAATTTATAAATTTCAAAAGCTGAGAAAATCATCTTACCAATTCTTTAGCTGAGATGATGTAATTTCTTGGCCCTGAAAAATAATAGACACCTCCAAATTAGTATCACGGTTTAAAGCATTAAATATTAAATCCCTCAATTTCCTACAGTACCATTCATTAGAACAATGAAATCAAGTGTGGGTTCTTCTATTCAAAACGAATATCACAAGTTCAGAAATTCCTTCAATATTACACAACATTACTCTCTCATTCTTATCAAAACAAATAAAAAAAAGGGAATCCGTCAAAAAACCTCAACTTTTCTCAACATTTTAAGAAAAAACCCTCACTTTCAAGATTCCCTAAAATCACCCCAATAAAATGAATTAACTCTACAGGGGGCTAAAAAGTGAGGGGGGTTTTCTAAAATATTCAAAAGAAATACCCCTTTCCTTTTCAAATTCCCCGTAGAAAACATACCTTAGTACTCAATGTATCCGCCCAGGCCTGCAAGCTCCCCGCGTTCCTCTGCATCTCGGGCTCCTCCAGCAGCGCCCGCTCGATGATCCGTATCTGCGTATCATTCATGATGTTCCTCTTCCTCCTCTTCTTCTGCTCCTGCGAGTTCGAAAACACCTCCGCCCGCTCGTCCTCGCTCTCCTCGGGCGCCGCGTCCTGGTCCATCTGGAGGTTCGGGTTTTGGGGAATTGACCCCATATGGTTGGGGATTTCGTTGCTGTTTTGAGCTTCCTTTGGTAGACAAAAAAGTATGTATATATATATATATATGTATGTATTGACACTTGACAGTCATGATTCATGTAAATCACTCTACCTATGAAATAATAGAATACCAACTTGAAATTGTCAATTTTTCTTTTTATTGGTGTTAGTAGTTTGAACAGAACTTGGGGTTTAAATTAAACCTCAATTAAGAATCCTAAGACTCGCTGTATAGATTTAATCAGCTTTACTATGATATTGGATATTCTTAAATATTCTAAGTATGATACAAATTTTAAGATTTTTGATACATAAATGTACATAAAGGACGTACCGGCATAGCATCTTGCAAGTTGCAAAACTCTTTCAGTGTGTCTGTAAATACTCTGCAAAAGAACTTTACAAAATGAAATAAATATAAAACTCTTGAAATTAATATTACAGGAATCCGCTAAAATTCTTTCTTTTCAATAGGTCACAATGAATGATGTACATTTGGTACCCTTAAATTTTGCTCTTTCATTTTATATTCAGTTTCGGTTGACTTAATGATCAAACTGACCAAAATTTAAGAACAACCATGAAGAAAGTTTTCAAAATATCAAAAAAAAAAAATCATCAGAAAATAACAATTTAAATTTAAATTACCTTAAGAGTTGCACATCATCGTCATTTAATAAGGTTGGTGTCAGTGATTTCACATACCTAATCAAAGAATCTGCAAAAAAAATTAAACATTACAAACATAAACATATAATGACAATGACCATAAATTATACTAATATACTTGTTGGGGGACGAATTAACAGAAAAAAGTGCAAATTAAGATTTAAGAGGGAGTAAAAAATACCTAAGTTTTTACAGACTGTGACTTCCTTTGGCTCATCAGAACAAATAGGGTTCTCTTGCATTATATGCTTGTGAAACTCACGTGCAAATAAGTCCTTTTCATGTTCTGTCAAATTCAAATTAAAGAACAAAATTGAGTTTTTGTTAATTAAAAATAAATCGACCTTAGATTACTAAATATTGTGAACAAAAATATGCAAGAGATATGAAGAAAACAACTCATATCATGCAATAACTAAACTTCACAAATACTAGCAACAAATATGCAAACGAACAAACATCATATTTCATGTATCAACTAACCTTCACAAATATTAGGAACAAAAGCATGAACACACTTTTTCATGTATTAACAAAGCTTCACAAGTATTACGAACATATATATGCAAAAAATAGAATATGCATGGCGAAAATGTACTTTTTGCATATTTTTGTTAATCATATTAGTGAAGTTTAATATTACTCCATGTATTAACTAAACTCCACAAATATGACAAACTAAAATATGCAAAAAAACATCACATCTTTCCATAGATCAACTAACCTTCACAAATATTAGGCACAAAAATATGCAAATTCGCCACAATCATGACAACACACGAGGTCCTCAGCTGAGCTACTTCAAATGTATTATGAACAAAGATAATGCAAAAAAAAAAAAATACTTTTTGCATATTTTTGTTCATCATATTTGTGTATTAATATTTCATGTATTAACTAACCTTTACAAGCATTATTTCACACATTAACTAAACTTCACAAATATGGCGAACCATAAATGAAAAAAAAACATTACTTTTCACAAACCAACTAACCTTCACAAATATTAGGCACAAAAGTATGCAAATTCGCAACAATCTTGACAACACACGAGGTCCTCAACTGCGCATAACTAACTCGCGGCATGCTACTTCAAAAGTATTATGAACAAAGATAATGCAACAAAAATACTTTTTGCATATTTTTGTTCATCATATTTGTCTATTAGTATTTTCGTGCATTACACAACCTTCCCACGCATTATTTCATACCATAACTAAACTCCTCAAATATAATGTTCAAAAACATGAAAAAATAACCTTCACAAATATTGGGCACAAAAATATGCAAATTGGCCACAATCTTGACGACACACGAGGTCCTCAGCTGCGCGTAACTCACCGGCGGCATGCTCGTCACGCTGAGCTGGCACTCATAATCATTATTATTATTATTATCATCCTTAACTGAGAGTAAATTCGAAGCAAAAGTTGAGGAAATAAAAGGGTCGTAGTCTAAGTTCGCGTCGGTTTCAGGTTCGGGCAGGTTGGTGGAGCACCAGTCTGAGAGGAAGTGTGCGTGTGGGGTTGAGAGGATTTTGCTCATGAATGGAACCTGTTGGGAAGTGAATGGAAAAATGTTAGAAAAAGAACTCCATTATTAGGGAAATTTGCAAAAAAAAAAAAAAAAAAAAAAAAAAAAACCTGCATTGTGCCGGAAATTGCAAAAAAGCCCCTGTGGCTTGTTTAAAAGTTAACGCCGTTACTTTTGATAGTTTAATCACTGGAAAAACTTGTTTTAATGTTAATTAATATTTTTTTTCTCTATCTCTTATCATCATGCAGGGGCTTTTTGCAATTTCAGCATAATCCGAGGTCTTTTTTGCGAATTTCCTTAAATAGTATAAATCAAATGAAAGAGAAATTTACAGTGGAGGTCATGAATGAAAAGCGGAAGTTGGAATCGTCAGAGAAAATATCGACTAAACGAAGCGCGTTAATAAGCAAAAAGCCCCTCGGAACATTAACATTCTTATTTTTATCCTCGGACTCTGAGCCTTCTCTGCTGAACGCGGTCTTGAGTATGTTAAGAAACTGCAATCAAAACAAATATGTGAAAATTCAAGGTCAAATACCAATACTGAAGTTGCAGAAATTGCAAATAGGTACTAATTTTATCATTTTAATGTGAAAAATAAATAGGTATATTAAAAAAAGACCTCTAAAGCGACAGAGTGGCCCAATTGCATGCTTTTTGGAGAGCCTGCAACTTCATCAAGGTAAGAAATCGTCTCAGCTTCACATAGTTGCAATAACTGCATAATGAAAGGACAAACACAATATACTTTGAAAAATAAAAAAATAAAAATGATTTTCATGTATACATACAACCTGTAAACTAAAAATATCAAATATTATCTGAATAAACATGGCAAATATAACTTGTAAGTTGTAACAAATGAGACATGCTATGTTTAGTAGAGGCACACATGATATTTATGATTTTGGTATATGTGATATTTGGAGATTCTGGAACCTTCAAAAAAACATTTAATGATGGGAAATAAAATGTAAATAAAAAACACTCACAACTGAAAGTATTTTGGATTTGAATCTAGAAACAGAAGCAACAGTCTCACTAGAATCCTTCATGCAATCTGGTATTTTAAGCCTCAGTATTGTTCTAGCAAGGGATAAAATTCCCCCGTTTTTGCATAATTCCTACAAAAAAATCAAATAAAATATTAGGTTATCTAATATTATATCCTCCAAATAAAACACAAAAACAATGGTGTAAAAAAATAAGGGATAAATGCACCATTAGTCCCTGTACTTTATAATTGGATGCAAGTTTAGTCCCTGTATTATTGATTTAAACTTTTTGGTCCATGTACTTCATAAAATCATGCATGCTTAATCCCTCACTTACCAAAACTAGCTAAGAACGTAAAATTTTTAATAAATGATTATTTCATCCTTTCGATCTTTAAAGAAAAAATATATTTTTATTTTTACAAAGAAATAGATCTACAAAAAATCACGATACACGCAAATAAATTTTTATTATTACAAAATTCGAATAAATCATTGTGTTTGATAACATTTAAAGGGGTAAAATGGTCATAATATAAAAAGTTAACCATGTTAGCTACTTCCGTTAAGTGAGGGACTAAGCATACACAATTTTATAACGTACGGGGACCAAAAGGTTTAAATCAAGAGTACAGGGGCCAATTAAAGTACAAGGTCTAATGGTGCATTCATCCCTAAAAATAGGTACAGGGACCAAATTACAACCAATTATAGTACAAGGTCTAATAAAGTACCTATGCATTTATCCCTAAGAAAATACCTTATTTCTCAGCACGCGATCGCGAAAGGCCTTCTGCTGGCAGAGAGAGAGGAGAAACTGCAAGGAGGCCTCGCACTGCTGGCTCAGAAACTTCGCAGTTTTTATCGCGTCAGAAAGGGCGGAACCGTCAGAGTTGACTTTTTCGGAAAGTTCCAGAAGCTTCTGGTTAAAGAGCCTCGTGTTCTGGTGGAGGCTTCCGAATGCTGATTCCACAAACTTCTCCACCTGAATAATGATAATGATAATAATAATTATTATTATAATAACAATAATAATGACAATAATAATAATATTAATAATAATAATGACATTAATAATAATAATTATTATTATTATTATAATAATAATAATAATTATAATAAATGTAGGTATATATATATATATATATATATATATATATAGGATGTTTATAAAAGAGACCTCTTGAAAATAATACAAAAATCACTAATAACCCCAATATATAGGAAATATGGCTTATTGCAAGGAGATACTAGTTTTTTTGCCGTATGAAAAATGAAATAATATACCTTTGGATGAGCAAGAAGAACAAGAGCTAGTTCATTATATTGTGGGGAGATATAACCAGTCAATATATGGAACATGCATGCACCAAGTGTAGTGTGATAAATAGCAGCATTTCCAATATTATTCCCCTGATTTACAAAAATACCATAAATTAAAAAATAATAAAAAATAAATAAAAACAGAAACCAGTATGAAATATGTATAGTGTGAAAATGAGATGAACCTGATATTTTTTTGAAAGAACGATCAAGCAGTAGAATACAAGATCCATTATTTGCTCCAACAACTTTACATCATCAAGCAGAATCTACAAAAAAAAATAGATATAAAATAAATAAACAAATAAATAATAATGAAAAAATAATAAATAAAAATTTGTACCTGCTCAAGTCTAGGGTTTCGAGTCGCCACGTCAGCTAAACTGTGCAAAAAGCGGACCCCACTAAGAACATAAGCAAAGTCAAGCTCTCCATTATTAGGTGATAAAAGAACAGCTATAAGGTGTGAAGGCAAACAAGTAGCAAGTTTTTCCATGTCAATCTGAAAAAGGATACGAAGTAATTTAGGCAATTGAGGTTTGATTTTGTGTTGAATTGCAGAATTGGGGATAAATTGATGCGAAAGTAGGTTAATTGAGTCTTATTAGAGGTATGTTTTCATATTTTAGGGTTAATTGAGGCAAAATCGGACTGAATTGAGACATAATTGCACCAAGAAAGGCTAAATCCATTTTCTATTTGAAACAGAAATGTGATATACAAAATAAATGTAAAAGTATTACCTGTTTGGAACTTCCATCTTCAGTTTTCCAATTCAGAGTGAAATTCTCTGAATCCTTCAAAATCTTGCTTAAATCTTTAGAGTTATGTACATTAAACTCTTGAACTGCTGACACAATGTCAATATTCTATATAAAAAGAAAAAAAAGATCAATGTTAAAAAAGGAATATCTGTCGGTACCAAATTTTTCAGGTTTGTTATCTAATTCTTTTTTTTTTCTTTTGTTTGATTTTAATATACTGGGCTTAAATGAGCCTGTTAAATGAAACTTACTAATATCAGAATTTACAATAGAACAGCACAAAGGTAAATTTCCAACTTTTGCAGTTTCATTTAAGTGCCAAAATTTTGGAGCAAATGATATAAATTTAGACACTTTAGCAGAGTATTTCAGCTTGACTAAAGACTTTAACACAAAATCAAAGTATACACTTGAAAAAAATCCCCAACTCTTTTTTTTTTTTGTGAACAACATAGTTCAAAAATTAAAATTTTAATATAAAATTACTCTATAGAATATTAATCTGTATGAACAACTCAGCTGTGGAAACAAATAATTCAGAAATCAGAATTCAAATACAATATCTTAAACATAGTCAAGAGAAATCATACAAGGCACAAACCAAATAGTAACTATAAGTGATTAAAGGGATCTAAACACAAACAAATCAGATATTTTCCAGATGGTTATAAATACAAATAATAAAGTTTGCAGTAGCAAAAATGTAAAAGGGAAAGGAAAAAAAAAACCTTAAACCCTAAAATAAGAAACACAAACCTGGTCACTGCCAGTCGTAGATTCATCTCTCGCGTGCTTCGTTGCCATATAAATTATTGAGGAAAACAATCAATCCCTCTTTGTATTCAGTATTTTTAACTTGTAAAAAGATCTGCTGAAAGGGAGGTTCGGTGATGGAGTGAAGAAGAGAGAGGAGGAGGCCGGAATAATGGGCTAAATTGGGCATGAATTGAAACTAAGCCGAAATAAACCAGAGATAATAACACTAATTTCATTTTCTGAAACCCCAATTTAGCCCACTAAAATAAGCATCCAACATTCATTTTCATAAGCCTAATGAAAGAACAGAGTAATTTGGAAAAAAAATATGTTACAACTAGACTAGACCCTCGCTCCGCTTCAGATAAATTTAATTTTATCCACATAAATTTTTATCGCTTGAGCTAGCAAGTTTTTATGAGTTAAATTTAATTCATAAGTTTGCAAGACGTCACAACTATTTTTGTGTTTAAATTTTTTTTAAGGCTAATGTATAATATTTTGATCTAGTAGAAAATCATATTTAATTTGAAAAAATACAATATTTCTAGAAATAAATTATGTTATACTATTTCAATTTAACATTAATATTTTTACTATATATATTGTTTTGTTTTTATTTTTTATTTTTTGAAAAATCTACTAAATCATGAATTATTTTAGAAAAAAAGTTTAATAGCATAGACAAAATAAATTTCATATCATGTACGTATCTCATAATAAACTAATATATTTTTAAGAAATAGAAAAAAATGGATAAGTTCTTATAAATATGAACATTACCAACTTACTAATTTTGTGAAATATTTATTACTGTATATAATAATTCGTCAATTATTTCATAAGATATATTATATAATAAATATTTCATATTATACAACTAATATCTAAATTTTTATTTCAGTTTTTAAAAATAAAATATAAATAATTTCTGGTAAATAAGTTCCATGTTATATATGACATTCAACCACTTTGCAAAATTATAAATGGAATTCATGTATTTAAATTGCAACTTTCTATTGGATAATAATGATAGATGTATAATTTTCAGATTTTATAGGGTAGTTCTGAAATTTCCCAATTTTGGTATGTTCACCATCCTTCACGTGTGAAGAAAAGAGAGTCCATCTATAGAAGGTGGACTCGGTGTATGTAAATCATACAAATCTTGTAATTGAAGATGTATGAAAAACAGATCTAACTCAATTAATCTATGTGGGCCTCATATTATTTTGAAATATATGCTGACTATATTTAATGTTACTATGTACTATGTTTGAAAAAAGTAATGAGTCATGATTGTACATGAAAGATGACCCATTACACTAAATGACACACATATAAATCTATATCATTTTATTAGGCTGGTAGGGCCCATTTTATTTTTTGTAATTTATTTGTTATAATAAAATTTGTAATGAGTTAATCTAAACTATAACTACTTTATTGAGTGACTCATTTTATTAAATATTATAAAGAGAATGTCAAAAAAAACCTAAAAATTTACACGTGTCGACATTCCTCCAAATTAAGAGAATTGTGTATAAGAAGGAATGAGTGTTGCAAATAGTACTATATCTTCAATATAATGCGCTATAACTTATTTTGGAGGCAAAACGTTGTGCCCAGTCAGTGAATTGATCGCAGTCACTGAGTTGGTTGGAGTTTTGTAGCATGCTAAATTAATTCTAACTCTTTATTTTCATCTTTTCTTTAGCATTGAGCCACATCCTCATTTTTATCTCGACCAGTCGATCAAAAATTTTATCAAATTTTAACATTTTATTTTCACAATTTTTTAGATATTTTATGGCAACATATGTGTGCTTATTATAGCATAATCATATAATTGGTTAAATTGATATTTTGTGTCTCAAACTCTGATTTATTAAGAACCGCT